>JADMNL010000025.1:126852500-128052500 GCA_016271365.2 Neoceratodus forsteri | reverse complement strand
CTTGTTGCTGTCTCGCTCCGTCTGTCTCAAGGTCCCGATGCACATGGCCAGGAGAGTCGGCCGTGCTCGAGCTGGTGGGATTTCAGGCCTTAAAAGGCAGTTTTACCTGCTTGTTTTTTTGCTTCCCAGGTGCCATAACAGAAAGGCAGTATAGGCACACTGTTTAGCTTGTTTAAATTGGCAATTAGTAGCTGTTTAATCAATTTTAACGCAGGTGTCCCAAGGAGCTATTCTAGCATGCATCTGCCATTTAGGCTTGCTAGCCTGTTCTAAGTTCTTGATAGCAGGAACCTTTAGCTCTCCCTTGGTTCCTGAGGAGGAGGCCCGCTGAGTATGGTTGCCGCTGGGGAACAGAGGAGGGCACAGGGCTGCCCACATTTATGTAGTGCAGGGCATCGATGTCTGACATCACCATGGGTGGCTCCTAGTAGACTGCTAGCAAAAAAGTTTCCATGTAGTCCTAGTGCATGGTGGCTACAGTTCCATAGGTATGGCCTGATGAAAGAGATTCTCTCGAAGATCTACTGTTATGGTAAGCTCTTACAAAACTGTACTTTCTTCAAGGTTTCAGAATATTGGCAAGAGGGACTTAGCTGTGCATGTGGTATATAGCCACTGATCTGCATTAATTGTAACCTACATATGCATACAGTGTATGCATGTCACATTTGCATTTTTATCTATATATTGGAAACTGCTTATGCAATTATCACCAAATCTGGTACAGACAGACAACATTATGACTTATTGAGGGTTTTACAATGTAAGCCACTGTAACAAATTATGCATGATTTCTGTCTTCTGACTGGCTATTATGACACACATTTATGAGACCAGCATACCACACTTACATTTTTAGTTATACAATTGCATCTATGGATAAGTAATGGTCTATTCAGATGTATTTAGATATATCACTGAGAACTACCTTTTCATTTCAATCGGATTCCCTGTGAAATATCTAGATATACCTAGATAATAGTGCGACTTGTCTTTTATATAAAGGGATACCTAAACAAGGATTTTGTAATATTATAAATTGTCAGAAAGCAAAACATGTGGACCTTGATACTCCTCCCAAACCTATGAGCCTACTTTAAAAGGTGAGCCTTCAGGGGTAACTTTCAATTAATTTTTGTTACATTTAAGCTTATATATGTTTTGAACAACCTCGCTCTCTTTTCTTCTAAAATGGCTGCCTCAGAACTATCTTGTTATGTCAGATGAGTGAGAGTAGGGATTGTACAGTCCCTGTACACAGTTGCACGTATCCTTGTTCATTGAAAACTCCCCTCATCCCATGTCATCCCCTACCCCACCAAGGGAACTTACAAAAAAAGTTACATTTATTGCTTCCTAGCCCCTCTGCCAGCAGTGTTTTTGGTGCCCAGCTGAATATTCCTCACCTTCCCATACCTTTTTTTTTTACCTGAAGTATTCCACCATGTTGGGGGGGCACCATTGTTGAAAATGTGGAGATGGACGCAGCTGTGCTTGCACTACATTCTTATTAATATGAGTCGGGGCTTGTTCCACCCAAGAGGATACAGCACTGCTGTGGTATTAATACACTAGCCAGCAAAATGAGCTGGTAGTAATTTTTCCTCTGCTTTCCCATTCTTAGCCTTTGTCCTTCACAAAACTCACAACAAGACAAACCCACCACTCACCGCTCACCAAATGGCTACCTACAGTATAACCCTCCACCTTCTTTCCTTGCACAATTAAAATATTAAAAGGCACATAGCCCCACCCTGGTGCAACTCTAGCCCTCACTGCTGCCAGTATAAATGAGACAGCAAGTAACTAAATGCACTGCTGCTCTGGTGTGCCAGGCTATGCCTGTATGCAGATGCCACAGAGAGATGTAGCCAGGTGGCACTCCCATGCAGCAGTGAGTTGGGCTATCAGTCAGAGTGCTCACATTGGCATAAGCAGCTCTCAGCAGGAGTGGTGAAAGGCCAAAATGGCATCATGTTGGCTGTATGATCCTACTGATATTTTAGATTGAAATGTCAAAAAGCAGGATAGTTATAGGCAGCTTGGAATGGGAAGGGCTTGTCAATTTTTTTTTTCAGAATGCTGGATTAGGGTTCTGATTACCTTTCCAGTTCTGAAAATGTGACTTTTCAATGTTAACAATTTATTATAATCATTTTTCCTTACTTTTTATTTAAAAAAATTATTGAAGAGGGTTTTGTAGAAAGTTTTGATTCACTTTTACTCCACAGTGTGCGATACATGGTATTCGCCTTGCACCTGATAATATCAGCCAGGAGTATACATCCTACACCCTGGCTTGTCCTTACTGTTAATATATGTTTGTGTTGTTTTTACAGAAAATACAGTTTTAAGCCATTCTTTAAAAGATAACTATTATAAAAAAATGGAAAATGCATACACATAATGACAGCTTAACCCAATGCAATACTTTCATATATTCAACAAAATGAACCCAGATATACAGTTTATTAGTACCGTAATGAGTAATACCTATTTATTGGGAACATATTGCTTGTCAGAGTACTGTTAAATGGATGTTGAAATGCGATCAGGACTTGAACAGTAATAGATATCAGAGGTACTGTATGGCACCAATAAATAATCTTTATTTTCAGTAAATATGCACTCTTCATTTCAGACAATTTGCTTTGAAAATTTACACAAGCATCCAACAGATCAAATAAGGCAACTGAAACTAATATATTTATTTTTTATCTTAAGAACTATCTTTGTATAGTACATACAGCTAAACACAGAAGACACAACAGTCTATCAGTAAACTGTTATATCAGAATATTGTTCTGTTTATGTAATAATTGCAAAACGGATCCTAAACAAGTTCTTTAGGTTTCCAGTGTTGCTTCATATATAAAATTGCATTTTGCAACTTATAGCTCGATTTTTCCCACTACTATATATCTTAAAATACAGTTGAACAATGTTTCCAATTGGCCCATTTGTATACTATAAGTGATAGGGTCATTTTCTTGTTGGCATAACACAGGATTATTATTATATACAGTACTACCAAGAATATGTTTTGTCAGACTTGTACAGGGATGTAACTTTTCAAGTTGTAGATGATTTCACCACATGTCGAACCAATCAATCCATTTTCTAGCTAATTTACCACATATACCAAAAGAAAACTGCACAGGTACAGTACTCACACTTTTAAGAATACAGGGCCACTTCAGTGTACTTGGAGTTAAATACTTTTGCACAGATGTAACAGCTAATAGTAAGGATGTCCTACCAACCAGTTTACTAGTGGCTCTTAAGACTGGTGTACTAATACGGTTGTCACAAAGTCATGTAATATATGGTTTGCATTATGGTGAGTGTATTCACTGAGGCACATACTGTAGGCTAATGCTGCCTTTTCCATGTAATCTGTAATTGTAACAATCAAGACTCCATCATATGGTTGCCACTTCATCACGTCACTTCTAGAGATGCTGGAGAGACACGGTCACACTCAGCGCAGGGAGCGAAGGCTGTGCCACTGCTCCACCGCTGTCCGATGTGAATTGAGCATGCGCCTCCAGTGGTTGGCCTCGGGGGCTCCGGTAGAGTACTGGCCAATCACAATCCTGCCAACAAAATCGTTGCTGCTTTTCATGTTGTGGCCATAAACTGAAAAGGAAAAGAAATACTGTACTTATCCCACTGTTTCACACATAGTGCAACAAGTATTGGAAAACTGTGAAATCAAGAATTTGAAACCCATATAATGCAATAGCTAGAAATAATCCAACAACTTGATTGGCTGAGACATCTTCTTACCTGTGATTAAATCCCAGCACATACTCATGGGAAATAAAGAGTTCCACCAAAAAAATTTTTATGCATACTTCAAATCCCTCCACCTCACAGTCCACCATATCCTTCAAAACAATGCCACCTACTGGTCAAAACGGAACAAATTTGCACTATTTTTTTTAAATGTACACATGCACAAGAAAAAATACTTTTTTTAATTTTTAATAAATAAAAAATGGATCAACTGAATAACAGCAAAACTACATAACAGGGTTTAGTATCTCATGGTATATCATCACTTCATGGGTGAATGAGACACTTGACTTTCAGCCTTGCACCTCACAATGCACCTCATGCGAGACGATATCCCATGACATTCTGTACCAAACCCTGTCATGTATTACTGCTTAATTAATAACCTTTTTGCAATTAAGAAAGAACATGAGCTTCTGATCTGTTGCTTTGCAGATTACATTTTCAAATATTCAAAACTAGCTCCCTTTTCATGAGTATATTAAAAAGTTGGAAAAACTTTGTATGGGCTCTGAAACGTAGCCGTGTTTTATTGACTCATGTATGATGTGGTCTGTTTGCAAATTAGATTGCAATGGACTGTTATTTACACTTACATTTTTAATGTGGTAAAATTAATAGTAATACATTTGAGAGCTGACCCACCTTGTGAGACTGGTGATCTGAGTTTGGAAACAATCTCATGGTGCCAGAGATCTAGCCAGGGGAGGAAGTTCAAGCATCCCACCAGATGCTCCTTTCCTCTGGGGAGGGAGGGTGCCACATCCCACTGCCACAACCCCCCTCCCAGGTGACAACAGGAGAAGATACAATCAGGGCCACAAGACAAGGAGAGGAGGACACCACTGAAATCAACATGCATATGTGCATGTATGACAGTGTCCTGATAGTGATTTACTCAAGGATGGGAATAAGGAAAAGACAGAAAATCCCTGCTTGGCAGCATGATGGACTTTGACCCACCTGCAAACCCTGCACACACTGACAAAGAAACCCTACCGGGGAGATCTAAAGTAAGTGGGATTAATTCAGTAATAGAACCCCTCTCCAAATATGTGGACTTCTTTCTGCACCCTTTTACAGGAAAAGTGAAATCCCATATTTATGATACCAAATATGTTTTAAAGAAATTAAAAAACACCCAAATTGAGAACAACACCATATTAGTCACATGTGATGTGGAAAATCCGTACAACAATATCCCACATACAAATGGCCTGGAATCAATAAACAAGACCCTTAGTGTAAGAGGCAGTAATGTTGTACCTCCCTCTGATTTTGTAGTTTCTTTGGCTGATCTGGTGCTGACTAACAATTATTTCACTTTTGGAAGTAATTTCTACCAACAAATCCATGGCACTGCAATGAGGACTACTTTTGTTCCTTCCTTGGCAACTCTGTATGTAGGAGATTGGGAAGACCAATATATTTTGGACCCTAACAAAAACAAATGGTTGAATAAAATCAAACATTGGATGCATTTTGTTGATGATGTTTTATTTATCTGGGAAGGTGACAAACAAGAATTGCATGAATTTCTTCAGTATAGTAATACTAGAAACGAAAATCTTAATTATACCATTGTAAGTGAAAATCCTGTAGCCTCATTAGTTAAAACATGTCACATGACCATGGGTAAATCCTGCATAACCCACGGATGAGGAATGGCATTTATAAAAAACATAACTGAACACATTTAAAGTTTATTTTACACATGGGTTCATTGTATAATCACAATAAGGCACTCCAGGGTGTGAGTTATTGGGTGATTTACCCACTTCTTGTGTGGTTAAGTCACTCGGCTGCACCTCGTGACACACCACACAAGGCGTAGGTAAATCCCCAATAACCCACACCCTGTTGTGCCATATTGTTTAAATTTACCTCACAGTACAGTAAACGATCTATAAATTTATTGGATCTTACAATATATGCCAAAAACAACAGATTGAAAACTACTTTATTTAGAAAAGAAACTCATCAGAATACGATATTATATTTTGATAGTAATCACCCAAGACATACGAAATATAATATTTGATATGGACAACTGCTAAGAATAAAAAGAAATTGCAGTGAGGAAACAAATAGAATAAAAGAGACAGCAAACATGTGCAACAGACTTTTAGCAAGGGGCTATGAACCAGGGGCCCTATTACAGGCAGGGGAAAAAGTTAACACAAAAAAACAGAAATGAGCTACTGGAGATAAACTGAAAAGCTGAGGAAAAGAAAGAATAAATTTGTTTCCGCACTATATATACAGAAGCCTACGGGGAAATAAAACAAGTAATCAGAAAACATTGGTGAATGCTTGAAGCGGATACAAGCCTAAAAGACGTGATCAAAAATGGCCCATTATTCAGCTACAAAAGAAGCAGAAATTTAAAGACATACTTGTGGACATCTTATTTATTGAAAATAAAAATAACTTGAGACCAGAATGGATGCCAGCAGCTCCAGCTGGCAATTACAGATGTGGAGACTGTACCCACTGCAGCAGTACAAGGAATTCAAACTCTTTTAATCATCCCAGATCTGAGGGAAAAATACACCATTAAAGGATTTATAAACTGCAGTAGTGAAGGGGTTGTCTATATGCTGACTTGTCCATGCGGGCTCTCTTATATAGGACAAACCAAAAGAGCCTTGAAATCACGCATTGGGGAACATAAAACAGCAATGAGAACACAGAATACAAAACATGTCATGGCAAGACACTATTTGGAAGCAGGTCATGGATCAGCAACCTCACTGGCTCATATAGGACTGGAGAAGGTCAACCTACCTGCATGGGGGGGGCAACCTGAAGGACCTCCTATTGCAACGAGAGGCATTTTGGATTTATGAACTGGAAACATTGTCACCAAGGGGTCTTAATGATGAAACAGGATATAGTAGTTATTTGTGATGTATTACATAAGCAAACTTATAAAGAAAATGTTGCCACAGTTCCCAGTTTAGACTTAGCAATCTCTTCCAGTTAAAAAAAAGAAGTTCTATGTTTTAACACTTATTTATAGGATCTATTTAATGTATTTTGTATGATGTGATAGAATTTATAACAATTCAACATATTTATTATAAAGTATGCTAAAAAATAGGTTTACAATAATCACAGAAAACCTTTGCACATATAGCACTTTAAAAGCACAATGAAAAAAGTTATAAAAAAGTTTTGAGCAATGGATTAAAGCACAAAGTATTTATTGGTAGTCTTAGATTTTGTACCATTGCACTTTAAAAATGTTAATAATCCAGTTTAGCACCTTTGAATAAATGTTTTGTGAGTATAAAAGGAGAAAACATAACTTGAATGAACTGCGGCATAAGGAGCCGTTTAAAAGGCCAGTGTTGTGTGTTGCCAGGGTAACGTGGTCATACATAAGTCGACTCATCCCACAGACAGTCAGCTCTGGTGATGGAGCATGAGTGCTCCGAAATGTAAGCACGCAGTTAGTGGTTGATGGTGATCAGTTTGAAAAAAAAAAGTTTACTATGCAGCAGGAAAACAAGCAGAATCGGAATAGCCTGTTGGCTACTGGCTTTGCTTTTAAAAGTTACGGGTATGCTTATTAGCTTGTGCGCAAACAATATTGAGACTGCAGAAAGATATATTGCCACTCCTTTTTTTTGTTGTGTGTGTGCCACTCCTGGTTAAACAATTTGAAAAAAAAAAAATATTGTGCCGAAAACAACGGAAGAAGGACACAATGGCAAAGGTGTCCTGGCCTTTGAAGAGGTGACTTTCCCAGCGTCATGGATTGGGTAATTGAGCCTTGAAAACAGCACAGGGACACAGACTATTGTTAAAACTGGTATAGTGATACCTTCTTACTTCTGACATTGACAAGTATAAATGTCGCAGAATATGACGGGTTTGTTTCTGTCTACTTAAAGTGGTACATACTGAAAACTGCAAATTGAAGTAAAAATAAAAGGTCAGAGTGACAAAGACATTATTTGCTCTACTTTATTTGGAGTGCAGATAGGTCAGTTCCTTTTGGAACTATTTTTATAATTTAATCTCCCTGCTATTTGGCGCCCAATGCAGTCCCAGGTTCTCCCCAATTTATTAATGGGCATGTGAGCACACACCAATTGTACATAAACACCTGACTATATGTTACATTGAGATCAGGTCCCCTCTCGGCTTCCTTTTCTCCAAGGCAAACATTTTAAAGGCATTCCGCCTCATCTCATAGCTCTTGTCCCCCAAACCCTGATCATATTGGTGACCCTGTGTTGTACCCCCATGACTGCCCCACTGTCCAAGGGGCACAGAATGGCACACAGACAGTACTCCTGGTGTGGTCTGAGCAGGGCCTTGTAAAGTGTCAGGTTTAGTTTAACTGTCCGGTTAGTCACCTCCCTTTTAATGCACCTCAGCTTTCTGCTTGTCCTTTAGATAATTGCAGCACACTGATTGTCGGGCTCCTTGTATTATGACCCACCGAGTCCAACATTGAGGTGTCTTTCGCATCCTGCGATGTGAGCTGAAACTGAATGCAAAACCCAGATGTTTTATACAGCTCTACTAATGTTGTCGAAACACTGCTGAGATTTTGATTCACTACAGACCTTTGAAGGACATGGGGGTAAGGAAACACAGCTGTGGTGATGAGAAATTGGCTAGACCTTGCTCTGAACATAATTTGGGGAGTGTTGAAGAAACATGGCTGGGATGATAACTCACTATGACTCTGCCATTACCCCACCAGGCACTAGTGAAACACCCCTGTAGCGATAAACCAAAACCACTAAGAAAAAGCAAACAAGGGCAATGCACTAAAACAAAACACAGTTTATAACATATTTATTGCACCTAAAAAACAAGTGGGTTAAAATAAAGTGCAAGTGCTCCAAACATTTTCAAAAACTTAATGCTGGTTACATACCACCAAAAAGTGGACTGTCTTGTTACCACTAATCAATGGAGCAGGGAGTTAGCAGCAACAAGACAGTTCATATTTTAGTGGTATGTAAACCTGGAGGACTTGCACTTTATTTTAATCTGTTTCTTTTAATGCAATACAAATGTTATAAACTCCACTTTTTTGAGTGTATTGCCTTTGACCACTTTTTTCAGTTATATGTCCATAGCACATGGCAAGAGCACCATTAACTAGCCTGTACTGTTCACAATTTGTTTTTTTGTTGGGCCATCTAAACTTCTAAGGCCCCGTTGTGAAGAAACCTTGGGGTAATGGTGTAACAGTGCTGTGGTGATACACTGCTAAGGATCTGTGGTGAGCACACTTCACTGGTATTGTTAAAACACTGCTGCATTGGTAAGTTACTATGGACTTTATAAGAGCTTGCCTCGGGGTGAAGGGAAAGCGGTGCTCTGAAGCTGAATGTTCCGTAGACATGCAGTACACTACATATAGATAGGTGTGTAGAAACTGGGACGGGCTAACTGTAATTTGGTGAAATATAATATTACTATGCTAGGTAATGTCAAATGAGTCCAATACTTAAACCGCGAGAGAGAGAGAGAGAGAGAGAGAGATTGTATTTAGATTTGTACAACACAACATTATTGACCTGTCACTCAAAGACAGTTTATTAATGGCATAAACCTTGTTTTACAGTATGTCCTTTCAGTGCTACATCTTGGTTCATTGCAGAAATTAAAAAATAATAGGGACTGCTGTTGCATTCCTGGTAGTTAGTTCATCAAAATGAAATGCTTTGCTATACTGCTGTCCGCTGTCATGGTAGTTACCCCCCCCCCCATGAAATCTGTGTGGAGGATGAAGCATTGGAGTAATTCTCTGCACTGCATGTGTAGTCTGTTCCTGTCCATGTCTCAGATTAATAAAATGTGTTTAAAGTGAAACATAGAATCTGTTGGCAGAAAAGGCCCATTTGGCCCACCCAATCTGTCCAAGTGCTGCCTGCCAATTCTACCTCTGCAGACCCTGTCTTGTCTCCAGCGACCCTCCCTGCTTCTGATCTAATACATACCTATGTTTATCCCAAGCATGCTTGAAGCCCTCCAGAGTTCTTACCTCCACCACTTTGGCTGGCAGTCAGTTCTATGCATCTACCACCCTTTCAGTGAAGAAATATTTCCTCAAATCCCTCCTCAACTTCCCCTCCACCTTCACCATATGTCCACTAGTCCTGGAGCGTGTTCTTATTTGGATAAGGCTCCCCTCCTCTGGACCTTGTTCATCCCTGTGAGGTACATGGCAGTCTTGGTCCTGACGATCTTCGCTCCCCTCTCCTCGCCTCTCCTCTAGTGCCATCTATTTGGTGAGTGTGTCTCTCTTGTGACTGCCTCTTCCTCTTTGTCATTAACTTGTGTGAAACTGAGCTTTCTTGAATTCTCTTTTTGGCAACTCTTGCAATCAGACAAGGGCTGCTCCCTTCTGCCAACCCTCTTAGCCAATGGAATAAACCACTACTTTTGACATTGTCCTGTGACAGTAGTTTAATTTCCATTAGGCCTCAGCATGGGCTGGGTCACCAAGGGTCAACAAATCCCATAGCCTGATATCCAAGGTTGTCAGTTCCACTGGCCAGGACAAGTACCAACCACCCAGCTAGTTGTCCCATGGACAACCAGCAAAACATCACTAAAGATTTTTTTTACTTGCCTCAGCCTTTATTCTCTTCTCTTTGCCACTAGGGTGAAGACTTTGTGTGAGATGCCATGTAATTGGAGCACGGCTGGAGTCGGAGCATCAGGAGTGAGTAGCCGAACAATGGGATGAGGAGGTGTGACAGCCAGAAGGGAGGTGGAGGTAGTGGACTATGATGTGGAGTGAGCTGGAGCAGCAGGAGCAGCAGCAACAAGCGGCCAAGCAGTGGAGCAAGGGCGCCTGTGGAGCAGCACACAACAACAGCTTGAGTGACAGGATGGCCAAAAAATGGTGAGGCTGTCAGGAGATGCACAGGGTCCCTTATTATCCATGGTGGTGAGTAGGAGGGGTGGAGAAGGCAGTGTGGGAGTTGAGAACATGGTGTATGCAGTTGGTGAGTGCGGTTGCAGGAAGAAGCTAGTTTATCAGAAGAGGTTAGAAATGAAACTTCAGACACAGGAAAGGATTGGGGTTCATCATCTGTTACATGCAGTACTACAACTTAAAGAAAAGAAAAATTTTAAAGAAAGAAAAGACTTTGTAGAGAGTAGGTTGGGAAGAAAAAGGCTAATCCACAGCTCGATAGCAGGACATTTGGGGAAGATAGAAAACACACATAAGAAAATAACACACGTATGCTTATTTCTAACTGGACTACCAATTTGAGCATCAGGACTATTACTTTTAATCCAGCCCACTTGTCCATGGAAAAGCACTTAATTTTAAGATTTAGCGACCCCTAAGGGTCACAGTTTTTCACCTATCTCTAGATATTGAGCATCATTTTCTTTTGGTTCCTGGCACCATGCCACCTGCCACTTTGGTTGGGAGCATACCTCTCAACCTCCTGCCTCACAAATCAGGGACAAGGCTTACAAAAATCAGGGACAAAGGACCAAAATCAGGGACATATCTTCAAAATTGGAGATATCAATTTAGGAAGCTGGTAGAATAAGGGGCTTAGTGTAAAATGTATTTTCTAAGGAAGAACAAGTCTGTAACTTTACGGTTTGACATTATTTTGTGCTTACAACTACCACTGTTTTGGTTGCAAAAACACAATTTTTAGAAGGGACAGAGTAAATGTTTTAGGCAAAATCAGGGACAGTTGAGAGGTATGGTTGGGAGGAATAATATATTAGCCCTTTTGCAATGGATATCCATGCTGCTCTTAAAAGCTATCTATATGTGGTACCTGAGGACTGGAAGAGGGCAGATGTGATTCCACTTCACAACAGTGGGAGCAAGGCAGAGGCAGGAAACTACAGACCTGTTAGTTTGACCTCAGTGGTAGGGAAAATGATAGAATCACTTCTGAAGGAAAGAACTGTTGAGTACCTAGAGGCCAGCGAGGCACAGGACCCAAGGCAGCATAGATTCACAGCGGAAAGGTCATGTCAGACAAATCTAACAGATTTCTTTGACTGGGTGACCAAAGCAATAGATCAGGGAGGGGCTGTGGACATGGCTTACCTAGACTTTAACAAAGTATTTAACACAGTCCCACACAAAAGATTAATAAACAAGTTAGCCAGCCTGGGAGTGGGTCCCAGTGTGGTAGCCTGGGTAAATAATTGGCTGGACAACAGAACGAAGAGGGTAATAGTAAACGGAGTCCACTCTGAAGAAAGGAGGGATTACTAGTGGGGTACTGCAGGGTTCAGTAATGAGACCAGTCCTCTTTAATGTCTTTATAAGTGACATTGCAGAGGGACTGGAAGGAAAAGTATGTCCCATTGCAGATGACACAAAGATCTGCAACAGGGTTGATACACAAGGTGGGGTGGAAAGGATGCGAAGGGACTTTGCAAGGTTGGAGGGATGATCAAATGTGTGGCAACTTAGATTCAATGAAAAGAAGTGCAAAGTAATGCACCTGAGAAAAAAACAGGGGAAGAGTACACAATGGAGGGTGAGATACAACAACAAAAATGAAAAGGGACCCGGGGGGTAGTCATATCAGATGACCTAAAGATGGGCAAGCAATGTGAGAAAGAAGTAAGGAGGGCTGGGGGGGATACTGGGATGCATAGGGAGAGGCATCACCAGTAGAAAACAGGAAGTTGTTATCCCTCTGTACAGACAGTTGGTGATACCCCATCTGGAGTACTGTATGCAGTTATGGAGACCCAATCTCTGAAAAGACATAGACAGGATGGAAGCTGTCCAGAGGAGGGCAACTAAAATGGTGCAGGGTCTGCACCAGAAGCCATAGAAGAGAGACTAAAGGAGCTTAATATGTATACCCTTGAGGAAAGGAGGGAGAGGGGGGCCATGACAGAAACTTTCAAGTACCTCAAGGGAATCAATAAAGTCCAAGAGGGTGGCATCTTTCAGAAAAAGATGTGCAAGAACAAGGGGGCACAATTTGAAGATAGAGGGAGGACATCTCAGAGGTAATGTGAGGAAGTATTTTTTCACAGAGAGGGTTGTGGATGCATGGAATGGCCTTCCTGAAGAGTTTGTGGAGTCAAAAACAGTGGGGAAATTCAAGAATGCATGGGACAGACATAAGGCAACTCTAGTGGGGGGTAGGAAGAAGTAGGCATAGGAGCCGGGTTTGTAAAATGTTTGGTGGGGCCCAGGGGTCAGAGGTCAAAGCCCCCAGTGGGGGTGTATGGGAGCAGAGGCAGAGCTTCCTATACTTGGGGGTCTGGGGGATAAGCCCCTCATTTTTTGACAACAAGTAATCCCCCTGCAGGCAGAGCTGACCTGAAGTAATAGTGTTTGCTGCTGCCACCTGGAGTCTGTAGCAACATTGAGTGCTCTTCATCAGTTTTTGAACTTTACATTCTCATTCTAATTATTTCATGAATTGTACTCTGTGACTGAAAGAGCCTGAGGGAAACATAACCAGGTTGGACAGAGACTTTTGTTATGACACTAAAATGGCAATTACTCAACAGGGTACAGCCTAATGAAATAAAAGGTAGAGAGGCATAAACAAGCTGCATGTGTCTGGGCCCCAGTACAAGTGACCACACTGGGCAGGGAACAGGGGGACAAAAGCATTAGGTCATCACTCCTATAGCAGCAATTCCCATGACTGATATGGAGACAAAAAAGGTCCCCCACACTTTTCCAGGTATTGGAGGTGGTCTCCTATAGCGTATGGGTACTGAAACCGCAATTACCATTTTTTCCACTTATTTGGAAATCTGAGTAAAGGTATAGTACCACAACTGTGCCCCGTGCCTGTGCACTTTCCAGACCCCCCCCACACACACACAGCCGCACAGATACAGACACACACACACACACACACACACACACGACCAACATGGCAGATCAGGCACCACAGTCTGTATATTCACAACCAATGATAACTTCACATTACCTGATTCAGCAGTCCCCATGTTGTTTAATAGCTTATTGCTGTATTGGGCTAGTAAAGGCAAACTGCTTTAAACATGCACAGAAGCCAATATCCCCTCAGCATGCCTCTCAGCTGCTATGCATTGTGCAGACCTCTACGTATTTTACACTCAAATGTGCCCTTGCTCAGCAAAGATTTACTGATGTTAGAGCTATTTGTGGGCATGCAAACTACTGAAAATTTAAATTAATTTGCTAGAAACAGTTCTTAATACTAAACATAATGGTGCCTTTGCTGCCCACTATTATTAAACCTATTGGGCCAGATATTCAAAACTTTGCGCTGGGCAAAAACCATTTGCGCAGGTTTAGCGCGGGATTAGCGCTGGTCTGCCATATTCAAAAGGCCAAATAGCGCGGGCAAGCTGCATTAGTGCTGGGCAAAATTATAATGTATGCAAGGGGCAAACTGACATGAATACAGGCGCAATGCTATATTCAGCGACTAGCGCCGGGCTGATGGTTTCTTGGCGACTTAGCGTGACACTTGTGCGATTTGTGCAGCCCAGGAAAAGCTGGTCTTAATCCTGGGCAATCAGCTTTGCGCCGATATTATGGCTTTTGTACGGCGCTTATGCTGGCTTTAGCTGGGTTTTATGCCACCCCTAACAAACAAATATGACACATGATAAAGCCAAACATAGAGGAAGCATGTTGTTAACTGATGGCATCACAATGATGCCATAATCTGTCACCAGTCCCAGCCATGCCAGGCAGTAAGTGGTGACCCTGCCACCAGTGGACAGCACGGCAGTGTGGCCATACAGCACACACCTGTGGACCACACTTCCGTGGACACCAACAGATGCCAGCACACACATGCAGCACTGCGGGCATGGAGGATGTTGAGGGGGAGCATGTATGGGTGGCGAGGCTGTGCTACAGACCAGGTGTGGCCACAAGGCTGGGACACATCATGCAGTGTACATGGGTCAGTATTGGGAATACCCCAACACCAGTGTGCCTTTCGGATAATATATGCCCCCCCCGGCCACATACCTCACAGCTGTACAACTGCCATAGCACACAAAGCCAGAAATGTACATGTCACTGTGAGCATCTGTGGGTCACACAACAGCGTAACAGTAATGTCCAGTGTCAGAAAACATCCGCAGGTTGGGCCGCTCACTGTGTATAGTGCAGTCATCATCACTGCCCTACACACCATAGGCATTGCTGTGTCCACGCACTACTGGCCCCCCTTGCTACTGTAGTTTCTGCTGTGCACTGTAGCATGCCCTACAATGTGACAGTTGCATGCAGCACCACCACCACCTGTGCCTATGGTGTCCTGTCCCCTGGGGTATAATATGCTATGCTGTACTGTTTACATGTAGCCTGCAGCTGTCATCGTGCACTGCCAGACTGACCTACAGGTGGAGCTGCGGTTGGACCTGGTCAGCCCCTGTACTTCCAGACTGACCTACAGGTGGCTCTGTGGGACTCTTAGTAACGCTGACAAACTGCATGCAATTAGGGTATAATGAGATACTAATCGGTTGTTTGCCCAGAGACTACGTAAGTAGGCTCATTTGCATGGCACTTTTGAATATGGCATATTTTAGCCCTTGGCAAACGCTGTTTGTTCGGCTAACTGCTTAGCTCCGCTAATGCCGCTTAATGTGTTAACGGGCGCTAACGGGTACGGGAATATTATACAGTTTTGATCACTGTTCTTCACATCTGCTGCTCTTCCTGCAGCTGTACTCGCGTCCATGCATTTGCTGGCACACACATTGGCCACGTAGTTCGCCTGTACTTGCCCTCATGTTGCTGTGTACTGTGTTGTTGTTGTGGTTGCACTTCCTGGTTGCTTTATTCAGTGCTGTCTTATTCCAGGGCTATTTTGCCCTGCACTCCCAGCCCAGTTTGCATGGCCTCATTACCATGCCATATTCGGAAGCTGTTTGCCCTGGGCTATTCCTTTGAATATAGCGTGCTCTGTGCTCCGGGCTAAGTTTGCCCGCTGGGCAGTGCTAATTTTGCCCCGGGGCAAAGTTTTGAATATCTGGCCCATTATCTTTTAAACTAATAATGTGCTAGCCATTTGCACATTTTAAATTTATTTATTTAAAATTGGTAACTGGGAAAGGCACATTAGGACGAGGCTCATTTCCAGGTGTGACCCAAAGGAAGGTCTGAGCTACACATTTTTTAATTCTAAGAAGTTGCGAGGTCTTGTTTGCCTGCCCCTCTTGATGTTGCATTTTGATACAACAGTAAATCAGTTTGGGCAAAGTAACTGCAACTGGCCTTTGCAGGGGTGCACTGTGCAGGTCAGATATGCTGCAGTAGCACTGCAGGGCTCTATCCCAAGCCATGATTTTACACGTGTTTGACCAAAAAGGAAAACAAATGCAGTCCAAGTAGCTTGCCCCTACCCCCCCCAACCCTCCGAAAAGTATGTGGTGTTATATACTGAGAACTAGTAGTTTGCTATTACTCTCACAGTCAGCAACGCAATATGCTGGAGGAATCATCACCCCGTCTGAGCTGCCTCTCCTCCCATTAACATCAGAGGAAGTTAATCAACAAAACACACCTGTCTGTAGGTGTTGAATAGCCTGCTAGTGTACACTTTACCTGGTTAAAACACGTTATAGGTATCATAGGATTCTACAGAGCAAGAAGAAAGACATCCATTACACTCGCACTTACGTCATCAGAAGTAACCAGTTTTTCTATTACTACTGAAGTAGCAGTCCATATGATACCTCTGGCTACAGTTTTCCCCCTATGCTCATCTTTCCCTCACTGCATAAGGTGCGGTTTTGGCCCAGTGTATAACTTTTTCCTGTCTGCCACAGCTGTTCTTTGAATCTCCACATCATTGTCCAGTGTAAAATATCAGTTCTAGTGTAGATAGGGACTGCTGCTGCTGTCCCCTCCACCAAACTGTGACTATTCCCCTTTTTTAATTACCTGCTATTGTTGTGTAATGTACCTGCCTTCCTCTCCATTGCTGCCTAATCTAGCTTTTAATACTGCAAACTGATTTTAGAATGAAGCACTGTTTTTATTTTATAATGTAAATTAGTACCACAAAATTCATCAATACTAAAGTAGACTGCCATTTCAGCCACAGATAACAAAATAAATAATAAACAGCTATATAGGACCCAACTGTTCCTGTACCACCACATAAACAGGCCCAAACTGGGGCTGGGAGTCGCTTCTGCAACCCAGTCTTTTCTTCAGGACAGACTCACTCAGGTCACTCACCAAATACTGGCAAGCAGTAGGAAATCCAAAACTTTGGCTGGCACCTGCCTTTTCACACCATCCCACCTTCTACCTACTGTACAAGGGCCTTCTAAGGAAGCCAACCTCTTTTGCGACTGAGGGTATAATGATTGAATCCATGAAATATTTGGGGGGAGGTTACCTGGGCTTATCCAATTCTGGTAGCAAAATCCTCAGAAAACTGATGGGCATTTAAAAACCATCCATGGTGACTTATTAATTTGTTCAAATGGCTACTAAGTTTTGAGTGTCCGAACTGTGCAATGTTGTGGGAGTGACCACTCTCACTGGAGTTTTGGCTAGTAACAGCATCGGTATAGTAGCCAAAAAACTCCCCAAACTAAGACAAATTCCTCATGTAAATTGAAGCCTCTGGGCAGCACTGCTCTTTATATAGGTGGTTATTGTTTCTGTCACGGTGTTCTGGGTTTACCCAGTTTTCCACAGTACTGCAAAACTGCCCAGCTAGTACATGTGGCAGAGATGATTACTCTTTCAGAAGAAAATGGCTGGACAAACATGGACCAGAAGGCCCGTATTCCCATGACACTACATGTTCTATCATGAATTAATAGACCAACAGGAACCAGGAAACATTACTAATTTTTATGGACCAAAACAGTATGCTAAACTGGCTTCAGATAAAAAATGATGGAACAGCATATCTAGCAAAGAATTCCATTTCTTATACAATGTTACCACAATTCCCCCAGACTGATGGGACACTGGAATGGGCTCCATGTTTGAGAAAGGAAATGGCTAGTCTATTTGACCAAATTCCCCCCTAGATAATGACCAAATGAAAAATTTCTAGCAAATAAAACAATAATTTGACTAGATCCATTCTTGTTGGCTCCGTACTGTACTGTATCATATTCGGTGTGGACTGGTCATGACATCTGACTACAACGTGGTCCTCCTTCTCCTCAGTGGCTCTTGCCCTCGTCTGGCATAATGACCCTCACAGGATGTGGCCACTCACACTGTACTCCCAGCTGCTCACAGATTACTGACTCCATCTCAACTGGGCCCATGCAGGCTGAGCAGGGGCCGGGAGTCCCCACCACGTTGCACACTCATACTGCCGCACTGTTGCCGCTCAAACTTTCCCGGCTCGGCTCCCTCATGCTGGCTCACTGTCTTTCTGCCCTGCCAACTGACTGAGTGTGGCCAGCTCTCCGGAGTCCATTTTCTCTGCTGCCTGTTGCTCTGTCTCCTTGTCACCCGCCCAGCTCGAGTCCTCGCTGCCGCCAAATCACAGTCCCTGCTCTCTTTGGGCTCATGCACAGTGGCATTTTTTTTTGAAATTGGTGCATGCTTGGGGAGGCATGTGTGTGTGTGGGGGGGGGATCACTGCCTTCACAGCAGGGGGAGGCACTGTAAGAGGCTAGCAGGTCATAGAGGGCATGCGCTGGGGGGGACGCTGCAACAGGTCACAGGGTGTGTGCTGTAGCAAGTTAAGAAAAACAGTGACAAAAAAAAACAGAGGCAAAATTATTGGTGGGGCTGAGCCTGCTTTACACAATATTGCTGGAGCCCCTACCCCATGGGCTCATATAACCCAGTGCCTATGAAAGTAGGCTGTTGGTTAACTAGGATCTGCAGCTTATCCATTAGGTAGGGAAATGAGCAGACTGGGTGGGCCAAGTGGTCCTTATCTGCCGTCAAATTCTATGTTTCTGTGTTTCTAATTTATAACTGTATTGTGATAACATTTGTGATTATGTAGGTATCACTGTAGAATTAGAATTCTCATTCATTTACATTTTTGTCACTTGTAGTGCTGTTCTGTATCTCTTGCTTTCAACCTTTTTTTTCATAGTGTTGTCAATTATCCAGCTATTGTTTGTCAAATCGAACCTCCCAGGTGGTGCATGAAAATAGGCAATTTCTTGTGTAGTGTTCTTACCTGACTAACAAAAACTAACTAAATAAATAAATCAGTGTCGGGGGTGCACGTGCTGCCAATCTGCAGTCATCCCTCGGGAGTCTGTCACGACTTTAATATGATTTG
Source organism: Neoceratodus forsteri (assembly GCA_016271365.2). Taxonomy (NCBI): domain Eukaryota; kingdom Metazoa; phylum Chordata; order Ceratodontiformes; family Ceratodontidae; genus Neoceratodus; species Neoceratodus forsteri. The sequence continues at coordinate 128,033,481 of JADMNL010000025.1, read as the reverse complement.
CACTCAACATGTGTCAGGTAGAAATCCCAGGACTAAAAGCAAACCAGGGCTCCTGTTTGCAAACACAAAGTTTGTGTCCTTTAAAGGTTAATGGCAACTACGTGTGGCAAAAACCTTCATTTAGATATAGGGCCAAGTATTTGTATTCGGGGGCAAAATGTTAAGGTATTCATTTTTATTACTTGTTTATTCACTTATTATTCATTTGTTTGTAACTGGACAGCTTCATTGAGCAAAAGAATACCAATTTACTACAAAGATCCAGAGTAGTTATATAACTACAACAATTCATAAAAATGAAATACAAAAGACAAATAAAACAAATCATAAAAAAAAAAAAAACTAAGCGTTACGTTGGCAAACATTTCAATACAATTTTAAAATTTTTTTAAAAAGACATAATTGATCAATGACAGGCTTGTTGTTTGTGAAACACGTTCTTTAGCTGCACTCATCGAGGCCAAAGAAGCAGTGGGATCAGCACTCTGAGTGGTTACAACTGCAGGGGTCTCCAAAAGGAAATAAACTCCTCTGATACAGACTTGAAGCAAAACAAACAAATTAGATAGGTAAAAGCCCAGACAGAGGAAAAGATAGCAGAAGTGGCAAAGGGAGGAGACAAATAATTTTTTATATATGTTAAGGAACGTAGGAAGACAAAAGGGAGGATAGTAAAGATTGCTACTGAAGAAGGGAAATGCACCAAACATGACCCAGAGAAAGCCGAAATCCTCAACAAACACTTTTGCTGTGTTTACCAAAGAGGACCCGGGGATGGCCCAGCCCTGAAAAAACACTACACCCCAGGACCAGGGGTAGACACGAGTCCCTTTACAGAAGCTGAAGTATGGGAGGTGCTAAATAAACTAAAAGCAGACAAAGCCATGAAACCAAACGAGATGCACCCCAGAATCCTTAAGGAACTGGAGGCAGAATTTGCAGCCCCTCTGGCACTTCTATTCATGAAATCCTTGAAGAGCGGTGTGGTACCCGAAGACTGGAAAAAGGTAATAGTGGTTCCACTTCACAAATCAAGCAGTTGCGAAGAGGCTAGTACCTACAGATCTGTGAGCCTCAAGTCTATAGTAGGGAAACTAATGGAGACACTACTCAAGTAGAGGATCATAGCATTCCTCAAAACTAGCAGCCAGCAAGACACTAAACAGCATGGTTTCACAGAAGGTAGGCCATGCCAGACAAATCTGCTTAAGTTTTTTGACTACGTTACAAAAATAGTAGACAACGGTGGGGCAGTAGATGTGGTCTACCTAGACTTTAGTAAGGCCTTCAACTTGGGTCCACACAGAAGGTTGGTAAAGAAGCTTGACCACACAGGGGTTGGTCCAGAAGTAGTCAGATGGGTACAAAACTGGTTACAAGGCAGAACCCAGAGGGTACAGGTTAATGGAGTGCAATTGACGGAAGGCAGGGTGACCAGTGGGGTGCCCCAGGACTCAGTGCTGGGGCCTGTGCTCCTCAATGTTTTCATAGCAGACATCACTGACAGACTGGAAGGGAAGGTGTGTCTGTTCGCAGATGACACCAAGATATGTAGCAGGGTGAACACCCCAGAAGGAGTGAGTAAGATGGAAGCTGACCTCAAAAAACTAGAAGAATGATCTGGAGTGTGGCAGCTGAGATTTAATGCCAGAAAGTGCAAGGTCATGCACATAGGAAAGAAAAATCCAAGAAAGGAGTATTACTAGGAGGCGAAAGACTGGCAGCCTCAAACCAGGAATGAGATCTGGGAATCATAATCTTAGATGACTTGAAGGTTAGTAAGCAGTGTGAGAAGGCAACAATGAAGAACAACAGAATGCTGGGCTGCATTAGGAGGGGAAACATGAGCAGGAAGAGAGAGGTAGTACTACCACTGTATAGATCGATGGTCACCTGGAATACAGAGTCCAATTCTGGAAGCCTTACCTCAGGAAGGACATTGACCAGGTGGAAACAGTACAGAGAAAGGCGAAAAAAAATATTCAGGGTCTGTAGTACATGTCCTATGAGAAAAGACTTAGGGAACTGAATATGTACTCCCTGGAGCAGAGAAGAGAGAGAGAGAGGGGACATGATTGAAACATTCAAGTACATAAAAGGCATTAACAAGGTACAGGCACAGGAACTTCACTTCAAGAAGAGCTCCAGGACCAGGGGACATGACCATAGGTTGCAAGGAGGGGGGTTCTCTACCAACACCAGGAAGTTTTTCTTCACAGAAAGAGTGGTGGATGCTGGGAACAGCCTGCCCCAAGAGGTTGTGGGGGTCAACACTGCGGGGGGATTCAAGGATGCATGGGATAGGCACAAGGGAGCCCTGACTACAAAGGGCAACTAAAGTGTCAAAATAGGTCTAAAACAAATGGGCAGACTAGATGGACCTAGCGGTCTCCTTCTGCCGTCAACTTCTATGCTTTTTCTTTTCATGCTGAGGGCATAGTAGACAGAGTAATGTAGAACAGAGCACTACTCTTGGTACAATGGAGCTGACCACATGCCATGTCAACCTCTCCCCTCCCACCATCAATTAGCAAATGCTCACAATGCCAGGTTGGGCTGCACAGTTTGATCTGTTCAGCAAAATGTTACACTTGATTGCTTTTGGCCAGCTTCATACATCAAAATACAGACATCGACTCTGAATCTGTACTATGGACTAATTCAAGCAGATCATAACTTGTGGTTCAGGTAAGTCACTCTTTGGATGATTCGTTTTATACCCAATTAGTTATACTGTTAAATGACATGAGTATGGGCTCGCAGTTAAATTCAGTTTTGTTAATATTCTTATGGCAAGCCATTAGGAGATTTTGAATTATTTCCTTAACGGCTTGCCATATGTTCTCATTGCTTGTCTGACTTGTCGTAGATATAACACATTTTAATGGGGGGGGGGGGAGGATGCATAAGGATTTATGAACTTTTAAATGAATACTGTGTAGACCAGCAGCTGGCCAGATCCAGCTGTACACCCATGTGAAGGCACATTTTAGGAACCTGGTCTCCTCATTGTGACATTCATTCGACTGATCTGATTTACCATAATTATGATGTTGCCTTACTGTCCTTTTCTTCCCCTAATACTGTAACAACCTGGGTGACACTGTAATCCATCCCATGGTAATTATGCCTGCTATTATATCTGTTCACTATGGATGCAATTTCAAAATCTGTATGTTTGAAAAAGCTAATAAGAAGAAAAAAAGATGTAATTGAGGTACAATTGCACAATGGAACTGGGAATGAGTTCCTGGGTTTAACACAATGATATGAAAAAATATGAAGAACCAACACTCAACAGTGAGTGACATGCCTCATTATTTAGGCTAAAAGGGAAGACAGGCTTTAGAAAGCCTCTTTCCCTTCCCTAAGTGACCAGGGTTAGTTCACAGACCCCCTTCCCCATGGGCTCCTACCAACCAAACCATCCATCCTTCCTTCTATAGAGATAAAAGAGTTTTCTGCTTTATAATCTCCATGTCTCGAATCCAAATTCAACCTGTGTATCTGCCATGCCATTGAGCTCTGTTTTCACTGACCTGACCTGAAAAAGGGAGTTTTAGCTATCAAAAGTTAGACTCAGAAATAATTTTGTTAGTCCAATAAAAGAAATCACTTGCAACAAATTTTTTTTTCTCTACACTGCTTTATAATCCAAACTGGCACAGCTGAAACAGCTGTTTCTCCAGTGTGCATGCTCACTGACTACTCATACAGTGGCTGGCCATGGAGATGACAGAAGGGCTGTGTCAGTTACTGTACCTAGCTTATAGAAGCCCTGGGCACCAGGATAAGGTGGGGATGAAGAGGTCGGATGTCAGCAGGTGGGTTAGGTGGGGGGCTGTTGGGGGGCCCACAGACCATCAGGTGTATTGTAATAATGTATACAGGGGGAGCTGGGGTGAGGGGAACCACTGGACCACCAGGGAATGTTCATTAAGCCCTGAATATGTGACCAAGGGATGAGAGGAACCACTGGACCACCAAGGACAGTTAAACATAGGAACCGGTGACGGTGGGGGGCACTGAACCACCAGGAAGGCTTAGCAGTACTGAAGTGGAGATGGGAGGGAACCACTGGACCAACTGGGAATGGCATAAAGTAACTGGATGGGAGACCGGGGTGGGCAGTTGTAGTGTAGCCACCCTGCATTCGTGGGGGTGGGGGCATGAGCTTAGCACCACGTTAAGAGGTGGTCTTCAGTGGTGATAAACAGCGCCACTTGGAGGGCTGTTTACCACCACTGTAAACCTTAGAATATCCCACTGCACTGGTATGCATGAGCGAACCCCCTCATTTGCATAGGTGCAGTGGTAATTTAGCTCTTGGTGCTGCTGAGTTTGGTGGGTGCTCTTGGGGCCTATAAATATGGTTCTACCAGGACTGCCCACACTAACCTACACTAATCATGTTAGAGCAGACACCAATCTTTGAATACCTGGCACTGTTTACTTGATCAGCTAATTTTAAGCTGAGCTTTAAAAAGTATCTAAAGAAGGGGGATTCTGTTCTCTTACCTTTACCCTTTACCACCCAACAGGTGCAGGAGCTCTTCCATTTCAAGGAAGGTAGTAGAATGAGAGGACATGATCTGAGACCAAAAGGGGACAAGTTATAGAGATACATAGATACATAGAAATCGTCAGCAGATAAGGACCGCTAGGCTCATCTAGTCTGCCCGTAAGCCCTATACTTGTATGCTGTCACTGACCCTAAGTGAGCAATGGCTTTTCATCACTCCCTCCCCACCCAATGTTCCCTTGTGCCTGTCCCAGGCATGTTTAAAGCCCTCCACTGTGCTTGCCCCCACCACCTCTTGTGGCAGATTGTTCCAAGCATCCACCACCCTTTCTGTGTAGAACAAATTCCTCATGTTACCTCTTAATCTACCCCCCCTCTAATTTCATATAGGGTCCCTCGTTCTGATATCTTTTCTACATTGGAAAAAATCCTCCACCTGCACCTTTTTTATGCCCTTGAGGTACTTGAAAGTTTCTATCATATCCCCCCCTTTCTATCCTCTCCTCCAGTGAGTACATATTGAGGTCTCTTAGTCTCTCCTCATATGTTTTGTGATGCACGCCATGCACCATCTTTGTTGCCCTTCTCTGGATAGCTGCCATCTTGTCTATGTCCTTATGCATGTGTGGTCTCCAGTACTGCATGCAGTACTCCAGGTGAGGCCTTACTAGTGTTTTATACAATGGCATCACTACTTCCCATCTCCTGCTAGTGATGTCTCTGCCTATGCACTCCAGCATGCCACTGGCCCTCCCTGCAGCATTTGTATACTGTTTTGATACCTTAAGGTCATCAGATATGATAACCTCTAGGTCCCTGTCCTCTTTGGCAACAGTAAGCACCTCCCCTCATTCTGTAGCTCTTCCCAGAGTTCCCCCTACCCAGGTGCATTATCTTGCACTCTAACCATCTTTCAAGCTTCTCCAGGTCCCTCTTCATTTTCTGCACCCCCTTCTGGAGTGTCCACTCTATTGCAGACCTTGGTATCATCTGCAAATAGGCAGACGTTTCCTTCCAGCCCCTCTGCAATGTCACTAATGAAGACATTTAACAGGACTGGTCCCAGTATTGATCCCTGTGGTACTCCGCTGGTTATCTCTCTCTCCCTGGATTGGATCCCATTTATCACCACCCTCTGTCTTCTGTCCATCAGCCAGTTTCTAACCCAATGTATCACCTTATGTCCCATGCCCAGACTGCTCATCTTGTTAACCAGCCTTCTGTGTGGGATGGTATCGAAGGCTTTGCCGAAATCTAGGTAGGCGATGTCTACCGCCCCTCTCTGATTCACTTCCCTAGTCACTCAATCAAAAAAATCTGTCAGATTTGTTTGACAAGACATACCTGCTGTGAATCTATGTTGCCCCAGATCCTGGGCAACGCTGGATTCCAGGTGTGCCACTATCCTTTCTTTCAGCAGTGTCTCCATGATCTTCCTCACCACTGAGGTGAGGCTGACTGGTCTGTAGTTCCCCACTTCCTCCCAACTGCCACTTTTGTGCTGTGTGACTACATGTGCCCTCCTGCAGTCCTCTGGAACCACTCCTGTATTAAGTGACTCTGTGTGCAGGGTGGCCAGAGGTGCTGCTAGTTACCTTCTCAGCTCCCTTAACATCCTCAGGTATATGTGGTCTGGCCCCATGACTTTATCCACCTTCAGCTTTGTGAGTTCTTCCAGAACTCTCTCCACTGTGAATGCACTGGTGTCCACTTCATCCCCCCAACCCCATTGCCTCTGCTCTCAAACTGCAGTCCTTGACCCTCTTCCTCCTTAGTGAATACTGAACAGAAGTATTTGTTCAATATTTCTGCTTTGTCTAAATCCCCCCTCCTTACACTCTCCCTCCTCCTTGGAGGCTCACAACCCCAGGTTTTACTTCTCTCGCTGATATACAGTACTTACAGAATTTCTTGTCCCCTTTTTTCATAGTCCATGCTAAACCCTCCTCTGTCTGTGCCTTGGCTCTCCTAACAGCTTTCCCTGCTTCCTTTAGACATTCAAGGTACATCTCCCTGTCCTCTTCCCTTTGGGTCCCCTTATACTTCCTGAAACTTGCTCTTTTAGCCCTTACTTTGTCTGCTACCTCTTTAGAGAACCATAGTAGTTTCCTTCTTCTTTTCCCTTTGGCCACTATCCTAACGCATTGTTTAGTTACCTCCACTATGGCACTAGTTACCTCCACTATTGGTTCAGGACCAATGTTAGAAAGTTCTTCTTCACAGACAGGGTGGTAGAGGCCTGGAACAGCCTTAGCCTGGAGATCATGGGGGCCAAAACAGTTGGGGAGTTCAAGACAGCCTGGGATAGGCACAAAGGAATCTTGTTCCAGAGTGGTAAATAGGGAGACGGGGTAGTAACCTATAAACCTTGGGCAGACTAGATGGATCTTGAGGTCCCCTTCTGCCGTCACCATCTATGTTTCTTTGTTTCTATATAACCAGATCACAGGAATTACACACAGACAAAACTCCTAGGAATTCCTGCATTAAACTGATAAATGAAACTGTCTGCAGAAACAGCATTCAAAAGACATTTTTATACATTTATCACTGAAAATTCGGAACCTTACAAAAGTCTCAAGAAATGTACCATGTAGTTACAGCCCCACTCCACTTAATATGCAGAAGAGACTTGTGTGTAAAATCTTGCATGCGCTAGTAAGATCCTGACACTTTCTGCAGCATGAACAAACTGAAAATATAAACAAGGAATTGTCTTACTCTGAAGAAGATTGCAGGAACTGCCAAGCTAAACACAGAGAGCTCCAACTGCTGCCTGGTTAAAAGTCAAATGTAATCAAATAGGGGACCTATTAGCAGAAATAAAAACCAACCAGGGGGTAAGGCAAGGGTGCCTGTTAGCCCCAATACTGCTTAATTTACATATTATCTCCATAACTGAACAACTGGACAAACTAGAATTCCACTCTCCCTCAATTAGAAATAAAAAGATATCAGTTTTGGCTTTTGCTGATGACCTTGTATTAATATCAAACTCACTACTGGGACTCCAGTGAAAAGTAAATGTGTTTGCCAGATTATGTAGGAAAAATAGATTGATAATCAATAAAGAAATAAATAATTTGCTAGTATTTGGACATAAACAGAAGACATTGCATTCTCTGTTTATAGACAAAGCTAAGATTGTTACAGTCAAATCCTACCTCTATTTGGGAGTGCATTTTTTCCAATGTACTAAATGGTTGGACCATTTTAAATTAGTTAACCATAAAGCAACCACTGCATTTAATGCACTTAGAAGGTTTACTGCACAGCTGGGAAATGGCACGGTAAAAGGACTACTGAAAGTCATATAAGCGAAAATACAAGCCAGCTTACTTTACACTGCACAAATATGGACTCCATAGAATCCAAGGGTTCTAGAAATACAATTAAACAAGCTGCATTATAAAATGGTCAGGGAATATCCTGCATCTTGATTGGTTGTTAGTCGTGCATTAGAATCAAAGCAAAGCAATCTTCATTTATAAAACGCCATTCCAACAGACCATGGCATTGTACATAAAACAACTTTAAAACCATCATTATCATAAAACATTTATTTATAATAAAATGCAATATGAAACCAGCAGGAATAAGCAACATCAAAAGCAAAATGAAAGTGTTAAGTCTTTAATGCAGATCTAAAGGCCTCGATGGTCTTGTGCCTTACTACACCCCTGGCCGTGCATTAGAAGTGTCTAATGCACACCCTGTCATGTCTTATTGCTTACCAGATATATTCTTAGAGCTCCTCAGGCAGTACCAGTTCCAATACTTAGAGCCAAATTGGGTAAATCACCATTAATGGCATAAACAGGATATTATAGAGAAAAAGATAACATTTATATTGAAGCTCTTTCTTTTTCATGAGTCCACAATTCCCAGAATGTATACTGAGGAAGAAATTTAATACACAGCTCAAAGGTTTCTGTCCCCAATGTTGGAGTGTATTGCTACTCAGGTATTCCCCTTAGGCTAAGGACATCTTCTTTACCAGATGTAGTATAGGCCATTTAATGAGATAATTTACCAGCTTAAAGAAAAGATACAGGATACCTTTCATTCAAGTGATATTGAATTCTTGCAGACATGCAAAACTTTTAACTGGTACAAGAAAATAAAAACATTGAATGGTTCGGAACCATATCTTTATATGATGAAGAATCCAGATACACGACTAGTACTAACCATATACAGACTAGAACTGTATGTCTGTAGAGATATTTATTTCCAACAAAAATATCCAGGTGTTGAAGATAACCTCTGTAAGTGTAATCTCAGGGTTATAAATGATTTAAAACATATTCTTTTAATTTGCCCACTTTATGAAAGACATAGAAAGTTTTGGTTAGGGCGAATACTGGTGAACCTCGGTCTCTCCCCGGATCAGATCATATTATATTTATTTAATTCAAATGACAAGACTGTTTTAAATAGGCTTACCTGCTTTTTAATGTCTTTAAAATTATAATTGAAATATGTAGAAACCGATGGATTGGATGGACTGTAGTATCCAACAAATTACATGTTTTTACAATTATGTAATTGTAAGAGAAATGGATTGTTGTAGTAGGTTTTATAAAATAATTTTTGTATAATTACATGATGTTGATGTGATGTGTAAGTGCAATATATTGTAATGGCATTGTGCCGAACAATAAAAAATGATTGATTAAAAAAACTGGTACTGGAGCTCAAACAAAAGACAGACCTGCAACGATGTGCTTATAGATAATCTGCCACTCAGTAACTCAAGGCAGATGCCTCACTCTTTTCCAGTTTGGCCTCAGGAAGTCCCACGCAACTGTTTCCTCCCTTCTCAGACTCACTGACACTATCCGGAAGGAAATGAATCAGGGCCTGATCACCACTATCATCTCTGTGGACTTGGGAAAAACCCTTTGATACTGTCCCCCACCCCATTTTTCTGGACAAACATATATGTTCTGGACTATCCAACCTAGCACTTGAAGGGCTTGGATCATACCTGAAGGACAGTTCATAAGAAGTCCATATAGAAGAATCCCTCTCCCCTCCACTCTCGATCAGGTTAGGTGTCCCCCAAAGCGCTGTCCTTAGCCCTATACTGTTCTCAGGTTCCCTAAATGATCTCCCCAAAGCATGCATCTCCTCAAATATACACATGTATGCTGATGACATAGTGCTTTGTGTGCTCTCTCTCTCGCCATTGACTGAAAATGTCTGTAGGTTAATATGCTTTTCCCTTTAGGTTTTCTCAACTCTTGACTAGCCTTTCCCCCTTATCCATTTCACTCCTTTCTGTTTTACCTTGAAAGTCTTTCTCCATTGCCCTGTTTGCAACTGTTTTCAGTAATTAACATTTCTGCACACTCTCTTCATAGTCCAGATGATGTTGAATTTTGGTCTGAAAATGTTATGGTAGAAAGGTAGAAAGAGCTTGGGTGACAGAACAGGCCAGCATTTATTTGGTGAAAAAAATATTAATCCATACCTAAGTTATAGCATTTTTAAGGTCCCATTATTTTCAAAGAGATTTTCGTTTTTCAGGATAGAGGAATGGAATGAAAAAGGAATTTGGCCTGATGAATAAGAATCCTTTTTCTTGAGGGGCCAATTGTTGTTCACCAGAAAAAAAATATTTTTCATGAACTGCCATCTTGTTTTTTTTTTTGTTTAGGCTCAGAAAAATGTAATATCTGCCCAGGGATGTCTGTTAGAGACATTAAAGAGCAGCTTCTATGTGTATGAATAGCCCCCCACTGACACATATAGCACAACTAACTTTGACAGGATTCATTTTCCAGAAATGTTTCCTTCGGAGACTTTCATTTAAAAAAGTTATATCCATCATACATTTATTCCCTGACCCACCAGCTGAAAATGGAGCCAGTCCTGCATCCTATGGCAATGCCCCATGCCGGCACACGCAGACCCATTTTGTGATGTCACTAAATGAAGGCTGCATGTGCTCACCCCATTGACTTGAATTGGGGCAATTTTTCCAAAAGTTTAATACATTTTTAATGTCAGGATTTTAAGAAATCAAAGTGAACATTCGACTAACAGGGACCCTATTAGTCAAGTGGCTGCTTTGATTTCTTAAAATCCTGACTTTAAATATGTATAAAACCTTTGGAAAAATTGTCCCCATTCTAGTCAATGGAGAGCATACACATAGCCTTCGTTTAGTGCCATCACAAAATGGGGCTGCGTGTGCCGGCTTGGAGGTGTGGAAGTAGGATGCAGTTTTCAGCTGGTGGGTCAGGGAATACATTTATGGAGGATATAACTTTTTTAAATGAAAGTCCCCGAAAGAAAGATTTCTGGAAAATGAATCCTGGCAAGGTTAGTTGTGTTATATGTGTCAGTGGGGGGCTAGTCAAGAGCTGCTCTTTAAACTATGTATTCAGCACATCGGGAGTTGATGAGCTGTACATTGTGGTTTCCGACCTTTGTATGCCACCAGAAACCTTTTTTTTTTAATATTTAAAATCCTTTTCCTCCACTTGCTTAGTTCCTTTTCCAACCTCACTGTTGCCACCATCTACATCCCTCCCAAAGATCAGGGAACTGGTCTAACAGCTGTTCTTGACTTTGTAAAGTCACTCCCACCGGACACCGAATCCATCCTCCTAGGTGACTTCAACATCAACTGGCCTGCGGCCGATGCTGGTGCACACAGAGATACCATTGCTGCGGTGAACCTCACACAAATTATTGACTCACCAACCAGGAAAAATTACAGGACTGGCACCAGCACACTCTTGGACTGGATCCTTACCAGTCACCCATCGCGGATATCTAACACTAATGTCCTCGCTGACTCTCTCAGCGACCACTCCCCTATTAGCTGCACCTGGTCAAATAAATTCATCAAACAACCACCAAAAACTATCATCAGCAGGGTTCTACCCAGTGGTCACCTTCCTCGACTCAACTTCCACCTCCTCCATCAAGACTGGTCCTCTATCTTCAATGCAACCAATGTAAACACTGCCCTTGACCACTTCATATACATCTTCACTGTGGCCTGTGACACGTATGCTACTATTAAGAAATGCAAAGTCAAATTACTCAGTAACCCTTGGCTCACAGATGACCTCCTCAGGATGCTAAAAACAAGAGACCACCTATTGGAGCTGGCCAGAAAGCCTGGAAGGCAAAACGACATTCAAAACTACAAACATGCCCGCAATGACTGCACCAAAACCATCCGGCAAATGAAGTCCACCTACTATAAGCATGCCCTCACAAACTCCTGGGGCAATGGTCGGGAATTCTGGAAGAACATAAAGGAACTCACCGGGAATCCACCCAAAAAAACCCCATCAATACTCAACATCAACGGAACCACAACCCTCAATCCAAAAACCATTGCAGATGCCTTTAACAAAGCCTTTACTGACTTCAGCGCTGTCCTACCCCAGGACTACTTCAAAGATGGTGAAGCCCCTCTGTCCGCAATGAACACTACTCCCACCAGCTCTCCCCACTTCTACTTCAAAGCAGTCAAGGCTCACCAAGTACGCAAATATGTAACCAAAGCCCTTGGTAAATCAAGATTCAGTAATGACTCCCTCGATCTCAAAATCCTGTCTCTCACACTTGATGAAGTGCTTAGTCCTCTGACCAGAATTTTCAACCTCTCCCTCAGCCTTAGCCAGTTCCTGGACAGATGGAAATCTGCCACCGTCACCCCAATCCATAAAAGTGCTGACAAAACTGCTCATGATAACTACAGACCTATCTCGCTACTACCCCCACTCTCCAAGGCACTAGAACGCATCGTCTCAGACCAGCTCACAGAATACCTGGATACGTACAACATCCTGTGCAAGCAGCAACACGGGTTCCGCAAAAGTCACAGCACCTCCACAGCCCTACTTGAATTCACTGTCACAATCCACAATGCACTTGACTCCGGTGAACTACTAGGCTCAATCTACATTGTCTTAACTAAAGCATTCGACACTGTCAATCACTGCCTCCTGCTTGTCCAGCTTCAGAACACTGGGCTGTCAACTGATTCCATTGGCTGGTTTAAGAGCTACCTTGAAGAACGATCCCAAACAGTAAGAATCGCTGATACACTCTCAGACCCTAGACCGGTCCGCTCAGGAGTCCCCCAGGGCTCCATTCTGGGACCCCTCCTCTTCAGCCTATTCTTAAACTCACTACCGGACAGCTGCCCAGAACAAATAATTCTCTACGCCGACGATGCTGAGATCCTCACCTCGGACTCTGATCCAATCAAATTACATAATAAACTTTAGCAGGCCTTCTCCTCCATCGAATCCTGGTTTCCAAATCATAAACTGCTCTCAATCAGAAAAAAAAACAAGTCTATGGTCTTCTGCAGCCCCCACAACAAAACAAACAACTCTACCTCTCCATTGCAACCAAACAAGGAGCCATCCTAGAGCAAACACAATTGTTCAAGTACCTCAGCATCACCCTTGATCCCCACCTCTCATACGCTGTCCATATCAGCAATGTTGCAAAGTCTGCCAATGCAAGGTTAGGCATATTATTCCGGCATAGGAAACACCTAACCCCAGAAGCACTGGCAGTGGCCGTCCAAAGCTCCATCATCAGCATCGTAGACTATGGTCTTATCATATATGGGTCTGCAACTACCTCTGCTCTCAAATATATCACAACCTCCCTGAATAAGGCCTGTCGTCTCATCACTGGCTCACATCGCCGTACCCACACATGTGACCTTTATTCCCAATCTGGATGGCTTTAACTGGACAAACGCTTAAAATACCAAACCTGCATCACGGCCGAGAAAATTATAATGGGTCTGGTCCCACCTGGTGTCTGTGCCCTCCTTAAGCCTAGACATAGTAACATCACTACAAGGAAATCCAATTCCCATCTACTACATATCCCACGATGTCGCACAACCTAAGGACAAAGATCATTCGCCTATCGGGCATCCAACTGGCTCAACTCTCTTGGCAGCGACATAGCGACCACTCCAACACTTGGCCTCTTCAAGTCCAAGCTGCACCTCTCACTGCTTGTATCCTGCGATTGCTCATCTTAACATTTCCACCATTCCAGCTGCAAATGCCCCTGCACCCAACGCTCACAATCAGTCTTTGCACCCTAGCACCTTACCTATCCATATTCCTCGACAAGAGCCCCTAGCTGCTGTCTCCCACCCTCACGCACCTCCCCTGTATCTCCTCCTGCCCCACCCCAACCACCTCCCATACTCCCCTTACCCCCTGCCTCCTTCCCCTCGATCTCCTACCTCACTTCCCCACCACCCACCGCCCTTCCCTTGTCTTGCTCATAGCTCAAGTCTTTGTACTGGTTATTACATGTCTATAAGTCAATGATTATATGTTTGTAACTAAAAATGATGACTGTTGCACACACTGACGTGGAACCTTTGTAAAAGAGCCTCGGCTCAAAGGTATTGTAATCCTAGATTGAAATAAATAAATTAATGAAACCTTCCTTTTTTGTCATGGCAAAAAAGGAAACATAGAAACATAAACTTTGATGGCAGATAAGGACCACTTGGCCCACCCAGTCTGCCCATTTCCCTACCTACTGGATAAGCTGCAGATTCTAGTTAACCAACAGCCTACTTCCTGCCACCTCCCACTACAATTGCCTTGTGTCTGTCCCATGTATGTTTGAATTCCCCCACTGTTTTAGCCCCAACAACCTCCACAGGAAGGCAGTTCCATGCATCCACCACTCTCTCCGTGAAAAAAAATTTCCTCACATTAGCCCTGAGCCATCCCCCATCTTTAAATTGTGTCCCCTTGTTCTTACACATCTCTTTTCCTGAAAGATGCTACCCTCCTGGACTTTGTTGATTCCCTTGAGGTACTTGAACATTTCTATCATGTCCCCCCATCCCTCCTTTCATCAGGGGTATACATATTAAGCTCTCTCAGTCTCTCTTCATATGATTTATGATGCAGACCCTGCACCACTTTAGTTGCCCTCCTCTGGACTGCTTCTATCCTGTCTATGTCCTTGCATAGATGAGGTCTCCAAAACTGCACACAGTACTCCAGATGGGGTCTCACCAACTGTCTGTACAGAGGGATAACCACTTCCCTTTTTCTACTTGTGATGCCCCTTCCTATGCATCCCAGTTTCCCCCTGGCTCTCCTTACTGACTTCTCACATTACTTACCAACCTTTAGATCATCTGATATGACAACCCCAAGTCCCGTTCCATTTTGTTGTTGTTAGTACCTCCCTGCTATTGTGTACTCTTCTCCTGGGTTTTGTTTCCCAGGTGCATTACTTTGCACTTCTTTGCATTGAATCTAAGTTGCCATATGTCTGACCATTCCTCAACCAAGTCCCTTCTCATCTTTCTACCCCCTTGTGTATCAACTTTGTTACAGATCTTTGTATCATCTGCAAAGAGGCACACCTTTCCTCAGACCCTCTGCAATGTCACCTATAAAGATGTTAAAGAGGACTGGACCCAGTACTGAGCCCTGAGGCACTCCACTAGTGACCCCCTTTCTTGGAATGTGTTCCACTCACTGTTACCTTCTGTGTCCTGTTGTGCAGCCAGTTTGCAACCCAGGCTACCACCCTGGGACCCACTCCCAGGGCTGGCTAACTTGATTATTAATTCTTGTGAGGACTGTGTCAAATGCCTTGCAAAGTCTAGGTAGGCCATATCCACAGCCCTCCTCGGTCTTTTACTTGGTCACCCAGTCAAAGAAATCTATTAGATTCATCTGACATGACCTTCCTGCTGTAAATCTATGCTGCTTTGGGTCCTGTGCCCGCTGTCCTCTAGGTACTCAACAATTCTTTCTTTCAAGTGATTCCATCATTTTCCAGACCACTGAGGTCAAACTTACAGGTCTGTGGTTTCCTGCTTCTGCCTTGCTCCCACTTTTGTGAAGGGGAATCACATCTGCCCTCCTCCAGTCCTCAGGTACCATCCCATCCTCCCATGATTTGTTAAAAAGTGTGGTCAGTGGTGTCACTAGGTCCTCCCTTAGTTCTTTTAGGATTCTGGGGTGAATCCCACCAGGCCCCATTGCTTTGTCCACCTTGAGTTTTAGGAGTTCTTTCAGGACTCTTTCTTCTGTAAATGGACTGGTGTCAACCCCCCCATGCAGAGTGCTTCTATTGTCTGGTTTAGGTAACTCCTCCTCCTCATCTTCTTTTGTGAATACTGAGCAAAAGTATTCATTCAGTATCTCTGCCTTTTCACTGTCTCCCTCTGCCCACCTCCTCTGTCCCTTATTAATCTTCACTATTCCTCCCTTAACCTTTCAATGCTCCCTAATGTACCTATAAAAGGTTTTATCCCCCTTCTCAACTGAATTGGCTATTTTTTCCTCAGTTTGGGCTTTTGCTATTCTGACTGCCTTCCCCACTTCTTTCTGCTTTAATTGATACAGTTCCCTGTCATGCTCCTTCTGTGATGCCTTATACTTTTTGAATGCAGCCTTTTTCTCCTTAACCTTCCCTGCCACCTCTTTTGAGAACCATAGTGTTTTTTTACCCCGCTTTGTTTTCTTTATCTGTTTCACACAAAGGCTTGTTGCCTCTATGATGGCAGTTTTGATTTTTCTCCATTGTTCTTCCACCCCTCCTTTTTGGCCATTTGCTAGTGTACTCCTCAGGTATTCACTCATTTTGCCAAAGTCAGCCCTTCTAAAGTCCAGTATGCTTGTTTTTGTATGGCTTGTCTCCATGGTTGGAAATTGGCTGGTGCACAAGGATTCCTGGTCTGGCCATCTGGTTATGAAATTTTCATGACCAGATGGCCCAGACAAAATCTTTATTCACCAGCTGATTTCCTTTTTCCTGTTGAAAAAAAATGACAAAAGGAATTTCTCTGGTGAAAAGGATCTTGTCTGGCCATCTGGTCGGAACATTTCACAACCAGATGGCCAGACTGGAATCTTGTTCCCCAGCCGATTTACTTGTTTGCCAGGATGGAATAGGCTGGTGAATAAGGAAATGAGATGGTGAAAAAGGATTGCTTTTGTGGCCATCTCATCACCAAAAAAGTGTTGCGGGACCATCTGGTCCTGAAAAATGTAGCCATCTCTTCGTCCTCCCAATGCCAGCCATATTTTTTTTTTTATCATTCCCCATATTTTTTTTGTAATTTGTTTTCTTTACAGTAGTTTTTTTTTATATATATATATTTTTTTAAAGTGGTGTTCTGCCACTTACTGCCCTTTATCCCTGGTGTCTAGTGATTCCCCCCCCACGTTCACCGGGATCGCCCCCAACCCCCACCTGACCACCCACTGTGCACCGACCTCCCCACACTCCCTGTGACATCCCCACAGATTGCCAGTCACCTAGGGAGGTTCCAGGTTCGAGACCCACTCCACCAATCAAAGACATGCCTTGCTGCTGGAACCGGCGACTATAATATGAACTAAGGTAAATGTGCTTCAATGTATTTCAATGGGAGGGGCTTCAACTTTTTGCCATAACACAGCCATTTTTCATCCTTTTGACTCAAAATTTTCAACATGGTGTTTTGGGGACCCCACCTCATGAACAATATGACTGTCATTAGGCAACTCCCAGAAAGGTGATTTTGTGGTTGGTTGGCAAAATCACCTTTTCTGTGGGATTTGTGCAATGGCAGTCATATCGTTCATGAGATGGGGCCATAAGAAGGCTATATTGAAATTTTGGGGTGGGGAGCATGTGCTGGTGCTGAAGAGGATGGTCATGTATGTGTGAGCTCCAGTTACCCTATCCTGTTTAAACAAATATTTAGCTACTAGTTCTTTTTTATGCCATGATGGGAGCGCTAAAATATAATATTTAAATACTTGCCCATTGAGTGAGTCGAACATCAGTGTGGATTAACCTGCCTGTATCATCAGATTTATTAATTTACATATTCAGAGTACAGCCGCCGGTCCGTTATGTCAGTTGTGATATCCTACTCGCCCATCCAACTTGGAATTATGACAGACAGATATGACAATGATCTGTATACCAACTTTGCCAGTAAGGATGGCATCGCTCAACTAAAAGACGTGCTTTCTGGTATTAAACTTGATTTGTCAGAAGTTAAATTGTCAACTGCCACCCTATCTAAACAAAACGAGGAGATGGTTGGCTGTGCTGGGGTTAATAGTACCAAAATATCAGAACTCATCTCGGCTGCTGGCTGCCTAGAACATCTTATGCAGTGACAGTCTAAACAAATAACATATTTAATGGACAAAATGGATGATTTGGAGAACAGGTGTAGGTGTAATAACATTAGATTACTGGGAACACCCTGAAAGCTTAGAGGGAAACAACATAATGGCTGTCTTACAAAACATTTTACCCTAGCTATTGGGTTATTAGTGGTCATGGCCCCTTCAGATTGAGTGAGCATATTGGTCCTTAGGGACAAAATCATAAAATCAGAGACCCAAACCCATCATTGCCTATTTCTTGAGGTTTTCTATCAAAGAAGAAATCCTGCATTTAACCAGAAAAAGAAAATATCTAGTCTGGAGGGGAGAATGCACTTTAATATTTCAAGAATAAAGTAGCAATTGAGAGGCATTGGTCTGCAGTATAATTTCAAGTACCCTGCTACATTGATCATACAGGATAAGAAGGGTCAGTCTATTAAATGTACTTCTGTTAACGAGGCCTAGTATTTTATTCAGAACATTAAGGATTCTCACTTTAATGCCTCAGCCACAAACCAGAGTAACCATCAAGTTTTGAATACAGTGCGAGGCCAGTCCAGCTTAGAATGCCCAAGTATAACCCACATGTCAGCTCGGGCAGCCCTCACCTCTTTCCTTCAACTCATGCTTCTGATCAAGCTGCAACACCTCCCCTGCAGCAAGTCAAGGCCTCAACCATTCACCTTTACTCTGCAGCTGTGCGGCATAATGTACAACAGTCCTGGTCTTCAGAAACCCAGAGGAAAGCCAGACAATCTGTGTGGCCATCAAATATCCCCAGACCCTTGCATCACCACAGTAACCCGGAAAAAAAAGGTCGCAGAAGAGAGAGCACTCGCATCTCTTCGCTTTCAGCATCTCCCGAACCGGATATCAGACTGGATGTAAATATGTTAAACTCTGGAGCTTCCCCATCTCATGTCCTACTGGATGCTAAACAACCAAAGGGAACTACCTTAAAAAGGATGCTCCTTGACCCTCCATCACTTACTCTTGGGACACAAACTTCTCCCAGCACCACACATTTTGTTTAATTGCAATTGTTTGGATTTCATGGTCTGAAAAGAATAACGGTGGAATTACCCAGTCAGATGTTGCACTTGGTGAAATGTGCATTTGTCTGACTTTTTAACTCATGCTTAACACCTACAGTTAATCTCCCATGGCTATGGATATAAACGGAACTAACTCTACATATGGATCCAATGCTCATCCTGACTTTGTTGTCATGATCGCTTTGCTTGTTATGCCTTTGTCAGTGAATGCTTAGAACAACGTGCGTTGCAGTGTCTTTGGGTTTCAACTGATGATCTCATTTATCAATATTACCTAAATGTTTGTATCAGGGTATTTTTCAAGAGTCTTCTGGCATAGAGTGCATGCTGAGTGCGTTTTCTCACCCCCCTCTGGATTTTTTCTTTTTATGTTTTTTCTTCTCCCTACTTTTCTTTAACTGCTAATAAAATACTTCCACTGAGGTTGCAGAGGTGAAGACTGGGAACCAGCACGTAAGGCTCAGCCCATCTGCACACTAATATAAAGGCTGTATCTGTGTAAATAGGATATGTATGTCTCTTGCTAGATTACACAAACACTTTGCCTTAAGGCATGGAAATATCATGCACATCAAGCTTGCCTTAAATGCTGATCTAAGCTCTCATATGCTGAATACTTGAGAGTGGCTGTTTGCATGATGGTGAATGGCAAAGGATCCTTCACATCATGTACAGAGGCTCCTGGGAAGCTGAGCAGAAGACCTCTTACAATACAACCTTACTTTCCATTTCTACTAGAATCTCCTGTTTAACATAGGGCATAGATGCAGATGGCTGAACTGTCTTTGTACTAGATTTATATATGTTATAGATGGCAGAGTCGTCTCCCGTGTCTTGCTAGTATGGTAGTGCACCATGAGATCACCCACTTACCCTATTCAATGCAGCTTACTTTGCTCTGTCAGCGCCTTCATTAATTTTGCATAGCATCTTGGTTAAATCCACAGGGATGGGTATACCTCTTTCTGCTGCTTGTTTAAACACACTGCTACAGTCCCCTAGGCCAACACCACCTTGGACTTTAGTTTGGTGGACTTTTGGCGACACAGTAGATACATCCTACTGGTCTAGTGTCACCTTTTGTTGATTTACATATTGCATTATTTAGCTGAATCTACCTACTGTTTAATTGCACAACTTATGGTATAGTTACATATTGTTAATCCTTTCCTGAAATTCTTGTAATTGTGTCATTAGTTGGTTAGTCAACTAATTAGATAAGGTTTTGCTGGTTACCTTTGAAATATTTTCATTTAAATTGTAAACTCACATTGTTGAGAACAGCTGTATGCAAGCTTACTGTAGCCAAGTCTAACTTACTTAAGGTATAGATTATAAGTGTTTAGTTGTTGTGTGTCACCCTAAACTTGCCTGATTACACTAAGCCTACAGTAGATATGCATCCCTACAAACGTGTCTCCTGGAATGTTAATGGGCTAGGGACCCCCATTAAAAGGAAAAAGTTCTTAACTTATCTGAACAAGAAAAGTGCTGACATTGCACAGTTACAAGAAACCCATTTAGATGTTAGTGAATATGCCAAGCTCTGCAGGCCTTGGGTTGCTCAGGGTTGAGTATAGCTACATTAATAGCAAACAGGGGAGCTGCAATCCTAATAAAGAAGGGTATTAATTTTGCCTTGTAACATGGGTATTAAGAGTTGTGAAAATAAAGCATTATCATTGGTTAAATGGTCACATGTGATGCATTTGGAGTGGGTATTAATCCCCTAGTAATGCCCACTACTGCAATGCCTCTCTCTTCCACAGATAACCGTGAATCGCATGCAGTAATCACCGCTGCTATAGTACCTGTATAATCCACAGGAGAAACACGCTCACACACCATTGAAAGGGTTCAGTGGTGAAATGTGAATATAGTGGCTAAACAGCAGAAAACCTGCACTATGAAATCCTGACCCATCCGCCCCAACGATGTGGCACCTACTCCACAGACCTCTACTGACAAATTTAAACACACAAGGGAGATTATCATGGAAACCGCCCAGTGCTAACTTTCCACCCACCCACACCAGCAATGTCTCACTTACTGCTTGCACATGTGTACGACTCATTTTAAAAAAAATGAGAGCAATAACAAGCAAGCTCCTACTCTGCTGGACACAATAAATGTCACCGATCACGAAGTACTGCCACTCGCAGTTTGAAGCAACTGAAGGGTTCAGTTGTCTGCATCAGTTAAGCCATTCATGAGCAGCTCCTTATTGCCTAGCAAAAGAGATCATCCAGGTGAAGACACGGAAGCTGCAGTCTCGAAACAGGAGAAGGAAAGCGGTATAAGTCAGATAAACAGCACAGGTGGCAGTATAATTTTTATGAGAGTAGTTTCCTAACCCGCACATGAAAGACGAGCTCAGTACGCAAATTAAGCATTCTGGTATCCCAGAATGCATAATAAAGAGTCAATACCAGGGTTTCTCAAGGGTGCCACAAGTTTATTATACATATATTTTACCTAAAAAAATTTTATTGTTGCATTCATTTAGTTGCTTTACAATCAAGCTTATAATAATATTTTTGAAAAAAACACCACCAGATTAACAAATATGGTTGCAGTGAAAACTTACTTTTCTTGTTTATGCCATTAATATCTATGTATTCCAATAAATGGCATGTCTTTCACCATAAAATATATAGCACTGTATTACATCACACTTCCCATGTTGCAAGCATATTAATCCACTCCAAAGTTGGGCTCTACTAAGGGATTAATGCCTGGTTGGTGGCTGGAGGCACAACCCCCCCCAACCAGACTTTAATCCCCTAGTAGAGCCCTCCATTGTTATGAATTAATGCTCACAAGTCTTCACATACGTCTGACCCAGAGGGCAGATACCAAATCCTGGCAGGCTCCTTGGAGGGCCTAAATGTTGTAATATGTAATGTGCATGCACCTAACTCAGGTCAGCATGATTTCTTTAACTTGCTTATGGCCATACTTTCTAACTACCAGGATCCTAAACTAATCATAGGTGAAGACTTTAACGAGGACATAGATCCCCTCCTTGATAGGAAACCCCTTAAGTTATTTTTTACTCCCACTAAGGCACATCACTCCCTTCATAACTTGATGGGGACATGAGGGGGGATTCACAAAACAATCTAAAGGTGCAAAACCTTCCCTAAGTCCACAAAAGTTGCCTAGCTGTGGAAAAAAAGGGGAAATTGCTCTGAGTGCTATACACAAAACTTCCGCAGCTGTGGAAAAAATACACTGAGGACTGTGGAAAAAAGTGCAGCTGCGGAAGTTCCTGAGGACAAAAAGCCATTAATAAGTATGACCTATCCCCTTAGAGGCTATTCACAGCCAGTGTTTTTCTGCAGTTGTGGAAAACATTTTTTCACACATGCTGCACCACAAAGAGTGAGGCGAATTTCTCCTGGAGCAAAGTGCAGTGTACCAACAATTAAGATACAATCATAGTGAAGGTGCAGGCACAAGTAATAGCAAACCCGTGGGTGTATAGTAGTGTCGGTTGTTATGACAAAAATAGCACACAATTTCATTGAAATACAACAAACTACAACCATTAGACCCAGTGCAGCCCATAAGGGCACCCCACAGGCAGTAGAGGCAGAGCTGGTAACAGCCTGCAGTGAGTGCTACTGAAGCAGACAACATAAACACTCCAGGGAGAGACACAACCATCAGTTCCACCAACAGTTACAGACAGCCACTATGATGCATGGCTCTGCTGGTACCAGTGGTGCTGGAGTGGTCTCAGCTGAGGGACTGGCTGCTGGTCTCTCTGTGAGTACTTACTGCTGCATCTATGCCAAGATTGTCAAAGTCTGCTACTCCATTTAACATGGATCACCTGTTGTGCCTGCTGAGATTTTTCCTTAGCTAAAGAAAGAATATTTGGGAAATTTCAGCACTTGTGGACTTCTGTAACTTGCCTGTTTTACGGATTTCCGCAACTGCGGAAATTTTCTTTGTGAATATGGTGCAACTAGATTTTCACAGTGCTACAAGCCGTTTTTCTGCATCTACAGAAATGTTGGCTCTCTTTGTGAATCCAGCCCTTTGTCTCTCTCTCTCTCTGATGTCTGGAGGCTGATTCGCCCTCAAGACAAAGATTACACCTTCTTATCAAATCGACACTCTACATACAATAGAATAGACCAGTTATTTATTTCAACTGATATGGTTAACTCTGTCCTGGATGCTGAAATTGATAACATTGCACTATCTGACCATGCTTTGATTACAGTAAATATTGCCTTGGGGGACGGTCGGCCAGAGGAGTTCAGATGGAGCTTCAATACTTCCCGGTTAAAAGACCAAAAATTAATTGATTGGATTACAAAAGAAACGGATGATTATTTACAGAACAATAATAGTGAGGTCTCTAGTGCCTGCCTATGGGAGGTCTACAAAGGCCTTTATCCGGGGTAGGATAATGAGCTTTTCTGTATCTAGGAAAAGAGAAGGGGCTAAACTACTAGCAGATAAACAGGCCAGCATGGCAGAATTGGAAGCTCAGATAAAAAATGCTAATTTCATAGATCATTCACTACTATATAGGAGTACCCTGGTTAAATTCGAAATAAACAAGTTACTCTTTGCACAAACAGAATATGCTCTGTTTGGCACCAAACAGAAAGATTGGGAGTCAGGAGAAAAGACTGGAAAACTGTTAGCTTTTAGGTTAAAGAAGCTTAAAGACCAAACTATTATCACAGGGATTCAGAATACAGCTGGGATGGTGCTTAACAAAAATGAAGAAATTAACAATGTCTTCAGAGATTTTTATACACAAATCTATGCCCAGAAACCCGTAGATGCTCAGGCCATAACCACATTTCTTACCTCCACCCAAACTCCAAGACTAACTTAGGATCGATTAGAACAACTCAACAAAGACTTATGCTTGGAGGAGATCTCTTTGGACATCACTTTATTGCCCAACACTTAACCAAGCTCTTTTAACCCTAATCCACAAAAAAAAACAAAGATCCTCTATCATGTGTTAGCTACCACCCGATATTCTTAATGAATTCAGATAAGATTCTAGCTAAAGCACTTTCAGTTCGTATCCAAAAACAATTTGTGAACTAATTGGGAAAGAGCAGGTGGGATTCATGCAGGGAAGATCCGAGGCTGATTGTGTTTGAAGGCTGTTGCATGTGTTGTGGCATGCTAACAGAACTAAAGAGCCTTATCTTGTACTATCTCTGGATCAATTTAAAGCATTTGATTCTTTATCCTGGGACTACATGTTTATTGCCTTAGATCATTTTGGTTGTGGGGGTAATTTCAGCACCTGGATCTCCCTTCTATATAAAAACAGTTCCATGTCATAATAGCAATTGCAAAACAGTGATCGCTATTATGGCAAGTGTATATCACCGAAAAGCAAATCGGCGATATACACTTTAAGGCGATTCAACTTCCAGATGTAAAAACAAGTGTTTTTGCAGGGGGGCTGCACCACTCCCCACACACCCCTGAATTAGGATTCTCAACTCCAGGGGGGTGCATGGCAAGAAGGGGGCAAAATCTAGGTCTCACAAACAATAAAGTGCCGCAGCTCACAGCAGTGGCAAAATGTAACCCGCTCATGGTTTTGAACCCAGCACATGCTCTGCCAGAGCTAGCCTCCCACACCACCATGCCACATGGCTAGCTCAGTGACAGCAGGTATACCAGTGCCTGAAAACCCCTTCCCTGTCCCTCCCCTTCTCCTTGCTATTCCTCCCTTCCGTTCGCCCTACCCACTAGTCGCTATCCCATACCCTCGTTATTCTGCAGGGTAGCCCACAATAAAAGCACCCAAAATGAGTCGCTATATTTCTAGACACTCATTTTGGGTCACTCTTATGACGTGATACCATAGAAACTCATCTGCTCAGATACTCAAAAATTGTCTTATTTCTTAGTCTGTCTCTTTGGCATGTGGTACTCAACAAGACTGTCCCCTTTCCCCTTACCTGTTTATACTCACCATCAAACTGTTAATCAAAGCTATTGCTGAGCATCTGAGCATTTCTGGCTATAAAATCAACTCATATGTGCAGAAAACATTTGCATTCGTAGATTACCTCCATTTGACTCTCTCCAAGTCAGTACAATCTTATGATGCCCTTAAGAAACTACTTTCCCAGTTCAAATAACTCTCAGGCCTCCAGGTGAACTGGAACAAATCCAAGGCCCTATGCCCTATCCCCATACCCTTCATTTTGCAGAATCTTAAAGACATTTTTGATGATGACTAGGTTAAGGACCAGTTGTTGACATATCTAGGATTGCAGATTACCATGAACCTAGACTCTCTTGTTGATATAAATTTCCCGTCCCTGACTCATGACATAGAACTAGATCTCAAGCACTGGGGATGCCTTAATCTATCGCTGTCGGGCAAAGTAAATTCCATTAAAATTATTGTTGTCCCCAAAATATTTTATTTATTTCAAAATATACCAAAGTTACTAAAAAAGAAACTTCTTTGTAAACTGAATTCTATCATAAGGACCTTCCTCTGGGATTCCAAGTGACCACGCTTGAGCATAAATAAGCTTCGGGCACCTCATCAAGTGGGTGGGTTAGCATTCCCCTATTGGGACTGGTACCAGTGGGCCTTTATGTTCAAGCAGATATCCGGTCATGTGCAACTGCAACTTGAAAATGCATCATTTCACCCAATATGGATACAAGTAGAAAAAGAGGTACTAAAGCCCAGCCATCTTATGGATTTCCTTTACTTACCCACTCCTCAAATTTGAAGGACAAACCCTACTTAACTAACACTTTTAGGGTACTCAAAAAAATTAACAAAGTCATCAGTCTTGCCCTCCTCCCTCTGAAAACCATGCCTCTCTGGTCTAATCCCCATGTTACAAGAGGTGGTAGTCTGCTGTCTAATGCAGATTGGGCTAAGGCAGGCATCAATTGAATTAGTGATCTACTATCCAGAGATTCATCCACATTAATTCTCGGAAATCAAGGAGAAATATCACCGACCTTGGTTTCACTTCCATTATTACCTTCAGCTCAGAGATGTACTTAGCAAAAAAACCTTTTCTGGCAGATTTTACTTTACCAAGTAATAGGGATTGGGATTAACTAATCAAAATAGGACACCTTAAAAAAGGTGCTAGCTTTGTGTATAAATTCCTCACTGACTCTCTCTCATCTTAATCAATAACTTCTTCTATCAGACAGAAATGGGAAATGAAGCTAGGTACACCAATAACTGGCCAAGATTGGAGCACAGCCTGGGACCATACTTACCATGGAAATAGGGACATACAAGGTAAACTCATTCAATATAAAATATTTCACCAATTCAATATGTTTCCCACAAAACTCTTCGAGCTTGGTCTTTCACCTAGCACTAACTGCTGGAAGTGTAAAAATGCAGGTGCTACCTTAGCAAATTTTGGTCTGAAGTACAAAAAAAGGTGTAAAGCATCAAATCGTACTGCTTTGCCTCAGTCACCAATCATATGTATTCTGGGAATGTTTCCATCCACTATTAGCCTCACGCTGTGTCAGAAGCTGTGACTTTCAGTGGCTGCCATCTGTACCAAACGCTTAATACTTAAGCACTGGAAGAATTCCAATGTGCCCTCCTTGTCTCAGTGGTTAGATAGGACGAGTTACACAGCAAACAATGAAAGAATAACATACATGCTATCTGACAGATTAGATAAGTATACAGACATATGGGGCCCCTTTCTACAGGCAATCACTATCTAAACTGCTAGATCAGATATTTAGATTTATATGATGAGCCTTGCTACTTATAAATTAATGAGTAATGCATTACTATTGCTGTTACTGTTATGTATCCCAATGGTAGCTATATGATTTTAGTTACTGTAGCTGTAATCTTAGTCACTTGTTAAACCATTTAATTATTTACAGTACTTACTTGAGAGATCTTTAAGGTATGCTGTTAACTTAAATGCTGTTAAGTCAAGCTGTTTATACATATATCTAATTGTTATGACCTTATTGCAAACTATACTGTAAGTTCACTTGTTGTTGTAAACTATGTTTGATTTTAATAAAAGCTATTATGATAAAGAAAATTTTGGGTAAAAATTTGAAAAACTGACTACTTTTTGACCATTCCTTGCAATCTCGTTATGCACGCTTGTAACAGTGGACATTTTCAATGTTTTCTCCCCATATTTTCAACATAGCCTTGTTATTACCCCCACCTCATGCATGTGACAGCTGTCATTTTTAAAATCCTGGCTAAAATGTGTTTTCATACTTGTAACACAGAATGGCGTTACAGTTGCGCAGAATTACGTTTTTGCAGAAATTTGAAACTTTTCTGTACTAGGTACATCTAGTGAGGTCATGAGAAGGCTATGTTGAAAATGTGGGATCAAAATGATTAAAAATGGCAGACTTATGACTATTTGTCACAATTTCGCCACGCCTGCTCATAACTTTGGCAACTTTGCATATTTTGAGCCCATATTTTTCTTCAATATATACTTTATTCTCCTTATGTCTCTGGCTTACCCCTTATGATGGACCCTCCCACTCCCCGTCAACTGGGAATCACTGGGTCTTACCTTTCTGCCCTGTCTGGGTGCAGAGCCTGTGAAGGGTCAGGCCATCATCCTGCAGCTGTAGTGGGTTTTCCACCGGTTTTCTCCCATTCCCCTGCTGGGACACACACAGCCCAATGGTGTACATGGAGTTGCATGCTTATCTGCAGAAATCCCGCAGCACCCTGCCTTCCACTGGCATCCTCAGGCCTGCACTGCCCTCTGGCCTCCACCTGAGGGCAGTCATTCGGCAAGAGCGCCAGCCCTCCCTCCCGTGGGGATAAGAGCTGTCCTCTGGATGCTTGATCCTCTCTGTCCTCTGCTGACCCCCAGCAGCCCATGCTCATTTCCGAACACGGGTCGCAGGTGTGGTTTGAGGTGTAGCATCCAGCGCCTCAACCCTCAACGCCATCGGGCCAGCTTTGAGCCCAAATTTTAACATAGGCTTCTTATTACACCACCTCATGTATGCCACAGCTGTCATTTTTTCAAATCCTGTCCAAAATGTGTTTTTGCACCTGCACTGTGCATTGGCATTGCGCTTACACAAAGTTGCATGTTTTTTTTGTTTTTTTTTATTCTTTCTTTCTTTCTTTCTGGAGCACCGGCTGCAAGCCTGTTATCTGTTGTCCCCCCAGTGCCAGCCCTTGAAGATCAGACCCCCTCCCTTATGCACCCCACGACTTACCCTTCATGGCAGGGTGGTGGGGAGTGTCGACCCACCCAAGCGGATCCATGCCGAGGGAGGTGCCTTCTGGGGCGGCTATAGGGAACTGCGTCCATTCTGCCAGGGCTCTTTTCTGCTTTTCTCCCTGCGGGACACGGCATGCAATGATGCCAGTGACTGGGTGCATGTACGCTCTGGTGTGCACCCCAATCAAGCGTCTGCCACGTCCCGCCCCCATGGCTTGTGGCTACATGCCACTGACCCCTAGCCTCTGCTAGGGGTCTGGCAAGCACCGACTGCCAGAACCCCCCCTTCCCAGAGATGGAGAGCAGTCCATTGGATGCTCAATCCATCTCCTCCCTGCTGACCCATGGCAACCCGTGCTCATTCCCGAACACGGGTCGCCGGCATGGCATGAGGTGTGGCGTCCAGTGCCTCAACACTCAGCGCCACCGGGCCAGTCCAAAGTTATGTTTTTGATGGGGATTGAAAATGTTTCTGCAACAGGAACATGAGGTAGGATAAGAACATGGCTATGGTGACAGTTTGGTAACTGCTGTGTTAATATCGGAAGTGCAGGAGCCAGATGTCCCTGTGCTTCCACAGCTACATGCATGTATGCATCTATGGAGGGATGGGAGCGCAGGGTCCAAAGGACACTGCACTCCCATGACTCTGCTCTCCCATCATAAAATAAGGATACTATTATGCTATCTCAAAAAGTAAAGAAATAAATTGCAAAAAAATTTTGTTAATACACCATTAGGGTTGAGGCATCAAAAGTAGGGAACTACGAACTTAGGGTTCCCTAACCTAGGACCCCACCCCTACACTCGGCTTCCAACCCTAAGACTCCCAACCCCACCCTGCATGCAGGAACAGGTGTGAGAGATGTGCCTTGGGGTTGCAAACCCTATTACTCACCCCATTCTCTTATTCTGTACCCATCTGAGCTTACATACTCTTGGAATGGGGTGAGCATTAGGGTTCACAACCCCAAGGCACATCCCTCATACCATTTCCTGCATGCAGGATGAAGGTGGGGTCTTAGGGTTGGAAGCCGAGGGTGTGGGTGGAATCTTAGGATTGGGACCCCTAAGTTCACATTTCCCTACTTTTGATGCCTCAACTCTAACGGTGCATTAACAAAGTTTTTTGCAATATATATATATATATATATATAAGATATATATACAAAAATATATAATATATAATATATATATTTATGTATATACATACACACACATATATATATATATACACACATATATATTTATACATATACATATACATACAGTAAAGCCTAGAGGTTAGAGTAACAAGCTGTGATAGAGCTTGGTACATCCAGCAAACCAGACCTGGGTTTGATTCTCACAACCTCCACTTGCGTACTGTGTGACTCTAAGCAAGACACTTAACTACCCAGTGCTCCCAGGTCACCCCTGAAAACAGACACTTGTGTCTAGTGGGCCTTGCCCTGTTACCAAAGACTAAAATTAAAAAAGAAAAAAATATATATATATATATATATATACATATCCAGAATACATAAATATATATTATACTGGTGTGGTAGGTATAATTAGGGTTGAGTAAGTTGTTTGATGTTAAGTACCAATTTTTGCACCTTAATAACTTTTGCGGCATTCAATGAAATAGCCTAAAATTTGGCACATGTGATCTGGCTGGCAGAGCTTCAAGGTATGAAAAGTTTTGTGTTTGGATCTTTTTGTGCAGTTTCAGAGATACTAAACACTGATATTTAATAAATTATGGTGTTTTTTCTTATATGTGATACACATATATTTTTACTTTCACCTACAGCCCAAACAGTATGGAATTTTTCCCCTGAACCTTTTATGATAGAAGCAGCCTGTGCCAAGGTACAGCTTTTCAAAGGTTTCATGAAAATTAATTCATTGGTTTCAGAAAAGTTTGTTTTTCTGAACATGCTTGGTAAGGTTTTTGGATAAGCGTCTGATACAAACTAAGAATTTTTGTTTCGCGTCACTTAGTTGTCACAAACAGAAAACGGTTCTAATGAACTGAAAAACAAATTTCCAGTTCGTGATAGCCACCATCTTTTTTTTTCAATTAAAAAGTTTGGAAAATACCCAAAAATGAAAAACAAATACCTGAACCTAGCTAAACAGGACATGTTTAGCTAGAGTCTGGTGTTTGTTTCTTAAAAATAAGCTCAAAAATGTTTTCTGGGCACCCTAAAATACTGTGTGCCCAGCTTAGTGATGGGGCCATTTGATTGTTCTCTTTCTCCACGTTATGGAGCAAACTTGCAGGGTATTTCTTACAATCCTTTTTTTTTTTTTTAACATACTTTTTTTCCCCTTGGTCCCCGGTTGGCTTCTACTTCTAGGCATCCTATTCTTCTGGCCGCCCGTCCGTCATTCACCTGTCTCTCCAAATCAACTACCACCTTGCTACTAGCAACCCCCCTGGTATGTGTGGTGGGAACCCCTACCCCCACCAGGACCGGATCCAGTACAGGTGGTGACCTTGGAAATGGTGCATTAGTTGGACGGCCATCAAGTCGTTCGACCTGGCCACCATTTTCCTTGTTTCTTCAGTGCAGAGCATGCAATGCTGACAGTGGGCACGCCACACATGCATCCACATGCAGCATGTGCACTGGCTGCTCCACCTTCATGCTGAACTGTATTGGGCCAGGCATGCCAACACCCAGCCTCTGCTAGGTGTCAGGCAAATGCTGGCCTCTTTTCCCCACCCTCCTCGGGAGAGGACAGCTGTCCTCCAGACGCTCAATCCTCTCCCACACCCGCCGGCCCTAGACAACCCGCTCGCACCGCAAACATGGGTTGCCAGTCTGGCAGGAGTTAAGGCATCACCGCCTCAGCCCTCCACACCACTGGATCAGACCATTTCTTACAATTTTGAGCTATTCACTGGTCAGTAGTTTATATTTTATATTTTTGCTCATAGTTAAGCATGCGTAGAGAAAGTTTTAAAAGATATGGGTCTAGATTCACAAAGAATTGCAGCCATGCAAAGTTTGTGCTGTGCAATAGTATGCAATTACACAACAACAAAACAGCCTACTCACAAAGGGTTAGCGCTGGCGCTAAACACAGTGTGAATAGCGCGTAAAGCAAGCTGCACAGTGGGACAGTATTGCACACTGCAAAGACATGCGCAGGTGTGTGAATAGCACTGCATAGAATAGTAGTGCTGTGAATAGCATTGCGCAATCACCCAATACACAGTGCTGCAGGACAGAGGAGCACAACAGCAGGCAGTATCCATGGATACCTGCAGATGGCTGCATACGTGTGATGTTGCAGGATGGCAGCCAACATGGGGCATGGCTGGCAGTGCCACCAGGAGACAGCTAATAGGAATGGGTGGCATGGAGAACACACATGTGGGCACTGCAGTGGTGTGTCACCACTGAGGACAGTCCAGGACCTCCCGACAAGGGGCAAGGCACAGCATGTGCTCCAAGCAGTAGCATAGACACTGTGTGAAATATAGAATCGTGGTGTGATGTGACAAATCCAGCAAACCACCAAGACTTCCAGCAGAACATGGAAACAGACACAGTATCAGGAAAACAGCAGGTGACACTGTCTAACTCTGTCATTGTTAAAACAAAATGTTATAACAAATGAAGACCAGTAATTAAAAGTACCACCATGTGGTACTTGGAGTTGTCCTCCAGCCACGTAGTACCACACACCAAACAATCCTACCAGTGGCCTATCCCACAGTGTGAGGCATGGCAGTGCAAACCACAGCTGGAAGGTGTGCAGTGGGGCATGACAGGACTGCACATCGGGGCCTGTGAGGCAACCAACCCCATGTGTCAAGTAGTATGCAGGTAACAGTGCCACTCAGATATACCCCACCTAAATGCAGGACAGCTACAAGGAACACATAGTAAAAGT
Source organism: Neoceratodus forsteri (assembly GCA_016271365.2). Classification (NCBI taxonomy): domain Eukaryota; kingdom Metazoa; phylum Chordata; order Ceratodontiformes; family Ceratodontidae; genus Neoceratodus; species Neoceratodus forsteri. The sequence goes on along the minus strand of JADMNL010000025.1, from coordinate 128,001,635 downwards.
GTACATATTTGGGCATGACACAGTGCCATACTGCACCATGTCCCTGAATCGCTGGAGCTGGTCCCGGTCCCACTGGACAAGGTCCCCATTACAATAGCAGCATTGCTCCCCTGTCCATTCCACCCTTTTGTGGCCTGACAGCAGCTGTCCCACTGAGGCCCAAATGACTCCCCTGGGTTGATCTAGATCCTCTGACCTGAATAAATGGCCTTCCTGGTGACCACGAAGTCTACCAGGTTGGCCAGCTCCACTGTAGACCACTGCTCATCCCTCTGCAGGGGTGCCTTCACACTCTTGGACCTGGACATTGTTTAACAGTTAAAGGCCTAGCACACAGCCTGCCACAGTGTTGCAGTATTGCAAGATGTATAGTGTGTGTGATTGAACAACATTGGTTAGCTCCATGCAATATGGCATTGCGCCATGCGCTATGCATGATAGACTTGTGGCAGTGGGGCATTGCGCATGTGCAGTAACATCATCCTAAATTGCGCTAAATATACTGTGCAATTCATTAACATGTTGGGCGGCACATTATCATCACGCAAATGCAACATGTGTTTGCACGATGCTAAAAACTGTCATTCACAAAGGAATCATGTAAATGAGTTGTTTAGGCCATCAGGGGTAAAAGCTCACAATTTGCATCTCATTCCAGAGCTGTCTGCATGCATTTGCATACAACATTGCTCCAGCACTATTTATGGGGACTAGTGCACCACCTGTAGATGGTTATGGAACCGTAAGCAGTGGAGATACAGAGACAGCAACAGGAGCCAGCCATGTGGAACATTCTGGACAGCCAGGTATATGTACAAATTTGCAGACTGAAATGGCTGCATGCCAGCTCATTGCAACTTAAGGGCTGTGCACTTTACCTTGTCATATAACAGACCAACGTTTTTTGTTTTTTGGGGGGCCTCGTGTTTATGGTGTGCATCGTCCTGTTACCATGTATTGTATTTCTGTTGTGACTATCACCAATGTATTTTACAACTGTTGTTGATTGTCGACTGCCACTTTGAAAATGGTCCTTTGGATCAGCTCACCTACCCAGTTACCAAAGACATAAATAAATCAATAAATTAATAAATCATTTATGTATGCTACTCCTTTGCAGTCTATGGCATGCTGCTGTACTTGGGATTCTGGTTAATGTGTGCTTTATGATTATTGTACGTGACATGTTTTGTAACTGGTAATGTTAGATTGTGCACTGTGCAGGGTACATGCTCCTCCTGAAATAAACTATTTCTTAATTTTAAATTCTAGGCAACTGTATTCATTATAGAAAGGACCTCATTGTGAATGAGCTTTTCTCAATTGAGCTTCCTGTTCATATGACTAACATTTTCCCATACCATAACTGGGCATGGCATATATGGCATTGAAAGTACGAAACAGAAATGTTTGCCACAGAAAAGTACAGTACAGGACAGTCTCGTACAGAGAAATTGAACAACTGGATATTTGGTCACACATTTCATTGGGGTGGTGATTCCTGGAGGGAATCGCCCAACATGTACAGATGTGATGCTGTCCTGTCAGCCATTGTGCTCCTTTCTACACTTTCTGCTTCTGCTTCTGGGCTTTGCTCTGGAATAAGAGGACCTTTTTGTAGGTGATAATTAGCACCATGCAAAGTGCTGGGCAAGGTACTTTGCATGGTGCAAATGCTATGTGAATAGCATTGTGCCTATATGCAAGGCCACCCCCATTCATTTGCATCACACATACATTATGTTTTTGCAATCGCGCTAGCCGCTTTTGCCTGCGAAAACTTCACTTTTGTAAATAGTGGTTCAGCTCAAACTCTGCACAATCGGCGTGCAAACACTTGACGCGGTTCACAAAGCTTTGTGACTCTAACCCCTGATCTTTTTTACAATGTCGTCAATGTTAAGTCGTCCTTTTTCTGATCCTAACCGATGATGTTTAAGTCAATGTGTCTGTATATATAATAGAATTAAAGTCCAATTTTAAAAAAAGAGAAGGTTAAAGTATAAATTAAAGGTGTGCTGTTGGGTTTTATCCTTTATCTATATACCCCTGTTCTATGCAGTGTTTTTTTTTTTTTTTCAGTCTTTGGTAACCGGGTAAGGCCAACTAGGCACAAGTGCCTGTTTTCAGGGGTGATCTGGGAGCAATGGGCAGTAAAGTGACTTGCTCAGAGTCATACAGTATGCAAGTGGAGGTAGTGAAAATCAAACCAAGGTCTGGTCTGCTGGATGTACCAAGCTCGTTCATAGCTCGTTACTCTAACCTGTAAGTTTTAGTTTCAAGTTATGCAGTAAATGTGTCTTGTGCCTTTTTTCCCATTCATTATTGTGATGTTTTGTCTGATTTTCACTGTTTCTGCTGCTAGTTTTCCATTTCACCCTGAGTAAAGTTTGCAGCGGTAGGAGGATCTCCCATCCTGCTGACTACTACTCCCCCCTTGTCCAAGCAGCTGAATGACCAAGGTCTGAAAGACCATGTTTTTCCATTCATCTTTTGGTTTTCCTACTGCAAAGATGCACATCTGCAACAGTTCCTTTTTTTTTTTTTTTTGGTCTGTTTGAATTGGTAGGTGTCCAGGAATTGGGGTATTTACAATTACAAGCCACATGCAAAGAGAAAAGAAAAAATATATATATTCCACTAGAAGGACGGTTGTTGATATAATAGCACTATCGTGTGTACGTGTGTACGAAGTGAAAATAGTACCATTCCTCTGTAGTATTATTTTCCCACTTTAAATAATCGCAACCAGGATCAGTAAAATATGTTCCTGGTTTTCTTACATTAAACTATGCGGTATACACTACATGTAAGTAGAATACTTTGTACTGCTCATTATATATTCATTTCTCTTTCTTCTTGCAGCACACAGATAAGACTAATCAGAACAGATTTTTCCTATTAAATCCTGTAAAACAATAATCTGATTCTTGATGTGCTTATATTTTCTTGTGTAATGAAACTTGAGTATAAAAAACAGTGCTGTACCATTTCCAAAAGCACATGCTGTATTAGTAACTGTATTATGTAAAGCAATGTTGCTCACTAATGCTGACAGACTTCTTCTTGGGTCTGCTGTTTGTTAGTTTGTTAACACTGTACTCATACATAGAACATAAAACTAATATATGGAACTAAATACCCTTCCTCTGTTGACTAGTTGCTGCATCAGTTGATTGTGTTTTTATCTATTTATTTAATTTTGTTAACTGGGTAACCCACTGAGACCATGCCAGTCCCTTTTCAGGGATGACCCAGGGTTAATTACAGGCAGACAATCCATTAAGTTACACAACAGGTACAGGATGACATTTCATAAGTGAACTCAGTTTTCAGCAGCCAGTTATGCAGTGAGCATAGAATGGTGTACACAGAACATTGCAGTGTTTATAGCACAAATTATAGTTTACAGTTTGAAAATTTTTGACACTCAGCATAGATGATCAATTAGGATACATCTGTGGTTACATACAAAATGTTGCAGTAGGGAAATACAGAAGAGTGTACAGTATTCAACGGTAGCAAGTGCATCGGTTAAGCTCTAGCAGATGAGCCTTGAGTCCCTTTTTGAACCCCCTGTGGGAATTACATGACTGTATATTTGTGTGTTTTTTGGGGGGGTGAAAATTGGCATTTAAACAGAATCATTTCCTTTTCTTACTCAAAATTATAGTACCCTGTATAGCAAGCAAACGTTCAGTATCTAGGAAAACACCTATCAGAAAATGAAAGAAATAGAAATGCTGGTGAATTTCATTCCAACTTTTCCACCCTTTCACTGTTCAATCAGACTTAAATTTCAGTCTCAAGAAAAAATGGGTGCTCCACAACAGGGAATTAAGCCATTTGAAGAAATGTTCCCTAGACCAGTTGCTTGGATAGATTGTATTATGTGCACTCCTGTTACAAGACACAAAGGCAAGAGTCTCATTTTTCTCCTTTTCATGCCCTGTATTTTAATTTTGTCTCAAAACACACCAAGAACACAGTGCAAAGCAGTGCATACCACTTTGATGCATTATTCTTGTTCACTATAATCTTAACATGACTTTCTGTGGCAACAGCATGCAATATCTTTATGGCTCAGTTGCCTAAAATCCACTTTTGTGTTTCTCAAAAATAGTATTTCAAGATCTCTGTGTTGTCTCTAATTCAATTTTTGTTTTGGTGCCACTCCATTGTCATGGAGCCTGGCTGCCATCAACAAAGGGAGGAACGTGGCTGTGCGTGAGCACATGTCTTGTGTAAGTTGAAGTTTCAGCATCTTAATGAAATGCCTTTCTCAGAGCGAGAAAAACAAAAGGGGATTGTAGACAATTGAGCCATGAAGATATTGCATGCTGTTGCCAAAGAAAGTCGTGTTAAGATTATAGTGAACAAGAATAATGCATCAAAGTGGTATGCACGGTTTTGCACTATGTGGTTGGTGTGTTTTGAGTCATAATTAAAGAATGAGGCATGAAAAGGATAAAAATGAGCCTCTTGCCTCCATGTCTTGTAAAAGTACACATAATACAATTTACCCTAGCAACTGGGCTAGGGGAAAAGTGTTTTCCAATAGAAATGGCAGTGACTTTCATCTGCGAAAATATTCGTGTCACACCCACACAGAGATGCCCTTAGTTTCAAGATCCACAATAGGTGAAGCAGTACTGTGATGAACACCCACCCACAATTAAGGAGAAAAAAGAAAATGCAAAACTGTTGTCAGGCTGCTTTCTCTGAAAGGTCAATTTATATGATTCAATAACTACAATTCTACGATTCATCTGCACTTAGCTGCAAGCACAGGACAGACCGGTGATCCATAAGGAGAGTGAACGATACCATGGGGTTTCAATCAATAGAAGTAAACTGTTAGTTCACAGAAGGGGGTGTCTATACACATGTCTCTACAAGTAAAATAAATAAATCAGATGCAAATTCTGCAGACACCCTCATCTGTGAATTAACAATTTACTTCTATTGATTGAAACGTGGTGCTCAGACTTTGTTTTGAGCACCTTGAGAATCAAGCCAGATCTGCCGGAGGGTGCAGAAGAGGATGGGAAGATAGATGGGAAGATAAAGCAATTTATGTAGTCTTGGATCAAGGAGATCTTTCAGATTACTACTGTTACAGTGAAAAAAGCTAACTGCATCACTCTTCATTGAACCAGGGGTTAAGATCCCCTGACACGCACCATCATTGTGATCCTTTCAGACACCTGGGAATGAGATGAACTTCTAAATGCTGCTCTAACAGCTAAATCTATACAGCACCATGGGCATCGTGTAAGGCTGTTTCCAGACCTCAGCTACTCCACTGGGCAAAAAATGCAAGTCCTTTGATGGAGTATGTAAGCAGCTAAGAGCGTTGGGAGTACAACAAATGCTGAATATAAAAAACAAAAACAAGGTGCTGTGTCAGCATGTGGTCTAAAAGCAAAACAAAATGGTTATATTAAATGCACGCTGAAAATAGAAAATACTATGTTTCGACCTTAGGTCATCTTCAGGAAATATCTAAAAGAGGAAAAAATAAAGTTAGTGTAGAGGGAGGTAAAATGAGGATATATATATATATATATATATATATATATATAGGAAAGAAGAAAGGAAGCTCAGGGAGAAGAACTGATAAATGATAAGATTAAGAGAGAATCTGTGAAACAAAAAGGTGATGATGGGAAAGATAAAGCATAATAGGAGTGAAAGAGCTAGGGAAGTTCCCAGGTGGGGACTAATTAACAGGGCCTAGTAAGAAGGCTGAAAGGTGACAAATGTATGGGAAGGAGACAGAGATGGAGACTAATGGTGAAAATAAAAAAGAAATTAAATAAGTACAAAAACAAATAGACTTAAGGGAACAAAAGGGGGTGGCTGAAAGATGTTAGTGGAAAATAAGTATATCATTTAAACCAGAGGACTGCTGGGAGCCAAGGCAGATGATCAGCTTGGCTTCCATGTTTTTTCTATGGTCAAGATCCCAGAAGCCCTGCTGAAGGACACAAACAGAAAGGTCATTGACACTGTGGTCCCTGGAGATAAAGTGGGATACAGTGGGTTTAGCAGTGTCACCATTCCTGACTGCTCTGTAATGTTCCCTGAAACTGTCAGCAAGGAGCCTACCAGTCTCTCCAATGTAAATTGCTGTACACTTCCTGCAAAGAATACAACACACCACATTAGTGGAGGTGCATGAGAACTCCTTGGCATTGTGAAAAACACCTGTAGGCCCCCAAATTTCAGTCACACTGGAAATAAATTTGTAGGTGGAGCAGTGAGTCCTGTTGCAAGGTTTGGTACCTGGAAGGGAGGAACTGTTAGGAGTAGGTAGGCTGCTTTTAACCAGGAGATTTTGCAGGTTAGGTGGTCAGTGGTAGGAGACAATAGGTGGTTCTGTGAAGGAAGCACCAATGTTAGGGTCAGTTTGCAAAATGGGAAAGTTACTGGCGATGATCCTGTGAAGAGAAGGTGTGCTCTGATGGAAAGGCAGCACTAGAGGAATTCGGCGTTGTTCTTGTGCGACAGTATCCTTCCTGTGGAGATCAAGGTTACGGAGCATGTTACTGACCTGGGAGAGTGCTCTGTCCACTGTGCTTTTAGGGTACCCTGTTGATAAAAAACGATGCATTATTTGAGTCTGCTCAGCAAAATCATCCTCTTCACTGCATAACCTGCGAAGTCTAAGAAACTGTGAATAAGGCAGGCCATTCTTGACATGTTTAGGATGGAAGGAGCTGTGGAGGAGGAAACTGTGAGAGTCAGTGGGTTTGTAATAAACTGATGTCTTCAGACCAGTGTTCTGTACTGACAGCTGGATATCCAGAAAAGGCAGTGTAGAGGAGGATACTTCAACAGTGTATTGAAGGGAAGGATGGGCCGTGGTAAACTTGTCAAGGAAGACTTGAAGGGTCTCCCTGGAGCAGGAGGTGGCCCCCACACAATCATCAATGTAGCGTTTGTAGCATTCAGGCACAGTCCCTATGAATGAGAGAAAAAACATTCCTCCACCCAACCCACAAACAGATTAGCAAAGCTGGGACCCATCTTGGTACCCATGGCAACTCCACTGACCTGCTGAAAAAAACTGTTATTAAAAGAAAAAGTATTGAGTGTAAGAACTAGTTCTGCCAGATGAATTAGTGTGTGTGTGGGTGGCTGTTGGACTTCCCACCTTATTCAAAAAATGCTGCAAAGCTGTCAGACCATCATCATGGGGGATCACTGTGTAAAGAGATTTGATGTCCATGGTGAAGATGAGCTGATGAGAGCCACTGAATCTGAACCTGTCAAATAACTGGAGAGCATGGTTAGTGTCTTTAACACAGGAGGGCAGGGACTCAGCAAGGGGTCTCATGAACCTGTCCAAAAATGCAGAGATGTGGGATGTGGGGCAGGAACAGGCAGACACTATGGGATGACCCGGGTTACCTGTTTTGTGGATTTTGGGAAGGAGATAAAACCTGGATGTCTGGGGATGCTGAACTATGAGTCTCTTAGCAGAAGCAGGGAGCTCTTTATTTTCAATAGCAGAGGTGATGGTGGTGGTGACCTCAGTCTGATAGTTAGCAGTGGGGTCCTGTGGAAGGGTGCAGCTCAGTTAAGCGCTTCACATTTTAGCGCTGTAATGTTCAGCGCTTTTCATTACATCGCCGTCAATTACAGTGCTGCAACAATTGACAGGTGCTTTACTTTAGCGTGGCTTATTTCAAACATATATTATCTTTTACCTTCCTAATGTAAGCAATTTGTCTTGCCCTTCTATGTTTTGTGATGCGGAACTTTTGTAAAAGAGCCTGTGGCTCAAAGGAGTTAATCGGAAACCTAAATAAATAAAACCAACAAAATGCACGTAAAAAAAACATGCTCGACCTCCCATTCTGCACTTGCTTAACGAATGCAACAAATGTTCACAGCTTGTAAAGTGCTTTACGATACAGTGTGTTATCCTGGGGCACTGCTGCGAGTGGACACTGGCTACTCTGCCACCTGTTGGGATGCGAACACACTGGAGCTGGAGTTTTGGCTGTGCTGAGGAGCCAAACACGGCAGGAGTTTTGTGCTGCTGTGTGGATGCTGCTGTATGGACCCACCTGAAAAGGGAACTGGCAGCCGCAGCACTCATCAAAAGCCAATATGGCTTACTGGCGCTGAGATCAGACGGCGCTGTAGTAACACAGTGCTTAATCAGTTACCGCTGAACTGATGGTGCTGTATTATCCAGTGCTAAAATGTGATGTGCTGAACTGGGCTACACCCCTGTGGAAGAGAAGAATAAAACCTGGTGTCAGAGAGTTGCTGTGTGGCTTCAGTGATGTATAGCTCCTTTTGCCAGACCACAACAGAACCTCCCTTATCAGCTGGTTTGATAACAATATCATTCCTACATTGCAGAGATCTGAGGGCTGCAAGCTCACCAGATGTCAGGTTGTAATGGTTGTGCCTGCAATGAAGATTGAAGTTAGTGGTGTTTTCCATGCATTGGTTAACAAAATAATCAACAGCAGCAAAACGTCCTGGAGGGGATGTCCATGCACTCCGCTGGGGATTGATATTGTTATTGTTCTGGTGATACTGTCATCATCTGTGGGAAGAGGAGTCTCATTAGAAAAATGAGCTGTAAGAGGTCCTCTATGATAGAAGCACTGTAGATCAACTTGAACCTGGGGTGCATCACAATATCTGGGTGTGAGCACAAAAGAGAGACTTTTGCTAAGGAGTGATTGCTCATCTTGTGTCAGGGGAAGGTCCGGAGGAATACAAAATGCCGAATTGTTAGGTTGTGTCTGACTCGAGGGCTCATGTTGGTTGTTGATCTGCTGGGTGAGAGACTGGAGTTTTGCAGATTTGGTGTCCTTGAGGAACTGAAAGAGAGTGGAGTTAAGGTTTTGGATGCAGTGCTTAATAAAAGGAAGGTTATGTGGAACCTTTCGCTGCAGGAAATCCTTTTGCCTTTGAATGGTTTTGTCCACAGAGATCAGCTGTGTTTTAGTGGAGAGAATGGTGTGCGTGATAAGTTTCCTAGAGAAAGTTTTCAAAAGTTTATTAGTAGAGGAAACATGTATCTCAGACCCAAATGAACAAGGGTGGAATTTCAAACAGAAACCTTTAGGAATAATACCCAGGTGGCGGCATTTGGAAAGAAACTGTAAGTGACTGCAAAGTTTAGTCTTAGAGCAAATGGCAGTAAATAATTCAAGAGAAGACTTAGAAATATGAGAAGAGAATGCAGACATAGATGAAATGAAGCAGCATTGTAGAGAATTCAGATTAGGCATAGTGGATGCAGCAAATGTGGCATACAAAATGTAAAAAAACAAAAACAAGGTGCTGCATCAACATGTAGTCTAAAAGCAAAACAAAATGGTTATATTAAATGCACACTGAAAATAGAGTTAAAAATCTACGTTTCGACCTTAGGTCTTCTTCAGGAAATATCTAAAAGAGGAAAAAAAAACAAAGTTAGTCTAGAGGGGAGGTAAAATGAGGGATATATACTGTAAAACTATTATAACCACGTAAACTTTATATTGTGGACTTGCCTTCGATGTCATGATCACGCAAAACATCAATCGCGCTGCACAACTCTTTCTTTGTCCCAACTGTGTTACTAAAACTGTCTTTGGTGCCAGTGAAGCGCGACTTTACACACTGTCTTATTAATTTTCTTGTCCCATTAAATGCTACTCTGATGCCATTTTTTGTATGACCCCATTCACCGACTCTTTTCACCCACACAACCCATGTTTGAGAACCATGAGCCCGGGAGAATCAAGAGCCAGATCCCATCAAGAATAAATGACTGAAACAGTAAATTGACAGCAAACTTCTCATCAAATTCAGTTCTGCTGAGTCAAATATAATACAGTACCTCAACAAGTTTTTTTTTTAGACCCCTTTTCCTGCTAGTATTCAGCTCATACAATGAGGGAGCAGTCCTGAAGGATGACGCTGATGACGGTGACAGCATCGATGGAACAGATGATGGAAGAATTCCATCTATCTATAGCACTGTTAGGGTTTTAGGTTTTGTTTGGGTGCTGCTTACACAAATGAACATTAAAAAACATTGAAACAAGCACCTGTGCTCGTTGCCGAGTTACTGAAGAACCACGTGGTCGCAGCACGCAGTCAATGAATGAGTGCTATCAAACAAATGTCACGCCTTAAAGGCACAGCGCGATAATAGTGATATTTGTTTTACAGCAATACTTTCTAGTTCTACAGTATATATGTGGGGAAAGAAGAAAGGGGAGGCTCAGGGAGAAGAACTGATAAATGGTAAGATTAAGAGAGAATCTGTGAAACAAAAAGGTGATGATGGGAAAGATAAAGCATTATAGGAGTGAAAGAGCTAGGAAGTTCCCAAGTGGGGACTAATTAACAGGGCCTAGTAAGAAGACTGAAAGGTGACAAATGTGTGGGAACAAATGCTGATACTGCTGGCCAAACTGAAGATTATCTATGGGGCTGAACTTACATCCATACAGACTCTCAAGTGGCTGGTAAGCTCATTGCAAAACTCCAATCAGAATTTACAGCCTGTGTAGTATTTAGACAAAAGCGAAGGTATGAGTGATATTTTCTAACTTTGAGGGGGAGCAGAGGGTATGGCTGTGCAGTGACTGATGTGATATTGGACTGATCTTAACTGTTTAGTTTTTTTTCTTTGTGTGTGCTTACTCCATTAATGTTACCGTCATTGGTTATGCTAATTGTAAAGCTATAGTTTATAAGACCTTGAAGTACTTACAAAATCTTTCACGACGGTGCTCTGCACATGGTCGTCGTCCCCCCCCAGCTTCCTTCTTCCTCCTTGGAGTTTTTTCCAGTGTCCTTCATTTCCCACCACTGAGGACATTGGACATGGCTTGAGTGTCCCAATATGCAAGGCACTATTTTACCTACTAGTGCTACTAGTCACTTTGTACTGGCATATCCCCAGTTGTGTTTGCTACAACTGTTCTCTTCTGATGTGATGGTCATAGTGACTGTTTGAAACCTGAGGACAATGATGCAGTACATACAGACAGAGGCGAAAAAGAAGTAAGTGCCTCAGCTGGGATTTGAACCCAGGCCACCCAGAATACCATTCTGATTGCGCTAACCAGCTGTGCCACTGAGACAACTGGAACCTGGGCTGTCCCCAGCACATTACTCCTTCTCAAATGAACAACCCCATGGCAACACAAATATTTACTTGTAACAATCACACAGGAGTGTGGTGTGCATAGTTATGGAACACATACAAACAGAGGTGAGAAAGAAGTAAGCGCCTCAGCTGGAACAATGATGCGGTGCTTCTGTTGCACCAGCTGAAAAAGTTAAATATTAAATACTGTTGTACTGCAATCTGTTTTTCCTCACTTTTACTATACAGTTTAAATACTCCATTGGTAATCAGCAACTCGAGTAGGAAACTAGGTCTAAATTCTCTTATACCAATAGTTCTTAGACTTTGTCACAGTGAGCCTCCCCAAATCCATGGAATAGATTTTGAGCCTCCCCCAAAAACTGAAATAATTTTGGGCCTCCCCAAAGAAAAATAGCATACTGTACTTTATGCAGTACACCATGAATAAATTTAAACCCCTTTGAGTACTTGGCTCACATTCAGTTCTTTCATCCAGTTCTTTGTCTTATACTAATGTGGAACCTTTGAAAAGAGCTCCTGTGCTCAAAGGTGTTATCTGAATAAAAATAAATAAAATAAATATTATTATTCAAGCTTATACTAACTCCCCACACACACAGGCCAGTCTACTTGCTCCACTATTTTCATTCTTGAACCACTGTTACCCTCGTTGACTTACCTTCATGGGTCAGACTACTTTCTCTGTTTCTTCTATATGAAATAACCTTCCTACATGCTTTGTCTCTCACCCTCCTTCCCTGCTCCTAAGCAACTTCTCTTGGATTACTTTGCTCCTTCCTGCTATTGCTCTTAGCACTTCTATGCTCAACCCTTGTATTTGGGCTGCTTTGCCATCAGGCTACAAATTGATCAATTACCACCACTTAGTTTATTGTTCATATTTGTTTGTACTATTGTTCATTGTGTATTTCTTGATTGTTTTTCAGTTACCTTTTGAAATGTATTCACTACCTACCCTCCTGGTACACCTGAAGTGAGCCTTGGCTCCTTCACCTTCCCTTGTCATCTGCTAGTAAATAAATACATAAAATTCACCTATTATCCTCTTTCAGTTTGCTTCATCTATTCACACAAAATACATAAAACTCAAAATTTAAATACAGTACTTTTTCAGACTTGCTTGAGCCTCCCCTGGAAGAGGTTGGAGCCTCCCCAAGGAGGCTGGCCTCACCATTTGAGAACCCCTGTCTTATACAATTCAAATGGCTAGAGAACTTTAATCTTGCAGTGCTGGAAGGAACAATATCTCCTTATAAGTCTCTTAACATGATATGGACACATTCTCATTCTTGGCAGATTAGGTAATACTTTACCTTTTTGTGGAGTATATGAAATATTATAATGGTATAGTCATCCCCCAACTGTTGTAAGTCAATCTGGGGTATCATGATCCTGTCATTATATGCTGAATATATGTTCTATGCATGTTGTACTATTCCAGATGTGCAGATTTGAACTGGTTAAAAAGCAATAAATATTATATATGTATATATAGATATATAAAGAACTAGTACACTACTCAAGTTAGGATTATTTTTAAACGCCGTCATCTATTAGTTTACACATGACGTTTTCTGTTTTGCTGATTAAATGATTTTCCTCCTGAGAGCACAATAGCAACATATGGTCCACAGGGATTCTAAGTCCATCATGTTCACTGCCCCCATCATAAGTAGGGGTGAAATAACTGTGCTGTGTGGACACATACCAATTTATTGATTTATTTTACTTATTTTATTTGTTAATTTGTTAATTAGGAAGAGGACCAGAACCAGAGTGAATTAGCACATTGTGATCAAAGCAATGTTTTCTTGTAGTATGCCCAGCAATGTGTATCCTAAGTTTTTATTGCAAATACTATGACATGATTTTTGTTTGTTTTACTTGCTTTAGTAGTATTACCATGTAAGTATTCTAATCTTATGGGGCCGGATTTTTAAAACCTCGTGAATGCCACAAGGCCCTGGTATGCTGATCGTATGGTGCATGGGACTTGTGCCATTCTCTAGGCTGGTGATTAGGATGTTCATTCCCGTGTGCCAAGTGCTGCAAGTTAGACCAGCTTTTCCCTGGTCTAGCTTGCAGCATTCAGGAAATCCTTTTTACAGAGCTTGCACCAAATATTTGGCGTAAGCTGCCATAAAGTGAGGAATGTATTGCAACTGCGCCTGAGAATACAAAATTGGCTACAGTTGTGGTAAAGGTGTTTGGCGCAGCTGTACCGTAAAATGGGTTTGACACAGGGATTGATACATTCCCCATGTTGGCCTTTGAAAATCCAGCCCATGGAGTTTTGGGGGTGAATTGGCTTTGTTTTGTTTAATATCTCCCACAACTGTTGTCAGTGTTTGACCGAGCCCATGAATGTCCTACAGGCTCCTGGTTACCTGCATCACTGTCAGCCCATCATGCTGTCTATAAACTGCAGAATTTGCACATGAAAATACTTGCCAGTCACCTTCCAGTTAATTTAAAAAGTGGCATTGATATGTTCTAAACTTAAGTTAATAAGGTCTTTAAAAATATATACAGTACCCCCCCCAGATGTCTGAATAACACTGCATATATTTTTTAGATGTTATCTTTGATTTTTTTTTCCAATTGTTTAACCAGGTGAGGCACACTAAGCTGAAAGTTTGTTTACAGGTGCAACCTGGGAGCACAGGGAAGTTAAATGACTTGCTTAGTGTCACACAGTATGCAAGTGGGGGCTGTGGGATTCAGACCCAGGTCTCCAGATTTGTAGCTCAGAGCCTTAAACCACTGTGCTATACTGCCTCCTTGATTTATAGGATGAACTGGAGCTCAGCTCTAATTTAAAGTTCAGTTGTAGGCACAGTTAGTGCCATGTAATATTCAAATGCTGAACTGCCAAAATACAATACATGCAACATGTTATTTACTAAGCATTGCTGCCAGCATTTTTTTCAGTTTAAAAAGTTATAATAAATAAAGGTATATACCTAAAGTATTTTATTGATAAACAGATGATGCGGATGCTGGTAAATACTGACAAGAGTTATGCAGTGGGAACACAAGAACTCTGCACCTTGCAACTGGCACAGTCACATCAACTTCAAATTTCTATGCTGCAAAAAGTTTAGCAGCATGGTTTTATTTGTATATCCAAAAACTTCCTCCCCATGCATCCCCACCTGCTTGTAGTCTGCCACCCCCAATATTTCCACATCTACTCACTACAAAAGGTGACTCCCCACTGCTGCATTTGATGTGTAAGTCACTGCTATATGTTTACCTCTGCTGAGATACAAGGAAACTGTGCATTCTGAGTTATTGTGTATCAGTCACCATGGTAACAAGGGACCATAATGTTTTCATACAAGGCCAGTAAATTGTAGTTTACAGTTAGATAATATTATGATCAAGTCATCCTTAATGTTTATCAATGTACTGTAATTGCAGAAAGCTGATTTCGCTAATGATACGTCTCATAAATTTGCCTGTATATGTTACTGAGTTTTTAATGTTGATAGCGGCGAACAACTGAACTATTTTATTCTTTATGAGAACACTGTTCTGGCAGCTACTGTATAAAAGCTCTAGGCATAGTGGCAAAGAGCAGCTTTTTTTATATTCATTTCATAAATTATTCACTTTATCATTTCTGATGTGTCTACGATCAGTCATCACCTTTCTGATCAAGGTTATGCTTCTGCAAGAGAAACAAAATTATAAATTTAGACTCAAAAACTTCACTCAGAATTTGGTACTGGAGAATGCATAATTGTGTTTAGTGCTGCAGTCCCATGCCTTCATAGTATATGACATTTAGCTGCACTTGAAGTTAGTAAGCAATGCATTCAGATCAGACCACAGGGCATATATTGTGATTTAGCAAGTGGCACAGAATGAAATAAAGAAGAACCAATATTTTTCTCTCAGGGCTGCAAAGACACACTTGTCAAGTGCTCCTCGGAACAGAGAACAACAGTAAAGACTTCTTTATAGTGCATGTACCCCCACTGACAATTCCAGTGACACTCAACATTCGTCTGTTCAAAAAAGTTTGATGATGGGAGGCTTTTAATTTGCTTAGGAAACACAAGGAAGTTTACATCTATCTCCTCCCCCCCATGCAATAATCAGGACAGGAGTACAAATACATGATTCCACTAAAATACAGAACACAAAATCAAATCCCAGTGGCCCCACACCCTTGGAGCAGGGTGCTGTATACAAGGAGGTTAAGCACTAGATGGAAAGATCTGGATGGACTATTGGCCCTGTGCATCTGCATCTGCAGCCTAGAGAGTCCTACACTTCCATAGTCCTCCAGACAACCCAACAAATTCTTTGCCACAGCAGCCACATGGATGTGCAGGGCCTGGATGACCCTGTACTTCTGCAGGCAGGCAGATGAACTATTTTCTTAGTGCAGGGCCTACAGGGCCCTGCACATGTAGGCCCTCTAAGTCCTGCACTAAGAAAAGAGTGTAGGGCCTAGAGGTCTTAGATGTGCAAGGCCCTCTAGGCCCTGCACATGTACATCTGTTTATGCAGGTGCCAAAGGGACCTGTGTGAATAAGGATACAATCCCACTATCTCAAAAAAGAAAGAAATTATTTGCAAAAAACTGTGTAATTCACCAGTTAGGATTCAGCATAATGCCACAAAAGTAGGGAAATATGACATTAGCGTTTCTGATCCTAACTCCCCACCCCCCCAACCAGCAAAAGAACAAGACCACAGAAGCAACCACAGACAGCCATCATCAGATAAGACAAGCAATATACAACTGTTTCTAAATAACACAAATGCAGTAGCACTGATGTGCTGTCTTCTTAGAGTTGTATCTGCAGCTACATAAGCACAGGCCCCTTGCATCTGCAGCCACACCTGTGTGTGTACATCATACAGAATGCATGAGTACCTGTGGCTGAAGAAGTCCAGGCCCCAGAAGTACAGTTGCAATGTGGGTGTCATGGTTTCAGCAGTGGATCTAGAAATTTTTCAAGGGGGTAGCAGTTTTGTCTAGGGGTATCACATTTCTCAAAAAAAGTAAAATGTTACATTTGAAAGCTCAGATTAGGTTAAAACAGCTACTTTTTGCTAGCCTAAAGGGATAGTTTTTTTTATTTATTTATTTGTGAAATCAGTTTACAACCTTTGAGCCAGAGGCTCGTTTCCAAAGGTACCTCATCACATTAAAGACATACATAGAGTTTTAGGTTACATAGCATAGGTTTGCAAAACAATAGGCGTTCAACAGAGGCGCCACGTCACACTGAGGTCAGACAAAATACATTTAGGTTACAGGGTACATGTAATTGAGAACAGGTGTTACACAAGTTGGTATCAACAATTGAGCAATCTAATAGGTATACAATGAAACAGCTGGCACTGGCCAGGTTAGACATAGGTACGGTGTACCGGGAAGCGGTAGTGGGGATGGCTAGGTGGAGAGCCGCCCGGTGGGTGTTGTCATGAGAAGTCAAGGTGGAGGCTACTTTCAGAGACAGGAGCAGCTACGAGTGTTGAGGATAGTGGATGTTACCTGGCTACATAGTTGGATCCGTTCGTGCATGGTTTTCTACATGCAGCTGCATAAGTGCAGGCCCACAGGGGCCTGTCTTTCTGCAGCCAGAAGTCAATGTGTATGTCTTACACCTGTAGTTGAAGAGGCATAGGCCCTCAGGGGCCTAGGCTTCTGCCGACAGAAGTACTGTTGCAATTTTTGGTGTCATGGATTTCATAGTGACTACAATTCTGAAGCCAGAGGTCAGTGTGGATATCTTACACCTGTGTCTATAGAAGCATCTGCAGACATAATAACTCCTGTAATTTGGGCATCTTGGATTTGTTTTTGTGGCCACAGGGGCCTCTGCTTCTGCACACAGAACCTGTGTTGTGATTTTAGTATTGTGGATTTCTATCTGCAGCCAGAAGTAACTGTGTATGCCTTGTGGTGAAAATATCACAGATACAAATATACCAAGGTAGCCCATCAGTGCTACTGCATTTGTGTCATCTAGAAACAGTTGCATGTTGTTTGTCTTACCTGATGATGGTTGTCTGTGGTTGCTTGTATGGTCTTGTCCTTTTGCTGCTTAGGTGGTGGGGAGTTAGGGTTGGAAACACTAACACCATGTTTCCCTACTTGTGCAGTGTTAAGCTGAACCCTAACTGGTGCATTGATGCTGTTTTTTGCAAAGTATATATATATATATATATATATATATATGTATATGTGTGTGTGTCTGTCTATCAATATGCCGTGACCCAACCTGAAATATATATTGCTGATATTTCTCCTGAGTGCAGTTTGACCTTATGATGTCGTGAGTGGCCAAGCCATGAGTGATGTCAAAGGTCAAGGGGAAATATCAGCAATAGTTCAGGCTAGGCCATGGCATATTCAATTTAGGCAATTCCCATACTGATTTTCTGTACTTATTTGCTGGTTTTCTTTTCTTTCTTTGTTTGAAATCTGCATTTTATTGTTTTCAGATGACTGAGCGTTCTTTCAGGACAACCAAGTGTGTCTTTTTAACTTTTTATGCAAGTGACGCTTTTGCATGCATCACTACATTGTGTTCCTGATGTCTGACTGAGCAAGCGAGGAATGGGCAATTCATGGTAACAGAGTGAGCAGGTAAAGCCTGTGGAAAGGCCGGGAAGTCGCAGTTCATTGGCCGATTGGAGAAATTAACCAGTTCTTGGGCACACTGCAGTGAGGTAAGGGGCTGAAAATGGTGTTTGTGGTGTAATTTACTGAGGCAATGGGAAAGTTCTTCACAAAATAAACTTTTTTGAATTGATTTCTTTCTTTTAGTTGAGAAGATTTTGTGGTTTACATTAGAGAGAAGTTGAAAGTGGTGTGTGCAGTTCAGGGAGGAAATGAAAGTGGTTGGTGACAGTCAGCATGTAGTTGAGCAGCTGAGTTCTAATTGTGCTGCTCGTGCTGCCTGCTCCAGGACCTATAGTGAAAATATTTTTGCTCATGGGGACCTAGAATGAGTATTGTGATATTCTCTCTGTAGGTCTGGAGTGAGCAATAGTATCACTGATACATGCTCATCAGTATTCCACAGGCACTGCATAAATATATGTATGTAATGTATGTAGCAATTTATCTATTAATATAAATCAAATAGTTTACCAACAATCAGACCCAAGCGAAAACTAAATGTTCGTATTAACCCAATGGGTCAATAACAGCATTTATTTTTCAATTGCCTACATCATCAAAATGTGGTTCATCTTGATTGACATGCAGTTTTGCCCAATCCCAGCTGAAGCTGTGCCCTGAATGTAGCCAATAGAAATCATGCTTTTTAATGTAAACCCTGTTCCTGCTGCCATCTTGCTTCCATGCTTTGTGCAGCCTTAGTAAACAAAAAGTGCAATTCACGTAAAAAAAAAAAAAAAACTGCCATGGATTTAGAGCGTAATACTGCTAACAGTTTGATCAGTCCTGTTTACTGATCCAAAATTTTTTTTTTAATCTCTAACTTGCAGCCAACCAGACACATATCGGCTCGCTCACACACTTGATCGCTCTTGCAGTCAGAGCTGGTCAGCCCACATACAGAGAAAGACTCAACAATCAGTTCCAAAGAATGGAACAACAATAATGTGGGACAACAATCAACAGCTTAAAAAGGCACTCAGCTGTATTGGGAAGTGGGAGAAAATGCAGCACTTTTGTTTGTGTGGGGGGGGGCAGTACTTTTGGGAAGGGGAAACTCCAGACTGCACACTATTGTTGGGGAGTAAATCAACCAGGTAAAAAAAAAACTTACAAAAACCTGCTTTTGTGTAGGGGAAACTGTAGCCTGGAAGATTTTGTTAGTGCAGGGGCACCAATAGAAATTTCTGGGCCTGGGTCATACTTTTAGGATTGGGCCCCCCTTACCCTCCCATCCCCTCATAAGACATATATAAATCAATAAACGAGTTCCAGTGTGGATGACACATGATGGCCCCCCCCCACTGTGAGCTCAGTGCATGGCAAGCATTAAGAAAAGCAGGGTATACATTAAGGTCAGGAAATGGAAGTCCTCCTCCCCCAATTTTTCTTTCCCTAATCCCTCACATAACACTCCAACTACATGATGATGCATTGCTGCTAGCCATCCTTGTGACCTCAGACACCACTGCTAACCCTAGAAGGAAGAGCAAAATTAGTGGCCTAACACAGGGGTCACTCACTATGAAGTAAAGTTTACTGTCATGAGATTTTCTCCCTAGCTGTGAAGCACTGCCCACAACAGCATTGTTTCCAATTCCATCCTTCCCCCATCCCACGTGCCTCAAGGCTGGTCAAGAACCAGGGGCACTCACCAGTCACCGGCATGAAAGGGAAAGGATGATGTGCTTCCCCTTGGCAAAACAGGCATCCCCTACCCTGGGCTTGCTAGTCTCTTAAATTAACATGGGTGGCTGTGGCTGCAGTGCAGTGCAACCCTATCACATCCCCCCCGCACATTCTGCACTCAAGCCAAGTCAGGAGGTGAGAGCAACTGGGTCCTTTGAATGTGTGGCTGTCCGTGGGGGACTGGGTGCAGGCTGCAGGATTTTCCTGGTTTACCACCCCCCGCTGGGGTGGTGGGAGAATTCCTGCAGGAGGTGGCAGATTTCATGGTCGGCGAGGTGTTGGAGGCCCCCAGATGTATAGTGCTGTAGGACTTCAACGCCTGGGCCAATGACAAATCATCTAGGCTTGACTCCAACCTCCTCCAGTTGATGACATCTATGGGCCTGTCACAAGAGGTTACTTCCATGACCCACCATGGTGGCCACATGCTGGACCTAGTGTTCTCACTGGGGCTTGAGGTAGCTAATCTCAAGATTGATCAGATCAGTTGGTCCGATCATTGTACAGTGAGGTTCTCGTTTGGGCCCCCCCCCGAGAGCCCTCCCCCCATGGAGATGGTCAGTTACCGCCCTTTGAGGGGATTGTCCCCAGAGGGGTTTCTGTTACTGGCTGATCTATGTAGTATTGGTGATGCATGTGCAAGGGGCATGAGTAAAGTAGCTGCTGCCTATAACAGGGCGATGTTCGACGCGCTCAGTGCCCTTGCACCGGTCCACGTACAACCCAAATCTTCTCACTTGAGGTCTCCCTGGTTTGATGGAGAGCTCAAGGTGATGAAGATTAAGGGTCAGAAGTTGGAGCACTGCTGGCGGAAGACCAGGCTAGTGGAGGACAAACTGGCCCTGTATACTCACTACAAGGAGTACCAGGGGGCAATCACCCATAAGAAGGCAGAGTTCCTGTCAAGGGAGATCGCTGCAGGGAAGAACTGACCAGTTGTGCTATTTCAGACTGTGGACAGGCTTTTATATCCAGCCTGTCTACAGATGAGAAAAGCCTTTTCTGTCTCTCTGTGTGAGGAGTTTGCTTGGTTCTTCTTCCAATAGGGTGTCTTCCATCTGGCAGAGGTTTCCATCAGTGAGCCGGACCACGGCCTACAGTGATCGCCTGGGGCATCGCGGAGGAACTCCATCTGTTTGGGGTGAGTTTAAACCAATGGAGGTGGCCGAGGTCATAAGGGCTGCTTCGAAGCTGAAGCACACATACTGTGAACTGGACCCGGTGCCGACACGTTTCCTGATGGGATGTGTTGGTTCCGTAGGCCCAGTGTTTTCCATGATTGTCTGGTGCTCTTTGTCAGAGGTTTTTTTTCCAGATGCCTAGAAAGAGGCTCTGGTTAGGCCCCTTCTGAAAAAAAAAATCTTTAGACCCTGACATCTATGCGAATTACCACCATATCTCCAACCTCCCCTTTTTGGGTAAGGTTGTAGAGAAGATTGTGGTGCAACAGCTCAAGGAGCACCTTGTGGCCTTTGATTTTATGAGCCTTTCCAGTCTGGATTTCGTGCAAGGCATAGTACTGAAACGGTGTTAGTTTGTGTGCATGATTACCTCCTTAGGTCGAGGGATAGAGGAGAGAGGTCAGTTCTCATTCTCCTTGATTTCTCCTCAGCATTTGATATGGTGGACCATGTTGTGTTACTTGACCATCTCATGGAGTACTGTGGACTTGCCAGCACTGTCATCTGCTGGTTTGAGTCTTATCTCATGAATAGGAGGCAATGGGTAGTGATGGGGAATTTTTCCTCCTCCCCGAACCTCCTGTTTTGCTGAGTACCCCAGGATTCGGTCTTGTCACCAATGTTGTTTGCCATGTACATGCTGCCCCTGGGTGAGCCCATTAGGAAGTGCAACATGGGTTTCCATTGCCATATCGATGGTACCCAATTGTATCTTTCTTTTGCACCTGGGACATCCGGCGCTGTTGACGTGCTTAACAGCTGCCTTGCTGAGATCAATGACTGGATGGCCACCAGCTGGTTGCAACTGAACCCCGTTAAGATGGAGGTATTGGTCATGGAGTTGAACTATAGGTGTGATAGGATTGCCTCTGGTGTAACAACAGGTCTTTTCCTAGGTCCTGCACCAATGATGGCTTCCTCTAGGGCGCACGATCTGGGCATGGTCCCCGACAACTGACTGACATTTGAATTTCAAGTGTCATCTGTTACAAACTTATGAAATTTGCCAGCAGATAAAGGCCTAGAGGTCTATCAAGTCTGCTCGAATGTGCAGCTAGCACCCCTTATTCTGCAGCTGCCCCTCCCTTCCACCCTTGCCCTTCATTGATCCTCCCCCTTGTCCTGTCCCATCCCTTTTTGAAGCAGTCCACTGTTCTACTGTATACCACTTCTGCAGGTAATGCATTCCACCCAGCCACCACCCTCTCTGTGAAAAAGTGTCTCCTCATCTCCCTCCTGAACCTTCCTCCCTCCAGTTTCATATCATGGCCCCTGGTGTCCCTCCCCTCCCTTACTTTGAACAGCCCCTCTGTACCTGTCTTGTTTATTCCTTTCATGTACTTAAAGGTTTCAGTCATGTCCCCCTGTCCCTCCTCTCCTCCAGCAGTACATGTTCAACTCCCTCAGCCTCCTCTCGTATGGTAAGTCCCCCAGCCCCTTGATCATCTTTGTCACCCTGCGCTGCACCCCCTCCAGTAACTTAATGTCCCTCTTCAGATACGGACATCAGTACTGCACGCAGTCTAACTAATGACCTATACAATGGCAGAATCACCTCCTCCTCCTCCCTCCTCGAGGATATGCCCTTGCAATACAACCCAGCATTTTGTTGGCCTTTGCAGCTGCTTTCCTACATTGTGCTGAGTTGTTCATTGACCCTTAGAGCACCCCAGATCCTTCTCCTCCTCTGTCTGGGCTAGCTGCACTCCCCCAGCTGGTAACTCCTCCTTGAGTTCTTCATCCCAAAATGCAGCATCTTGCACTTTTTGGCATTAAACCCCAGTTGCCAGGTGTCTGACCAGGTTTCAAGCTTTGCCAGATCATCCTGCAACCCCTGCCATCCCCCTAGGTCATCCACCACTGCTCCTACCTTGGTATCATCAGCAAACAGACTGATCTTGCTCTTGATGTCCAATGACATGTCTGCAATGAATATCCCAAACAACATTGGTCCCAACACCGAGCCTGTGAAATGCCGCTCGTCACTACCCTTGGGTGTGAGAGCTCCCCACCCACCACCACCCTCTGTTGCCTTCCCTGAAGCCAGTTCCCTACCCATCTCACCAGCTTTGCACCCACCCCTGTGCCTTCTAATTTACTTCCCAGCCTTCCATGCGGCACTGAGTCGAATGCCTTACTGAAGTCCAGATACAGGACATCCACTGCATGACCCCTGTCAAGTTGCCTAGTTACCCAGTTATAGAACTCCACCAGGTTGGTTTGGCAGGATCTGCCACATATGAAGCCATGCTGTCTGCTGTCCTGTAGTCCTTTGGCCTCTAGGAGGCCACCAGCCTCTCCTTCAGGATAGTCTCCATTAGCTTACCCACAATGGATGTGAGGCTCACTGGTCTGTAGTTTCCCGGTTCATCCTTGGGCCACTCTTGTGGAGGGGCACCACATGAGCCATCCTCCAGTCCTGAGGTACACCCCAGATGTAGTGAGGCATTAAATAGTCTGCCAAAGGTCCGCAGGACCTCTGCCAACTCCTTCAGTACCCTGGGGTGGATGCCATCTGGGCCTGGTACCTTGTCCACCCTCAGTGCCTTCAAACCTTCCCGAACTCTGCCCTCCATGATTTCCCATCTGTCACCCTCCCCCATTTCGTCATTCCTCCCCCTTGGGTGTCACCCCCTCTTCTCCTTAGTAAATACCGAGCAGAGTAATCATTTAGTGCTTCTGCCTTATCGAACCCTGCTTCCACCCAACACCCCTCCTTCCTAATCCTTACTATGTGGTCCTTACAGCTCCTTTTCTCCCTGAAGTACCTAAATAAGTCCTTCTCCCCCTTCTTAATGCCTTGTGCCAGCCTCAGTTCCTTAGATGCCTTGGCTCCCCTTACTGCCCTTGTCACCTCCTTCGATTCCATCAAGTACTCCTCCCTGTCTTTCCCCTTCCTGTTTTCTTGTACCTCCTAAAGGCAGCTCATTTCCTCCTTACCTTTTCAATGACCTCCTTGCTCAACCAGCTTGGTTTCCTAGCCCTAGCCTTCTTGCTCTGAGCCTTGCAGCAGGTTTTGGTTGCCTCCACTATCCCCAGCTTTATGAGCTCCCACCTCTGGTTAGTGTCCATACTAGATTTAATTCTGGCTAGGTACCCTTTTACCACTTACCCCATCCTCCCAAAGTCGGCCCTCCTGAAGCCCAGCACTCTTGTGCCAGATTCCACTCCTTCCTTGCCCATATCCAATGTGAGCCATACTGAGTGGTGGTCACTCCCTGACAGTGCTTCTTCCACTGTAAGTTCTCTCACAAAGTCCCCATTTGCCAGCACAAGGTTAAGGGTATTCCCCAACCTGGTTGATTCACTGACCATTTGCAGCAGGAAGCTGTCCTGGAAGGCATCCAGCAGTACCTGCTCCCTTCTGTTCCTGGTTGTTGGGGTACTCCAGTCCACTCCTGGCATGTTGAAGTCCCCCACAATCACTACACTACCCTTCTCGCAGGTCCTCCTGATCTGTCCAGCTAGTTCCCTGTCTAACTCCTCCGTCTGAGATGGTGGCCTGTATACCACTACCATTCTGAGAATCCTATTCTTGGAATCCTGGATTTGCATCAAAGTGACTCCTTACTACCCTCCTCCTTCCCTCCTTACACACTTCAGTCCTTCCTTCACATTTAGTGCCACACCCTCTCCTTTCCCAATCACCCTGTCCCTATGAAATAACCTGTACCCTGGTACAGACAGGTCCCAGTCATTGTATTGGGTTGCCCATGTTTCAGTGATGGCTGCAATGTCCACCTCTCCCTCTGCCATGAGCACCTGTAACTCTGCAGTTTTCCTTCCAAGGCTCCTAGCATTAAGGGTAACCACCTTCCACCCTCCTCCCTCCCATCCTGCCCTCCTTTACTAGCATCACCAATAGTACTTGCCATTTGTCCTTTGTCACTGCTATGGGGGGTAAGCTCATATGGTTTCCCAACCTGTGGTCTCTGCATGTCTCTTGCCCAATTGCCAAACCCCCGCTCCTAGTTTAAATTACCAACTTCCTCTATGTACTCCTCCATCCTTTGTTTCAACACTTGCTTTCCCTCCTCACTCAAGTGTAGTCTGTCCTTGTCATAGAGACTACTGTCCTCCCAGGTCCCTCCCCACCCCCAACAGCTCATACCCTTTAGCACAACACCAGGTTCTTAGCCATCCATTAAATTCCTCTATTCTCAGCATTCTTGTTGTGCTTGCCTTGGGCACTGGAAGTATCTCTGAAAAAGTTACTGATCTTCCTGCCCCCTCACATAATTGTCCTAGTTCCTCAAACCTCCTCTGGACTACATCTACTGTCTTGTCAGCCAGGTCGTTCATCCCAAGATGTATAATTAAATGAGGCTTGTCCCTACCCCTTCTGGCATATTTCAGAACAGATTGTCCCACCCTTTCCGCTGTCATTCCTGGCATGGCCTCCACCCAAATGCGACTATGCCTCTCCCTCTTGCTACCCCACCTGACTCCTCTTAGTATTGAGTCCCCCAGCATTAAGATTCCACCCCTCTTACTCCCTGCTTGCTTCCATTCATCTCCCTCTCTCATTTCCAGCTCCTCTTCTTCCTCCTGCACATTATTTCCCCCTTTTGCCCCTGTTGCAATTCTCCCAGCAGAACTTCCCCCCGCTCCGGTTTGGTCCAGGCATTTATCAATTACTCCTCTAATTTCATCATTTCCCTCCTCCTCCTTCTTCTTCCTCACTAGCAGTGCAAAACTATTTTCTGAAGACCCTTCACAAATGCCCGCTCCCCCTCTCTTCATAGTAACCTGTTCCCTCCTTTCCACTCCATGACTTTTGCCACTTCTTCACCTCTCCTCACAAGTTTCTATCTCCTCCTTCCATTTGTCTTTTGTCTCCTGACCTGGTTTCCCTGGCAATCGTTCTTCCTGGCCTGGGCCCCTTTGTCTCTGCTTTCCTTCTTCTGACCCTCTCCTCACCACTGTTGGCTCAAATCGCCCTCCCTCATCTCCCCTCCTTCCTCCCTCCAGTATTGGGCTAAACCCACCCCAGTCTGCCTTGCCTGTCTTAGTTCCTCCTGCAGACCCTCAATCTCCTTTCTAAGTTTCTCTATGTGGTTGCACACTAAACATCCCCTCACACTCCATGCAATTTTCAGAAAGACTGGTGCACCACAGTTGTTGCAGCCTACCACCCTACCCATTGCTGTTGTTGCCCACCAGTGACCCCCACCCTTCCAGATGAACGATACCAAACACTCCCCCAAGTCCCTTCTCCCCCCTCTACCAGTGCAAAACATTCTTTTCTTAATTTCCCTTACCCCCTTTGTTGTACACGTTTAGATAGATTGAGCAACTGCTTTTTATATTCCTATCGTTCCTATCCACACCCAAAAAGAGACTTTAAGTAGCTATTGCACAACCTTCTTCAAACTCCTACTCCTCCTTTCCACAATGCAATAGAAATGCAAAGAAGTAACAATGAAAGCTCCTTGACTTGCAGTTACTTCCCTTAGCAGTCACCTCTTCACTCGCTGCTGTTCCTTTCCTGGATTTCTGCTTCTGCTATGACAGGTACATATCCTTTGTCCATTTGAGGAAGTGATGTCAGAACCCCTGGTATAAAGGAAATCACAGACCAGGGGCAGGTGGGGTGGGGGGTTGGGACCAGCCCAAGTCCTCCAGAAACAATCAGGTGGCTGAGGCCCCTGGTGGGACCATTAGCACCCTTCCCCACTATGCACTAAACTTTGCAGCTAGTGAAGTCAGCAAAAATGAATCACAGTTCTACTCAAAGCCCCCCAAATTGGTTTGCTACCAAAAGAAACAGGTCTCCAATTCAAACAGCTTCACCAACAACACATCAAAATAGGCTTGAAATTAGAAGTCCAAAGTAGCTTTTACCATCTGAGGAACACTGCCAGGATCAAACCCCTAGTTCAACCTGAGGACCTTCCAACCTTGGTACATGCCTTTGTGATGTCCAGACTTGATTACTGTAATGCACTCTACTTCAGGGTCTCTGGAGGGATCCTCCACCAGCTGCAGCTGGTGTAAAACACTGCCGCCAGTTTACTGTGACCCTGGTGTTGCCCGAATTGCACTGACTGCCTGTCAGGTGGAGGATCCTCTTCAAGGTGGGCTTGCTCACCTTTAAGACCCTACATGGACTAGGCCCCGGCTATCTGGCTAACCTCCTTACACCTGCCGCTCCTGTCTGCTCCCTCCATTTCTCCTCTAGGGGCCTCCTTGTGATTCCCAGGACGAGGTTAAAAACTGCTGGCGACAGGGCGTTTAGTGTCGCCGGCCCCATCATGTGGAATTTGCTTCCTCCAGCTGTTAGGGAGACCCCTTCTGTCAAGGTTTTCAAAAGCCACTTGAAGACCTTTCTTTTCGCTCAGGCTTTCCCAGATGTAGAGCTATAGAGATCTTTTAGGTATATCTGTGGTATTGATATTTTGTATTCTGCTGATTTTATCAGTTTTGATACTTACCTAATTGCCCTTCTGATTGTTTTATTTTGTGATATATTTTATATTTGTAAGGCACCCAGAGCCTCTGGGATTAGGTACCTAAGAAATAAAACTTGCCTTGCCTTGCCCTACTTTGTACCTCAAGAATAGATGATTTTTAAAAAGTGATGTACAGACAGTTCAAAACAAACAATAACTGTAACAATAACTGTCTACACTACACACCACTCAGGCTGATTGCAGTTCAGTGAAAAAAAGATAGTTGTTTCTCAATTTAAATGAGTAGAGTACCCACCATTGCCCCTTGGGCACCCAGGCCCTGCAGCTGCAGCCCAGGAGGAATCCTCCTCCAGCGGCCTCCAGAGTCCATCTGACCTTGTCCTACTCTTCCAGTTCACAACACTTCCATGTTTTAGGGAGTCCCAGACCGGTCAGTCCGATCAATTAGAAGTAAAGGTGCAGTGTCAGTCTGCGAGTGACTGACTTTACAAGCTGAATGCTGAGCAGCCAAAGTGAGAGAGTGAGTCCCGTCGACATTGATGGTCTGTCTTGGATGTCTCTCTGGCTGACTGTGTCCTTCTCGAATGATGAGCAGCAGCGCGCGTGACTAGCGACATCATGTAATGTGGCCCGATGACCTGACCTCTGACCCCCTGAGTGACCTCCACTCCTGACCTGACCCCTGGCGTGCCTTGCCCTGGCAAATTTGTCTGATCAGGAAGAAGATGGAACTTGGAAGTACAAGTGGAGTGGGGCAGCAGAGGCAGGCAGAGAGAGAGAGAGAGAGAGAGAGAGATGCTGCCTGCCTAGCAAGCAGCCTTAAGGAGCCAAGGAGGAGCCAGTGGGTGTTGTGATGGGTCGTGCCGTGGCCTGGGGACTGGGAGGTGTGGAGGCCAGGAGCCTCGCTGGGGGCAGCTCAGCATCCTCTGACTCCAAAGCATCTCAGCCCTTTTCAGACTGTGTGTGTGCGTCAGGTTTCAGCAATTCTTTGGTGGGGGGGGGCAGGTGCCAGAATAAAAAACTTATAATCATACTGCTGGGCCCCCTGAGCCACCGGGCCCAGGACAGTTGTCCCAGCTGTCCCCCCGGTTGGTGCCCCTGTGTTGGTGTATGTGTATATGTGGGGATGGGGGTGGGGATCAAGCTATAAAAAAACAACAAAAGCCTGCCAAAAAAAAAAAAAACATTAACACATAGATTGTATGTACAGAACATATGATGGCCAGTGTTAAAATAAGCCATTCATTTCCATTTGTGAGGGGGTGGGACTTTCATAAGCCCCTCTATAGCAGTATGTTTAATCCAGCGCTGTCATGTTTCATTGCAGTTACTTGATACTTGACCACTTGGTACCCACTATTGTACTGATTGTACAAATTGACTTATATCTGTACTACCGTGCTCATATTACCATTGTTATTTCATTATGAATTGAACATATTATTATCTGGCAAGGTTCCCCTTCTGGTTGTTCCCAGCTCAGTACTTTTTGCCTGATAAAACTTTTCGAATAAAAAAAACTTGGGAGACTAGTTCATCTTCATATTCTGCCCACATGGACAAAAACATTAATCCTTCAGACCATTCTATGAAACAAAAAAATCAGTGACCAACCATAAGCAGTCAAGTCCCTAACTTGTATTATGGACAGTATAACTGCACTAAAAAAAGTCCTCTAAAAACAAGTAAATTCTAGTGCAAAACAACCAGCACAGAAATCATCTTCTCAAAACTAAGCTGTTCACACTTAGAAAGAAATCTCTGATATAGTGTTGAATTTTTTTAATCTTATATATGACATTTCAGTCTTGTTGTATATCTTCTGTACATTACTGTACATTGTCCTCTGTACATTATGCAAATTTATTAAATGAGTGTTCTGTAACTTGCAGTGTCCCTGCACTGCTCAGTGGAGCTTTTTCCTGGTAAAATAAATGCAATACAATATAATATAAAATGCAATTTAAATAGTGGCAGACAGAAAGACGTCTGTAACAAAAGGTAAATGCAAAGACACTACCACTGTGTTATTTTATATATTAGCATAATTACTGTATATAGCATAGAGGTTAAAAATATTCCATGAAACTAAACCAAATTAGAACTTTGCTGCCCTCAGCAGGCATACAGCTTTAATGTCAAACTACAAACAAAGTTATGTGTGCACTTATTTATCTTTTACTTTTATCTCCTGCTGAGAACATGTCTGGTGATGAATTTATTTTGATTGACTTTTTTAGACTTTGTAACACAGCTACTGTATTTTCTTTTAAAGAGTATGCAACTGTTTAAACTGATGTTTGTAAATACTCTTACTTGTTTTGCACAGCACATTGATCCTGGGAAAGGTGCTTTAAGGAGGGATTAACCCACAACTGGGTATGGGTTTACTGAGCATTAATCCTCGCCTGGGGGGGTTGGAGTCACAAGGCGAAGCCGAGTGACTTCAACCACTCAGGCGTGGATTAATGCTCAGTAAACCCCTACCCTAGAGTGGGTTAATCCTCTTATAACATGGGTAATGTTGTATTAGAGTTTCACATAAAGAAATAGTACAATAATGCCCTGTGAACATACGACTGTGGGTAAATCAGGGATTAATCAATGATCAAGTGACCTGTGTGGATGAATCAGAAGACAGTATTTTCAGAACCCATGTCATAAAATATTATATGACACCAGAAATTAGATTGAGAATAGTTAACATGATGACAGTGCCAATTATTTACTATGGAGACATAATATATGCAGGGGCCTTGGAAACACAGCTGGAAAGAATAAATATTATGTTCAACAGATTGGACAGATATATTTTAGATGCCCCTCATATGACGCACTGATGTGTGTTATGTAATTCGCTAGGATGGTTTAGGCCAGATGATAGAAGGAGTGAACATCTTTCAAATGTTATGTTCAGAGTCTGGAAGAGTACTCATCCAGGGTACATTCTGGACCTTTTCAAAATTAGATCTGTCAGGAAGGACCTTCGATCTGCCAGTGGTGTATAGTTTAATATAAGATGTTATAAAATGGGAGCTGACCAGTCTTCTTCTATATTTAGAGAAGCAAGCCTATGGAACTTAGTCTTGGAACTGAGATGGAGTAATTCCCCTATAAAATCAAGTTATTTGAAAAAACGGTGGGAGGAACAAGCAACTGTACCCCGTGAATGTTGCTCAGAAGCAATTACCTGAAAAATCTAATGTCATCAAGTTTGTGGGTATTGAATTAATTGTTGCAAGGAGATAGAATGTCTGGGTCATAATCTTAAGGAATGCTTAAGTATGTTTATGAATGCAATATATGTATTACCTGTGCTAAGTGACATATTTATTAATATGTATCTATGTTTCTCAGCAACTGTATGTCTAATTCCAATGGGACCTAATTGAAAATGAGCTTTGCTCAATTGAGTTTCATCCCTGTTCATGTTCTTTTTTCACGAATAAAAGATTTTACTACTTATTACTACTACATAAACCTCAATTCAAATATTGTGAAGTATGTGTTTACGTCAACTGTAGCTAGGATGCATCTGGAGACAAAATAATTTGACTCAGTATGCTCTTGCTAAAAAAAATTCAAATACATAAATTAATTAAAAAAATTCATAAGCAGTTCCCCAGCCACTGATGTCTCTCGTCAACAGTATTTTCAATATTTTAAAGGAAATCTGTCAATCCTAAACAGACTGCTTAGAACTGTTTGGTACTAAAAGCGAGACCTGACTTTCTGTTAATGCCAGAATTAAGTTCTGTGTTTAATTGTTTGAAACAAGTTTTGATTTTTTTATGATTTTATGTTTTCTTCATGTTTTTAAATCCATACCATAATCGCTCCACCATTTTAATTAAAAATGGCCCATATCTTCCCATCATGATTGACACGGTGTCTCTTTAATACAGTATGACTACTATGCAGGGTGCAAAAGTCTCATATAGTATCCACAAAATGTAGATACAGTACAGAGTGACATAGTAATTTAAGGTCAGGAAGGACTAAAAGTCCAACAGGCCCACACCCGTGCCATATAAGCAGGGATTAATAGGTACGCTAAACAAACATATATTCATTTATTAGACTTCCCCACCCACCGTACTACCCAGTGTACCTTGTGAGTCCCTTGTTAAGCAGAAATTTGTTCAGGCTTACCATGGAGGAATAACCCTAACCACAATATCTTCATGTCCTTACTTGCCATCAAAGTCTATGTTTAAAAAATTAAAAAAAAACTAAATTAAAAAAATAATAATTTGATTTGTCTGTTGCCTGTCATATAAATGAGTGTGTTTTTTTTATATTCATTACATAATTACAGTACTCAGGAGGGAGACTGCAACAGCGATCCTTACCTCTTCATGCAGTAAATGTTCCCTTTGCTGGAGTTTATCTATCACTGTGGCACCATCTGTTTTATAACTGTGCTGTCTGCTGGACCATGGGTTACTCCCCTGCTAAAATCATGAATCTCCAAAATTTGTTATAACTGTTTCCCTTATTATGTTTGCTCTTCCCTAAATACATTTCTGACAGTTTTAAAAATTAAAATCTTTTTCAGTTAGATAGCTAGACAAATTGTTTTAATCCATAGAAGACCCCTGATATCCTATTTATATTATTAGATAATTCATTATAATAAAGAATGGTAAAAAACAAGTTATCTGAACAGTTTGTGCCCTTTGCCTTCAAACTTCACTAATCAGAAAAGAAAAGGAAAGCAGTCTCATTTGACTAAAGGCATGCCTGTTTGACAATGGCACTTGGTGAAGAAGTCAATAACAAGTACAGCATGTTCAAAAAAGGCACACAAAAAATGGTGACTTGAATGGTAGCGCTCAGGAAAAACACCAAATGCTACCATTCTGAAATACAGTAAATATCAAAAAGCTACACTTTGTGTTTGCAGGG
Source organism: Neoceratodus forsteri (assembly GCA_016271365.2). Taxonomy (NCBI): domain Eukaryota; kingdom Metazoa; phylum Chordata; order Ceratodontiformes; family Ceratodontidae; genus Neoceratodus; species Neoceratodus forsteri. Next base: position 127,969,655 of record JADMNL010000025.1, on the reverse strand, counting down.
GGCTCCGCACCCCACAACCCCCTTGATATAGGGCTTCACCCATCGCACCCCCTGAACTAATAATAATCACCTCCCAGGGAAGGAGGCAATTTGTGGGCCAGAGAAACCTTGGGGAGGGAGGAGCAGCAATTCGGGCATGGGGAGAAACCTCCGGGGGGGGCATATTTCTGTTGTGAAGGTGCAGGGATGAATGTGCAGGGTGAGGGCAGACAAATTTAAATTAAAAGTGGGTAGGGGGAAACAAAAGACTCATGGACCCCGGAATCGAACCCTGTTCATCCGCACGTTCTGCCGAACTATCCACCCCTTGCCCTATCCCCTACAGCATGGGAGCAGCTCAGCCAAGTGCCAGGCAGTTCTCCCACTGACCCCTTCCTCCTGAGTGATGGCAGCTACAGGGATAGTGTTAACTGACTTGTGCCACACTGTCCCTTTAGCTCTACCATCACATGCTGTTTTTCCAGTGCAGATTTTCCTGCGCAGTTATTCCGGAGACATATTCACCAGGTAGGTTTGAGAACTTGTGTCGGGCATCAAGTTGGTGTTTTCTCAAAGGGTAAATAAATCTGTTTTTTTCCAATTTTTTAATATAATTGAAAATACAGACATGTGAGAAGTTTGATTGATTTCCCCCAGTGTACAGTTTAGCATGTTTATTTTTAAAAACAGTAGGTAGCTTGTCTGCCTCTGAGGCTGGAAGATCGAAAGGTTGTGGGTTTTAGCCTCACACCAGGCACTTGGAGTAATACCCATTAATGAGTGACAGAGTTCAGGGGTAACATCAGAAAATACTATTACTCAGAGAGAGTCGTAGAAAAGTGGAACAGACTCCCAGAAGCAGTTGTTGGAGAGGAAACAGTGGAAGGATTCAAAAGGGCATGGGACAACCACATGGGAGTGTTAAAGGGGGGAGGCACAGGTCCAAGCTGATAGCTGGACAAATGGGCAGACTTGGTGGGCCTAGTTCGGTCGTTTTCTGCCATCACACTTCTATGAATCTATGAATCTACAGTGCAGTATGGGGGGGGAGTACTGCAGTGCTGAAGTGCTGTCCTTCAGATGAGACATTAAACCAAGGTCCCTTCTGCCCATCTCTGGTCACTGTCCAGATGAAAGTAAAAGATTGCTTGGTAATTACTGAAGAAGAATAGGGGAATTTCCTTGGCGTCATGGCCAACATTCCTCCAGTCAATCAAAAGGTCCATGCAACCCGCCCCCAGGGGGCACCTAGAAACTAGCTATCATAGCTTAGTGTGCCTTTCCTGGTAAAACACAATTATAATATAAATAAATAATCCATTTATTTCCTCATCTAGGGTCCCTTAATTGTTAGTGCTGCCTTTCTGTATCAAGTATTTGTATTTTAATTATTCATGAGTTCCAGAATCCAATGACATCAGTTGAGCAGAGGCCCTGCATGAAACGTTTTACTCTAGGCTTCCACTCAACTGAATTAAAGTGTTTCAGAAGAATAAAAAAAATGACTATTGGGCAGGGAAAAGTAACAATAATAAGGGACCTTAAATAAGAAAAAAAAATGTCTGTTTCAAAACAACACATGAAACAGTACACTGGAGTATTACAAAATGGATAGAAAAAATGCTAAAAACTAATTGGTGGAGAGCCAGATTTAACCACAATGTTATTTCAGCACAACATCACATATAAAACTAATGCCCACAAAACAACTTATTTATGACTATAAAAAAAATATAAATTGATCCATTTTGTAATTGCAAAAAGGCACTTGAGGACATATGTCACTGGAATAGTCACTTCTCAAGTAACTGAAGGCATTCAGTTTGGCCTATGGCCTCCTACCTCATAACCCACGTGGTGTTATCCCAGCACGACACATGCCCTGACATGTCTTTTTTAAAGAGCCAGTGTGCTGTCTGGAACAACTTTCAGGAGTAGTCAGTTATCACTTTTTATATCTGAAATATATTTTTTTTCTTTTCTGTTTTGCAAATTAGAAGACTTTTACTTTTACTGTACGTGAGAGTACACGGTGTGATCTATGGAATAGCACTCTACCAGGAGGCTGACATAGTCAGTTTCGTTCCTCTCTATACATCATCAGCACTGTGACCTTGTTGACTGTGATATCACTAGTAGACAAAAAGAGCCAATCTCCTGCTGCTTGACTGGTAAACCGTGACATATGTCACCAATCAGGCAGTAGGGTTTATGATTTAACAATTAATGAGGTCACATGCTGCTGATGTAGTGAGAGGAACAGAACTAGATATGACTGCTTCCAGGTAAAGTATTGCTTTTTACATCAGACACAATTCTAACAGGTAAAAAACCATCTAATGAGCACATAGAAAATAAAAACAACTTTAGAAATAAAAAGTAGCAGGGGACTACTTTCAAAAAATTACTAAAATGGTCTGACTGCTATTTTGCGGCACTACTAGCTCTTTAAATAACATGTAGGTCTCTATATGTTACAGTGCTATAACTGCATTAAATGATTCTAGTGACATCATAAACCTTAAGAGCATAGCTTGAAAGGTTAATGATGTTACTAAAATCTCAAGATGGAGGTACAGCACAATAACACATAGAGACTCATAAGTTGATTTTTGTAATATATGGGTACATATCAAAACTGCCCCCCCCATAAATCCCAAACTGAGTAAAAAATTGCCAGCACAAACCAATGTTATCAAGATGACCAGTGTACACAGTTAAATTTTTAAAATTAAATTTATCAGAAGCCTGACATTTTAAAGCCAAGTGTTTGATACTGTTGTTTATTAAAGGCCGATCTCACTGAAAGCAGTTTGACTTAATTACTCACTCTGGTCCTACATCGCCGGTCATGACAGGAAATACTGTGATGGGACTGTTGACACAGATTTATTAGTTAACAGTGCACAGGCACAACTCTCAGACAGATTCTATGTCATAATACCATTGATCTTGCATCATATTTATGGTATCATTCCCAATGTCAGACTGACAGCAGAATTGTCTGAATTTATATAGAGAAAATGGCAACCTACGTATTACATATAGAATTTCATATGGTGAACAGTGTATAACTGTTTTCTGATGCCACTTAAACCACAACAGCAAAGTTTGAGTGATTAAAAAAAAATTGCATATCAAGATGTAAAAACAAATTAAAACTTGGCCCCAATATTTTAAATTTTATGATAATTGGTTGAAGATTGCAGCTACCAGAGCAGAGGCTGAGGTATGTCATGTGCTGCTGCTCTTTGACGGATATCAGGCACGTGCTGTGGCAAATGCACAGCAGAGGGAGCTCTGTTATACACAAACAGTACATCATACGCATGTATAATGTAAAATTTAGGCAACAGGTTTCAGTGAGTAATAATATTTATACACTTATCATTATACAGATTTCACATGTGCCCAAATTTCCAGTTAGATTACAAAAATGCCAAAAAGGTTTATGTTCTCATTTTTTAGTTTATAATTTTAATTGAATTTAAAAAGTGGCAGCAATACCATTAACATGTATCATTAACAAACAATTACAGTGCATTTGTTTCCTTTACCTAGTACTGCAGTTGGATATTAAGGACATAGCCTTCTCAGAAAACTTACATTACATTAATACTCTTTATGAATAACACACATTAAAGAAACACTGATAGATTAAAAAGAAAAGGGTATTTAGACACAATTTAGTTTATATTGCATATATTTTCTATGTTTAAGTCTTTTTCATTCAGCATAAATATGGAAATGTGCCTGAAAACCGAGAGCTGGGTTTTCAGAGCCCCTGAAATTCCCACAGCTGTGGGAAAAAAAACTGACACACGTAGATTATCACTGGCAGAGCCTCAGTTTTTCCCACAGCCACGGTATTTTCAAAGGTGGAGCTGGTTTATGACAAACTCCATGATTCATGTCAGCTTGTGACCATTTTTTCAGTGCAGCTGCAGAAAAATGTTACACCCAGTGGGAGCAGGCGTAACATCCCCTACAGCTGCGTCAGCTGAAAATACGAATCTCTGCAAGTGCAGAGAGTTCATCCCGCAGCAGTGACTGCAGCATGGAAATTAGTTCCTGGCAGGCAGAAAATCCATCCCAGAATTTTTATCACTAGGACATCACCTGTTGTTTGTCTAGACATGGCATCACAGTCCAATCATTGTGATATCAAAATAATTTTTACACCAACCTACTGTGATGTCATAAACAAAAGATTATGATGTTATGTGTAAACACTCAACAAGAGCAGATGAAATCCAAAGAATAAAGATCTAGCTATCAGGTAAATTTCTCTAGACATAAAGAAGGAATTGAATAGAGATATAAAACATACAGTACATGAAATATAATTGCATCTAAATATTACCATTTCTAGTGTTCCCAGACATTCCAGTAACACTTTCATACAATTAACCACTTAAAAATCATCTTGATGATTTTATCTAGGGCTGATCTGCACCTTTGCCATTACCCCTGGTGTAGTATAGGGGTGTGAATGATTACTGCCTGCTTTGGAATATGTTGATGTACTAGTTCAGGGACTCTACTCATAGAACCGGGGTATACTCTATTCAGGAGGGATGGGGAAGTAAAAAAAAGGGGGGCCATGTACATCAGGGAGGGGACAACGGCAACAGGGGCACAAGGTAGGCAAGGAGAGGCAGAGGCACTGTATGTCACCCTTGAGTCTGGCAAGGGCACAGCAATCCATGTGGGGGAGGCAGTATAGTGCAGTGGTTTAAGGCTCTGCGCTGCAAATCTGGAGACCTGGGTTTGAATCCCACAGCCTTCACTTGCACACTGTGTGACCCTGAGCAGGTCACTTAATTTCCCTGTGCTCCCAGGTCGCACCTGTAAACAAGCTTTCAGCTTAGTGTGTCTCTCCTGGTTAAACAATTTGGAAAAAAAAAAAACAGGCATCCGGCACAGGAGGAGCATGTTGATAGCTAGTGGAAGAAATACACAAGATGGCTGCAAAAGGGGAAGTACTGCTTCTCAGTGATTTCAATTTACTAGGTATGGATAGGACCATCCCAACTGCTGCCTCTACAAGGAGCAGAAACATCTTGGATTCACTACAGGAGGCAGGCTTCAGGTAACTAGTGCTTGATCCCACCAGGAAAAGGGCAATTCCTGACCTACTACTGATGAACAGTGACAAAGTCATGGAAGTAAAGGTTAAAGGCCAGCTAAGGTTTAGCGACCACCACATAGTGCGTTATAGCTTGGAGGCAGGGAATCAATCCAGTCACACAAAGGCAAGGGTCTTGGAATTCAGGAGGGCAGATCTTGATAAGAAGCGGATCTAAAAAGGAAAAATCAGGATTGAAGAGGATGTGGAGGTTTCAAGAGAAGTATATGCTGAGCTGTTGTTGTCAGCAGAGTTTGCCCAGTTCTGAGGAAGTAGCCAAGTGAGGTGCGTGCAAATGATCATGGAGAGAAGATAGAGTGGGTAGTTAAATGCTGCTGGAAGTAAGAAACAGGCGCTGGGGAAAGGTTTAACATAAATCAAAAAATCAACGTGATTTATGAGCTGTGTTCTTTTCTTTCAGACAGGGCAACTACTGTAGAGGCAACTAGAGACTGTATGTGTTTGGGAGGGCAGAGGGAAAATAAAAGTGGGAGGATGTAGTGCTGGCTGGCAGGGGGGTGGGGATGTAGAAACTGTGTACATAAATGGACTGTGACGTAGTAACTGTATACATAAATGGAGGATGACGTAGTAACTGTGTACGTAAATTAAATTTATGTGCACAGTTACTCAGATAAACAGATCTATCACATTCAATTTATGTCCACCCCACTGCATAAATATATACATATATATCTCTATCTAGATCTCTATCTCTATCTATATCTCTATCTATATCTATATCTATATCTATCTGTCTGCCCTATCTATCTATCTATCTAAGCGTGATAGCGCCCCTATAGCTAGGGTTGAGTATCCTGTTTAATGTTAAACCTCAAATTTTGTACATTAATATCTTTGGCTCTCTTCGACGGAATGAGCTGAAATTTTGCATGTGTTGTCTAGGAGGCAAAGTCTTGATCTATGGAAAATTTTGTTACAGCAGCTTTTGTGGTTTATGAAATGTGCATGTGTCATTTTAAGAAAAAAACTAAATTTGTTCCTATACTTAACATTGTTTTTTTTTGCTCTCACCTACAGCCTACATGGAAAGAAATTGTTGCCCCAAACTTGCAGGGGACATGAGTCATGTCCCAGGGTAGTGCCTTTGACAGGTCCGGTGAAAAAATATCAAAGGGTTCCAGAGTATAAGGCTTTAAATTTTAATGTTTTCCAACATGCGCATCAGCAGTAGGGGCTTTGAGTTAACGTTCTGCGGCAAAAGCAAAATTGTGATGCCACAATTGCCCATCTTTGCCTTCAGACCACTTGTCTGGCATGGCACCAAACATTTTTTTAGTGCTGTGCCAACTGCCATCTTGCTGACCTTTTCCACTAACGTGGAAAAAACACAAAAATGCTGTGATTTTAATAAACAAACATCAGAGCCTAGTTAAACGGGACCCATTTAGCTAGACTCTAATGTTTGTTTTAAAATATATAACTTTGGTAAGATTCATTATTTTGACTCCAAATTTTCAACATAGCCATTTTTTTCCCACCACCACATGAGAAGTACCCCTGTCATTTTTCACATCCTGTCCCAAACATGTTTTCACATCTGTGACATGGAATGGCATTTTGGCACAGATTTGGCATTTTCACTTTAGGTGTTTCTGAGGTGAGGCCATAAGTAGACTATGTAGAAAATCTGGGGTCAGAGTATGAAAAAATGCCAACATTATGACCATTGAAATTTCACTATGCCCACTCATAACTTTGGAAATTTTCTGTATTTTGACCCTAGATTTTCAACATAGCCATCTTATACCCTCCTCATGTATGTCACAGCTGTCATTTGTGAAATCCTGGCCAAAATGTGTTTTCTCCCCTTTGACGCAGAATGGAATTGCAGTTGCACAGAATTATGTTTTGGAGGGGATTTAAAAATTTTCTGTACTGGGTACATGAGGTGAGGTAATAAGATGGATATGCTGACAGTTTGGGCTCTGCGTTCCTGGATGTAAATAAGGATACGATTATACTATCTCAAAAAGTAAGGAAGTAAATGGCGAACAACTGCATTAATGCTCTAGTTAGGGATAAAGCCACAAAAGTAGGGGAAATGTGGCATTAGGACTTTCAAAGCTAACACCCCACACCCACCCTGCACACACCAACAGGTGTCAGAGGTGTGCCTTGGGGTCGGCGGCCCTAACACTCACCCCATTCTCCTGTATTGTACCCATCTCAACTTAGAGTGCTCACTTCTATGTTAAAGCCTCATTTTTGTACTTTAATAACTTAACAACGGTTCAATGTATAATCTTATTGGGTAGGCCTGTTTATGTGCCAAATTTTGTTTGAATCAGTTGCATGGTTTCTGAGATACAGCGTGTGACAAATTGGTAATTTACATGTTTTTTGCTGCTTCTTTGTCCACCTGTGTCTCAGAAACTGTTTTGAGTTGTGGTCTGGATTTTTCAGGGTGGAAAGTCTTTGCCTCACAGATGTGCCTTTTGAAGGTTTGGTGAAAAAATATTAATCTGTACCAAAGTTATTAAATGTTGAAGTTCCCATTATTTTCAATGGAAAATTTTCGAAGTCCAGCACGAAAATGGATTCTGTGTCGCAGGAGCCAATCCCTTTTTGCAGACGGGTCATCCTGTGTCGCAGGGGAGACATCCTTTTTTGAGCTGTTGCCATTTTGTTTGGTAGTTAGCGAAAGAAAGAGAACACAAGAAACGGAATCAAATTGAATGGATTTCAAAACAAACAAACATCAGAACCTAGCTAAAATGGACCCATATAGCTATATTCTGATTGTTTTTTTAAATTATGCCAATAAATACCTTTTCTGGGCACCCAAAATTCCAGGTGCCCAGCTTAGTGAGATGAGGGCTTCCCTGTGTTCTCTGTATGAGAACAGCAGGTATTTCTTCAGTTCTGCAGCCATAGCTCAACTCGTGTTGCCAGCTGCAGTGTGTGCTATTGCCCTTTTCCCTGCTGTCTAATGGCACCCCCACCCACCCATCACTGTCTGCCACTCCCTGTAATGAATAAATATGTATATTCCCTGGGATCTAGTGGCACCCCCCTCCCACTGATTGGCATTTCATCTTTCCCTGGTGTCTGGCGACATCACCACCTGCCGATCACGTTCCTGGTAGTGTAGTGGTCCCTCCCATCTCCCTCCCACATCCAATCGCTGCCCCCATAAGTTTAAAATCAAATCCTGGTAGTCCACTGGTCCCTCCACCATCCCCCAGATGTCCATTCACAGTCTCTGTAATGAAAAAAAAAATTTCTGGCAGTCTATTGATCCCTCCTCCCTCCCCCCCTGATACCTAAAGGCTGTCTGCTTATTAAAATCCATCCTGTTAGTGTAGTGGTCCATGTCCGCTACCCCAATGTCCAATCCCCATCCCCATATAGAAATGCTAATTACTTTAATCTAGTTGTCCCTTCTCTCTCCTGATCCCCAGTATGATTAATTCTCCTGGTGGTCTAGTGGCCCCACCCCCACCCTGTTGAAGTAATTGACCTACTACCCCCAACCAACCTGATTCCCTGTCTGCAACCAGCACAGCTCTCCTCTCACCTGCATGGCTGGCCACAGACTGAGCTATGAATGTGCGCCTATTCTATATAGTAGGTGCTCATTCATAACTCAGCCTGCGGCCAGCCATGGAGGTGAAAGGAGGGATGTACTGGTCGTAGAGAGGGGATCAGGATGGGAGGATGGGGGGGTCATTACCTGTGCCCTCTGCAATTACAAGCTGTCTACAATTATGGATGGATGGGGCCCCGCACTCCCACAAGCAAATAAGGCTACAATTATACTTTCTCAAAAAGTAAGGAAATTAGTTGGAAAAAAATTCATTAATGCATCAGTTAGGGTTGTTAGTAAAATGACAACGTAGAGAAATCTTTTTTTTTTATTTATTTATTGAGATCTTGGATTAATACCTTTGAGCAGAAAGCTCTTTCATAGGTTCCACGTCAAGTATGACACAAACAAGAATGCAGATATGTTCCATAGATACAGATACAGCAAGAAACAATTGAAAACCGTCTCCAGGCATAAATTCTAACAAAAGTTACACAATCTAAGCATGTACAGGGTGCAGAGTCAAAACAAAGGCTAATGTTTCACTAGGTAACGGTAACATAACATGAGGACGCTTGTTTAAAAAGGAGAATTGTACAATTAACAACATAGGCAGATAATTGGATTGTGCCTGAGTCAAGGGAAGAAGGAAGGTCTTGTACTAGTAGAGAGGGACAAGGGAGGGAGGGGAAAAGTGCGGGGAGGGATAAGGCAAGCAGAGGTCCCCCACCTCTAGGAATAAATAGGAGGGAAAGGGAAGAATAGCTATGTAGTCAAAGTGGAATAAAGGATGAGGAGGATGGGGAAGTGAGGGGTGGAGGAGAGTAGGGAGGATGAAGTGGTGTAGGAAGTGGGGTGATGATGAAGATATATTAAGGTGGTAGGGAGGAAAGAGGTATGGAATGACGGATGGGCAAAAAAGGGAAGAGGGGGAGGATGGAGGTTGGAGGGAAAAGAAATTATTTAGGCAGGGATAGAAAGCCCATGAAAGTGTTAACTTGACTGGGGCCCAAGAAATGGACATGAAGCATAACATTTTATTAATCAGTAGAGATCATAGAGATTGCAAATGGTAGGAGTAAGATAACGGCAAATTAACGGTAGCAATCACAGGTTGCCAGTGAGATTAGATGCTGTTGGAGTTTTTTTCCTAAAGGAACCCAGCAAAGTAGCATTGGTTATGTCAGGAGGCAGGGAGTACCACTGCGGTGCTCTGTATGTGAATTCACATTGTCCAAAGGCGATGCGGCACCATGGGATTCTGAAAGTCTGTTGGCCAGAGCTTCTGGCACTGCCTGGGTTATGTGCAGAGGAAAGAAGGTCCATTAAGCCAGGGGGTAGCAGTCCCATGGTGACTTTTTTCCTGGCATTAGGGATTCCAACCCTAACACCCCTTCCCCACCCTGCAGACATTGACAGGCATTGGGGGTGTGCCTGGGGGTTGTCATCCCTAATGCTCACCCTATTCTCCTATACTGTACCCATATTGGGTTATTTACTTATGGAATGGGGTGAACGTTAGGATTGATGACCCCAAGGCACACCCCCGATGCCTGTCAGTATCTGCAGGGTGAGGATGGGGTTTTAGGGTTGTAAACCTTAATGCCACACCTACTTTTGTCACTTTATTAACAACCCTAACTGAGGCAGTAGTATATACCCCATTTCTCATATATATATATATATATATATATATATATATATATATATATCCATATATCTACACATGGCAGTATAGCCTAGCGGTTAGAGGAATGAGGTGTGAACGAGCTTGGTACAACCAGCAGACCAGACCTGAGTTTGATTCTCACCTCCACTTTCATACTGTGTGACTCTGAGCAAGTCACTTAACCGCCCAGTGCTCCCAGGTCACCCCTGAAAACAGGCACTTGTGCCTAGTGGGTCTTACCTGGTTACCAAAGACTAAAATAAAAAAAATATATATATATATATATATATATATACACTCCATATCTTCAAAAACAAGCCACTCTCAGTTATTAGCCACCCCCAAACAGAAGCTGCAGCTAATAATTTAATTTGTAATAAAAGCTGCCCTTGAATTAAAGCCGCAGCTTGCATTCAAAAGAAGGCATTTAGACTGGACAATAGTTGAACAAGTGGATCCACAGTGTGAATAAAGTCATTAGCAGAACCAAAGCTGGTCTCCAACTCTTTACTCCAGATATATGACGGAAGTCAAAAGTTCTTCCAAATGGTACATCTTTATTCAATACAGTTAGAACAAAGATAAAAAACACCCCACACGGTCACCCACAGAGACTTGCCTTCAGTGTTTCAAGCTACCCTGGCTCTTTGTCTTGACAAAGAGCTAGGGCAACTTGAAATGTAGAAGATAATTCTCTGTGGGTGACCGTGTGGGGTTCTTTTTAACTTTGTTCTAACTGTATTGAACAAAGATGTACCATTTGGAAGAACTTTTGACTTTCGTCATATATCTGGAGTAAAGAGTTGGAGACCAGCTTTGGTTCTGTTATTGCATTCAAAAGTGCAGAGTGATCCAGCTGGCTAACTCTGATTTACGATTGAGGTACTGAGCTTTACGGCCTCCGCCATCCAGCTCACTGTACTTTTTATTTGAGCCAATGAGAGATAGCTTTTCTTCAAGTGTTGCCAGTTTTTCCACCATTCCCATAGCTGTTTCTTATCTTTGTGAAGGGTGATGGCAACCAGGGGATTCCCTTCTTTCTCAGCCCATCTAGCCACCACCAGCTTGAACTCAAGGTCGAAGGACTTTCACTTTAACATACTGAAGTCTCCGCCTAATTTGCAATGCCATTTTCCTCTCATACAGCCTAACAGTGACACTGTCACCTGAAAAAGCCTCGAAGTTCAATTATTCCCCAGTATACCCTTCCCCTGTTTACATAATTTTGATCAAAATGAACAGTCACCATCCAAATGTATATGATACAAAATACAAATGGATGGAGCTACTACTGCTGGGAGATTTTAACATGGGCTGGCGCTCTGATAAGAAATCCCGACATTTACAAAATACGGCAATGGCACTGGGTTTAAAATATAGTAGCTTATAAAATGGGTAGAGAGAGTAAAGAAAAAGCTGATTGGCTGGCACCCCTTGCCTGCTATGTCTTTTGTTTTGGATAAACCATGGTTAAAAACAAGTCCCCCCAAAACAGTAAGCACCCCAAAAAAATATCACTGAGCAACCTGTTCAAGGCTCAAAAACCCACCATCTTCATTCCTCGCTAAACAGCATTTTTAGCGAGAAAAAAAAGAACAAACAAAACATAAAATCAAAAGTGCTGCAACACTTAAGAAGTGTTGGTTACACTTATATATCATGTTACTGTCTGTACTGACCTCCTCCCTTCTCCTACTCACCAGCACGTATGTGAACTATCTACAGTCCCTCTGAAGCTGCAAGCACAGGGAGACTGGTGGGACTTTTATGAAACTTGCTGCTGCAGATGGTGCAGTGGTATGCTGTGGACAAGACCAAAAGCAAAACTGCAGTCTTGTCTGTGACCTGATGTAGTGACTCAGTGGCTGTCCTTAGCGCCCCTAGTGACAGCACTTCATATAATAGCAGACCTAGCAACAGAAGGAATGTGGAGGGACTATTTCACATCAAAGCAGATTTTTTCTATGTTAGTATTTTTAAATAATATTACATTTTCTCAACAGACACCCATTTTATAAGTGCAATAACACACTCTGGGGTGCTTGTTAGTCTGGATAAATGCATTTCTAAGAGCAGTAAGGCACTTGGCTGCACCTTGGACCTCAATACACCCCTAGGCATGCATTTATCCAAACTAATCCACATTCCGTAGTGTGTTATTAACATAACATACTAACATACTAGACATCAGCAGAGTAAGCCTATTGGTCTATCAAGTCTGCTCATGCTTCAGCACCCTGATTGGGTACTGTAGCCCTCTATCTGTCTCCATTCACTATTACTCCTTCCCCCAGTCCTGCCCCCCCCTTGGGCAAACCAGCCTCTGCTTCACCCCTTGCCTATACCTGTCCCACCCTCTCTTGAATCCCTCCACCGTAGCTGCTTGTACCAGCTCCCCGGGCAGTGCATTCCATGGTTCCATCACTCTCTCGGTGAAATGCCTCCTCCTTTCCCCCCTAATCCTACCACCCTCAATCTTCCAACTGTGTCCTCTGGTGATTCCACCCTCCTTCAGTCAAAAGATCCTATCTCAGCTTACCTTATTTACCCCTGAGATACTTGAAGACCTCAATCATGTCCCCCCCAGTCCCTTCTCTCCTCGAGCGAGAACAGGTTGAGCTCCCCTAGTCATTCCTCATATGTCATATCCCCCAGGCCCTGGATCATTCTGGTTGCTCTCCTCTGAACCCTCTCCAGGAGTTGGATGTCCCTCCTTAGGTTCGGCCTCCAGAACTGCACACAGTACTCAGGATGTGGTCTAACCAGTTGTACAGTGGCAAAATCACCTCACTGTTCCTTGAGGTAATCCCCCTAGCGATGCATCCCAGCATCCTATTTGCCCTGACCACAGCCCTCCTGCACTGCTCTGAATTATTCATGTTAACATCCACCAAGACTCCTAGGTCTCTTTCCCCTGCCATGGCTTGCAACTCATCCCCCCCCCCCGGGTGTACACATAGTTGCAGTTTTCTCACTCTAGGTGTAGCACCTTGCACTTGGAGGAGTTAAATTTAAATTTCCAGGAGCAGGACCATCTATTCAGAGTATTCAGGTCCTCTTGCAGGGCCAATCTCCCCTCCTTCCCCTCCACCACTGCCCCCAGCTTAGAGTCATCCGAAAAGAGACTCATTTCACACCCGATACCTTCCCTGATATCGGAGATGTAGGCGTTAAACAGGAGTGGCCCCAGGACTGATCCCTGTGGGACCCCACTTATGACCTCCCTAGGAGATGAGACCTCCCCTCCAACCACTACCCGCTGAGTCTGACCTGAAAGCTAATTTCCAATCCACCTAACAGTCAATGGGCCTACCCTCATCGCCCCCAGCTTCTCCCTTAGGCCAATGAGAGGGACCAAATCAAATGCCTTTCTGAAGTCCAGGAACAGTACATCCACTGGTCTCCCCCTGTCGAGTGCTGATGTCACCCACTCATAGAACTCTACAAGGTTTGTTTGACATATCTACCTGGCACAAACCCATGCTGCCAGTCATCCAGGTAACCCATCTCCTCCAAGAAACCTCCCAGCCTTTTCTTAAGTATGCTGTCCATTACCTTCCCCACCACCGACGTCAAACTGATGGGTCGATCCCCCTTTATGGATGGGCACAACATGCGCCTGCTTCCAATCCCTTGGCATCCTCCCTGTCTGGAGCAACAAGTTAAAGAGATCCGCCAATGGCGCAGCCAAAACATCCGCCAACTCCCTTAGTACTCTGGGATGAATGGCGTCAGGCCCCAGAGATTTATCCTTTTTTAGGGACTGGAGGGCTTCCCACACCCGACCAACATGAATATCAGCATCTGTTCCCCTCCCATTTAGCAGAACCAGCCTGCTATCTCACCCCTGGCCTACCTCCCCCAGCGGCTTGTTCTTCAGCAGGTACCCCAATAGTCAGGTCTGCTGCACCTTCTGTGTCCTTCAGTTCCTTTTTTGGAAGCTCCCCAGCCTCTTCCCTAGTGAACACTGAGGCAAAGTACTCATTCAATACCTCCGCCTGCTCTCCAGCCCCTTCCACCCACCCCCCAGCTGTTCTCAACCTACTGAGCTGGCCCTTGGCCTTCTTCCACTCACCAATATACCTAAATAACCCCTTTTCCCCACCCTGTATCCCCTGCACCAGCCTCTGCTCTTTACAGGCTTTTGCCCTCCTCACCACTCTGGTGACTTTCCTGGTTGCAAGGCGATAGTTCTCGCTATCCCTCTCTCATCTCATTTTTTTGTACCTACTGTAGGCAGCCTTCTTCTCCCTTACCACCTCCTGGACCTCCTTGGTCCACCAGCATGCTTACTTATTATGGAACTCACAAATAATCATCAAGAAGCCCACCAAATCAACAGAACTTGATCTAATTTCCACAAATTTCTCTCATAATTACAAAGCTGTAGGTAACATGGCCAACTTTTTTAGAGACCCTAACTCACTATTTTGTTTCAGAGAAGATAGAGGTCAAGGAGTGGAGGGGGCATTTGCTGAGATAGAATATCTTTTTTTATTTTACAGAGTATTTTATTTATTTTAGCTCTCATGTATTTAAAGGAGGAAGGACAAGGAATGGTCAGAAGTATGGCAGCTTGGATTCAATGCAAAGAAGTACAAAATAATGCACCTGGGAAACAAAAACCCAGGGGAAAATTACACAATGGGGGGGAGGTAGTAACAACAACAAAAATGGGAAGAGACCTGGGGGTAATCATATCAGATGACCTTAAGGTTAGCAAGCAATGTAAGAAGGCAGTAGGGAGGGCTGGGGGGATACTGGGATGTATAGGGAGAGGCATCACCAGCAGAAAACAGGAAGTTGTTATCCCTCTGTACAGACAGTTGGTGAGACCCCATCTGGAGTACTGCGTCCAGTTCTGGAGACCCCCTCTCCGCAAGGACATAGACAGGATAGAGGCAGTCCAGAAGAGGGCAACTAAAATGGTGCAGGGTCTGCAAGAGAAGCCATATGAGGAGAGACTAAAGGAGCTTAATATGCATACCCTTGAGGAAAGGAGGGAGAGGGGAGACATGATAGAAACTTTTAAGTACCTCAGTGGAATCAACAAAGTCCAAGAGGGTAGCATCCTTCAGAAAAAGAGATGTGCAAGAACAAGGGGACACAATTAAAGATTGGGGGGGCGGTTCAGGGGCAATGTGAGGAAGTATTTTTTCACAGAGAGGGTGGTGGACACATGGAACAGCCTTCCTGAGGAGGTTGTGGGGTCTAAAACTGTGGGAGAATTCAAGAATACATGGGATGGACATAAGTCAGTTCTTGTGGGGGTTAAGAAGAAATAGGCTGTTGGTTAACTAGGATCTGCAGCTTATCCTGTAGGTAGGGAAATGGGCAGACTAGGTGGGCCAAGCGGTCCTTATCTGCCATCAAAGTCTATGTTTCTATGTAAGGAAGAGTATAGCAACTGTAGGTGCAAAAACCCTTTATTCCAAAAAGTGTCTCAGACACAAAAATGCTAGCCGCAAAGAAATGTGAGCTCTCTAGGTTCAATAAAAGGTATAAACTATATATACAGTTACTGGTTCAGAACGACCACATCAACTCTCTCTGCCTCTCTTTCTTTCCTTCTCTCTCTCTCTCTCTTGCATTCCAGCAAACATGGATGTGACATCTGAACACATTCTAATGTCAATTACAGACTTGTCTGGCAGTAGTGGTGGGGTTGGAGTGTAAGGTAACTGGGAGAAAACCAACAGTACTGCACTTGCACAGAATTGTAAGCCAGAAATATATTCTCAAGTGAGTTAATAGTTTGAATAACCCATCTCCATTTATTGCAAGGAAAATCTGCTTCATACCAAACAAAAGACTAGAAATCTGGCACAGAGAAGCAGGTCAATGGCCCAGTAGGTGGCATGCTTGCCTCTGGGGCTGAAAGATCAAAAGGCTGTGAGTTGTCGCCCCACACCAGGTACTTGGGGTAATACCAATAACTGATAATGCAGTACAGTACATAGGCGGATTTGGGGGGGGCCTAAGGGTGCTATAGCTCCCCCATCATGGAGCTCCTCTGTTAGTAACACATTGTGCTGCATTCTTAATCGGTATGCACTAATGCCTCCATGAAAGCTGCCTGAGCTACACAGGTCTCATCTGTCCTCCAGCACAGCTGGCCTTAGCTAGGTGCAAACTGCGCCCCTGCACCTTGGGGCTCCATGCTTTTTCTTAAAAAAATGCATTTTTATATTTGTCTCAAAACTGTTTTTCTGTCTGCTTACTGACTTCTTGGGCCTATCATAAAAATGAGATGCCTCATACCACGGGGTTATCCCAGTAAAGGACATTTTAAAACAATAAAAAATATTTTATTTATTTAAATATGTATTTTCTTTGGAATAAATTGTCCTATAGAATAAAACATGTTTTGCAAAAATAGCAAGCAAACTTGAAATGATATTTTCAGAAACTAGATAGCAAAGTGACTTTGTTCCCATATTTCTGTAGTTATTGCATTTATTTTTTTACTGAGATAAGGTTGGGGATACGTTAATCTGTACTGCAGGACAAACTGGGATGGGTTGGCTTTATGGTAATGTCATAATGTGCTTGAGTGAGTGACATTTGAGAACTTGTTTACTTGGATTGTCATTTAATTTGTCTGCAATTTGTCTTTATCACCAAGTCTCTTTCAACTTTTCTCATTTTTATGTGTTTCAGATGTGCTGCTGCCCAGCTGCAGTCTTTTGATATTTTATGTTTTTTTTGGGGTGGGAGGGTATTTTGTGCAACATACTGTCATGTGGACTGTGGGGACTCTGGGGATGGTACTAGGGTGCAACTAATAAAGCATGAGTGGGGAGGAAATTAGTAGAAATTGCATTAGAAATACCCTCCAAAATGCACCAGAATGCACCAAAATGTTAAAATATTTCTGGGGGCCTAGGCAGCCAACCAGACCCCCGGCCTATTATTTTTATTTTTTAACTGACTTGAGCTCCCCCATTTATAGGACTCTTGGATCCACCCCTGCGTATGAGGGGGTCAATACAGGTGAGGTGCCATCCTTCAGATGAGACATTAAACCAAGGACCCTACTTCCCATCTCTGATCACTGTAGAGGTGGAAGTAAAAGATCCTGTGGCACTTATCGATGAATAGCAGGGGTGTTTCCTCAGTGTCACTTCCACTGTTAATAAAACAGGTCCAAGCAAACCCACCCCCCAGGACGTACCTGGAAACAAGATATAATAGCTTAGTGTGCCTTTCCTGGTCACAAATTCTAAATAAATAACTAAAAGCCTCCTCTCTGGGCACACTTCAGCAGTGTATTAGTCCACAGATATTAGAACCAGTTTTAATACAGCAGCTCTTTCCAGGGATATGCTTGTGGGGGCTCCAGAGATACGCTAGTTGGGGCTCTCAGGGTCTACAGATGTGTTTGTTAAATGTGTACCCTGTAAGAATGAATGGGAACGGCGGATTAGAGGTATCACTGGTAAATCCTCAGAACCCATTCTTAAATATTTGGCAGCACATCACTGACTCCTTAACCTCCTGTAAATGAAAAGGAAATGCAAAGAAGTGCTAGACAGAGAGCTTGAAATCATACCAGCAGGCATGGCAGATAAGGTGTTAATTAAATTGTGATGCAGTACAACATGGGATGCAGAAATACCCACCTTTTCATAAGATTCAGTCCAAAGCATCAAAGAAGCTGGTACTATTAGTTTTTACTTTGTTAAAATTGCTGCATTCCATACTACTTAGTAGATCTCAGTATAATATAGAATATCAATTGTTCCCACTGCGTGACCTCAGTGTATTTATTGATATCTACTTATTTGTATATACCTGACTCTGCACATCTTGTATACTATGCATTATAACCTGTGTACTGCTCTACTGCTTACCCATGCATCTCCCCAGATCGTAACTGGAAATGAGCCCAACCTGGACTCTGTTTGCTCACCTGATAAAATATGTTCCAAATAAAAAAAAAATCTACTGAAATACTGATTTCCATCCCTCAAATTCCTTAATTTTAGCTTATAACATGGGTTGAAGAAGGAGGCAACCCAAATAAATGGTCAAAGAGCCTCAGGTGACTGGTGATTAAATTTCCTATTTAATCGATGGTTGCTGTGAATCTACCTGAACCAATATCCCTGGGCAGAGTGGCATTCATTATATACTGGTAAAATCAGAAGTGAAAGGCAGTCGTTGAAAAAGTACTGAAGTGAGAGAGTGCTCCAGTGCAGTCATCGGGGATAATGAGGAGTGGTACATCATAGGTAGTGAACTTAGTGTTGCAGTGCAGTTCAGTGTTGTGACACTTGCTGTCAACAGTAAATAGAGTACTCGGACAACAAGACAGCAAACTGAAGTGTGCTGGAGCAGACTTGATTCGCTGTGCCGCCTAATACACACTCTCTCCCAAGCACATGCAATCCATATGTCATATAGACACGCAAAACTTTGCAGGTGTCATGCATGCCTGAAAGTCTCCATCAGTGTCCTACTAAAATATTTGTTGTGCAACCAACAGTAATAATGCAGCATCTTACCGCTACGAGCAGCTCACCCTGGTGAGGCAGTGACAGTTTTTGGAACTGCTCCAATGAGCGTCTGTGTTGGGAGGGGGCGAGACTGATACCGCGATTCTGCAACAATGCCCTAGGTCTTTTAATGATTTTAACAGTGTTGTCTTTCCTTATCGTTTGTAGCAAGACTGCGTAACGCTCCATGACCTTCTCTGCTGCTAGTGCTTATAATGGCATTCCTTGCTGCATCCCCCAACAAGCACATTGTTCTCTTCCACATAGCTCTCTCCCAGTGTTAATACCACAGTCCTGCAAAAGTGATCGCAATGCTCTAAGTTTGTTAATGATTACTAACAATATTGCATAATGCACCTTTATCTTTTCTGCTCGTACTACTTGTGGTGCCGTTCTTTATAATTCATGAGGGAGAGTGAAAGAGAGAGAGAGCTGCTGTGGAACAGAAAGAGTTTGTTCAAGGTGAAACATATTATACCAAAGCAGAGTTGGTCAAGTTGAAAGCAAAGTGCGTCATGCAGATGTTATTTCTGTTATGAACATACAAATGTCAGAAACCACTTCAGGAGTATATTTCTGGCGTTTGTATGTTCATAACAGAAATGAGATATGCATGAGTTCTGGGGTCTACTTTTTGAGTTGGCAGGATACACTAATATGTTCCCTATTTAAACAGCAAAAAAAAAAAACCTTTGTGGATTTTTATGTTTGTTTTTTTCAACAAAACCCGTGTTATAAGCACAATAACCCACTCCAGGGTATGGGGTTATAGGGAATTAATCCACACCCTGGGCACTGTGAGGGCACTCAGCCTGCAGTCTTGTGCCTTACAATGCACCCTGGGCATGGATTAAATCCCTATAACCCCATATCCTGTCGTGGGTTATTACTTACAAGTTTCATATCGATAGAACAGAGTGAGTGTTCCTTAGTTTGAGAACTGTTTAGTTTTGTTTGATAGTAGTGCTGCAAGTCCAGTTTTACTGTATCCAAGAATCAAACACCACAAACATCAGGAGTTTGATCTTCATGGGCCCAATGTCAAACTTTTGGCTCAATTGGTTCAAATTAGACAAATCAGTCAAACTAGCTACCATCGAACCAGCTCTCTTCCCTCCTCCTCCAATGCACGCACACATACACACACACTCTCTCTCTCTCTCACACAACATAATTCCCAGCTCCTGGCACAGTGCCAGGAGCCAACACTGTATTTTAAACATAACCCACATCCCTATCCCAACCTCCCAAGGCTAGAAAGTACTAAAATTTAGTTGCCCACTCAGACCCCTAATCCATGACTGGGGCAGAGGGGAGGGCAATCACAGTTGCAAGCAGGATCACTTAATCACCCCCGTCCTCCCCATTCACTGTAAAAAAAAATGCTGGTTGCTGGCACTGTGGCATGGGCCGACACTGTGTTTAAGGGCAAGGCCCCCAAATATCTTTAAGTTGCCACCCTTTCAGATCCCTGATCAGTGATTGGGGGGCATTCTTACATATTCATGCTACCTCAGTTTGTTCCTCCTACCCCATGAGGTGCTAGCCATCATCATCAAACACTGTCTTAGTTAGCAGTGCCTCCTCAGCTCATGGGAGGGAGGAGTGAAGTGAATAGTGTTTGTGAAGTTTGCTCAGCTCTGTTTGGCAAGAAAGAGTGGATTGGATTTAATGGTATTATACTCGCTTTTAGTATCTGGTAGCTATAGGACTCCTGCAGCAGCGATATAGATCAGTGATGGGTAAACTGCTTCAGATTCGGAATCAGAACCCCCCCACACACACACACACACAAACACAAAGAAAGGGTGCCTCATGTTGGCTCTGGTCATCTGAGCCAGATTGTCAGAGTTAAGCAGCTCTGGAGGTGAATCATGCAGAATTTTTAACTCCTGCCAGAATTCAGCAGGGTTGTGTTACTTCTGCCTAATTCAATGGAATTCCAAATTTTTGAAAACAGAATGTTTTTTTTTTTAAACTGTGGAAGACTATTACAATGTTTACATAAAGCACAGATTTATTTTCTGCAAACTTCAGAATAATATTCTGCGGATTGTTCAGTTCCTGGGCTATTATTCCATGGCTCACATAGAAATGCTTTTCAGAGTGCTTTTAAAAATTCTGCAGAATTAAAAAAGAAATTCTGAAAAGCATCTAGAAGTGACACTGTCATTCTGCACACAGTCTGCTGGCAGAATTCCACAGCCTGCGCAGCTCTGCCTAAAAGCTAACATGTGGCCTTGGCTTTGATTTTTTTCTGTTGACCAGGAAAAGTGGGATAGGCAATTCTGCCTATTTTCACCCTCGTCCTGGGGGAGGTGTGAGATACAGATGCAAACTGACATACTGAACCAGATTAAGCTGCTGGTAGTGTTTTTGGTGAATGGGGGACATTTGGCCAATCACCAGGGAAATCCCCTTACTCTTGGCAGTAGGAGGAGCTCGTGACATGATTGCTGACAAGGGCTGACAATGCACGGTCAGTAGCACAGGACATTCTTAGTAGGGGAGTGCAGGCCCCATTCCCTTCTACCATTCAGAAAAGGGCTGAAGAATTGTTTGTACCTGAGATGGAACAGAACACCACAGACAATGGTGAACAGCGGCAGGACCAGCGGTTTGCATTGGATTTTGATATGGATGTTACGACGAATTACCAGAATGCAGAACAGTGTTTTCAGGATGCACTGAATGAAAAGAAGAGGCGTCTTTTAATGTTGATGGCAGCAGAGGATGAACAATATTTGAAAGAAAAGGAACAACTCCTGCAATTGCAACAAAGTCAGCCACTTATTAGGAGGCATATTCCTACAGTGGAACAATGATCTTTAACCGAAAGGCCTATGACATGACCAGTGGATCCCCTGGACCATACCTTAAAGGTTGCCAATGACTTACCGGTAGCTGAGGATGACACCTGAGAGCTGGAGGGGGGTCAGGTTGTGGTGGAAGATAACTCCGGTATGATGAACATTGCACAGCAGGTACCTTCTTTACTTCCTAACAGCTCAAATTTGCAGATGGCCAGGGATTTCCATGAGAATGTGATTATATCCAGTGTTTCACAACAACCTGGGTTGCAGGCGACCTCTGTTTCGGCTTCCTGTCCGATGGAGGGCTCTCCTAGGCTGCAATTCATACCACACTACGAGACAGGTTCGGAAAAAACTTTGTTGCATGCCTACAACCCTATGAGGGGCGCAAAGGCATATCCACCTAAAGAATGGTCACCAGTGCAGGCCTTGACAACAGCGGGGTTGTCCTAAGATGCTATAGGACAATGGCATGCACGCCCCCCGTGGATCCCACAGCTCCAATATTCGGGACTGATGGAGTCTTGCATGACTCCTCAATTGAGCAGAACATTATAACAATGCTGGAAAACACCCCTCTGGGTGTACTAAGCTCACCCGCAACTGAGGGCCTAAAGGAGGTATCTCTCTAGTCCACCACAGGCAAGAATGTTCCACATACTGAGAAAGGTTCAAATACATTAGCCTTGAAACTACAGGAGCTAGGGACAGACTTTCCATCCCTACTACCCTTGCAGGACATGGAAAGGGCTGCTCCCCTGCAATCACCACAGTTGCCTGACTCTTCTCTGGTACTGGGTGCTCATAATTAAGGGAGGCAGTATAGTGCAGTGGTTTAAGGCTCTGAGCTGCAAATCTGGCGACCTGGGTTTGAATCCCACAGCCCCCACTTGCATATTGTGTGACCCTGAGCAATTCATTTAACTTCCCTGTGCTCCCAGGTTGCACCTGTAAACAAGCTTTCAGCTTAGTGTGTCTCACCTGGTTAAACAATTGGAAATGTTCCACTGGGGACTGACACTCCTTTGGACTAGAAGATTACTAAGGATTTAACATGGGCTGATTGGGTTGAAGCAGCGGAGAATGCCTCAGTTGCTGAACTTGACCCCCCCAGACGCTCCACCCCCTTTGACCCCTGCACAACGATGGAGGTCCTTTCGTAAGGTGGAATACCATCAGATTACTGTATACAGGGGGACTGGACCCTTCCCCAGATAGAGCTTATGTGGGTAGGGTGTTATTAAAAGATACCCTTAATTGTACTCCAAACAAACTGTATGCCTTGATACATTCCTCCTAAATGAATACTATTTTGACCTGAGCTTTCAGATGGCTGTGTACCTGGACAGGTTCTGGGTGTATTACAAATCATTATAAGACCCCCCCCGATGGCCATTTAAAGCTATCCCATTAACGAAGTCTGCCCTTCGAACAGTGACTCTTCTACTGTGTAATAAGGGGAGACTGTCCAGGACATAAAGTACTGGCTGATGCAGCAATGTGATGTGAAAGGAGATCTGGAACCTATTTTTGACCCAGAATTTTTCTGGACTGGGTACTAGCATTTTAAAGTAAACCTATGACATTCAGAGTCGGGACAGATACATCAGCAAAACACAACAGGCGCAGCAACAAAAGTTTCATAAAATGATGGCGGCTGCCCTGGCACATGAGGAGGAGCTGGATCTCCCTTCAGAACTTGCTATAGTTAATGTTGCCAAGTCCGGCTCCACCTAGGAAACAGAACAGCGTATCCCGAGTACCACTGACATGACTGGTCAGGACACACCTATTCCAATGCCTGAACATAAGTCAGACTCCGGATCTTTTGACATTGATGACCCATACATAATACAGGAGGCAATGGAAATGCCACCTCCTGATTTGGTATTGTGGCAAAAACTATCACTTGGATTGCATATTCCTCAACAACCTTTTCAGGGAGGTCGTCCAACCCGGTTGTTTCTACGGACACAGAGGATGACACAATCCAAGTAACCACTAAGAAAAAGGTTAGAAAGAAACTGAAAATGGTCACCAGGCAAGATGAAGCAAACCTCAATGAGGGTTTGCCATAAGAGTCGCAAGGTCTCTTTCTGGCATTTCTTAATGATGAACAATGCCCCAAGTATTGCCACCATTAACGTCAACAGCATTAAGTCTTCCACAAGGCGTTTCCTTCATTTTTCGCTATTGAAGGATTTGGACTATGATGTGGTTTTCTTGCAGAAAACTAGACACATCTCTACCAGAGATATGACCCTGGCACAACAGAGTTGGTGCTGGAGCCCCTCTTATTGGTCCATGGGAACTGACGCATGTGATGGGGTGAGAATTTTACTTTAGGAATCTTTATTCACGGTTACCAGGCTAGTGAATATAGACTCAGGTCGGGCACTGCTACTAGATGTCCTGTATCAGTGTTCTCATTTTTGACTAAGAAATGTATATGCACCACAAACAAAGAGGGCTAGGGTTGATCTATTCAGTCAGATACAGCCTTATTTATATACCTCCCGTAATGTTGTATTAGGAGTGACTTCAACTGTAGCATTGCTCAAAAGAACAGGGGAGCATGTACCGCCAAACTGTATTGTGATTCAAATTTTCTTGTTAAAATGCTGCAGAAGGCATCTTTGATATATTCATCTAGATCCCTACATCCCACAGGCGTCTGCTTATTATTGAACAAATTTAGCCACCCGTGTTGATTATTCGTTTCTTTCAGCTGGCCTTAGAGCAATGCGGGTTGATCTTACCCCTATAGAAATTTCAGATCACATGCTCTTGGGTGATATCTATGTGGAGTAAGACACCTGTCCTTCAGGAAAAGAGTACTGGCACCTGAATAACGGCTCTTTACTGAATCCTGATTCAATTGCAGATGTGACTGATTTTCTCTTTGCTCGACAATCTCTGGCTTGCATGGTTGATGATTTCAGACAATGGTGGGATGACACAAAATCTGCTTTGAAAGGTTTTTTCATCCATGACTCCAAAAAATGAATGAGGAAGACATATATTAAATATTTGGACCTATGCTTTCAACTAAATAGAGCATTGGCAAGGGTATATGATGGTAATGACAGCTTTCTTTCACAGATGGCCAGTATTAAAGTGCAAATGAAACAGTTACAGTATGACAGGGCAAGGTCCCTTTTATTTGAACATAAATGTGGGACGCAAGGTAAAAAGGGGAAGGGAGACCCATTTGCTAGTTGAAAAACCTGGGTGAAGAAAAAGATTCTGAATGAGGTGGTGACACCAGAAGGCTTTACATATACGATGTGACGGGCACATTAAGTCCAGTCCATTCACATTTGCGAAACTTATTTGACAATCCACATGTCTCCTCCTCACTGAGCTCCTTTCTGAGCATGCTCACAGTTCCTCCCCTCTCCTCTAAAGCCAGCCATGACCTTGTCTGGCCTATTACTTCTGAGGAGGTGGCTACAGCGATTGCAGGACTGAATGATAATGTGGTTCCAGGGATAGATGGGTTGACTTTTGAAGTTTATAAAGGACTGAAAAAGGAGTTGATCATGGTTTTGGTTGAACTTTTTAATTGGATAGTGAGACAGAGGTTGGTTACATCCCTATTTACAGAAGCTCTCCAAATTCTCCTCTGTAAAAAGGGGGAGGACATGAACTTAAATAATTGGAGACTTTTAAATCTCCTCAACACTGATCACAAAATTTTGATTTAGATTGTCTCCCTAAGACTCCAAAATCTCAGCGCAAGTGATCTCTGAGACTCAGTCTTGTTCCATTCCAGGATGTCACATTGTGGACAGTCTGATTCTCCTAATGGAAGTAATATCCTTGGGTACCCAGGAATGGGACATTGACTATCTCCTGACTTTGGATCAGGAGAAAGCCTTCAATAGGGTAACCCATGATTACTTGTTTCAAGTTCTAGTTCACTATGGACTCCCACAGGATTTCTGTGAATGGTTAAAACTATTATACGGCTCGGCTAGCATGATTCCTCTCATTAATGGGCATCTGGGTCCGAGAGTTTCTCTAAGAACAGCTGTCCGACAGGGTTGCCCCCTCAGCCTGCTTTCATATGCATATTGTATCAACCCAATTCTTCATAAAATACAGTCCCATCCACAGATTTATGGTATTTCTGTGCCAGGAGGTCCCCCATATATTAAGGTGATGGCATATGTGGATGACATAACACTGATGATTAAGGATGACATCTCGGGGGGTGTTTGGCTCTGGAAGTGTTTAATTCCTTTACCCCAGTCTCAGGAGCGTGAATAAACACTGATAAATGTAAAAGCTTGGCCTTGGGTACATCGCTGAAAGTAGCATCCATTGGAGGGGTGGTTCTCACTAGTGACCCAGTAAGAATTATTGGGCTTATGTATGGTTTAGGTGATATGGCCTTTTTAAACTAGGGTGCAAAACTTCAGGAATGCAACTATAAAATACAGATCTGGAAAACATGGCTTCAGATGAAACAAAAGAGAGTAGCTATATTGAAAACTTTTATTTTATCCATGTTTACATATCTTAGTATGGTCTATCCTATTCTAAAATCATTGGAAGTGAAATTATATAGTCTTTTTTTTTCAGTTAACATGGGGGAAATCGACTGAACCCAATCAGGAGGGATGTATTGTATTTATCTATTGAAAAAGGAGGGCTAAATATGATTAACCCATTGGTGTTTACATTTAGTCACTTTTGAAATGAAATGTCCTGTGATACCTCACAACCAAGGGAGTGGGCTGGAGGACTTGGGTAAGTTCATGGATTGAACCTCTATTGACTCAGTGGAGGGCTGACACATTACCTGTCCGAGTAGATCTGGGGTATCCTTACTATGTTAAGACATTTATTGAAAAACTTAGGAGATGGCAGATGGACTACTCTTTAGTGTCCCATCTGCTGCCTAAACTCATTTATTCTCATATAATGGAGAATAATTTCCTTGCAGCACCATTCTCTGATGGGTGTGAACCACCAAGGATTGCAGCCATTAAGTCAGTACTCACAGATAGGAGGTTCCCCCAGAAAATATGGGATGTATTATGGCTCAGTTTCCATGGTCGCCAAGTTAAAGCAAATGCTAAGCATAAGAGTCAGGCAGAAAGATTCTGCCCAAGGGTGGGTTGCACCCAGATGCTGGAAACAATGTCACATTTCTATTTGGAATGCCCATATGCAGTTACATTCTGGAATACTTTGGCTTGTTCCTGGCAGGACCAATCATGGTCTACAATTATGTATAATGAAGTTATTTTAGGTATGATCAAAACTAGTAACCGTTATGAGGAGGGAACCCTTAGACTGGTTGTGACTACAATTAAATATTTGTTATGGCACTCTAGATGTGCTTTTCTTATTCAACAACAGGAAATACACCTCTTGAATTTGATACAACTGATAAAAAAGGAACTATTGATATAGTATTGGACTAAGAGTTGCAAATTTAAGTCGACTTTGTTAGCCTCTAGATGGCGGAATACTGGTGATTATTTCCTGCAGACTTAGACAATGCACAGGTATCACTAAATGCAATGTATGTTTTACTATTTTGTTTCCCTGTTGTGCATATGGAAATGCAGCTTAATCGTCATGTACGAGTTATTATGACACTGTATCAGGTTGTTCTTGGATGACTATTCTTTGATTTCTTTTCCTCTGAAGTGAGGGTTATTACTGGGTTGTTGTTTTTTTTCTTATTTCTTTTTCTGTATATATGATAACAGTATGTATATTGGTTGATTCTTTTCAATAAAAACTTCCCCTGCTGTTTTCGATAAGTGCCATGGGATCTTTTACATCCACCTGAACAACCATCACAAGAGGAAGGTGGGACCTTGGTTGGCTCATCCAAAAGACAGATCGTTCTAGACTTCCACCAAGACAAGCTGGTTTGGATTGCCTGGATCTTCCATGTCAAATTCCTTGAAATTCAGGCTGGAATTCAAAACAGACCTCACCATCCCTAGTCTAGACGGTTTTTGTGTGCCTCACACTATAGCATGCAGCACATTCTAGCTCCTCTGTAGGAGCATTTGTGTTTTGTGAGTGGCAGAAATTTTTTCTTTGATGAACACAAATGTAGAACTTTATAAAAGATGGTGGTTTGAGAGAAAATCTTCCTGCAAGAGGACACAACACAGGAAAATGTCTGGAAATGGCCCTCTAGACTGAGAAGCTAACTCTGGTGCTCCTGGATCTGAAGCTTGCATCGGAATCTGGAGACCTTGAACTAAAATTACACAAATATCTCCATTATATGGCCCACTGTAACATGCAAATTGGAATCCTGAATTTAAAAAAAAGTACTGTATGTCTATCTTTTACAATGATACAAATTAGAATAGGGTCACATACTACTATAGCTGTGCAGAATTCAGGCAAAATTGTGATTTTAATTCTGTGAAATTTCTTAGAATTTCAGTGAAAATTCAATAAATGTTTGCCATAATTTAAACTTAAGTTAGTTCCATCTAATTTTAAAACTACTAATCCCAATTTCACCATGTTTGCCACATTTAAAGTTCCATTCATTGCACATAAGTACAATAAGTTTCAGGTCAATGCCAATAAAGGGAGATGAGTTATAGATGGCCAAACATTTAATACAAATAAAATGTTTAATTTTCCATCTAATCATGAAATTTTTCATCAAAGTTTCTCCACACTTGAAAATTTTAAAGAGCTATACCACATGGGCATGTGTACACATATTAGATCTGAAGCTTTAAAGGGAGCTGTATTATGAGCAGCCAAATATTATATCACAACGTAATTTATTTTTAACAAATCACGAGCAAAGGGTCAACTACCACCTTCACTGAGACAGTCAATCATTTTGCTACTCCAAAAAGATAAAAATCTAAAAGAATTCCAAAATGACAGGCCTATTTCACTTCTTAACAGCAACTACAAAATTATAGCTAAGGTTCTAAATAACCGATTTTTAAACATCATGCCCAAGCTGATAGGAAAATATTAAACTGGGTTTACACATGAAAGACAAGAAAGTGATAGTGCTTAGAGACTAATATCTGTCATGTGTGCCACAGCTTTGTGAGACAATCAAGTAGCATTAATGTCACTTGATAGCAAAAAGGCTTTTGACTCTATAAAATGGTCTTATTTACAAAAAATACTCGATAAATTTGGTTTCAGTAGGCAGTTTCAAGGCTGGGTCTCTATGCTGTATAATAAAGCCTCAGCATCAGTTTTAACAAATGGTCTAAAATCAAACAAAATTGAGCTTAAAAGAGGAACAAGGTAGGGGTGCCCCCTCTCCCCTACTTTATTTGTCCTTTCTTGCCATTGAACCGCTGATAGCAAAAATTAACAAAGATGCAATAACAGAACGTGTGAAAGTGGGAAAACACTCTAGCAAAGTGCTAGCCTTTGCAGATGATTTCTTAGTAACTGTAAAATCATCTGCAACCCCAATGACTAGGCTCAAAAGTGTGATTTAGAACTTTTTAGAACTGTCCGGACTGAAAATAAACTGGGGGAAAACTGAAATAATACCGCAAAACAAATCTTGTACAAAAAGGTCAGTGGAGCCAATACTAGACCATCTTAAATGGTCTGATAAATCCCTGACAAATCTATCTATTGAGATCTCCACAGAGTTATCAAAGACTATAAAATGAAATATGGATACTATAATTAAAAATGTTCACTCAGATATAGAAGCTTGGAAACCTCTGAATATACTGCTATGGGATAAAGTTAATTCAATTAAGTTAATATTGTGTCCCATGATTTTATATCACCTGTGCAATTTATGTGACAAGATTAATAGGGCTTGGTTCCTCCACTCTTCAAAATTAATACAATTATTACAAACTTCATAGGGGAAGGCAAACAACCAAGAATAAGTTTTAAAAAGAAAACTGGTAGATGTAAGCACAAGGAGGTGGTGTCAGTTCAAGAAATAGTCGCATCCATCAAAGAAGAACTTTACTCACCACTCGATTCAGCAGAAAAAAAAAGACAAATCAGGAGAATTCCCTCTTAATCCATTTATTAGCATGTACAGCAAACAAGCAAAAACCGGCAATGTAAAACAGGAGCTGTGGGAGCATTGAATGCAGAAGCATTCATAGACCTAATGTTTCACCCAGCCCATGGGCGGGATGAAATGTTAGGTCTACGAATTCTTCCATTTTCAGTGCTCCTACATCTCCCATCTTACATTGCTGGTTTTTGCTCATTTGCTGGATACACACTAATACATGGATTAAGGGAATTCTCTGATTTAAGTGTTTTTTGTGCTGAATTGAGTGGCGAGTGAGGTTCTTTTTGTTGGATGTTTTAAAGTGCCAGCACAAAAGAAAGAAAATGGAGGATCTGGTCTTCCAGACATCTGTATCTACAATATAACCTTTACGTTTAAACAAAGTGTGTTACTCTTGCAAAAACTAAACACAGAAAACCTGCCAATTTGGGTTACATATGAGAACAATTTTCTTAAGCCAAAGAGTTTAGCAGACTGTATGTATCTACCTATTTCTAAGAAAATAGAACATCCCTCTTTATCCTTTGTGATAGTAAATATCAGACTTGTAAGAAAGCATGTTAAAAACAAGAATCCACCAATGGAAATGATGCCTGTATTGAATTATCCACTTATAAAATATGAAGGTAAAAAAAATTAAAAATGTGGATTGTTAAAGAAAGGGCTAAATCACTAGCTGATATCCGGAATGCCAAAGGTTACCACATTCTCACTTTTCACAACTCAGAACACAGTACAACATCGGGCAGCTAGATTTATGGAAATACTTTCAATTAAGAGAGGCCATACAACCTTTCATTTGTTCAGACCAAGTCAGAATAAAATTGTCAGAATGGAATAAGTCAATAGTTCTCAGACTTTGTCACAGTGAGCCTCCCCAAATCCATAGAAAAGATTTTGAGCCTCCCCCAAAAATTTAAATAATTTGGGGCCTCCCCAAAGAAAAATAACACACTGTACTTTGCACAGTACACCATGAATAAATTCAAACCCCTTTGAGTACTTGGCTCACATTTAGTTCTCCGTCTTATACTGACTTGGAACTTTTGAAAAAGAGCTCCTGTGCTCAAAGGTGTTATCTGAATAACAAATAAATAAAATAAACAAATATTAATATTTAGCTTATTGTAACCCCCGGCCAACCTACTTGCTCTGCTAGTTTCATTCTTGAACCATTGTTACCCCTTGTTGCAGTACCTTCATGGGTCAGACACTTTCTGTTCCTCTCTACATGAAATAACCTTCTTACATGCTTTGCCTCTTCCTCTTCCTTCCCTGCTCCTAAGCAACTTCTCAGGGATTACTTTGCTCCTTCCTTCTGTTGCTTTTAACACTTCTATGCTCAATCGTTGTATTTGGGCTGTTCTGCCATCAGTTTACAAATTGATCAATTACCACCACTCATTATTAATTTATTGGTCATATTTATTTGCACTATTGCTCACTGTATATTTCTTGATTGTTTTGCAGTTACCTTTTGAAATGTTTTCATCCCCTACCCTTCCCTGGGTACACCTGAAATGAGCCTTGGCTCATTCACCTTCCCTTGTCCCCTATTCATAAATAAATACATAAAATTTACCTACTGTTATTATCCTCTTTCAGTTTGCTTCATCTCTTCACACAAAATATATAAAACCCAAAATTTAAATACAGTACTTTTTCAGACTTGCTTGAGCCTCCCCTTGAACACACTGGGGCCTCCCCAGGGAGGCTGGCCTCACCATTTGAGAACCCCTGGAATAAGTTAATTGAAGAGGCAATGTATAGGGTGGGGGTGGGGGGTTAGTATATATAAATTGCCTTATTTCCACACAGCATAACTTAACTGAAGGGTCCAGAACAAAGTGGGAAAAGAAGCTTAGTTTGACTCTACCTTGTACAAGATGGGATGAGCTATGGGCCAATGTATGTCACACTAGCAAAGAAATTAGAGGACGTCTTATATAATTTAAGATACTACACAATATATATTACACCCCAGGAAAACTAGCAAAAATGGGAAGCTCTCAGGATGATAAATGGAGATGTAGTAGCCATAATGCAAATCTATAGCATATGTTATGGTATTGTCCATGCATTAACATCAGTTTAGGAAGATTTAATCTTCTTTTGCCAAGAAAAATTAGGGTGTAATGTACCATTTGACCACATTCTGATAATATTTGGTGACTGCTCAAGTATTAATATAGTGCCCAAGTTGCAACAAAACTGGATTTTGTCAGCATTATTAGGTCTGTAGAGTCATCCTGTCAAAATGGAGAAACTCAGCAGTGCCGTCTCTAAATGAATGGCTGTCCTATATTAGTAAACTGGCCAAAAATGAAAGACTAAGTCACCTAGCCGAAGGTAAGCTAGAACACTTTAAAAGAACAGTACTGCTTCTTGCACTGTGTCAAGTAAAATTAAACTATATATAAAAAGGACTTCATCTGATAGTTTATACTAGGTTGGTAGCTATGATACTGTCTGTCAAGCTGTAATACTGATCTGAGACTAGAACATACAGTAAACATAGTGTTGATACATAGAGATGCGTGTCTGTATGAACAACTGGTTGCATTATAAACTGTAAGATATTTGTTCTGTAAATATGAAATTATAATAAAAAATATAAAGGGAAATGTAATTTATTTCTGTCTAATTTTCAAGCCATATACCCACATGTCATTGCATTTGACACATTTAAACTGCTGTACCACATCAATATATGCATTGTCAACCTTGTTTCCTATTGCTCATTACCTGTACTGATTCTGTTTGTATGCTGCTCCCAAGTTCTGCTTGCACAGAAATTCTACAACAGCCTATATTGTCTCATGTGCCATGTTCCTACTTTATAACTGTATGTATAATTACACCATCTGTATGTATTTACCTGAACTTGTACTCTGTATATCCCTTTCCCCCAGAACGTACAGTGAGACGAGCATTAAGTGGCTCAGTGTATCTTTCCTGGTGAAACAATTCAATAAATAAATAAAATAAAATACTATGTGTGCCATGTCTTAAGTCTCCAGGTTTACAGGCAACTGGGTTATAAATAGCAATACATGCAGACATTTTTAAATTCAATTTTGTAAATATATATACTGTATTGTTTTACCAACTTTGAAACATTATCTAAAATACAAACAAGTCTATAACTTGAAAGCGTAAACTGACATGTAAGGGATAAGACATGACAAAGTGAGAGGAATGCTGTAATAACATACGTACTGGTGCATTTGTAGGCTGAGGTGAAGCTAAGGACTTGAACCACCAGGGATTGTGTGACTATAAAGTCTAATCTTCACTCGGTAATGTCTTGTTTCACTTATAAAATGTTTGTTTTTTTTTTTATGAAAAATGTATTAAATTATTTAAAGGCCTCTTCCAGTCAGGGCATAGGTTTTGCATAGTAGTGTTGATGTTGGATGACATCAGTCGGCCTCTGTTCGAAATAAGTCACTGAGGCGAAAAATGGAGACACCTCGGGCTGTATTTTCAGCCCTTCAGGCCACCGCTGCAGGAGGAAATCTCTGCACTTGTGGAGATTTCATATTTTTGGCCGGAGCAGCTGTGGAGGATGTTACACCTGGTCCAACTGGGCATAACATTTTCCTATCGCTCTGCCGAAAAAACAGATGCAAGCTGCCATAAATTGTGGAGTCAATGATAAACTGGCTCCACCTTTGAAAATACCACAGATGCAGGAAAAACTGTGGCTATTCAAGTGGTGACCCACTTGTGCCAGTTTTTTCCCACAGCTGTGAGAATTTCAGGGGCTCTGAAAATCCAGACCCTTGTTTTTAGTGTCTGTTTATTTAGCTTTTTCTTATTTAGTTTTCACTTTTTGCAATATGTTTTGTTTATGTCGGGGGGGGGATCTGTATGGTTTACTTTCATGAATACCTGAATCAAGTAAGATGTTTTTGTGTATGTGAATTTTTGTTTCTCTACTTTATACTTTTTTTAGCAACCTGTACCTGACCTGGGAACCTCCTTCCATCTTCTTCATGTCTCTCTTCCTACCTGAGGAACCCCTTGGGGCTGAAATCCCCTGCCTGCCTTTTGCTCCACTCCTGCCCTGACCCTAAACTAGTAACCTGCAACTTGTCCCCCATATATTTTTTTATATAGCTTTTTTTGATTTTTCTTGGTTTTCCTTCCTGTTCCCCCTTCCCTCGGAGCCCCGGCACATGGCCGTATGTGCATGTGGAGGTGCGCACTCACACCAGAAGCCAGCTCAGCCCCTTCTACCCACCTATACTGCCACTCTGCCTGCCTACATTACCCCACCAGACCTCCACCTGGTGGGGAATGGGACTATGGGAGGGTCAACAACCCACCCCCACCACCCCCAGGAGACAAAAACAGCCTAATGGCATGTTCGATCCCGCTCTTCCCACCCCCTTCATGCTGGCACCCTGATGACCTGAGGTCATTCCCGAACCTGGGTTGCCGACATAGTGTGAGGTGTGGCGTACAGCACCTCAACCCTCAGTACCACCAGGCCAACTTGTACCCCATATTCAGGACCTTTGAGGGGACCCCAAGCATCTGAAGAGATACATACCTTTACCTACTGGAAGTGGGGGGGAAGGGGGCAGTGAGAAGGAAGCAGGCCAAGTAGATCAGGAGGGCCTGGTGGGGAAAGGGGACTTCATCTATCCCAAGACATTCAATATACTATGCCCCATAAGCCCACCCTTATCCCTTGCACTATAGGAGTGCAGTCTGTGGAGGCAATGTGTGGAAGATATTTAACTGGCGTTGTGGTGGTCCAAGACTATGCCTAGCCCCATCCAAGGTTCCCCTGCCAGCCTCACTCTAGATGACAGATGCCTCACGTGTCTGATGTCAGGAAGCAGATATATGCTGACAAAACAACAAAGGAGAAATTGCACTGAAAAATAAAATAGCTGGTGCCAAAATATGCGGAAATTAGTACAGGTTAATCAGGGGGCCTGAGGAAGAACTGTTTAGGTTTGAAACGCCAGGGTCCTGCTGCTGTTTGCTCACTGTATTGCCTTTCACAGCTCAGCTTGATTAAACTGCACTAAATTCAGCATTTTTGGGCTCCAACTATTTTATTTTTCAGTGTGGTTTCTCCTTTGTTGTTTTGTCCACAAGTTTAAGTGCTTAGGTTACCACAGCTGTTATCAAGCACTGTTATGCCGTGAACTCCTGTCCCCCTGGTATGTGCTGATGTGGTCCTGCCTCTGAGGGACCCATAGAAACACTGAAGCTGATGGCAGATAAGGACCACCAGGCCCATCCAGTATGCCCATTTACCCTACCTGTATCAGTCCCCACTGACTACTTAGTCATCGGCCTTAGCTACTCCCTACCATCTCTATGGTTCCCCTATGCCTATCCCATGCATGGATACATAGATACATAGACAGTGTCAGCAGATAAGGGCCTACGGCCCACCCAGTCTGCCCATTTGAGCTTGTAAGTTTACTTTATGTTTTCCTAGAAGTCTATTGCCCCTTAACCCTGACCTCCAGAATTCCTTTATGTCTATCCCATGCATGTTTGAATCCCACCACCATGCATGCTCCCACCACCTCCTGGGGCAGAAGCTATTCCATGCATCCATCACCCTTTCAGTAAAAAAAGAACTTTCTCACATTTCCCCTTATGTGGCCTCCCTCCATTCTCATGTCATGTCCTCATGTTCTAGTACTCATTTTATACTGGAAGATGTTTTCCCCTATCACCTTATTTATGTCCTTGAGATATTTGAATGTTCTGATCATATCCCCTTGCTCCCTCCTATGCTCCAATGTATACATATTGAGGTCCTTTAATCGTTCCTCATATGTCTTGTGCTGTAGACCTTGTACCATCTTAGATGCCTTCCTCTGCACTGTCTCCATCCTGTCAATGTCATTGGGCAGATGCAGCATCCAGAACTGCACGCAGAACTCCAGATAAGGCTTCACCAGCATTTTGTATAGTGGAAACATTACCTCCCTCCTTCGGCTTGTGATAACACTTCCAGTACAGCCCAACATCCTGCTGGCCTTCCCTACCACCATTGCAGTCTGCTTGGTGGCTTTCAGGTCATCTGTGATAATGCTTCCCAAATCTCTTTCTTCCCTGGTGACTGTCAGCAATTCCCCCCCATTCCTGTAGCTCTTTTCCAGGGTTCCTATTTTCCATGTGCACAATTTTGCACTTCTTTACATTAAACCTCAGTTGCCACACATCAGACCATCTCTCCAGCTTTTCTAGGTCTTTTCGCATCTTATCCACACCCTCTGGAGTATCTACTCTTCTACAGATCTTGGTGTCATCCACAAACAGGCAAGCGTTAACCTCCAGCACATCTATAATGTCAATGATGAAGACATAGAAGTGGGCTGGCCCCAGAACTGATCCCTGAGGTACCCCACTGGTGACCCCCATTTCTTCTGACTGGGTTCCATTTACCACCACCCTCTGCTTTCTGTCTCTTAACCAGTTGCCAACCCAGTTCACCACCTTGTGGCCCACCCTCAGACAACCCAGCTTGTTGACCAGCCTCCTATGTGGAACAGTGTTGAAGGCCTTTCTGAAATCAAGGTAGGTGACATCTACTGCACCCCCCTTGATCCACCACCTTGGTCACCCAGTCAAATAAATTTATCAGATTAGTTTGACAGGCTCTTCCCTCTGTGAATCCATGCTGCCTCGGATCCTGCACTCCTATGGATTCCAGGTATTCCACAGTCCATTCCTTAAGGAGTGCCTCCATGATCTTACCCACTACTGATGTGAGACCAACTGGCCTGTAGTTCCTTACCTCCTCTTTGCTGCCATTCTTGTGAAGAGGGACTACATGTGCCCTTCTCTGGTCTTCCTGGCACACTCCAGAGTTCAGTTACTCACTAAACAAGACTGCCAGTGGTGCTGTCAGCTCCATCCTCAGTTTCTTTAGGATCCTGGGATGTACGACATCTGGACCCATTGCTTTGTCCACCTTTAGCTTTGTAAGCTCTTCTAGGACCCTCTCCTCTGTAAAAAGACTGGTGTTCACCTCCCTCCCCTCTGTGCATCTGATATCTAGCTGTAGACCCTGTCCCTCCCTGTCCCTCCCCCTCCTCTGTAAAGACTGTGCAAAAATATTTATTTAGAACCTATGAGGAAAGGCTGGTTCACTTTAATTTGTTCACCCTGGAGGAGAGACAGGATAGGGGGGACATGATTGAGACCTTCAAACACTTGAGGGGCATCAACAAATTTGGTGCAGAGAAACATAGACTCTGACGGCAGATAAGGACTGCTTGGCCCACCTAGTCTGCCCATTTCCCTACCTAGTGGATAAGCTGCAGATCCTAGTTAACCAACAGCCTACTTCCTCCTATCCCTCACTAGAATTGCTTTATGTCTTTCCCATGCATTCTTGAAGTCTCCCACTGTTTTTGACCCCACAACCTCCTCAGGAAGGCCAATCCATTTGTCCACTCACCCTCTCTGTGAAAAAATACTTCCTCACATTATCCCTGAGCCGTCCCCCCTCTATCTTCAAATTGTGTCCCCTTGTTCTTGCATTTCTCTTTTTCTGAAAGATGCTACCCTCTTGGACTTTGTTGATTCCCTTGAGGTACTTAAAAGTTTCTATCATGTCCCCCCACTCCCTTCTTTCCTCAAGGGTATACATATTGAGCTCCTTTAGTCTCTCCTTGTATGGCTTCTGTTGCAGACCCTGCACCATTTTAGTTGCCCTCCTCTGGACCGTCTCCATCCTGTATATGTCTTTGCAGAGATGGGGTCTCCAAAACTGGATGTAGTACTCCAGATGGGGTCTCATCACCTGTCTGTACAGAGGGATAACAACTTCCTGTTTTCTACTAGTGATGCCTCTCCCTATACATCCCAGTATTCCCCCAGCCATCCCTACGGCTGTCTCACATTACTTGCTAACCTTTAGCTCATCTGATATGATTACCCCCAGGTCCCTTTCCATTTTTGTTGTTGTTACTACCTGCCCCTCCATTGTGTATCCTTCCCCTGGGTTTTTGTTTCCCAGGTGCATTACTTTGCACTTTTTTGCATTGAATCCAAGCTACCATACTTCTGACCATTCCTCCAACCTTGCCAAGTCCATTCTCATCCTTTTCACTCCCCCTTGTGTATCAACCCTGTTGCAGATCTTTGTGTCATCTGCAAAGAGGCATACTTTTCCTTCCAGTCCCTCTGCAATGCCACCTATAAGGACATAAAAAGGACCGGACCCAGTACTGAACCCAGCGGTACCCCACTAGTAATCCCTCTTTCATCAGAGTGGACTCTGTTTACTATTACCTTCTGTGTCCTGTTGTCCAGCCAATGTTTTACCTAGGCTACCAGCCTGGGATCCACTCCCAGGCTGGCTAATTTGTTTATTAATCTCTTGTGTGAGGCTGTGTCAGATGCCTTGCTAAAATCTAGGTAGGCCATGTCCACAGCCCCTCCCTGGTCTACTACTTTGGTCACCCAGTCAAAGAAATTGATTAGATTCATCTGACATGACCTTCACGCTGTGAATCCATGCTGCCTTGGGTCCTCTGCCCCACTGACCTCTAGGTACGCAACAATTCTTTCCTTCAGAAGTGATTCCATCATTTTCCCTACCACTGAGGTCAAACTGACAGGTCTGTAGTTTCCTGCCTCTGTCTTGCTCCCACATTTGTGTAGGAGAATCACATCCGCCCTCCTCCAGTCCTCGGGTACCACACCATCCTCCCATGATTTGTTAAAAAGGTTAGTCAGTGGTGTCACTAGTGCTCCCCTTAATTCTTTTAGAATTCTGGGGTGAATCCCATCAGGCCCCATTGCTTTGTCCACCTTCAATTTCAGGAGTTCTTTCAGAACCTTTTCTTCTGTGAAAGGACTGGGATCATCCCCCCTATCCAGAGTGCTTCTATTGATTGGCTTAGGTACCTCCCCCTCCTCTTCTTGTGAATACTGAGCAGAAGTATTCATTCAGTATCCCTGCTTTTCACTGTCCCTCTGCCCGCCCACCATCCCCTTTATTCAGCCTCACTATCCTTCCCTTTGTCTTTCTACGCTTCCTAATGTACCTATAAAAGGTTTTATCCCCCTTATTAACTGAGTTGGCTATCTTTTCCGTGCTTTGGACCTTTGCTATTCTGACTACCCTCCCCACTTCCTTCTGCTTTAACTGGTACAGTTCTCTGTCCTGCTCCTTCTGAGTTTCCTTATACTTCCTAAATGCTGTCTTTTTCTCCCTAACCTTCCCTGCCACCTCTTTTGAGAACCATAGTGTTTTTTTCTTTCATTTTGATTTGTTTATTTGCTTCACACAAAAGCTTGTTGCCTCTGTGATGGCAGTTTTGACATTTCCCCATTGTTGCGATACCCCTCCTTCTTGCATGTTTGCTAGTTCTTTTCTGAGGCACTCTCCCATTTTGACAAAGTCATCTCTCCTGAAGTTCGGTACCCTCACTTTTGTATAGCTTGACTCTGCAGCTGAGTTTATCATGAACCACACTGTTTGGTGGTCACTTGTTCCCAGATGGCTATCAACGTCTAGATCTGAGATCCTCTCTCCATCCCCATTTGAGTACACCAGGTCTAAGACTGCTCCCTCCTGAATGGGTTCCAACACTAGCTGTCTGAGGCATGTTCCCTGTAGAGTATCGAGAATGGTCCTGCTCTTGGATGTGGTCCTGCTCTTGGATGTGGCTGCAGCAAAGGTGCTCCAGAGGGGCTGTTTAAGCAGAGGAAGGGACAGGAGGGGGCACAGGCTGAGACTGGAAGGAGGCAGGTTCAGGAGGGAGATGAGAAGGCATTATTTCATGGAGAGGGTTGTGTCAAAATGTAATGCTGTGCCAGAGGGGGTGGTGGCATGCAGGATGGTGGGGAGTTTCAAAAGGGCATGAGACAGGGCACAGAAGGGGGGCTGGGTAAAGGTCACGGTGCAGTTCTAGGAGGTGAATGGGGGTGGGGTAGCTGCAGTATAGGGGTGCTAGCTGCACATATGAGCAGACTTGATAGACCATAAGTCCTGTTTCTGCTGGCAAGTTTTGTAAGTTCATATGCCTTTTCTAGGTCCCCTCTACACACTTTCCCATGTCCCCTGTTAGTTTATCAATTCCCCCGGACTTCCTTCTTTTACTTATGCACCCTTATGTACCTGTAGAATGTCTTGTCTCCTTTCTTCACTGATTGAGCTAATCTTTCCTCTGTTTGTGCTTTTGCTCTCCTTACAGCTTTTCCAGCTTCTCTCAGACAGTTCTGGTACACCTCCCTATCTCATCGCTTTGCGTCTCCTTATATTTTCTGAAGGCTAATATTTTGGCTCTCTTACCTTTTCTGCTACAGCCTTCGAGAACCAAAGTGGTTTACCCCTTCTCTTACCCTTGTTTCTCACTCTAACACATTGGTCTGTTACCTCAACAATGGCCTCTTTAATACGTGCCCATTGCTCAACATCCCTGCCTGTCTCCCTCTTTGCCAGGGCTTCTTTAACACTCATTCTCCCATCTTAACAAAGTCAGCCCCTCTGAAATCTAAGATCTTTGCCTTTGTATGAGTTTCCTGCATCCCTGTGTCAATTTGAACCATACCGTGTGGTGGTCGCTGGACCCCAGGTGACCTTCCACTAGCAGATCTGTGATTCTGTCTCCATTGGTCAGTACCAGATCCAGGATCGCCTTGTCTCTGGTGGGTTCCTACACTGGTTGTTTGAGGCCCGCCACCTGTAGGGAGTCCATGATGTCCCAGGTCTTGGCCAAGGTCCCTGCTGGGATGGACCAGTCCGTGTCCAGCATGTTAAGATCTCTCATCAGCAGAACTGCCCCTTTCCCTGCCATATTATCTATGTGTTCCAGCAGTATCCTGTCAATTTCCTCCCCCTGAGCTGGAGACCTGTAGACTATGACGCTTGGCCAGCTGGTTATGATTGCTGTATGATATTTGTAGTATAGAATGTGGTGTGTGTGTCTCATATGAGACATCCTGTGCTATGGGTGCCAGCTCCCCCAGGTCAGTGAAGTGCCAAGTGACTTGAAACCAGGAGGTAATTAAAATACTAGAGAGACTTAATTAAGGGTCTCCTGTTTTTCTATCTCAATTAGAACTGACCAAGCTGCCAGGATATAGGGCTCATAAACTTTTATGATGTCTTAGAGGAAAAACATGTTTTACCACCATGGTGCTAAAGTTGTAAAAAAAACCTTTACTGCTTTGGGAACAGGAACTGCTCAAAATCAAAGGAAAGGCTTGATTAAAGACTGTCATAATTTGGGAAATTAGTTTTTTGCTGAAGTCACAGTATTTAAAATATCTCCTGACAGGAAGATCATTGTTTGTATATTTTTTATATTCTAAAAGGAGAAGCTAGATGACATCATAGAAGGGGTGTGGAAACACAGAGTTTTAAACTGTATTCTACGTTTAAACTGTCATATCTTTTGGAGCTCTTAAGACACAAGATCTCTGATCTAATTTAAGCACTGTACAGAGGTAAGACATTACATAGAAAAGATCTAACTGTATGTTGGTAGAAGCTGATCTGTAGTTTTCCTTGTTTTTCTTTATGTGATTGTATGCTGTTTGATATATTGTTCTGTGTTTACATTTTACATATTTTTATCCATTTTTAAGTAAACCTTTTATTTTGAAAGACTGCCTGGGTCTGCAAGTTCTTCTTTTTGCAGGTGATGTATAGAGGGTTAAGACTGACAAAACTGTTCAAAAGCTTGATGAGGTTACCAAACTGGAAGAAGATAAGAGTATACCCAAGGTCTTTTACAGAGTTTTAAGGGTTCATTATGGATACCTGGTTAGGTGCCCTTAGGCGAAAGATATCTTGCATCTCCCCGAAGAGAAGATTATCTGAGCCTGTACTTTTTGGTATGCTGGCATAAGGTTCATAGTTTGAATCCCCCCAGAACTTGAGACTAAAGGTGATTCAGACCCACAAGCAGACAGGAGGGTTACCCTGTCTGTTACTTGTTCACAATACTGCACTCGGAGGTTGGCACTGTGGTAGCAGAGGGCCTGACCTGCTGAGTGCATTTGTGACATAGACCACCCCTATTCGAATAGCAGCTCCATTGCCTGGTTCGAAGGTGACCCACAATTCTTCTGCCTCCTCATACCTGCCCTGAATTGTGGTTGCTTTGAAGTAAAGGCCCCCCCTTGCCTTTCCTGTCCTTTCTGAACAGAGCATAACCTGGTACATTTATCTCCCATATGTGGTTACTGGTGTACCATGTCTCAATTATGGCTACTATGTCCAGTTTAGCCTCTATCATTATAGTCACTAGGTTTGGGACTTTATTACCCAGACTGCAGGCATTCATATGCATGATTTTCCATGCACTGCTGTTCCCCCGTTCTTGTGTTCGTCCCCTTGTTTCTTTTCTGTACCATTGGTGTCATCATTGTGCCGATCCTTTTACATACTGTACCCTGTACCAGTGTTTCAGGTGTATCCTCCAAAAACTTGTGTTCTTGGTCCTCTGTGCTGAATGCTCTAACCTGAGGGGGTGGGTTGCATGAGTCTCCCTGCACCTGATAGCCCCCTCCCAATGGCTAATTTAAATTCTTGCTAAGGAAGCATTTAATGGACCCTTCTGTCCTTTCCCCATGGCTCCCCTCCACAAAGCAACACTAGGGGACAGCCACACAGGAAAAGGAGCATCTCTCCTTTCACAAGGCAGGAGGCATCTGAGGCAGACATAGGAACCATGCCTCGCCAGATGGCACCAGACATTGCAGGCTTGGGCCATGAATCCACATTGTCTGAATGGGAAGCAGCAGCACCTACATGGCACTGGTTTCTTCATTAGCTTGGGCTGTTCCACCACACTTTCTGTTTAGGCCTGGGGTTGGGGTGGAGATTAGGGAACTGTGTTCTTTGCTGTCATAAAGTTGTATTTCTGTGTGTAGATGTTTACTTTTACTGGGAGGGTTTGGCTAGCTTTTTTTTTTTTAGGTTGGAGAGTGTGTCTGTGTGAGTGTGTGGGGAGAGGTTGATAGTGAATTGTCACATATTTCTGTTTGATATGAATAAAAATATTTTAGTTTGGTTTTAGTCATTTTCTTTGTTATTTTAGTTGCATTTTTTGATGAGTGGTGGGTGTGGGGGGTGGATCCTATAGACAGTTTTCGTTTTAGGCTTTTGGATTATGAGGTACATTTTCCATATTTTTGCTAGAATTGCTATATTTTATTCTTTATTTTAATTTTTCTGCGTTAAATTTACCCAGAACAGCCCAGCTAAGATGCAACATTTTCTTTATCTTCTTTTCAGTGGGGTCCTGCTTATGCCCATTTCTACAGCTGGGTGGCATGGTGCACTGAGAGGTTAAGTGACTTGCCCAAGGTCACACAGTGAGTAGTTGGCTCGAGCAGAATCTGAACCTGTGACCTCCTGGTTTCCAAGCCAGTGCTCTAATCAGTATGACACAGTGTCTTTTCCTTTCACTGTTGTCTTGTTTTGGGGGGGAGGTCTAGTTTTATTGAGGTTTACCGTGTGGTTGTGTCTCATTTGCATCATGACTTTTTGACCCTCAACAGTTACACAGAAAATGACACACATCTAGCAGGGAGAGCTACTCCTTTAGCAGGGAGTTAAATAAAGCATCTCTTGGCCTATTTTATATCCTTCCCAGGGACAGCTATTAGATTAGCAGTTTTATCTCCTACTGCTATAAATATATTTTGATAAGTGGACTGGGATTGCAGTCATTCTAAAATGAATGAGCACATAGTTTCAAGAAATGATGTGTACTGACTGAGAGACAAAACCAAATCTCCAAAGCTGCTTGTCATATACAGAACTCCTTGCAAGTAATCCATTATTTCATAACAGTTCTGTTGAGGCAAATTGAATTTCAATAATGAAGTTAGACCTTGGAAGTTATGGTGCTAATTTCATTAGGCATCTTGAAGTATAATCACTGGCTTGTTTCTTGGCAAGCAAAGTCCCCATTCACATTTCATTTTGGCATCCTCAACACGACAACATTACTAAAGCCATTTTATGTGCATAAAATGCATCATACGAAGGCAGGTTGAACTAAGCAACAGTTTGTGCTAGCCCCCCCCAAAATCAGCCTCACCACCAGCTGCTCTTACAAACATAGAAAGGCTGAGGTGAAGTGCACACCAAGGCCATAAAGGTGATCCATCCAAATAGTTCAGACCATAAACTGTGGTCATCGTCTCTTGCTGTATTAACTAATTGCAGTAAAACTGTAGTGTGCTTTAAAATATGAAATTTCAAAGTATGAAATTGATAGTTCTTCGTGGGTTTTGCCCATAACATATTTGGATTCAAAAGATGCAGCTTAATGTTTTAAAACCTGTTTGTCCAAATTACTTAGAGACAATGTTTTGCCTACATTATTAATTCTTTTTTGTAATTGGTTAAAAGTATCGCTATCTGTTCTGCACAGTTTAATTGATTTATTGGTTAATGAATCTAATTATGTTGTATTCATTGTTTGGGGTATTTAAGGGGTGCAGTCCGCACTAACTCCAGCCCTTGACGAAGCCTCATTCAGAGGCATTACATAGGGGTGTTAGCCTGGATCGGTCTGCATTTTTGCTATTTAGAATAAATACAGCAAAAGTACTTGTTTCAAGTGTGCGCAGCCTTCTTTTATTTTTTTTTGCTCTTACATAAATGATTGCAGCTTATAGTATTAAATTATGGCTTTAAAAATAACTTTGATTGACCTTTTTTAATTTTTTTATATTTTACAGAATTTTTGAATAAACATGCAAAACAAAATGCAGTACATATTAAAATGGTCTCCAGTCCATCACAGAGGGAAAGTAATA
This sequence comes from Neoceratodus forsteri, assembly GCA_016271365.2. Taxonomy (NCBI): domain Eukaryota; kingdom Metazoa; phylum Chordata; order Ceratodontiformes; family Ceratodontidae; genus Neoceratodus; species Neoceratodus forsteri. Next base: position 127,925,235 of record JADMNL010000025.1, on the reverse strand, counting down.
AGAACTGTACAATAGACGTAGAGGAAAGGGCCCATACTTCCAGCATTCAATCTCCATGAGTCTACCTCTGACTAGCAGTTTCTGGCATGGTCCCCAATATTCTGATGCCTCATTCACTTGATATGGTTTATTCTGTAGATACTCCTATCAGAGAATGGGACGCACTGCAGTTACCCATAACCCACTGATCACCCCACAATCCTGATGCAGTGTGGATGTCACAGTGCAGTCTGTCTGCATTTGGTGTTGTAATGGGTAAGAGACAAGTGTGTAATATTCCTGACTGTGCCAATCAGGAAGAGAGTGTAGAGGCAGAACAAGTAGGAACAAACCCATTTCAGATCTGTCATGATGGGCATGAATTTTTCACAGGCAGTCTCTGCAGTCAGATTTTGTCCCACTCCAGCTGCTGCACTCAGACCACTGCACTGAGATAAATGCTGCAGTGGGATTATAGGTAGGACAAAGAATTATGGGCAACAATGGCACCATACACTGCCTGACCACAGTATTCACTAAAGACTCATTGGACCTTTGGTCTCCTTCTGCTGTCAAATTCTATGTTTCTATGTAAAATAAAATATATCAAAGGAACTTGGTGCAGAAACTGCTAGTTGGAGGCAGTGCCTCCGGAAAGTGAATGCTGACTGTAAGATCTGATTTTTATTTATTTGTTAATGGAGTCAATTCATTTGGGCAGCAATATGCATTTACAAGACTGACCCAGGCGCAAAAGCACAACGTACTGCAATTTCAGAAAAGATGTGAAATATCTTACCTTCCTCCCAATTCTCCAACTGTAATCCTTGATACTATTGTGTCTGAATTTGAACTGGCTAATCAATTAGGAAATGTTATTATTACAGGTGATTTCAATATCCCCGATATTGATTGGCAGTCTTCTATTGCTTCTAGCTGTAAAGGGAATACATTTTAGCAAGTTGTCATGCATTAAATATGAAACAGTGGGTTTCATCAGCCACTAGAGGAAATAACATTCTTGATCTTGTTTTGGCGAGTTTTAATTTAGACATAAGGAATGTCAATTTATCTTCCCCAGTTGGTGATGGCGACCACAATTCTATCTTATTTACCCTTCAGACACATTTGTTCTATAACACTAACACTTCTATCATTTATCTATATGATAAAGCTGATTTCACTTCCTTTAAACGGGATCTTGAGGCTGTTAAAATTGAATGTCTCTAAATGCAAAGTGATGCATTTGGGCTCTAACAATTCTAGTTATTCATATACCCTAAATGACTCATCGCTTAGTGTTACCTCTGATGAGTGGGACCTGGGTATTATTGTTTTAAATAATCTTACTTACACCAAATATGTGCATTCAGTTATTTGTACAGCAAATAAGGTTGTCTGGTCAATTCTTCGCCACATCAGATCCCGAGATCGTGATGTGTTAATGCCTTTGTTCAGGTCATATGTCAGACCTCATCTTTAATATGCCCTATAAATATGGTGCCCATTTAAAAAATCAGACGGAGTATCCCTTGAAAAAATGCAAAGAAAATGTCTGAAAAGAATATCTGGTCTTGAATCTTCCTCTTATGAAAATAGGTTGGAAACTTTAAAACTCATGTCTCTTTCTACTAGATGTTTGAGAGGTGATCTTTTTCTGTACAATGTTGTACATGATCCTTATGTGATGAATGAGTTGGGTCTAGTATTTAAGCCCTCTTCTTATAATATCAGAGGCCATTCTCTACAGTTGGTTAGAAAATCATTCAAAAATAATCAGAAATAGTTTTTCACTCTTCATACAATGGGGCCTTGGAATAAACTTCCTTCATCTATTGTAATAAGCGATACTAAGCTTGTTTTTAAACATTGTTTGGATAAATTAATTGCATCTGGGTATAATTTATCTTATTACTCTTTGGCCTAGTATAAGAGCATTATGGGCCGTGGCCTGCTAGCTCTTTTCTTTCACCTTAGTATGAACCTTAGTATAAAATGCCATTACAAATGTCATGTGTATATACAGACAGTAATTATATGGAAAAATAATTACAATTGTACAAAGAGATCAAGTGAAGTTTTAAAAGATACTTGAAGTTTGATATTAACCAAGAACATGACATGGAAATTGACAATGAATTCCAAAATTTAGCAGAAATTTTCTCTTCTTTAATAATTTAGGAATAACTTGGGATTTAAAGGAAATGAAAGGCTTCCTGGTCCCTAGGCCTAGCCTGTTAATGCTACAGCAATTGTGATGGACATCTGAAACCTTCTGAGCAAGACAGCCAATGTTGAGTGTGTCTTACTTGTCAAGTAATAGCCAGTTTAGTCTGGAGTACAGGAAGTGATGGTGCATTCATACTGTAGATTTGCTTTCAGTGCAAACTGCGCAATATGATTGAGGAGCACTGCTTTCTGTGGAGCACAGAGTCTGGGACCAGACTACAGCCTATGGTCTCATAGTTAGATGAAGTGGCATGTCCTTCAGAATACTATCTCTGGCTTCATAAGTCAGATAGTTCATGATGCGATATAGCACACTGAGTTTCTGGTAGTCCTTTTTTGTAATAACATTAAAACGTTCAGCATAGGAAACATAGAAACATGGGGCTGGATTCTCAAATGTGTGGGAATGCAGCAAGCCCCTGGTGCACTGAACAGATGGCGCACGGAATTTGTGGCATTCCCAGGCTGGCAATTGTAATTCTTGATCCCGTGCGCTACACACAGCCATTTAGACTAGTTTTTTGCTGGCCTAATATTACGTCAAGCAGGGGACCTTTTTATGGAGATTGTGCCACATATTTGGCACAAGCTGCCGTAAAGAGGGTGAAGTATTGCAAATGCATGTGACTTTTGAGAATCGGGTGCATGGTGCATCACAGTGTAAGGCGCAGTACCAGGGTTGATGCAGGCTTGACGCAAGCCTTGTCAACCTTAGGCCATAGAATCTGATGACCGGTAAGAGGTCTGCTCATTTTTTTCTACATTCATTCTTGCTGCAGACCCTACTTGATCTACAGCTCATTCAAAGGAAGGAGTTGAGGTGCACCCCCAGATATTTAAAGCTATCCAAACATACTGGTGGGGTGCTATCACAAGTGATGAGGCAGAGATCACCCACGTGCTTAAGGACTCTTGGCATGGAGCCACAGTGTATAGCCTTAGTTTTACTTTTATTAAACAACAGCCTGTTGGCTTGAAACCAGGTCTGGAGGAGACGAAGGTCAGAACACAGTTCCAAATTTATTTCATCAGCGCTACCACACTTACAGTATAGTACCACATCATCGACGTACAACATTATTGTCAGGTTCTGCAAATTACCTGTATGTAATAATTCCCCCACAAGAATTACCTGTACTCAGGGACTCTGAAAAACACTTCCACACAAGATGTTGATTTCAAAGGCTTTATTGCCAAATGTAAAGGTGGAATGTGCACAAGACAGACCACACACCACTTTGCCCCGGCGCTTCAAGCCAAAACTGTTCATTGGGGGCATGGAATAATTTGCCACCAACAATGCTGGAGCCAACAGAAAAGGAAATTACAATAAGTATAAATCTAGAACAAATGGTTTGATACCTTTTATTGGACCAACAAGAGTGTTACAAAAAGAACAAAGAGCTTTAGCTTTCAGACCAACAACTCCTTCTTCAGAAGCCCAATGAGAGTTATTTAATAAGTATTAAGGAATTTCTATTTTTTTAATTTATGTTCTGATTCAATTTCATAAGCAGATGACATCCTGTAGATAAGTGCAGAAGGTGAGGCTGATTTTTTTCCAGGTAACAAGAAATGCTGCTTCAAAAGCAAATGCCAAACCAAATTATTGATCCAGTGGCAACTTGAAAAAAGTCAGTGCTGCTAACATTTAACACACATATCTGCAAACCAGGGGAGCTGTCCAGCAACTATGGTGTTCAATGACTGTGCTACAGCAGCACTGCCAGCACCCAGTTGTTTATTTCCCTTGCAACATGTGACGGTAGTTGTGGAACAAAGGGTAGAGATTAAGGACAACAGGCTTCTCATGAAAAGCCTTTGATTTCACTCATGGGATCCCTTGCCTAGCATGGGGGTGCACAATTCCCTGTCCTGTGGTGCATGGAGGGCATATGGGGAGTGGCATATCCTCTTATAGGGAACTGGCACGATTCCATGGTGTAAAATTGTGAATAAAAAAGAAATCACACAGATGTTGGCCTGAGCTCTGCAAATCTAATGATGTTATTAAATAAATCATATTCATTTTTTTCAAATGTAATATACTTTATTAAATGTTTCAAGAAAGATAGAAACAAACACCAAAGCACGATAACCGTAACAACAGTTACTTAACATGAACCCCCCACCCTCCTCCCCACCAAAACAAACCCACCAACGATAATAATATAACATAATCAATGTGCAGGGCAGCATGGTGAGTATACTAAATATGTCCTGAAAAATGTAAGAAAAATATGAAAAGAGACATCATAATGGGAATGAAAGAACAGAGCCCTACAAACTCAAAGCCCCTCCCACAACCCCCCTCCCGGGAGCCCTCTAGACCTACAACATGGGCACATACTAGGGGACAAAGAGAGCTAAGGGATATCTGAGTACAGGGGTTGACAACAGCCAAGAGCACTCAAATATCCAGAAGTAGGCCAGTCAGGGGAAACCGATATCAAGGAATTCATATTCATTACTAGCACAGCCCTACCCCTGCATCCTAATTATTGAATTGTGACCTTACTCACTTCCAACATCATTTTATCCAGTCACCTGGTTTCCTGGTTCTAGAATTTCCCTCCTCTCCCTGATCGCCTCTGCCTCCTATTCCTTCCACTCCAGGGATCTGAGCACCTTCGCCATTCCTTATCCCCACTCCTCTTCTGGACAAGCAGCCTTTTCCTAGTGCCCCCTTTCACCCAGGAACCAACTCCCCTCTTCTCTCCACTGTACTGGCTCCGTCAAGCACCAGCTGAAATTCTTTTCCTTCCCCCTTGCTCCTGTCACATCCCATCCCCCGACTACTACCCTTGCTTTTGCCTCATACCTGAATAGTAGTGTGGCTGAAACGCTCAATTGATGCTCATGTTTGTTTGATTATATTGAACTTATTTTTGCACTTACTGCTATATTTAATCATGTCTCTGAGTGCACTTTATTGTAACTGCAAAACGGTGTTTGTGCTAGGTATTATGCATCCTCCTCTCCTGTCTCCCATGTCACACCTGGAAAGAAGCCTCAGCTCAGTGTGCCTTACCCTGTCACCAATTTTCAACTAAATAAATAAACACATAAATGTTGTAACAAAACACAGCAGAACTGGCAAACAGAACAGAAACATTTAGTTATTGAGATAAATCACTACTGAATGTCTTTTTTTTACCAGGAGAGACACACTAAGCTAAAAGCTTGTTTACGGGTGCAACCTGGGAGCACAAGGAAGTTAAGGGACTTGCTCAGGGTCACACAGTATGCAAGTGGGGGTTGTGGGATTCAAACCCAGGTCTTCAGGTTTCCAGCTTAGAGCATTAAACCACTGCACTATACTGCCTCTGGTGACAATAGTTTGAAAGGAAATGTTGCTCTTCACTGTTATTGCCCTCTCATGAGCTTTCTAACAAAAATAATTGGTTTCTTCACAGAAGTGCTCTTGATTTTTTGTTCACTTAATTCCAACCACCCTCACATAACTCAGTCCCCTGTACATAGAGAATACTGGCTGGGTAATCAAGCAGAACCAGTGTGTTCGGCCACAGAGGGGTCTGATTCCCTGTGACCTCAACAGCAAAGCTCGAGAGGTCCTTGGGAATCGGACCCCAGGATGGCAGAACACATTGGTTCTGCATGTGGTTACCTAGCCAGCATTTATTATAGTGTATGGTGCCCCTTACATTCCTTTTCTAGTATTTTTCGGCTTTTGTAATGCATTTTATACATAGAAAGAAAGAAATTGTTGTTTCCCATTTGTTCATGGTGAGTTGTGTGGTTGCTAGGATCTGGGCGTCCCTACATTAGCAGAGCACACTCCTATTAGTTGCCATTCTACTGTGGGAGGGATTTCCAAAAAAAAACAAAAAAAACATGGTGGTCGAACATCTCGTTTTTAGAGAGAACAGAAATGGACAAGATGCCAAAAAATGTAGGTATCTGGTTGATCCTGCATTTTGCGTTAATACAAATGGTCTGCTCCCATTTCTGAAAATCGCCATGGCAATTTTCAGTGTAGTTTTATATAATATTGGTGCGCAGTGGTTTTCAGTTTATGATTTCAAAGCACAGCTTGTGGGTTTAAGTCTAAATGAATGGGACGCTGTTCTACATGTACGGTCAGTACAGCATTCCATTCATTTAGTATCTGTGAACAGCGTTTTGGTATGCTGGAATTTAGAGTAAGAACAACATTCCACCATGCATTATAGAACATTTTCTCTGGCCTCAAACCAGTCAAACCAACAGCTTCCACATATAGTGTACAGAAGAGCATATCATTTGGGACATGAAGGGACTCACAGCTAGCAACTCTATCAAACCAATGCCCCTAGCCTTCTGCCTCTGTCACCAGGTTGCCACAAATGTGGACGCTGCAAATTTTGCTGCATAATTAATGTTGATAAATCTTTCCTCAACACCAGACAAATCTTTCCTCAAGCTTTGAAATGAAGACAGTATAGCCTAAAAGTTAGAGTACTGAAATGTGAACCTAGGAATCCAGTAGACCTGGGTTTGAAACCCACAACCACCACATGCATACTCTGTGACCCTGAGAATGCTGCTTAATCTCCCGGTGCTGTCTGGTTGCACCTGAAAATGAGCTTCTGCTGAATGTGTCATTCCTAGCAAGATATTCTAAAATAAATAAATACAAATTAATAGCCAAACTGTCTCCATAAAGAAATTCATTTACTGTGGCAACACGAATATTATCTATATGGCAGCCTGTAGCTGCAGCTGTTATTATGTAGTCAAGACAGAATACAGGTTGAAGGATAGGGTTGGTGAACACAGGATGGCAATTGGTAAGAACAATACTAATTATGCCCTCACTGCACACAATAATACCTTGTGTGGCAGTAAATACATAGGTCATGCTTTACTGTCATTGAGCAGGTAGTGGCTGGCAAATGCAGGGGTGACTCAGAACTGGCGCTAGTGAAGAGAGAGGCACTCTGGATATATCAACTGTCAGTCCTCCCCTGGTCAGGCCTTAATGATAAATTTCAGCTGGCTCCATTTAAATACATATATTTGTCAGGCCACACTGCTGTCGGAGTACATAAACTAGTGCATTTTAGAATATTGTATGGTGTGTAATGTTAAGTTGTGTTTCATACCTGTCTTTTAGGTTAAAAAAAAATCTTGTGTAACATACCAGTTCTCCTTTGGCCCTTCCTATTGTAGTAATGGAAGCCTCAGGACTGAGTACCACATGGTAGGAAGGCAGAATAGTCTACAGGTGAGGTTACAGAACCAAGCTGTGAACCTGAAAACCCAGCAGACCTGGATTTGGATCTCACAACCACCACTCATATATTACGTGATCCTGAGCAACTCACTTAGCCTCCCTGTGCTCCAGGGTCACGTGTAAAAATGATAAATAAATAGGTTGAGCCACTCTGGAGTATTGAGGACACTAACATATTCTATTCTAGTTCTTTTTCCTGTAAGACACACTAAGTATTCCACACTGGAGTCTATAAATCTGCTTGTGTCTTCAACCATGTCTGTAAAGCCTAAACGCTAACTACAGGTCTCTAGCAGCTTCATGACACTTTTGCCAACCTGCTAAATGGTGGGCTCCTTTATGGTCAGTATGCATTACCCCTCCCCCCAGAGTGGCCTCAGTCTGCCCTGTCCCAACTCCCAATTTATATTGGGCTCCCTATCTCCTATTTCCCACAATTACTAGCCCTTTATGGTCTACATCGCAGAGGTTGCTTCTATGTGGTTTCGCACCACTTGCTATGGCCTATTGGGAGTAAAGATCCCCTTAGTTAGTAACTGGTTATAGAGCAGATGTCTTAGCAGTCATAGAAACCTGGCTTAAACCTCAGATCCTTTCCCATGCAGTGGCCATCCTGGGAAGAAGAAGAAAGAGGAGGAGGAGAAGAAGAAGGAGGAGAGAAAAGGGAGGAGGAGAAGGAGAGGAGAAGAAGGAGGAAGAGGAGAGGAGAAGGAGAAGAAAAAGAAAGAGAAGAAGAAGCATTTATATAGCACTTTTCTTACACAGTGTATCCCAAAGTGCTTTACAAGCAATGCTAGACTGGTAGTGAAGTGACTGAACATACACCATACTCAGAATGGACCGAGTGAAAACAAAATGTGGGAGGGTTCTTGCATATGTAAAGGCTTCAAACAGTGTAAATTAAATTCCTGTGTCCTCTCAAGACCATATGCTAAGGTGCGTATACTGAGTCAGGCAAGAGCAGAGATGGTGGTGAGCTTGTAAGTGCTCCAAGAGCTATTGCCCATAGTAAGACAGGTTGTTACCTCTAAATATGTGAGTCCAATCTGGATTTGAATTCAGAGTTATTTCTACTGATGATTACTTCCAGGGGTAATTTATTCCAGGCGTTTACCATTCATTGTGTGAAGAAAGCTTTTATCTTGTTAGCTCGAAATTTCATAGGCCTTATTTGTAGGGGATGACCTCTGGTGCCCAGTGAGTCATTTTTTAATCTAGAGCCTAGTTCATTCACTAGATAATCATACTGCATTATGTTGTAACATAATAATAAGTGCCCCCTCAGCCTCCTTGTTTCAAGGGTCATTAGTTTTAGATGTTTTTAATCATTCGTTATAAGATAGGTGTCTGATATTATAAACCATTTTGGTGGCATTCCTTTGTGCCTTCTTGATTTTAGTTATACCCCCCCTCGTTGAGTGAGCACCACACTGGACTGCCATAGTCTAAAATGGGCCTAACATAGGACCTATACAATGGCATAATGACTTTTTCACTTCACTTCTATTTCTGAAATGTTTTTTATGTTCCATAATATATACTAGAGCTTATTCATAAAAGTGCTCCTGGGAGGCATCAAACCCCTTATAGTTGGCTATATCTACAAGTTCTATAACCCGCCTCTGTCTGGCATGGCCAACATTTGGAGAATTTCTTGACTGTCTTGCTCGTATATTGAAAAAGGAGAAGTGATTGTACTAGGGGATTTTAATCTAAACTGGTTAGATGATAATGCAGGCAGACCTAAATCTGCTTTGGCAAAAGCTCCGCTTAACCAGGTTATCACTGAGTGCACTTCCCTCAATGTAAAATCGGGTAAACACTCTCTGCTGGACTGGATACTAGTCAGCAAGAGTGATAGGATCAAGGGAGATGGCACTCTGGCCATTACACTCAGTGACCACTCACCTACCTACGGTGTTTGGAGCAACTGTTTTGTGAGCCCCCCTTCCCTGTGCACAGTCTATCTTGGTAAGAGACTATTTCCAGCTCAATTGTGATGCCTTCTTTAAAACTCATTTGTTCCCAAAGATGCCATATGGCATCAGAACCATCAATTGCAGGATTCAACCCCAAATGACCACCAGGGACAAATGAGTTAATGACCTGGCCTCAATGTAATGGAGCAGCCTGAGCAGGGATGGTAACGAACATGTGGCATTAGAATTTCTTGTCAATAATTTCCTTAGTGTGGTGAACTGTCATGTACCTCTGGTTCAAAGATGTGTCAAGGGGCTTTGCTCTATGTGGTTACCTCTACCATATGCCAGCTGATGAAAAAAGGGACCAAACACTGGGCAGGTATAGAGTCACTAGTTTGGCTCAGGACTGGCAGCAGTATCATGCTTTGAGATACACCCGCAAAGGCAGCCTCAAAAGTGCCAAGTTGACATATGTCAAAAGCCTGAGTCTGATAACCTATGTAACCCCAAGAGGTTCTGGTTGCAAGTCAACTGCTTCCTCAAGGGGAGAAGTGGCCCCCCCATCAGGTGACATTCTTGCTGCTGGCAAAACTCTAAGTGACTCCACCCTGGCCACTGAAGCCTTCAACACGTTCTTCATGGATCTGGATATCTTCAAGTTCACCCTGATCAGCCCCTCCCTGTGGTCCCATTCCACTGACTCTTCTGCCCTCCCATTTAGCCCCCCCAAGTCCCATTTCAAATTGTTCAGAAAAAAGGAGGCACTGGATCTTCGCTGGACATGATAACCTTGAAACCAGGCTCCTCAGATTTAGTGGCCCAGTCCTTACTGGATCCATAGGAGCTCTTTTCATTATGTCCCTCCTCCAGGGTGACATATTGTATCTTGTATGTGGAAAACTGCACATGTTGTCCCGGTGCACAAAGAGGGGAACCAAAGAGCCAGTTGAACACTATTGGCCTCTTTCACTGTTGTACACCCTTGCAAAGATACAGGAAAGGCTGATCCATAATACTAGATTGACTGATTGAATTTTCGGTGCCACCGCCGAAAGTGGCACCTTACGGCCGCCTACCGACTCCTGCCTATCCTCGGGCCACCTCAGTGGAACCCAGCAGCGGGCCCCTCTCACCAGGATCCTTGGTGGATGCCTCTGCGCCCAATCTACAAGCAGCGCACAATGGCTGCTTTTGCCGACTCCTTCCCCAAAAACTGGCCGCCTCGCTGGAACCCATTAGTGGATCCTTCTTCAGGTTCACTGATTGAATTTTCATCGCCACCACCGAAAGCAGCGCCTTACGGCCACCTGCTGACTCCTGCCTATCCTTGGGCTGTCTCCGTGGAACCAAATGGCGGGCCCCTCTCACCAGGATCCTCGGTGGATGCCTCTGCGCCCAATCCACAAGCAGCGCACAACTTTGTTGACTCCTTCCCTTAAAACTGGCCACCTCGCTGGAACCCATCAGCGGATCCTCTCCTCAGGTATGAGCGCCAACTGTTGGGAAGAGCCCCTTTCTTGCGGCTGTTCTCCGATTGGTGCAGCACTGATCACAGTGCACAGTGATTGGCTAGGACATTTTCCTCTCACCACAGCCATTGGTGGGGCACTGAGACTGCTATTTTTTCTAACTCCCGCAGCTTTTCAGTTAGGCGGGCTTGGGAGAAGTGTGTAATATTTATTTTATATTAAGACCTCCTAAACTCATTTACTTTTGGAGAATTGGTCTGTGGGGAAAATTAACTGTGTTTGTGGGAAAGTTTCTGCTGTTAAAACTAATGCATGCTGATGTACCATGTTAAACTGCCTGATTGCCTTAGAGTTTTATGGTGTTGTTCTGTAAACTGCAAATTGTGACTGTCTCCTGCCCTCTGAAATCTCCCTTGCTGGCTCTCTCCCTCTCTCTCGCTCTCTCTCTCTCTCTCTCTCTAAGCCGTACCTCTACATTCACTCTCTCTCTCTCTCTCCCTCTCCCTCTCTCTGTTTTCCTGCAGAAACTCTGCCACAGTGTGAACCGCTGTGCTCTCCCTACCCCCCCAGCTCCTGTCACCCCCCCACCACCAGCTATAGCCACTCTTGTGCAGACTTGAATTTCTTCTCACCTCAACCTCTGAGCTCTACCTCCCCAGCTGTGACCCGGTCCTCCTGCCTCTCAATCTGCACCTCGGCTCCTTTGTCTAACAACCCCACCCCGTGATTCCAACACTCTTTCCATCCTTAATCCCTTTATCACCCCCGCCCCCTGCTGACAGGCTGCCGCCAGCCTCCCGCCCACAATCCTTCAATCTTTGGTGGACTTATAAGAACCCTCCTCTCCTCTCTTGCCCCTAAGTTCACTGATTGAATTTTCAGCGCCACCGCCAAAAGTGGCACCTAACGTCTGCCTGCCAACTCCTGCCTATCCTTGGGCTGCCTCCGTGGAACCCAGCGGCGGGCCCCTCTCACCAGGATCCTTGGTGGATGCCTTTGCGCCCGATCCACAAGCAGTGCACAACAGCCGCCTTTGCCGACTCCTTCCCCAAAAACTGGCCGCCTCGCTGGAACCCATCAGTGGATCCTCTTCTCAGGTACGAGTGCCAACTGTTGGGAAGAGCCCCTTTCTTGTGGCTGTGCTCCGATTGGTGCGGCGCTGATTGCAGTGTACAGTGACTGGCTAGGACATTCTCCTCTCACCACAGCCATTGGTGGGGCACTCAGACTGCTGTTTTTTCTAACTCCTGCAGCTTTTCAGTTAGGCGGGCTTGGGAGAAGTGTGTAATATTTTGTCCCACCCCCACCACCCCCTCCCAGGCCTCCATTAAATACTCTGTCATCCCTCTCTCTTTTGACCTATACACCTATCCGCTCAGCACCCCCTGTCCTCAACCAATTGCATCTGTCCTCACCCTTAACTTTCTCTTCCCTGTCTTCCTCTCTCTCCCCCTTCCAAGTACTTCTGTGCCTCCCTTCTCTCCCTTAACCATGGTGGCTTCCAAGCTGAGGCCAACACTATTAGTTGTTGCTTTTATAATACTAATCTGCCCCAATGGGCAAGAGGTTGCATCCTCCTACCCCAACTGCCAGCTAATGCTAACCACTGCTCTGCACTACACTCCTGGCTTGATAACAGGGATCCATTATAATAATCTCTTGAACGACTGCTTCCTACTATGGTTTACTCCTTATCTCCTGCAGCCCCATACGTCTGGCACACCATGTTACCTACTGACTGTGGCAGCCCTCTGCAATAAGGCTAGACAACCCCTGCACCAGTGTGCCAAGACATACAGATGCCTAACAAGCAAGCAAGCCTTCAAAATTCTTAAAACCTCTCTCTTGAGAATTATATTTATACTGCTACTCCTATCTGGAAATGTTCACCCAAACCCAGGACCACATGGACCAACTACCTACCCTCAGAACAAAGCAACGGGATCCCTCACCCTAGCATCCATTAATGTCCGTAGCCTTCTTAGCAAACTCAACAATCTCCAAACCTGGATCCAACAACACAATCCCGACATCTTCTCGGTAGTTGAAACATGGCTCTCCCCCAAGATCCCTGACTCTGCAGTAGCAATTCCCAGATACTCAATCTTCAGGATGGACAGGATCTCGAAGCGGGGTGGTGGCTGTACCATTTACTTAAAAGACTCTCATGGGACACGCTATCCAAGTTCCAAACCCGGACTCACCGTCCCAGATCCTCGCTATCAGAGTTCTTCTAGGGGCCCACAAAAAAAATCTTACCGTTATCTCTGTATATATACCCCCTAAACACCAGGATACCGGCTTCAACAACTTAATAGAATGCCTCAATGGACTGCACCATAATATGGAGATCATAATAATGGGGGACTTTAATATCAACTGGCTTGCACCCAAGGCCTGCAGCTATAAGGATTCTATCACAGCACAGCACCTCACTCAGCTGGTCCCCTCTCCTACTATAAACAACTACAGAACAGGGTCCAGCACCCTAATAGACTGGATACTATCAAATCGCCCTGACAGAATTACTAAAGTGTCTGTTCTCCAGGACTCGATAAGTGACCACTCGCCTGTGATCTGCTCATGGGCTACTAAAATCACTAAGCCTCCCTCGAAAATCATTTACACTAGGGTTATCAAACATGGACACCTACACCAGCTAAAATCTCATCTAAGTAGGCTTGATTGGTCTAAAATTGATTCTCTTAAGGACATCAGCAAAGCACTGGAGCTGTTCATCAGACTCTTCACTACAGCTTTTTTTTTTAAGTTGTTTAACCTGGAGTGGCACACTAAGCTGAAAGTTTTTTTACAGGTGTGACCTGGGAGCACAGGGAAGTTAAGTGACTTGCTCAGGGTCACACAGTTTGCAAGTGGAAGCTGTGGGATTCAAACCCAGGTCTGGTCTGCTGGATGTCACCAGATTTGCAGCTCAGAGCCTTAAACCACTGCACTATACTGTGCTATACTGCCTCCCTACAACCTGTGACATCTATGCACCACTGGTCAAGAAGAAAGTTAAAGGCGTATCGAACCCCTGGATTAACTCTGAACTCATAGCATGACTAAAACCCAGGGACCACCTCTGGCAGTGTGTCCAAGCCACAGGAGCAAAAAAGGACATCCAACGGTACAGAGCAGCAAGAAATAGCTGCACCCAGTCTATTCGGAATGCCAAACATAAACACTTTAGAGAGGCACTTTCCAACTCCTGGGGAGATGTGAAAAAATTCTGGAATAACCTGAAGGACCTTACGGGGAAAGAGGCTAAGTCACCTCCAACTATGCTCAACATTGATGGTACACCTACGCACGACCCCTATACGATCTCTAACACATTCAACAATGCGTTCTCTAACCTGAGCAGTGTCCTACCACCTGATTTCTTCAATGTCCCCACTTCCAGCTTCACCCCAATATCATCATCCCAAGCACACCCTACCCCACAGTTCTTCTTCCAAGAGGTCCCAATGCACCTAGCCAGAACCTACATATGCAAGGCCATCAGCAAAACTGGCTACAGTGGTGACTCCCTTGATCTAAAGCTGCTTTCACTAGTTCTCGAGCTCCTTGAACACCTGACAAAGATATTTAACCTTTCCCTAAGCATGGGTCAATTCCCATCACTCTGGAAACAGGCAACTATCACACCAGTGTACAAAAATGGAGACAAGATGATACACACCAACTACAGGCCCATCGCCATCCTCCCCCACTTATCTGAAGCTCTGAAACAAATTGTCTCTGATCAACTCATGGAGTTCCTGGATAAGTATGAAATTCTCTGCCCAGAGCAACATGGATTCTGGAAAGGGCATAGTACCACCACGGCACTGCTGTAGTTCACCAGTTTCCTCCATGACACCATTGACCAAGGCATGTGTGGAGGGGTGGTATTCATTGATCTAACAAAGGTCTTTGACACCGTTAACCACCTGCTACTTCTAGATCACCTGTCCACCCTTGGCCTCTCCAAGCATGCAGTAAGCTGGTTTGCTAGTTACCTTGGGGACAGGGTACAACATGTCAGGATAGCTGGAGTCACCTCAGATGAAAAACCAGTCCTCTCGGGTGTCCCCCAGGGGTCAATACTGGGACCACTATTCTTTTCTCTCTTTCTTAATGATCTTCCTAGCATCTGCCAACAGAGAATCCTACTTTATGCGGATGATGCAGTACTATTCACTAGGAACCAAGATACTAGCCTCCTAGAGAGTCACCTACAAAGCAACTTTAGGTGTGTTGAAGATTGGTTTTGCTCCCATAAACTCATCCTGAACTTTAGCAAAACTAAGGTTATGACATTCTACAACCAACGGAGCAAGTACAAACCTCTGCTCCTCAACATTATAAACCAAGCGGGGGCCTCACTTGAACATATTCCTGCGTTTAAATACCTTGGCATCACCCTGGACAGCTCACTTACGTTCACACAGCATATAGGTAATGTGGCAAAAGCTGCCTATATATGGATTGGCCTGCTCCACAAACACAAGCATTGCCTGACCCCCGAAGCCCTCAGACTGGCTATCTATAGTTCTGTCATCTCCATTATTGACTATGGTCTTGCCATCTACGGCTCTGCCTCCCAAACTGCTCTCCGGAGGATATCTGTGACACTCAATAAAGCCTGTAGACTCCTAACGGGTGCCTCCCACCTAACTCACACTTGAGACCTATATGCCCAGACTGGATGGCTTCCACTCATGAGCAGAATTCAATACCAGACCTGCCTACTCACCAAAAAAATTATCCTTGGGCACATGCCGCCTGGAGTTGCTAAACTCCTTACCACCCACAGCAACATCCAACCTACATGGAGAGCTCTTCAACAGACGTTCTAGGTCCCAAGATGTCGGACCTCTATGGGGCAGAGATCATTCTCTTCAGGGCTCCTCAGTGGTACAACACCCTAAGCAAAGAAGCACTTACAGCTGCAACTCTAGGTCCTTTAAAAGGAACTTTGACGCCCATTGCTCACAACCATGTAGTGTGATGCACCATAAGCTATGGTCTTCACCTTGCACCAGTGACAATGGTACTCTGGACCTACTGCCTCCTTAATCCTCCTTGCTCACCCCCCCACACTCCTCCCTTTACTCACCACTCCCCTAGCAGCTGACTCTAGGCCTGAGCCACCATCACAAATCTCTTGCCACCTGCCCCTACTAACTGACAATGGCCTTTGCCTGCTCACACATCTCTGCATCTCTCCTCTTCATCTGCTGTTCCCCTTCAAAATTGACTCATGCTGGCAATTGCTGAATCTCTCTGCAAACCACTGCTTAGTCAACCTTGAGTGTAATATTTGTAACTATTGTTTCCTTTGTATTGTCGTTACCATGCTTCCTTTGACATGGAACCTTTGTAAATGAGCAGTCCCTGCTCAAAGGTATTTGTAATCCTAGAGTTTACTAAAATAAAAAAAATAAAAAAATAATCAGATACAGTCCTATCTAGAGTCATAACACGTCGTCAGAAAACAGTATGGCAGTGACACTGCCCTTGTATGCCTCACGACTGACCTGATCAATGATATGGATTCTGGGCAGGCCACAAGAGTGGTCTTCGTGGCCCTAACCAAGGTGTTTAACCTTCTTACTCATGACCTTCTGGTGCACAAATTAAGGGGTCTGGGCTTTGATCACCTGTCATGAAGGTGGCACCACAAGTATTTCTCAGAGCAAATGCAACTTGTTAAATGGGAGGGCAGCTGGTACTCTATGCAGGCAGTCACTAATGGTGTCCTCCAGAGCTCAATTCTAGACCATATTTTATTTTCATTGTTTATAAATATTTTGCCAAATAACTGTAGTAGTGCAAAAATTACTGCTATATGCTGACGATGCATTTCTGTACAGATCTCACATCTACTTGTCTCAGATTCAATCTGGCCTACGGGCAGACCTTGGCTCACTTGAGTCGTTCCAACCAAAATTGCTAATACTAAATGCCAAAAAAATGAAGGCCATGCTATTTCCTGCCAATAGACTGGATCATAATAGACAAACTCTACTCAGCATTAGTACTCTGTTGGGGGGCACATATAGATACAGAGGCTACTGTAACGTATCTGGGAACCCAGCTGTACCAAGAACTTTCCCACAGGCCTCATATCAAATTAGTGGTCAAAACCGTGAATCAAAAACTGGGCCTGCTTTATAGGCTGTTCCTCTACTTTACTAAAAAGGCCAGGCTCTCGATCACCAAGTGTCCTTCTACCCACTATCACCTATGTGCACCAGTTTTGTCATCGCTCAGAGACTAAACTCTCCAAATAGAAGAGTGCCTATCATCGAGTAGCACAATTTACTGCCAAGGTCTACAGCTGTGAACAGCACTGCAGTGCCCTCTCTACACAAAATTGCACCCCTCTCCCCCCTGGAGGGGAAGCTTCAGCTCCCTGTACTTTCTATGCTGCACAAATTCCCCCCCCTCAAAAAAGAATTTGGCTGACATCATGGACTTCAAACCACTTGGAAGGACTCTGCAAACTACTGGACAGAAACTAGCCACTGTGCCAAGTGCACTTTCTGCTGCTAGTTAGTGATCCTTTGTGCCACCAAGCCTTTGGAACAATCTTCCCCCAAGGTCATTGAATGCTTGATCCCTGCATCTTTTACCTCTGCGGTGATGGAGTATTTGTTTGTTAACAGACTCTGTGCCTGCTTTAGCTAGCTGATTTGTTAACCTGATTCACCGTATTTGCCTACAAATAGTGTCCATGCTCTTATAGAACTAAATGCCTCTGAGTACTTATGTGTATCCTGTATGTAACTACCAGACCTGTTGCTCAGAAGTTTTTGTTTTGGAATGTACAGTGTATCCTTTGTTTTCACTGTATTTTGTCATTTACTTATGCACTGTATGTAATTGTTTATTGTTTACTTGTACATTTGGAGTTACGCCTTTGAGCACAAGTGCTCATTTATAAAGGTTCCACGTCATAGGAAAATTGCAGAGTAAACAAAGAATTAAAAAAATGACATTACAATCAAGACATAATCTTAGGCAGCACACAAAGGAGCCTTGTCAGAGATACAATAGCCCAGTTTACACTACCAGCTTTGCAGCGCATCAACTGATGCGTTCCAGTTGATGCGCTGCAAAGCCACCATTGTGGACACTCACCGTTGCAATGTAAGTGCCGCTCTGATGCCTTTTCTGCACCGCTGAAATCCTGGGGACATGTACCAGCTTCAGCGCTTTCCCCTGTGGTGTAAACAGTTGCTGTGCTCCATCTGCTATGCATCCCTTATGTGCCCCTTAGTGAGTCAGCGCACGACATCAGATCGATGCCCACCTGCCCCACCGTGGCCACACCTCTTGGTATGATCTGTGGTGCTCCAACCACCGGAAGTGTAAACACACAATTTCAGCAGTCAATTACAGCAGATCCGATAAATGCAGTACGGTAAGTACAGTGCACCCGTAGTGTAAACAGGGCAAATAATGCATAGCAGCTGGAAAGTACAATACAGCAATGGAAGGGCTGTTCATATCTGTATTTATACTTGTCAGGACTCAGAAGGAGCTGAGATGAGTGGGGCAAAGGCTGGCGCATCACTGGCAGAAATCCAGTCTGGAGGTTGACAGACTTAGATTGATGGCCCATTATAAGGACTATCAATCAGCAATCTCCCATAAGAAGAAAGAGTTCCTGTCCAGGGAGATTGCTGCTGCACAGAATTGACCAGCTCAACTCTTCTGGACTGTTGACAGGCTGTGCAGTCCAGCTTGTCTCCAGCCCCAGGGAGCATTTTCACAAGATATGTGTGATGAGCTTGCTCGATTCTTTGCAGATAAGATTGCCGCCATTAGGTCTGAGATCTGCCGAGCTCCCTCCAACGGGCCTTGTGGATGTCAACGGGAGGTTGCAAGCACCCAGTTTGTCTGGTCTGATTTTGGCCAGCTGGAGAACATAGCCATTGTATGGATCATCCAGAAACTATGCCCAACCTACTGTCATTTGGACCTGGGCTCAACTCGCCTCTTAGTGGGGTGTGTTGAGATCATCGGCCCAGTCCTGGCAGAGATAATCCAGTGTTCGATGGAAAGAGGGGTGTTTCCTTCTCCCCTGATGAAGTTGGTAGTAATACCCTTCCTTAAGAAAGCTTCCCTTGACCCGGACTGCCTGTCTAACTATAGGCCGATCTCTAACCTGCCCCCTGTGGGCAAGGTTATTGAGAAGGCAGTTGCGGAGCAACTGGAGGTCCACTTAACCACCTACAATGTCTATGAACCTTTCCAGTCCAAATTCTGGAAAAGGCATAGCACTGAGACAATGCTTGTTTGGGTATTTAATGATCTTCTGACGGCGAGAGATCAGGGAGGCCATTCCATCTTGGTCCTCCTCGATCTCTCTGCAGCATTTGACACCATGGACCATGGTGTATTATTGGAGCTACTGCAGTTTTTTTGTTGACTGTCTGGAACAGTCCTCAGATGGTTTCAATTTTTCCTCATGGGTAGGACTCAGACAGTGGTGTCTGGGGGGTGTATTCCTCAGCCCCTCTCCCACTGCCCTGTGGGTGGCACAGGTTCCATCCTTTCACCCATGTTGTTCGTGGTGTATATGCTACCGTTGGGGGACATTATTAGACAGTATGGGCTGAGCTTCTACTGTTATGCGGATGCAACTCAGCTCTGCATGCCTTTTATGTCTGAACAGGTTGGAGCCATTTCGGTGTTTAAAGGAGAACACCGCTTATGCAGGTAGTTTGTGTGTGTTACTTGCACTCCTTCAATTTTGTAATCCTCTGCCCTATGAATACATATCATTGTAATCCTTATTTTTTGGCTTGCTTTGTTGTCTGTGTTTCAGTCTGTTGCCTCCATACAAGTGGCGCCATGTTCCTTCTGTTCTCCCCTGTTCATACCTCGCAGTGGCTTGTGTGCATGTTCCCATGCCCTATGTTCTCATGGGAAAATGTCTTGTAAGCACCACGCATGTTGATTCCCGGGCGTGCCCTCAATAATACTGGCAGCACTGATACAAATCTTTCCCTGGCATGGTTATATGTGTCCCATTTAATGTTTTCAGTCCTGCTGCTTACCTGATGAATTAAAGTCCCTCTATATTGCTAGTGTCGCATAGAAAATGTGAATGCTCATTCTCTAAATGTGCTGCGATGAGTTTTATTACCATTGATTGCTGTGCCTGACTCATTGGCATGGGAATCAATGGTAAAGCAACTCGTAGTGGCACATTTACAAAGAGTATTTACATTTTCTATGCAACACTGGCAATACAGATACACTTTCATTCTTCAGGTGAACTGCAGGATTGAAAAAATTAAACTGTACCTTCGATACAGATCTCATCAACCACCGAACCAGCATTTCTTGTATCTGTTATGTCCCCGGATTATGGTATGCGTTAGTAGTTCTGTCTGCCTTTAATCCACTGTGCAGTTCCATAATGTAGCCTTTTTTAGTATTCAACAGTATTGCGCAGCCCCCCCTCAAAGGGCAGTCAAATGCCTAATTCTGCATCATCCCTTCATGTGTCACTAAGCCATTTTGCTGAAGTACAATCAGATAACTTGCAAGTGCAGGCTTTCTGATATACCTATACGTGTCACTTGTAAATGTATTATGACTCTTTGGAATTTGCAAGTGTGTGGTACAAAAAAATTAGAGTGTAACCCCTAGGTGGCACTATCCCAAGGGCTACTACCCTTGCCTGCTTGGCTAGTAGCAGGTTAAGGGGCCTGAGTTCTGAAACAGGTGTCTCCACCCAGAGGTCAGGATTGGTAGTGGTCAAGTTAACCTGGGCACAGCCCTCCAGGGCACTGTAACCCCCCCTTACTAGTGGCTGGAACAATACACAATAATCACTTTCACAATACCCCTGATACACCACACAAGTACCCACACTGCCCCATGCGATTGTGGAGGGACCTCAGTACCAAATCTTTAAAGGCCATGGGCAGGACCAATTGTTGCTTGTCTACTTTAGCACTACAATCTACTGCCTCTCTATACAATGACTGATTGAGCAACTTCAATCTGAGACCTTCTTTAAACAATAAAGCAGTTCGCAAGTCAATGGAACATAACTTAGACACATCTTTCCCCATATGCAGGGCATCAAGTGCTGGCTGAATCATATGATCTTGGGATTGAGCCCACTGAATGCTGTCATTGTCAAATTGAGGTAGTGCACTAATATTTAGAGTAGAGAACTAGCAATAAGCAGCTGGTATGCAGGTGTCAGAAGGGCCCAAGCAATCTACTAAACAGTCCACTGTGTCCCCAGACATCTGTTCATCTCTATCAAACTTTTAGCACAATGCTTGAATGTCAGGTTCAGACAGCCTGACCCAATCACCCTTGGAAGTGGGCCTTCATGATAGAGCGCCAGCATCAATATGGTTCAGGCCCGGTCTGTATTCGACAGCATAATCATAGGTTGATAATGCAGAAAGCCACCGGTGCCCAGTGGCGTCTGACTTAGCTGAAGTCTGTAAATAGGTCAACGAGTTATTGTCAGTCTTCACCAATATCTTTGCCCCATAGAGGTATTCATGAAACTGGTCAACGATGGCCCATTTTAGCGCAAGAAACTCCAACTTATGCACAGGGTAGTTTCGTTTGGACGGGCTCAAGCTTCTGCTGGTGAAAGCTACTGGTCTCAGGCCATCCTCATGGTCTTGATACAGCACCACTCCTAGACCCTGCAGACTAGCATCCGTATGCAGCACATAGAGTTTGGTGGGGTCAGCATAGGCAAGGATGGGGGCATGGGTGAGCTGGTATATGATCTCATGGAAGGCTGCTTTACAGTCTGGCATCCAGCTGGGCCCGAAGAGTTCACCTGGGTGGAAGTATACTTTTTCTGGTTCTTTAACGGACCCTTTTTTTGTATTTACGATTGGTAGGAGGGTAACCCTGGGTAAGGTTCAAGAGTGGGCGACTCACCTTGGAATAGTCTTTTATAAACCTGCGGTAGTAGCCACAGAACCCCAGGAAATGTAGTTCTTTCAGATTATGGGGCTGGGGCCAAGTAGTCAGTGCTTCAACCTTACTGGGTCAGTCTCTATCCCTTTTGTAGACATTAAGTGCCCCACATACTTCACAGAGTTTTGGAAAAATTGGCAGTTGTCAATGGACAGTTTGAGGTCGAAGTCTTCCAGTCAGTCTAAGACTTTAAACAGTCAGTTCTCACGCTCCTCTAAGGTGCTCCCAAACACAATGACATTGTCCAAGTACACCAGGCATTCCAGAAAATTCATATCTCCCACTGCACATTCCATCAGTTGCTGAAAGGTGGCTGAGGCACCTGATATCCCCTGTGGCATCCTCAGAAACTCATAGAACCCCAATGGACAGATGAAGGCTGTTTTCTCATGTTCTTCCAGGGCCATCGGGATTTGATAGCATCTGCTATGAAGATCCAACACTGAGAACCATTTGTTCCCATTCAAGCAGTCCAGGGCATCTTGTACACGAGGCATAGTGTATTGGTCTGGGATGGTCCGCTGGTTCAGGGTTCAGTAATCAACACACATCCTCACAGACCCATTCTTCTTATGCACAACCACAATGGGAGAGGCATAAGGGATCCTGGATTCTTGTATCATGCCAGCAGGGAGCATTTCCTTCAGGTGTCTTCTCACATCATCTATGTCTGCTGGGGCTAGGCATCGGGACCTCTTTCGAAATGGCCATTCATCGTGCAGGCGTATATGATGCTCTGCACCCTGGACACATCCCACATCCCATTCCTTCAATGAAAACACTTGGTCTTTATGGGCAAGTCTCTTGCTAATTCTAGCCTTCAATTCAGCTGGCAATGGGGAGTCACCAACGTCAAACAAGTCTGGGGTCACTCTCTCCTTCTCACCAGGGTGCTTGCTGCTAGGCAATACTGCAGTGTCTGCACAGTGTACCATAGCTAGGGTGCACCCTCTGTTCACCTGGATCTCCCAATCTGACACATTGTGAATCTGGACCATCACTCATCGTGCATAGGCATGGGCATGAGCAGGCAAGATGCTGGGCTTGACCAATAATCCTTCTTGCAATTTTCCATCTCCTGGTGCATCCAACATCAGTATTTTGTTCTTGACATCTTTCCAGAGGTGGACATCCCCTTGAATGGTACACTGAGCATTAGGGGCCAGTACCATTGACTCGGGATCCTTCTTCCACACAATTCCTACCGCTTCATCCTGGTCTACTTCCTCAGTTTTACTGTTGCAAATCATAGGCCCTCTTGATCAGAGCCAGAATTCTCAGGGCCCTCCCAGTCCATCGCCCTTGTTTCTCATGACAGAGTTGCACCAGTCTCCCAAACATATGGGTGTTTGTCCCAATTAACGGGGGACTCCATCATACAATCTAGTGGGGGGACACACTAGGGCCAATGTCTTTACTCGCTCCTCTACACCAGCTACAGTTGCAGGAAAAGACAACCAGAGGCAGACATACCCTAGGTAGGGATAAGACTTGTCGTTCAGGCCCCACACATGTAGGCCTTCCAGGGATTGCAAAGGCACATCAGATAAGTGTTGTCATACCAGTCCTGGAATACAGTGGTCACTTGTGACCCACTGTCAAGCACAGCCCAAATATGAATACCATTCACAGTCACTGTAGTCTCCATTGAAGGGCCCAATATTTTGGACCAGTCTGGAGAGGCAGTAGCAGAGGCCTGGACAGACAATTTAACCACAAAGAAATTTGAGTTAGGGTTTCTCGAACCCTCACTGCACTCATTTTGGGCACCCCTTGGCCAATGATTTGCTTTTTGGAGCTCCCCTTGGAGTCTGTTTACTACTCTTTCTAAGTCCTTCTGAGACCGGCATTCTTTTTTCATATGGCCATTCTTTCCACAGTTGTGACAAATGATAGACTCCTGGGTCATCCTAGGAGAGAACATTGTATGAGGAACTGAAGCAGTAGTAAGAGATTGGGGTCTAGTATCTGCTTGCAGCGGTGAGAGTGGTGCAACATGTCTTAACAGTTCCTTTAGAGTGGCAGTCAATCCAGTGATCTCAGCCTTGGAGCCACCCTCAGTAGCGGATGCCTGAGGGTGCACCCCCACACCCATGGCAATCACGTCCTGAAAGGGACCAGAATCTTGTTCCATGGGGGAAACCCTTGCAGAGGCACCTGTCATTAACTCTTGGACTTCCTTTAGTAGCTCATCTTTCCAATGTTGGGCCCCTTGGCAGGAAGTCCTTTGCATTCTCAGAGTGCTCGTTAAGTGCCAACATTTGCCCCTGAGCCTCACTTGACTGATCACTCTTGGTCACTTGCGAAGCAGATATGGGTGCAATTCTCCATGGGGTCGCCTTTACTCAACTCCCCAAATTTCTTTCATTAGCTCGTGATAGGAGGGGGCGATTCCAGTCGGGTAGCAAGGCGCAACTGAAGCAGTAACAATTCTGAAAACAGCAGAATTAAGGATCCAGTCCAGCCCAGTTCAATCTAATTCATTTGATGACAAACTACCCTTTCTAAGGCACTCTTATAGCAGCTTTTCAAGCCAAGGTACATACACAGACAATTGCTCCCCTTGGTACTGCTGAGTATTTCTTACTCTCCACCACAGATCCTCATCTGAATTCCAGGCTCCCATATACATTCTCCAATGCATCAAGATAGTACTGTGCAATTGCTTTGTGGTTATTGGCCCGCTTGGTACGAATGGTAGCCAGGGTAGGACCTTGGAGACTCTCACTCAACCTCTTTGATTTCTCTGCTTCTGAGCATTGCCATTCAAATACAAGAGGGGCAACATAGTCTATCCAGGTATCCCAGTCATCCTCCCCCTGGGGGTGGGGAGGGTGCCCAAGAAGATTCTCAGCCTTCGGTAGGAGTCGTGACTAATGGCAGGTACAGATATAGGGCCAGCACTGGCACAGGCACAGAAGGTGGGGCAGTAATAGGTGCTGGAGTGGGAGGGGGTGTTGGGGAAGGAACACCCCCAAGTGGCAGGAATAATTTCTTGAAGTCTTCTATGGTTTTCCCTTCCTCCAGCAACAACTTAGCAAATTTCTCCTCAGAAGTCTCAGATAATGGTGGGAGCTCATCCTGGGGTCTTTACTGTCTTTTGTTATCACTCTCCAGGCAACTGGAGCCCCTTCTGGGGCAATAGTCTGTGGCACTTTAGAGCTCTCCACGAGGTCACTACAGTCTACGAAGGCTATGAAAGTTTGGGCGATCAAATCAGACTGTCAACCCACCACCACCACAGGGTTTTTTAAACATTCAACTTTGGAGAGTGCTCCCTCTACAGTGTCTTTACTTGTATCCAGTGGAATATCCAGTATAAGTAGAGCATTTTGGGAGTTGATCTCCTGCCCAGTACACTGCCCCACCAACTGGTGTACAGCCATTTCTACTGGGGTAGCCATTAATCTTTAACAATAATTTGTAATTTTTGGCCACTAGAAGGCACAAAATCCCAGTGATGAGCCTCCAAAATGTAACCCCTAGGTGGCGCTATCCCAAGGGCTACTACCCCTGCCTGCTTGGCTAGTAGCAGGTTAAGGGGCCTGAGTTCTGAAAGGGGTGCCTCCACCCAGAGGTCAGGGTTGGTAGTGGTCAAGCTAACCTGGGCACAGCCCTCCAGGATACTGTAACCTCCCTCTTTCCTTACTAGTGGCCAGTACAATACACAATAATCACTTTCACAATACCCCTGATACACCACACAAGTACCCACACTGTTTGCACTTACCACCAGGGCTTTCCTCTGGCCTGATCCTGGGGACCCCCTGTAAAACAAGGTTATACACAGCAAATAACAGCAGTACAGTATCCTTGCACAAACTGGTACCACAGTCAGGGTAAATGCAAAAAAGAGTTAGATCTGATTTATTTAAGGGACTTGAACAAAGGAGGGGCGTAATCAGGTTAATTTGCTTAAAAGCTGTATCAATCAGACAGTTATACATGCACTTCAGAGTCCATAAACAGTCACACACTCTGGGTACCCAGATGGAGAATGGTGGGCTAGCCAGGAACATTGCAGCTGGTTGGGGCCCTGTGATGGAAGAAAACAACATGCACAACACACACTATTTATAATCCGGAGCCGGAGGGCTCAGTTCATGAAAAGAAAACAAGACAATCAGAAGACACACTTTTAGATTAGGCTGTTGTTGTAGGGAGCTACCCTGATGATTATTCATGATACCCAAGACTGGACACAGGCTGGACGAAAATCGAGACAGCAGGTGGTTAATCTGGAGTGCCAGGAGAAGCAGGGCCCACATGAATCACCGAGGCATCGTTCCTGTTCAAGCGTGGAGCAGGGGGTTGATCCCCAGGCAGGTGTCTCGTCGATGGCTTTCTCTGTGCAGCGGGTAATCTGGCAGGGCCTGTGTGACAAGGCCCCGGCCAAATGAAGACAAATTTGGATACAGTCCATTTTGGGCTGGATACAGCTTCCAGCAAGCAAAACACAGTTCACGAAGTGGGGAACCAAATCACGACCCACTAACAACTCACAGCACATTTACATGTAAGAAAATTCTATTGTACCAGGCAAACCGCTCTCCGGTCACGATCACAGAGTCTCTATACAAATGGGATTCAAAAGCAGCTGGAAATCCTGACAGGCCGATCACATTCAGCAAAATCTTCGGTCTTCTTCAGGTATGAGCCTGGTAAAAAATCAGTGGCTTACTTCGGTCTCACAAACTTGGATTTAGTCTGAAATAATTCTCTTCTCTCCCTCTTGGGGCAGCAGGCAGACATGCAGGCCACAACTCAGGCCTTTCCACAGTTCTCCCATGTGAAACTACTTAGACGGCTGCTTGACTGTCTCAAGCTGTTGCTTCTTCAGCTCCCAACTTGGATCTGACTCAACTGCCAGCAAGCCTGGGACTTTCCCCAGAATCCAAAAGGTTTGGTTGGCTGATCTGTCTGTCAGTCACAACAAAGGCTCCCCCTTCAGGTGCAAAAAGGTGCCAAAAGCCCAAAACTACAATTCCTACAGATTCTGACTCCAGACAGCTCCATTTTAGGTCCCACCAGTACTGATTGGTCCAATTCGCAGTCCTGGGCCAAGATAGTGGAGATAAACAAAACAGCCCTTGCTGCAAAGGAGGCAAGTTAGACAAACTACATTATCATTATCACTCTAAATGATTTTCAGCAAACAGTTACATCTTTCAACAGAGCTCCCTCTCAGATTACTTATGACTGCAATCCAGGCAGCTCTTAAAGAGACAGTACACAGAGGCTATAGAGGTACTCTCTGTCAATCACACTTAAACTGCTAAAACGCAGGACACCAGCCTGGCAGTGAGCATTTAGGCAAGTTCGAGGAAGACTTTTTGGGAACCCCCATTTGTAGGGGGTTACAAGAGGATAAATAAAATATAGTACATATGTGCAAGATTGATCCTATAATGCAGGCAATTGCCATCAATGTCTTTGTCACATGAAAAGGATAAAATACATAACACCGTGTGTACACTGAGAAAGGTGTCTGAAGAGCGAAAATACCCTTGTTTATGTGACAGATCATAGATGGTAATCTTTATGTGATGGTTTATTTGTTTTATATTGCCATTTATTTAAACTCATTTGGTAGCCTATTACAATGAAGGCTACATGTTCTGCGACATCTGGATTAAAATAAACATGGCTGAGAATATCCCTGTCTCTGCAGGTATGGGTTCAGTTGCCAACATCACAGCACTGGTGGGGGCTCATGAGGGACATGACACTCTTTTTTTTTTTGTTACTATTTTTCTCCCCCTCGGAGTCCTCTGCTGCCCCTCTGATGTCCCCCCCACACAGACACCAGGTATGAGTCTCCCTTCCCTGAACCCCACGACTTGCCCTTCATGGCAGGGGTGGGGAGCGACTCAACCCACCTGACCAGATGAGTATTCAGGGAGGTGCCTTCCCAGGCCTGTTGTGGTAGGGGACTATCGTCATCCTTGCAGAGGACTCCCACTTTCTTGTTTTTCTGGTTCTTCCCCTGAGAGGCCGTGGCATGCAATGATGCCAGTGGCGTCAGCACGCATGCTCCCGTGCGCACCCTCGCCAAGCGCCTGCCTCAGTTCCCTCCCCACATTCTTTAGAGCTGATGTGCCACCTCACAGCCTCCGCTAGGGGGAAGGCAATCGCTGGGCCTTACTCACCCCCTCCCTGGAGAAGGAGAGCAGTCCTGGGGACGCTCAATCCTTCTCCTCCCTGCCTACCCCCGGTGACCCATGTCCGTTCCCAAACATGGGTCGCCGGTGAGATGCGAGGTAAGGCGTCCAAAGCCTCAGCACCACCAGGCTGGCAAAGGACATGACACTCTGAGTCACCTCACTTCCTAACCACAGGGAGCCCTCATGGAACAGAAAAGGGAAATCAAACAAACCCCCCCCAACAACACTAAAAAACATCCTTCTACATGATATCCAGGAGACAAGAGTCAGACTCCAACTCCCCCAAAACACATCTTTTTGATATACTTCACTGCCCATAAGCTACTGCTAAGCTACTGCTTTTACACATAATTATGGCCAATTACAGCTGCTTGCCTTTAACTCAATGCATATATGCACACTGATGCATACAATGCAAATAACAGTAATGATTTATTGACGATTGCACTCACAAACGTGAGACTGATGATGGATTGAGGCAGCTGTGCATGCACACGGTGACATGATGGGTAAAATGCATGCACAGAAAAGCAACAACATGGACATGCAAGACCGCAGAGTGCAGACACGAGGACTGAGGGTAACGCTCACGTCTGGGAGAATTTAAATGCAGAGTGCGGCGCCTTACTACACTACTGCACAGCATGGAGATCGCCAGTTGTATTCACAGGTAACAAAGTGAATTTAAACTACAAGAACTAATAACATGGGATAAAAAAAGAATATCCTGCATCAGACATTGCACAGGCAAGGAATTGGGAAATGTCCATGCACTGTTTATTGAGGTTCTCCTTTAATAACTGCCTCTCCAGGATCTAGGACTGGATGAGGGCCAGCTAGCTGAAGTTGAACCCTGATAAAACGGAGGTGTTAGTAGTGGACCCAGGTCACTGGGGGTTACGTTTAGTGACTGGTCAACCATCTGGGCTATGTCTTGATGGGATCCAGCTGCTTACCTCTGACCAAGTGCAGAACCTGGTCTTTGTTTTCAAAAGTGGCCTGACTTTAAAGGCTTAGGTGTCTGCTGTTGTGAAAATGTCATTTTATCATCTCAGGAACATCGTCTGGGTTAAGCACCTGATCCCCCTTGATGGCCTTCCTGTCTTAGTTCATGCTTTTGTGACCTCCTGTTTTGACTACTGCAAAGCCCTTTACCTTGGGCTACCAGGGGTTGATATCCACCATCTGCAGCTGGTCCAGAATGCGGTAGCCAGGCTGCTGACTGGCCTATCGAGATCTTACCCACTGATCGATCTGGCAGATAGCCACCAACTCAGGGAGGGACCTCCCAGTCTGGCTCGTCCAGTCACGGAGTGGCTTCTCCCTGCATGGAGCACAGATGGGCTACAGACCTTGGTCCCTGGCTTTTCCCCCTTCAGAGCGAGACCGAGTAGCCCGGACTGGACATCAGGGGTCCTGTTGGGCAATGGGGTGGGGCGGGGAAGGGCGCACCCTGGCCACCTGCTGGCCAGGTGCCAGCCCCAATCCTCGCATGAAGCACAGCCATTTCTTCAAGCACTGAGGTCTGCAAGGGCCACCCCACCTCTCTATCCCGAGGTTGCCACCCCCCCAGCCCTCCGGGGCAGGGGCAGCTCTTGACTTGCACCAGGGGTGTCCTCCCTCGGAGGCCCTCCACCCAGCTTGGAGGTCCAGGCCCCAGACCCTCCTCCAGCTGCCCCCCTTTGGTGTGACTATTTGGTTGATCTTGCCAGTAGCATATGCTTGTCTCAAAGATTAAGTCATGCAAGTCTAAGTACAAAAGGATGGTACAGTGAAACTGACTGGCTCATTAAATCAGTTATGGTTCCTTTGACTGCTCCAATGTTACTTGGATAACTGTGGTAATTCTAGAGCTAATACATGCTGACGAGTGCTGACCTCCAGGGATGCATGCATTTATCAGACCAAAACCAAGCTGGGTCTCGGCCCAGCAGCTTTGGTGACTCTAGATAAACTCGGGCCAATCACATGCCCTCGTGGTGGTGACACAACATTCGAATGTCTGCCCTATCAACTTTCGATGGTACTATCTGTGCCTACCATGGTGACCATGGGTAACGGGGAATCAGGGTTCGATTCTGGAGAGGGAGCCTGAGAAATGGCTACCACATCCAGGAAAGGCAGCAGGCACACAAATTACCCACTCCCGACTCAGGGAGGTAGTGACGAAAAATAACAATACAGGACTCTTTCGAGGCCCTGTAATTGGAATGAGTACACTTTAAATCCTTTAACGAGGATCTATTGGAGGACAAGTCTGGTGCCAGCAGTCATGGTAATTCCAGCTCCAATAGCGTATATTAAAGTTGCTGCAGTTAAAAAGCGCGTAGTTGGATCTTGGAATCGGGCTGGCGGTCTGCCGCGAGGTGAGCTACCACCTGTCCCAGCCCCTGTCTCTCAGTGCTCCCTTGATGCTCTTAACTGAGTGTCCTGGGGGTCTGAAGCATTTACTTTGAAAAAATTTGAGTGTTCAAAGCAGGCCGGTCACTTGTATACTTCAGCTAGGAATAATGGAATAGGACTCCGGTTCTATTTTGTTGGTTTTCGGAACTGGGGCCATGATTAAGAGGGTTGGCTGGTGTGAATGCATGGAACAGCCTTCCTAAGGAGGTCGTCGAGTCAAGAACAGTGGGGGAATTCAAGAATGCATGGGACAGACATAAGGCAGTCCTAGTGGGGGGTAGGAGGAAGTAGGCAGTTGGTTAACTAGAATCTGCAGCTTATCCATCAAATAGGAAAATGGGCAGACTAGGTGGGCCAAGCGGTCCTTATCTGCTGTCAAATTCTATGTTTCTATGTTTGCCAAATCTCCCCTGTGCTCCGCAGTCTGCACTGGCTGCTAATTTGCTGGTGGATCACCTTCAAGGTCAGTTTACTGACCTATAAAGCCCTACATGGCCAGTGAGCAGGTTACCTGCAAGATCTCCTTTGCCCTTATCGCCACCTCCAATCTCTCTGCTCCACTGGTGATGGATTGCTAGAGGTTATGAGGGTACATCTTAAAACCCATGGTGCTCATTCCTTTGCTTTTGATGCCCCTACCCAGTGGAATTCTCTACCTCATCAGTTAAGAGAGTGCCCAACTATCGAGCATTTTAAATCTGCCTTTTTAATCAAACCTTTTCAGATTTTGGTTAGTCTGGCTAGTACTATTTATTACAGATGGTTTGTTGTTTTTATTATGTTTGCTTGCGCGCATGCGCAAGAAACATTATGTGGCAGCTTAGGAGAGAAGCGGGTTGTGGAGGTGCAGCACTGTGGCA
Organism: Neoceratodus forsteri; assembly: GCA_016271365.2. Classification (NCBI taxonomy): domain Eukaryota; kingdom Metazoa; phylum Chordata; order Ceratodontiformes; family Ceratodontidae; genus Neoceratodus; species Neoceratodus forsteri. The sequence goes on along the minus strand of JADMNL010000025.1, from coordinate 127,894,011 downwards.
ACCAATGGAGGCACTGCATTTGGGGGCTTGGCACTGGTGGACCAATGGAGGCACAGTGTGCCAATGACACTGGTCTCCAAAAGTGCCACCAAGTAAACATTTTAACCGCAGCAATCAAGGGCCACCTTGTCATTGCAGCGCCAGCCATTCTGCTGCAATGAGGGAGCGACCCGTCATTGCAGGGCGGAATGTTACCTAGTGTAATATTATTTGTGAACATGGCAGCGGCTTGCCGTCATGTTCACAAACAATATTATTCAGCCCCCATGCACCCCCCAAAACAGTCTTTGTTTGCCGACGGGGCCCCAATCCACATCAGCTTCAGTCCCCGTCCCAGTTTGATTTACCGACGAGGAGCCCACTCCCCATCAGCATAATGTCCCCCATCCTGTTTAATTTGCTGATGGGGGAGCCCACTCCCTGTTGGCATAATGTCCCCCCCAAAAAAGTAGATTTGTGTCAAGGGGGGTTCCCAATCCACTTCAGCTCTTACACCCCCTGCATGTGCCGACAGGGGTGCCCAATCCCCCATCAGTTACAGTCGCACCCCCAAAAAAAACACTCAGTTGGCACACTGGGAGCCCACCCCAGCGTGCAAAATGCCCCTGTTAAAAAAAAAGTCCCATGATGTTTTTTTCTTTTTTTTTTTCCCGGTAAATCTGAAAACAGTCCCTCGTTGAGTCAGGTGGCCCCGCCCAAACCCGCGCCCACCCACCGCGCACCCTGCCTCCCTGCACCCCCCACCCCATACTTACCTCCAGAGCCCAGCGCGACGATCTTTGGTGGACTGGGAACACATCTGCACTCATCAAAGCTGACTGCGAACTGAAGAAACGCCGGTAAGCTGTATAATGGCATAAATAGGGTTTTTTCAACTTTAGTGCATATCGCAAGTATTTTGGGGAATTTTGGCACCAAATTTTCAACATGGGGTTATTGGGAACCCTCCTCATGAGTTCAGCCACTGTCATGGCATTATTCAGTCCCAAAAGGTGATTTTGCAGTCACTGCATGGAGTCACTTTTCAGAACCGATTAACGAAATGACAGTGCCAGTGTTCATGAGGGGGCCTCTCAAAAAGTCTGTGTTGCAAATTTGGTGGGAAAAATCCAAGAAATTACTGTTTTACGAGCCATTGACAGTAGTTGGCACGACGCCAGAATCTTCGTGAATTTGCAATATTTTCACTCTAGATTTTCAACATTGCCATTTTTCTGCACCTCCTTATGAACAGTATAGCTGTCATTTTTCACATCCTGGCCAAAGTGTGTTTTCGCAGTTCCGGCGCAGAATAGCGTGGTCACTGTGGGAAATCAGTGTTCAGGACACATTAAGAAAACCACAGTGACACTGTTCATTAGCAGAGGTCCTAAAATGCCTATGTTGAAAATCTGGTGATGAAAGCCCATACAATGACTGTGTTACAAGCGTGCGTTGAGCAGTTTCCACACACGCTTGTAACTTCACACATTTGTAATATTTTCACTCCAGATTTTCAACATTGCCATTTTTCCACACCTCCTTATGAACAGTACAGCTGCCATTTTTCACATCCTGGCCGTAATGTGTTTTTGCACTTCCGGCGCAGAATAGCATGGTTGCTGTGGGAAATCAGTGTTCGGGATACATTAAGAAAATCACAGTGACACTGTTCATGAGCAGAGGTCCTAAAATGCCTATGTTGAAAATTTGGTGGCAAAAGTCCATAAGAAAAAATTACTCACCTTAGTAATTATGTTTCTTCTAATGGAGTCTTGCTGTATTCTGACTATTGCAGTTAGCCCCAGCACTTAAACTGCCTCGGAGAGAAGAGGGTTAATTTCTATGCAGAGCATAGAACGTTGAGCTCAAGCTCGGTTCCAACCTCTGTCTGCTGCACTTTGAAGCACAACCATCAGATTCTTATGAGCTAATACTAACTACTATGTGGAAATTGTTAAATTTTTACTAGCCAAATGGCAACCAAATATTTTGGATCCCCAAAAGACTCAAGTCGAGAAATCCAAAATCAAAAACCAGGTAGTGAACAACTTAAGACTGTTAAATTAATAATATAACCCACTCCCCCTTTCTAAAAGGAGGGAGTGCCCAAATGCACCCGTGGGGTGCAACACTGCACCTGCCAGCCCACTTCCCAAAAACAGGTTCTGAGAGGGGAGGTAGGGAGGGAGGTCAGAATACAGCAAGACTCCATTAGAAGAAACATAATTACTAAGGTGAGTAATTTTTTTCTTCAAACCACATGAAGTCTTGCTGTATTCTGACTATTGCAGACTACCAAGCAATACTTCCATGGAGGAGGGAATCGAACCTACCTTGGGAATAGGCTCTGCAGTACTGCTGTACCAAACTGAGCATCACTCCTAGCCTGGATGTCCAGGGAGTAATGTTTGGTGAATGTATGGACTGTTTTCCAGGTGGCTGCTTTACATATCTCTAGCAAAGGAATATCCCTGGCTGCAGCCAGGGAAGCAGCTGTACCTCTAGTGGAATGAGCCCTTAGACCTGAGGGAGGTATTTTGCCTAGCTTCTCATAGCAGAATTGAATACAAGAGATAATCCACCTGGCAATAGTTCTCTTAGTGGCAGGTTTGCCCTTCCCCTCTTCCCCATAAGTGACAAACAACTGGAGGGAGTCAAACCTTTGAACCTTAGTATGCTCAATGTAGTAACTAAGGGCTCTTTTAACATCCAAACTGTGTAAACTTCTTTCTCCTGAAGAAGAATGATCAGTGAAGAACATAGGGAGAGACATAGATTGGTTCAGATGAAAATCTGAAACCACTTTAGGTAAAAATCTCCTGTTAGTTCTAAGGACCACCTTATCTCTATGGAATGAGAGAAAATCAGGCTCCACTGACAGAGCTTGCAATTCACTGATATGCCTGGCAGAGGTAATAGCTACCAGGAACACAGTTTTCTAAGTCAAGTACTTAAGCTCTGCTGAAGACAAAGGCTCAAAAGGGGGTTGCATAAGCTGAGCAATGCAAACATTTAGATCCCAAGCAGGAGTAGGATCCCTAAACGGTGGATTGGTATGAAGCAATCCCTTGAAAAGTTTACAAAATACAGGGGTGAGATGACAGTGAGAAAGGCTTTCGCACTGACAGAAATGCAGAAACAGCTGACAAATATACTTTGAGAGTAGCTGGTCTGAGGCCTAGGCCATTAAGATGAACCATATAATCCAGAACTGTAGACAATTCAGCAGTGTCTGGGCATATATGCTTCTTGGAACACCAAATGCTGAATCTTTTCCATTTGGAGTTATATGTTTTTCTGGTGGCAGGCTTTCAAGAGGCTTTGAGAATATCCAGAACCCCTTGGGACAGATGCAACTCTGCATACTTTAACTCTTCAAGAGCCATGCCTTGAGATTGAGAGACCGAAGACTGGGGTACCAAATCCTCCCCTGAGAGGAGGTTAACAGGTTGTAATTCCTGGGAAGAGACAGGGGAAGATGGACTGCTAGGGACAACAACAGGGGGTACCAAGGCTGCCTGGACCAGTCTGGAGCAATCAGAATCACTTTGCAGTGTTGTGACCTTATCTTGACTAGAACCTTGAACAGTAGAGGAAAGGGAGGGAAGACATATAAAAATGTCTCCTCCCAGTTCAAAATCAGAGCATCCAGAGGGACTGAGCCCAAGACTGGGGGTCTGCAACAAAACAGAGGAAGTTGGTGATTGTCTGGGTCTGCAAAGAGATCTGTCTCTGGAGTGCCCCACCTTGAAAAAAAATCACTTTCAACACCGGAGGGTCCAGGGACCATTCGTGATGGTCCGGGAGATCCTGCTCAATGCATCTGCTAGCACATTGTCCTTCCCTGGAAGGTGGACTGCTATCAGACAGGTCTGCAGAGAATAAGCTAGGGACCACAATTTCATGGCTTCTGGGCACAAGGCCGTGGACCGAGTGCCTCCTTGCTTGTTGTTGTACCACATGGTGGTGGTGTTGTCTGTCCTGACCTGAACCACCTTGTTCTGCACTGACTGAGAGAAAGCTTGCAGGGTCAGAAAGACTGCCCTGAGTTCCAAGAGATTGATATGAAGAAGGGATTCCTGAGGGGACCACAGTCCCTGGGCTGTGAGAGCCCCCAGATGGGCTCCCCACCCCAATAGAGAAGCATCCTTGGTTAGAACCACAGTGTGAGACTGAGTGACAAATGGGACTCCTTGTCTGAGGTTGCCCTGATCATGCCACCATTGGAGAGCCTGGATCAGAGTCTGAGTCACTGGAACTAGTTTGGTTAGAGAATCTTTCTTCTGAGACCAAAAGGTCCTCAGGTGAAAGTGAATGTCCCTCATCTGAAATCTGGCCCCTTGGACCACTGCTGTAGAAGCTGCCATGTGGCCCAGAAGCTGAAGGAAGTGCCTTGCTGGCCAAGAGACCAGAAGGTGAAATGAAGAAGCCAGCTCTAAAATAGCCCTTGCCCTTTCCAGGGGAAGAAAAGCTCTTGCTTTGACTGTATCCAACTCTGCACCTATGAAGGTGAGGAGCTGTACAGGCTCAAGAACTGACTTGGGAAGACTGAGAAGGAATCCTAGGGAAGTGAGTACTTGCTGAGTCACTTGCAGGTCTGACTTGACTTGGTCTGGGGACTGACCCACAATGAGCCAGTCGTCCAGGTATGGAAATATGGAAATATTCTTCCTTCTTAAAAAGGCCACTACTACTGCTAGGCATTTTGTGAATACCATTGGAGCTGAAGTCAGGCCAAAGGGCATAGCTTTGAACTGATAATGGCCTGCAGGCAATTCGAACCTGAGGTACTTTCTGTGGGAGCACCTGATGGGAATGTGAAAGTAGGCATCTTTTAAGTCCAGGGAGGCTAGCCAGTCCCCTGGCCTTAGAGAGGAAAGGATTATTCCCAGAGTCACCATTTTGAATTTTGGTTTTAAAAGATGTTTGTTCAGGTATCTTAAGTTTAGGATGGGTCACCATTCCCCTGTCTTTTTGGGGGTAAGAAAGTACCTGGAGTACAGACCTTTGCCCCGTGCAATGTAGGAACTCTCTCTACAGCTTTTAGAGCCAGTAGAGATGAAACCTCTGCCTCTAGGGCAATGGTTTCTGAGATGCTTGCAGGTGAAAAAGATCTGGCCCTCAGCTTTGGAAATTTCTTGAAGCTGAGAACCAGCCCCTCGCTTACTACCTCCAGGACCCACTTGTCTGAGGTAACAGACATCCAGTCCTGGACGAAGTAAGCCAGCCTGCCTCCTACAGGAATGGGGGAGTCGACCCGAGCTGACACATCAGGGTGTCTGCTTAGCAGGAGCCTTAGGTTGAGGGGTGGTTGCAGCCCTGCTCATCCCTCTTCTGCCTCTCCCTCTGAAGAACCCCCTTTGAGGAAAAGGAGAAGAGGCCTGTGCTTGGTAGAAAGACCTATGAAAAGGCCTGCCCCCTGCCCCTAGCTTGCTGCCTTTGAGGAGTTGACTGTCTTTCCTTGGCTTGTGCACTCCTATAAGTGGTCCTATACTCATCCATCTTTTTCATGTAATTCTCTGCTCCCCAAACAGAGAATTACCCACCACAGGGAAATCCATGGCCTTAGCCTGGGTGTCCTGTGAAAGGCTAGTACATCTAAGCCAAGCCATTCTCCAAAGAGGCACAGATGTAGCCATGACTCTAGATGACACATCATTGAAATCCACAGCAGCATGGAACTGTACCTTAGATGCCTCAATCCCATCAGCAGTCACCCCCTCCAGCTCCGAGGCTAGCTGGGGGGGGAGGCCTGCTTAGCCAATGCCAGTACAGTGTCCCACCTGGACTTCTGGTACCTGGCTGCATAGGCCATATAATTAGCCTGCCTGAGTCCCAAGGCAGATGCCATGTACTGTTTCTTTGCCATGGCATCCAGCTTCCTAGAGTCTTTATCTGGGGGGTGTGAAGCCAAGGGTATATTAGCCTCATCACAGGCTGCAGCCTGCACAACCCCAACATGGCTGCATTGTTGATACAAGTACTTTGTACCTGAACCTGATAAAGTGTACCTTTTGTCCATCCTTCTGTCGACAGGAGGTACAGAATTTGGAGTTTTTAAAATCTTTTGTGTCTGTTTCACAAAAGACTTATGAAGGGGAATAGACAGTCTCTTGGACTCTGGGATGTCCATCATCTCCACATAATCAGGTTCCTCTTGTTCCTCCATGGTTTCTTTCACAGGGAGCTGGAGGTTTTCTGCCACTTTCCTGTAAAACATGTAGTGGGAAGGGGACTCAGAAAGCCTAGGAGGGGAAACACCAGAAGGCCTGTCTGGGGAGATGTCCAATTCAATGGGCTCATCCAGACCTTCCCCACCATCGTCATCGTCATCATTATCATCATCATCATCATCATCATAATCTTCATCCACCTCCAAATCCGGTTCATAAAAATCTTCAGAGGCATAACCTTGAACCAGAGGAACCGACCGAACCGAGCACCTGCCAGAAGGCGCCAGATGGACTGGGCAAAGCAATTCTACAACCCTTATCACTTTGGCAATCTCTTCGGGGGTCGGAAAATGGGTCTCTGGACTCGAACTGGCCGATTTTTATTTTTTCTTTGTCTTTCTGTAGGACCCGATCCCTCAGGATTGGCTCTCCTCTTGCCCGAAGAAGTATCGCCCTGGTCAGAGGGCACTCCCTCAGCTTCAGTCGGAACTGAACTGGGCTGGCCATCTGGGTCAGCGGACTTCTCAGCCTTCTTATCCCTAAGCCTACCTAATCTTTTTTCCAGGGTAGACTTAGGGAAATTTTTTACAGATTTGGCAGTCTGAATCGAGGTGGTCAAACCCCAGATAATAAACACAGGTGCTGTGGGGATCAGCCTTAGCAAAGACCTCCCCACACACACTGCAGTGTTGAAACCCAGTGGGCCCGGTTTTTCTTTTGGGTTTCTCAGACATAGCCATCCTAACCACAAACTTACCCTTTTTATGGCAAACAACCAGCCAAGACACCCTTATTGGTTTCTAACCGTGTCACGGGTATTGGAAAAAAACACAAGAAAATGCATTTTTTTTAAAACCGATAAGGACCGGTAACCACACTCTAAGTTTAGAAACAAAGACAGAATATGTAATTCACTAAACGGCCGGTTCAGCCGAACCGATCGAAAAATCAATTTTTACAATTTCTACAAGTTTACTATGTCTAGTTCACTACCTAGTGCGTACTGTACCACAGACAGAGATCTGAACCGAAACTTGCAAAAAATAATTGGTAAAACCGAGGACTTTAACTGACTTTCGAACCGCGAGCAAAGCAGAAATCTCCGGAGCGACCGTTCAGTTAGGCGGAGTAAAGAATCTGATGTCTGTGCTTCAAAGTGCAGCAGACTGAGGTTGGAACCGAGCTTGAGCTCAATGTTCTATGCTCTGCATAGAACATTAACCCTCTTCTCTCCGGGGCAGTTTGAGTGCTGGTGCTAATCGCAATAGTCAGAATACAGCAAGACATCATGTGATTTGAAAATGTCTGTGTTACGCGCATGCATTGCAAAGTTTCCACGTATATGCTCGGAAGTGTGAACATTTTTAATATTCCCACTACAGACTTTTAACATTGCCATCTCTTCACACCTCCCTATAGAAGGTACAGCTGTCATTCTTCACATCCTGTCCGATCTGTGTTTTCATACATGTGGCGCAGAATGGCATTGTCGCTGTTGGAACTCCATGTTCGAGGCACATTGACAAAATCACACTGCCACTCTTCATGAGAAGAGGTCCCTAATGCTTTCATGAGGTGGGGTCACAAAAAGGCCATGTTGAAAATCTGTAGTGCAAATACCAACAAAAGCCCGAGGCATTAGGGTTTCTAACCATAATGTCCTACCCTGTACAGACTGACAGGCATCGGGGTGTGCCTTTGGATTGCCGACTGTACTGCTCATTCCATCCCATCCTCACCCCCCCAGCCACTGACAGGCATCGTGGTGTACCTTGGACTCTTCAGCCCAGACTTCACCCCATTCTCCTATGCTGCACGCATTTCAGCGTATGTCCTTATTGAATGGGGTGACTGTAAAGCCAAACACCCTAAGGCACACCTCAACATGTGTCGATGTCTGCAGAATAGGATGAGGTGACATGGCATGACCGTCATGAGCGATGACCCAAACACTTATCCCAATGCCTGTCTGTCTCTACAGGATGGAGGTGGGGTTGGCGTGAAGTTCAGTACTTCACTGCCATTCCTATTCTGCATCTGTCTAACTCCTGCATTTCCAATGCTAATACCAGCAAGCAAACATTCGGCATTGACAAATGCTTGTTATTTATGTATTACATGTTGTATTTTATTATACAAGCACTTTGATCAACTGGAATTGTGCTTTTTGTAAATAAACACTGATTGATTGATTGTCAATGTATTTTATGTAATTAATTCCGGGTTGCTCCTTAAAAAGGGACAGTTTGTCTCAGTGAGCCTTCCTGGTTATCAAAATCCAAAAAATAAAATAAAATAAATAAATAAATAAGTGTAAAATCGTTAAGTATTCATACTTGATGCTTTATAGTATCTGTTTTGCAATAGTATCCTGTTTCTTTAGCTGCTGAAGTTGTGAGTGTGTGTGTGTGTGTGTGTTACATTTAAACAATAAGGCACAACAGGGTGTGTGTTATTTAAGCAATAAGGCATGATAGGGTGTGGGTTATTGGGGGATTTACCCACGCCTTGTGAGGTGTGTCACGTGGCACAGCAGAGTGACTTAACCACACAAGAAGTGGGTAAATCCACCAATAACTCACACCCTGGAGTGCCTTATTGTGATTATACAATGGACCCATGTGTAAAATATATTTTAAATGTGTTTGACTATGTTTTTTTATAAATGCCATTTCTCAACCGTGGGTTATTGCAGGATATACCACAGTCATGTGATGTGTTTTGACCAATGAGGTTACAAGATTTTCATACCCCATTGTATAATGTGTAATAACGTTACTCCTGGGGTGGGTTGAAGCACGAGGCGAAGCTGGGTGCTTCCACTACCCCAGGAGTCATGTTACTACACAATAACACACATCCTGGAGTGCTTTATTGCTATTATACAATGGCTCATTGTTATACAAAATAAAAAAAAAATTGAAAATGTTTTCAGTAGATTTTTTAGTGAGGCAGTATATTTTTGTTTCTTAAGAGAAGAGGAAAAAAGCTAATGCTAATCAATGACACTGAAGTTATACTGAGATATCATCACTGTCTCAGACACACGCTGACCAATCAGAATCCAGGATTCTTTCTTGCAATTGTACAATTACTATTGATTACCTTTAAATCACTTTTGGCACTGTGTGGCACTTTATTGTAGAGCTTGCCTAGTTCATTATACTGTAGGTAGGAATACAGTGTACTTTCATTGTCATTAATGCTCCCCATGGTTTATGAGTACGTGTTTTTTTTTTCAGTTTCTCCAATTACTCTAACACAATTTGTTTTCATCATCTATCTGGGAAAGGCAGCAGTACAATGAGCTCTGCCAACTTAAAACTGAAATGGAGCAGCTAAGACAATGCTATTTGTTACCAGTCCAGGCGGTGGTAATTTTTTTTATTTTTGTTTTAAACATGTTCTACCAGGTAAGCACACAGAGCCAAGTTGTGGCCTGGGGGGATGGGAGGAACGGGACAGTGAGGAATCATACAGCATTCATACATTACATACAGTTACACCTTCCAAAACAAATGAAACAAGTACAGGGCAAGCAGCATGTCCTGGAGTAGTAAATTATAGCAACATGCCAGGGTAGCCCCAGTTAAAGAAAATAAAAGGTATAATCACAGCTGTCCCACAGAGGACCACAGCAGTTAGCACAATGTACATCACTGGGTTAATATGGTATGCATTGGCTAGATACACTGGGGGGGAGCTTGGTATTGGGGGCATGACATTGGGAATTTGTAGTGGGACCTGATCATGGTCTTGCTTAATGTGGGGAAGAGTGAAGTGACACTGATGGGGAGATTGTTCCAAGCGTTAGGGAACCTGTTGCTGATGGAGGCTTCGCCTAGTCTGTGCTTGTATCATGGGATGCAGAGGTGGTGACCCATTTCTGATCTGAGCAGATAGGAAAGGCTCACTGCAGGGGGAGAAAAGGTCAGACAGATATCCAGGCAGTTTGCTAGACTAATGCTTGGCACAATGGAAGGCAGTATGCATCATTTGTCTTGTGGGGGGTTGGGTAGAGGAGACCACTCTAGCTCATTGCACATACTGCATCAGTGAAAGTGTGTGTATGGGAGGCAGCCCAGGGCGAATCTTCACAGTGTGTTGAACAGGGTGCATAAAGTCAGAGTGGAGATGGTATAGCTGAGCCAATTCCTGGTGCTAAACAGCATGAACACCATTTTCTTTTGGTTCATGACAAGTACATAGGGCACACCAAAGCTAGTTTAATTTTGTGCCCTCCCACTGTTGGTGATGACTCTAAAGTAGAGCAATACACAGGTATTTTTTTAATTTAAAATAAATATAATAAAATGAAACAATTAAATTGGTTCAGATTACCAATGCTGCTATTCAGTCTATTACTTGCAATATAAATGAAGTAGGACAAATCAGAATGACAGCAGTTGAACTGAATTCATTTTGTTAGAGCAGCCAGCAAAAAAAAACACACTGCTACTCTGCACTGACTGCATTCCACCCCCACTCCACCCCCCCGGCTAGTGGAGCTAGAGTGGAACACAAGCAAAAACAATCTATACAATTAAGTAAACTAAAGCAACAGAAGAAGGAAAAAACACTGTTCACATGCACATTTTGCACTCTGCTACATGTCTGTGGTACACAGACCGAGCCAAAGGTTGTTTTTATGCCTGTGGGCAGAGCCTACAGCCATCTTGCTGTCTGTAGCTGGAAAAATGGAGTATCATGGAACACATATTTTGGAGTTTTCAATGTATTCTTCCATATCCACAAATCACTATGCCAACTAAAATAAAATAATCCCTTCTTTCTGTTAAGAATGTTGGAGACATAACTCCAAGCTGCTGATCAGATAGCCGTTAGGAAACTGAAACAGCTTGTTAAATATTGGCTGCCTATTAAACTGGATATTTGTTTACTCCCTTTGAAATGCAACAACTTGTACATTTAAATACTTAGCATTTAAACATTTTCTTGCTACAAGCTTCAGTTGAATATGTATTGTCTTTCAAGAAAGATTCATACCTCATAAATGTCATCCTTTCCCAGCAAATCTAAAAAGATTACATTTTTAACCTCTTAAGACACTATCTGATAAGCACTGACATATGCCAGGTCTTCTGTGAACTATCCATGTGAAATATATTTATTTTATTTATTTATTGATTCTAGGATTAGACGACCTTTAAGCTAATAGCTCATTTACAGAGATTCCGTGTCAGGGTACAGACAGGTAAAACGATACATACACAAATTTACAATAAGTTACACAAAATTACAAAAGATACCACACAGCAATAAGACAGAGAGCATATCATTACATACAAGGTAGTTACTCTTGATTGTAGAACATACACTGTACACAACAGTGAGCTAAGGTTATCAACAGCACAGAAATCATTATAGTTTGGAGGTAGGCGCAGAGGTGGTAGTGGTGGGTAGGGTCAAGGGAAGACAGACAAGTATAGCTGGGTGCAGCTGAACCAGGTCCTTGTCAGTGTGTGCAGGTAGGGGAGAAGGAGCAGCTAGAGGTGAGCCTTGTCTAGGATTATGGTGGGTAGATTAATGACCACAATCAGCAGGCATTTTTCACTATGCTTTTTGGGGGAAAAAATATATTGAGCTACAGCAAACACACACACACACACACACACACCATCCCTTTGGCAACAACATTCAAAATAAATACTGCAATCTAATATGTTATAAAACAGTAAAGGAACTGTGAACTTCACTGTGAACAGTGAAGTTCAGTTTACAGTAGATTTCCTTTAAATATTTCGTATCCTATATTTTATATCCTGGATAGCGTATGGGAGATGCTACATCTCATTGTCACGGGGATCTTCATTTACACATTTTTGCACTGTATTTATTCAGGATATCCCAGATTAGATGCAATATCTTGTTTTCAGTGGGGTCATGATTTTATCATTTTTATAATGTATTTATTCAGGGTAGCCTAGTGCAGATGTAAAATATTGTTTTCAGTGTGTTCTGATTTTACACAATGCAGCATAATATTGTGTAGATGTAGAGCCCCACTGAAAATGAGATGCCATTTCTTCTGTGAACTATCCAGGTATATAGCAATCAGCTGGCATATTCTAGGAAAACACATCGTAAAAATGTGTAAAAAGAAGACCACATTGAAACTGCCTCTCAGCAGATCTGCATTGTGCAAATTCATTAGAAATAATAGGTAAAATCACTCCAAAAGCTATCCACTGCCATTTCGGCTCTGACCAGAACTTGTTATGATCAGCATCAGCCAAGGCTGGCAGTATAGCCTAGAGCTAAGAGTTATGAGCTGTAAATGAGATTGGTACGTCCAGCAGACAGACCTGGGTTTGATTCCCACAACCTACACTTGCAATGCATACTGTGTGACTCTGAGCAAGTCACTTAACCTCCCCAGTGCTCCCAGGTCACCCTGAAAACAGGCACTTGTGCCTAGTGGGCCTCACCCAGTTACCAAAGACTAAAATAAAAAAATAAAGGCAACAAAATCTCTCTAAATTCAAGCTGATCATCAACTTCAGCTAAAACACTGGATCTGCACAGAGGCTCTGGGATAAAATGATGCGTACGTTGCAGCAGCACTATAACTACTTGATTTCCAGCTGCTTTTAACCTCTGACCTCTTAGTGGGTTTCAACATCACTTCCTGGTTGGTGGAAAAAAAAATGTTCATGGTGTGTAAAGCACAGTCCACTGTAAACCACAGATCATGTTTCTGTGGTTTGGCCTGAAATATCCCTGTTCTCAAAAAAACTGCACATACCTCTTAAAGGGATCATTGTCAGCTGTACACTAACATTTTTTTGTCTCATTATTGCAAAAGTGCCTGCACACCCTGCAGCCTTCTTATTGACCCTAAAATATACATATCTGCTTGAGATGTCCAATAGTGAAACATTTTGTTTCAATTTTCATGCTGTTTAAAATGCTGGTGGACTGCTCTTATCTGCAGCTGCCCAACATTGATGCATGCTCACATCACTATTTGACATCCCGAGCTACTTTTTATATTTTAGGGACAATAAGAAGGTTCAAGAGAATGCAGGAACTTTTGCAATAATGGGACAAAAAAAGTCAATGTACAGCTGACAATGATCCCTTTAATCTCTTGCCTCACAAATCAGGGTCAAGACCTAAAATAATCTAGGAGAAATTACCAAAATTTGGGACATACACTATCTAAAAAAAGTGGTAACATCAGCTCATGAAGTTATACTAACATACTAAAATGCCAGCAGAATAGGCCTAATGGTCTTTCGTGTCTGCTCGTTTGGTCAGCCCTCACCCTGGGAGCTGACCTTGCTGCCCTCCTCGCCTTCTCTGGCTTCTCCCTTCCCAGTTCTGGATATTCTCGCTGCATTGGATTTTGCTTCCAGAACCCTTCCCCTGTACCTGTCCCACCTGCTCTTGAACCCCTCCACCATCTCTGCCTCCACTAGCCCCCTAGGCAGTGCATTCCATGGCTCCACCACCCTCTCAGTGAAGTAGCACCTCCTCCTTTCTCCCCTGAATCTTCCACCCTCCAGATTCCACCCATGCCCTCTAGTTGCCCCCTCCTTCTTCCTTCGAAGCACCCTGACTGTTCCTCCCCTATTTACCCCCTTCATGTACCTGAAGACCTCTATCATGTCGCCAGTCCTTTCTCTCTTCCAATGTGTACATATTTAGCTCTTCCAGCCTCTCCTCATAGGTCCTGTTCCCCAAGCCCCAAATCATTTTGGTTGCCCTCCTCTGGACCCTCTCCAGGAGTTTAATGTCCCTCTTTAAGTGTGGCCTCCAAAACAGTATGCAGTACTCGAGGTGCGGCCTCACCAAGCAGTTATACAGAGGGAGTATCACTTCCCTCCTTCTAGATGTGATCCCCCTAGCGATGCATCCCAGCATCCTGATGGCCTTGGCTGCTACCCTCCTACAAGTCTCCGAGTTGTTCATCTTGACATCCACCACCACCCCCCGGTACCTCTCAGCCATCGAGACTTGTAGCATTTCCCCCAGGGTGTACACTTGGCCCGGGTTTCTGGCCCCCAGGTGCAGCACCTTGCATTTCCCTGCATTGAACCTCAGCTTCCACTTTCTAGACCATCTTTTCAGAGCCTCCAGGTCCCCCTGTAGGGCCACCCTCACCTCCTCCCCATCCACCACTGCCCCCAGTTTTGAGTCATCCGCAAAGAGACTCATCTCACTCCTGATTCCTGTCCTTATGTCAGAGACGTAGGCATTGAACAGGAGGGGCCCAAGGACTGATCCCTGTGGGACCCCACTAATGACCCTCCTTGGGGATGAGACTATCCCACCAACTACAACCCTCTGGGTCCAGTCCTGGAGCCAGTTGCCTATCCATCTGATCATCTGATTCCTTATCCCCATTTCTCCCAGCTTGTCCAACAGGCCCATGTGAGGAATAGAGTCAAATGCCTTGCTAAAGTCTAGAACGAGGACGTCCACTGGTCTACCCAGGTCCAAGGCACTTATCACCCAGTCATAGAACTCCACAAGGTTTGTCTGACATGATTTCCCTGGGATGAATCCATGCTGTCTATCGTCCAGGCACCCTGACTTTTCCAGGTCCCCCCCTAGCCTCTCCTTGACAATGCCCTCCATCACCTTGCCCACCACCGATGTCAGGCTGACAGGCCTGTAGTTCCCTGCCACCTCCCTTGATCCCCTTGTGGATAGGCACTATATGAGCCACCTTCAAGTCCTGGGGCACCCACCCTGTCCTCAGAGAGATGGTGAAAAGCTCTGCCAGGGGTTTCGCCAGGACATCTGCAAGTTCCTTCAGCACTCTGGGATGTAATTTATCTGGCCCCAGTGCTTTCTCCATCTTAAGGGACCTGAGGGCTTCCCTCACTCTCTCTGCTGTGATTTCCACTTCCGCCACCTCTTCTCCCTGCTTAGCCTTCCCCCCTCCTGCCAATGATGCCTCCCCCTCTCCCCAGGCCTGCCGATCGGTAAGGGTCCCCCTCCTCAGTATCACTGTCTCCTCCCATGTATGATGCAGCACCCCCATTTTCCTTGGTGAAAACTGAGGTGAAGTACTCATTTAGTACCTCAGCCTGCTCCCCGGTCTTGTGCCCATCTCTCCCCTGTTTTAATCCTGCTAATCTGCCCCTTCACCCTTCGTTTTTCCCCAATGTATCTAAAGAACCCCTTGTTCCCTCTCCTAATTTCCCTGGCCAGGTTCTGCTCCTTCCTTGTCTTAGCCACCCTCACCACCCTAGTGGCCCTTCTAGCCATCCGCTCGTACTCTCCTCGATCCCTTTCACTCCTTGAGCACTTGAATTGCCTATAGGCTGCTTTCTTTCCCCGCACCACCTCCTGGACCTCCCTGGTCCACCAGCAGGGTTTTCAGGCCCTACCGCATTTTCGTCTTACTCTTGCATAGGTGCTGGTAGCATCCTGCACCCCTCTCCTGATGATTTCCCACCTACTATCAGCGTCCATGTCTGACCCAATCACATCCAAATGCTCCTTAAAGATCCTTCCCATTTCCTTAAATCCACCCCTGAAGTCAGTTACCTCTGTCTTTGTGCAGCCTTCTACCCCTCTAGGTCCAGGCAGAACCAGACCAGCATGGTCACTCCCTGCCAACTGGTCCCTTACCTCCAGGCCCCCAATCTGGTCACTGTCTGCCAGGACCACATCCAGTACCCGTGCCTCCCTGGTTGGTTCCCCCACCTGCTGAGTTAGGAATGCGTCTTGAAAGTCATCCAACAACCTCTGTTCCCTGGTTACTGAGGATGTCATAGTCTCCCAGTCTGTTCCTGGCATGTTTACATCCCCCAACACCACCACCCTTCCCCTGCCCAGTCTGCAGTGTCTCCCAACATCTGCCACCAGACTCTCCTCCAGCTCCTCTGCCAGTGCAGGGGGTCTATACACCACTCCTATTTTTACTCTCTTGTCCCCCCTTGTTATCAAGGTGACCCAATCGCCTCCACGGTTCCCTCCGCCTCCTCTATTCCCCCTATGCCAATGCAGTTTTTGACTATCATTGCTACTCCTCCTCCCCTTCCCTCCCCCCTGTCCTTCCTGAACATAGTGTAACCCTCCAGGTTCAGGTCCCAGTCGTGTCCTGCAGTGGCCCCGGTCTCAGTGACCACTGCCACATCCACCGCTCCCTCAGTTAGCATCGCCTGGAGCTCAAGCATTTTATTGCCCAAGCTCCTGGCATTTAGCAGGACTACCTTCCACCCTTTCCCTATACTTCCATTTCCCCCTGCTCGTGTTCCCATGGGGATTCTGTTTTCCCCTGATCTGCACTTTACCAGTCAGCCTTTTCCCACAATCCTCCAGCTCCCCAGGAGGGTGAAGACAGAATGCCACCTTTATCGGCACCCCCTCGACAGCCTTTTCTCCCATCCCTCCCCCTTCACAAGTTTAAACCCCACTTTTCACCAATGAACCCCTCTATTTTCAACTTAAGGATTCCCCTCCCCTCCAAATTGAGATGGAGCCATCCCTAGCATACAGCTCCTTATCCTCCCAGGTCTCCCCAATCCCCCATCAACCCATACCCTCTGGCCTCACACCACCCCTGAGCCACTGGTTTATCTCCTAATCTTCCTTTTGTGTTCCCACTAGCCCTTGGCACCGGCAGGATTTCTGAGAAGGAAACTGTGCATCCTATGTCATGACAGACCCTGGCAAGCTCCCTGAATCTTGTCTGTATCTCTAGCTTGCTATTTCCCTCAATTTCATTTGTACCCAGGTGGACCAGTATGTCTGGGGAACCCCCACAATCCTTTGCCAGCTGATATACCTCGTGCTTGGCCCTGTGCACTGTTAGCCAAGGGAAGCATTTTGTTCTAACTGGCCAGGCTTCTCCCTCCCTATCCCATTTGATACCCCTGATCATAGAATCCCCCAACAGGAGCACTCTGACCGCTCGTTTTCCTCCATTTCCCCCCTTCCATGTCCCTCATCCTTTCTACCAGCCCCTTCACCCAGCCGGCTCCTTGTTCCTCCCCCTATCTGGGTGCCACATGCCGCCCCCTCCTTATTTACCCTGGCCACCCCCTCCCTCTGATCCTATGCCTCCTCCTCCTGAGCATCCTTCTGTACCTCGCTAACTCCCTCACTGCTCGGCGACTGGTCCTTCTCCCCACCCGCTAAACTAGCCTGGCTCATCCTCCCTTCCTTCCTGTCTCCGCTTAGTCCCTCCTTGTAGTCGTGCTCCCCTGGCCTAAACCCTCAGCTCCCTTTACTGTATCCTCCTTGTAATTCTGGTCCTTCTCCTTGCCCTTTCCTCCCAACTGGTCCTTCTCCTTGCGCTTTCCTCCCTCTTCCCCCTGCCCCTCCTGCTCTGATTCACTGCTCCCCTCATTTTCCTGCATTCCAGGTTCCCCCCTGTTCCTCCTGCTATCCGGGCCCTGCCTCCTGCCCCCTACTCCCTTTCCGTCTCTAACCACCCCTGTTGTGGCTACATTACCCCCCTCATCCTCAAGCAGAAGAAGAAGAGAACTGAAGCAGTTACTGAGTGTAAGGTCTGATCCACCTGCTCGCCTTGCTTCCTTCTGTCCAGCCCCGGCCATCTGCCTACTTCCCTGAGAATGTTGTCCCTCTGGCACCCCTTTGTGAGGGTCCCCAATTACCTGCCTGCTTCCTTGGTAGTGTCCTTTTTGGCCCCCTCTGCCAGGGTACCTATGTGACCCCTGAGTATTCTCCTGCACTCCTTTCCCAATGCCCACACCCCCAGTGCTTGGTGCAATCCTGTGGGAGATCCCCTTCCCCCTTCCCCAACCATACCTCCCCCTTCCCCCAGCTGTCTCCTAATCCCTGCAACCTCCTCCCTAAGCTGTGCCAGCTGGTAGCCCACTGGGCAACCACCGAACTTCCAAGCCCAGTCCAGTATCGTGGCTGCTCCTCACCCTGTGCACCCCACCACCCTCCCAAAGATGCCGGCTCTAATGACGTGTGGTTCCATCCCCCTCCAAGTAGGTTTCCTTGGGTGAGCCACCAGGTTCCCCCCAGTCCAAGATACACCCCTACTGCCTAATTAGGTCACCCACTAATCCTAGATACAGTCCCACAGTAAACCAGTAACCCTGTTACTAGGTGCAGTACAACACAGTAAACTTGTAAGGGAAATGAACAACTCCCTAAGCTCCTCTCTCCCAGCCTTTAAATCCAACCACCAGTGGCGAGAACTACATGAGCTGCACCTGCAGCCTTTTCCTCCAATTGCAGGGCAGGTATTCTATAAATTAGCAGAACTCTGGGGAGGGAGGGGTGGGGAGGGTGGTCTTGGGCCTACACCCGACTTGAGAGAGACAGTGTATCAGTCCTGTGTCTCCCTCCAAGCCTGGCAGCCAAAGAACCAGGCCCAAGCAAATCCCACCAAATAGGTTTTAAATCAGAAGAAATAGGCCTCCACCAGCGCAGCCTGTTACACAGTGAAACATCCAACAAATGAGCCCACTTGCAGCCACCAAACCAGTTTTCAAACTTCCAACAGCCCCCAAAACAATACCCTGCTAGCCCCTTATAAGTAAGAAAGAAAAGAAATAACCTTCTACCAAGTAAAATCCACAAGAAACCCTGTGAAAACAACAAGAAGCAGCTACTGTCCTGGAACACAACAGATCCTGTCCCCTTCCAGTTCCCCTTCTTTCCTACATTGTGCTGTTTAGTGCGAATAACAATCCCTGCATAACCACCCAGTCCCCTGGGGTTACTAGAATCCTATCAGCATTGGTGTTAGGCAGGTAGAACAGGCAACTGGTAAGGAGCTCATTAGTGGCTTATTACATAATGATATCATTGTTTACTCAGCTAGCCTGAGGGAAGAATGATTATGTCATTTGGACCTCTCGCAGCAGCATAATCATTTCTGAGGCAGCTGCTCTGGGAAAGTTTTAGAATGTTCAGTTAGTTCATCAGTGAGAGTGGCAGGAGCTCTGCCAGTGGGCTCTGAGTCTAGGGCCCTATGTTCCTCACCCTAATTTGGATTACAATTACCAGCTTCCAGTGAAGTAGTGGAGATCTTTCTTCAGCAGGATTCCTGATTTTCACTCCAGGAGAAGTGGAAGGGACTGCTGGTTCATAGGATCCAAGGGGCAATCCCCTGGAGGTCCTTGTGTGTGCACAGCTGCCTTTGAAAAGGGCTTTGTGAGAGACTGTTATGACAAGCTACCAAGGGAATAGGTGCTTTCTGCTTGTTCCCATGCCTAAAGGAAGGGGCAACAAATTTGTGAGTACATAATGAAAATGTGTTTTGGGATTGTTTCCATGCCTAGAGGAAGGAGCAATGAATCTGTGGAAAAGGGTACTTCATGGGTTGTTTCCATGTCTACAGGAAGGAGTAACTATCCTGTAAGTGCTAATTTGGGAGACAAGTTCTCCATTTAGGGGTTTGTTCTGGGGGTATGTGCCCATAGATAAGGCTAGATCATACCTGTCAGTACCCCTTGTTCACCCAAGTGAGTAAAGAAAAGTAAAGTTCAGAGTCTTTAGCATTTCAGTAGGGAATGAAGACTTCTGTGGTGTAACCCTGAAGGAATGGCAGAGACTGTTGGTTGGGGTAAAGGGTTGGAGGAAAGCCATCTGGAAGCTTACAAGGCAGGGATAATGATTCATGGAAAGTTGACATTTTTACCTGAGCAAAGGCCATTGTTGCGGGTTTAGGTGTGTCGCATAGTTCCATAAACATCCACCTATTTGGGGAAGAAGATGTTCTGAGTGTGTGGCCCAGTTCCACAAGTATACAGTCTGGGGAAATGGAAATGTATTTGAGTGTGTGGCACAGTCCACGAGCATACACTCATGGGGAAGAGAAAGACATTGTTGTTTCTATGAAGAACTGTACTGCCTAGCAAGGAGAGTTCTGGAAATTGTACCTGTTTACCATGACCTACCCATGGGGGTCCATTGATGCTTTGGCAACAACTGTTGAATAAAGCCATACTGCAAAATCCCAGCTGCTGCTTTGGACATTCTGATCTTTGCTTCTGTGTGGAATTAATGGGGCCACCTCAGCAGTTAGGTCTAGCATCCTCTTCCCTGGACCTGGTTGTAGTTACAAAGGTTCATTTTTGGTTCTTGTACCCTACCCCTCTTTCCTCTAGATAATGAGCCTGGTATACATCCTAACAATAGGGGTGGTACCAGTCTTGAATTTCTGCTAAAAGTAAATGGTATGCCATATGTGGGTACTAGTCCTGTTTTATGGGGGGGGGGAGCAAACTTTGTAAAAGTGGCTTGGGGGGTTATATCTGCATGAGAACTACTGTTACAGAAATGACTGACATTGTGTTGTGACTCAAATCTGTACTTTTTAGTAACAGAAATGCCAAAATTAAGGGAGACGGATGACATTTCTAAGGCCAAATCAGGGACACCCCTTAAAATCAGAAACAGTTGAAAGGTATGACTGTGCTTTTTGAGGAATTTGGTGTTGGTTCCAATTAGACAGCTGCCTCTGCACATAGTAGAGACACCACCCTCACAGCTCTGTAAGGACCATCAGGAAGTAATTGGGTACATTTCTGATGACATGCACTCAAAGACGCTGATAGCAGATAAGGGTCACATGGCCCATCAAGTCTTCCCTTTTTTTTTTGTTGCATTGCTTACACTGTAAACCCCTCCAGGTCTACGGCACTTTCTGTGCCACCTTATTAGCTATCTTTTATGACTCCCTTGTGTTTATCCTAGGCTTTTTTAATCCCACCATTTTCGCCCCCACAATCTCTGCTAGAAGACCATTCCAGGCATCCATCACTTTTTCTGTGAAGAAGTATTTCCTAACAACTCTCCTAAACCTACCTCCCCAGCTTCATATCATGGACTCTTGTTCTGGAGTGCCCTTTCCTCTGAAAAATACTTCCCACTTGTACCTTATTCACCCCCCAAGGTATTTAAGCATCCCAATCTTACCTCCCCTCTCCCTCCTCTCCTCCAGGGTGTACATGTTTAATTCCTTTAGCCTGTTCTCATAGGACATTTGATGTAGACCCTGTACCATCTTGGTGGCCTTCCTTTGAATGGTCTCCACCATGTCTGTGTCCTTTCTGAGATGCGGCCTTTAAAACTGGACACAGTACTCCAGGTGGGGTCTTAATAAAGACCTATATAGTGGCAACATCACTTCCCTCTTCATGCCGGTAATACCTTTACCTATACATCCTAGCTATCCCACTAGCTCTCCCAGTTGCTTTGTTGCATTGTCTGGCCACCTTCAGGTCATCTGATATGATTACCCCCAGGTCTCTTTCCTGCTTGGTCACTGCTAGTATCTCTCCCACCATTTTGTTCTGCACTCCCAGGTTTCTGTGACCTAAGTGCATTATTTTGCACTTTTTTTGCATTAAACCTTAGCTGTCAAACTTTTGATCACTCCTACAGTCACTTCAATTCTCCTTCCATTCTTTGAAACCCCTCCGGAGTGTCCATCCTGTTGCAGATCTTGGTGTCATCTGCAAAGAGGCAGACCTTCCCTTCCAGTTCCTCTGCTACCGTATGTCACTAACGAAGACATTAAAGAGGACTGGCCTCAGTACTGACCTCTGTGTTCCTGCTGGTCACTCTCCCCTCCTGGGAGAGAACTTCATTTACTACCACCTTTGCTTCCTATCCCCTATTCAGTTTCTTAGTCCCAGGTTACCACCTTATTGCCCACCCAGCTTGTTTATCAGCCTCCTATGTGGAATGGTGTCAAAGGACTTGCTGAAGTCCAAGTAGGCCACGTCCATCGCCCCTTACACCACTAATCCAACACCCTGGTTACCCAGTCAAGAAAATCAATCAGATTTGTTTGGCAAGACCTCCCCTCCATAAAGCCATGAAGCCTCGGTTCCTGCAGTCCATTAGATTCCAGATTTTCCACAATTCTTTCCTTTAATAGTATTTCTATCAATTTCACTTCTACAGATGTCAGGCTGACAGGCCTGTAATTTCCTGTCTCCTCCTTGCTACCACATTTGTGAAGTAGGAGTACATCTGCCTGTCTCCAGTCCTCCAAGACTATGCCAGTCTCCAGTGCACCGTTAAACAAGTCTGTCAGGGGTGCAGCTACCACCTCCCCGAGGTCCTTTAACACTGTTGTATGCACCCCATCTGGCCCCATGACTTTGTTCACCATCAGATTAGCGAGTGATTTCCTGACCCTCTCCTCAGACAACTTGCTTTGGCAAGATTCACTGTAGACAAGTTCAAACACCTGTTCTGAAGAAGCACTGAATTGTGGAATTTTTCCAGTTTTCCATGGAATTCTGCAGCAAATGTCAGAACTCCACTTTTTCTGTCATTTTTTTAGTAGTTAACCCTCACTGGATTGTTGCTCTTCCTAGACTCATAGTGAAAAAAATTGCATTATAGTAATTGGGGGAACAAAAATACACTCAGGAACCAGTGAGAGGGGAGCAGTGAAGATCACACAAAGCGCTTGTATGTAGATAATCCTTAATTGGAGAAAATTTATAGTGCAGCAGACCTCTCATATGGGACATTCTGTAAATGAGACTGACATCTTGTAAAACTCATCCTGTAATCATAAACTATATAGAGAATAATGCATGGGATGGAGTGCATTACAAGAATATAATTAATGGCTTCCTCTTTTTTCCATAGGGAAACCGTGGCATTATTTGCCGTAATAAATGAATGTTTATTATGGCAAACATGTGCATGGTTTCCCTCACTCTACACATATGCCTGCTCAAGCTCCTCGATTCCCGACCACTGTCTCCTTCCCAAACCGCAAACTCCACATGGAGATAAACTGCCACAGACACTCAACAGTAAGTAATATTAAAAATAAACTTAAATGTACCACATGGCTTACTGGATCAACTTGACAATACTGAAAAAAAATAGTTTTAAATAAAAGTGAATGGCAACTGCGGACTGCGCGCCATAATGTAATCGGACCACGGCCGCACAACAACCTTTTATTTTATATAATTGCTGAGGCAAAAAAGAAACACAATTACATAAAATAAAATATGGGTTGGGTGTGAAAACTCAAGTTTACACACACCCTCGGGGTTAGACGCTTTGCATAAACCCCTCGAGCTCCGCCCCCAGGTTTATATAGCATCTAACTCCTTGGGTGTGTGTAAACTTCTCGTTACACACCCTGACCCATACTTTATCCTATATTTAATACACACTCATGGTGTGTGATGCTATATAAATCCCAAGAGTGAAGCTCAAGGGGTTTATAAAAGCATTACACACCAAGGGTGTGTATTAAATTTGAGTTTTGCTCTCCACCCCATTGTTATTTTTTATCATTTCTGGCTATCATTTTTTTTCTACCCCTCCTGCTGAAGACAAGCATGGGAGTTCTGCCCTGTGTAAGAGTCTGTCAGACACGGAGCTCGGTTTTACATTCACCACATACTATATATAGGATTTCAGAGCCACAAGATGCAGAAGGTTAACAATCCAATTTATTTCATGATGGAAACCAGCAGCCTGCTTATGCTTATGCTTCTTACATTGCTGTTTTGTGTTTTACAGCTTTTTACTGTTCTTTATTGATATCTATAGAAATTCATATATTTTCAAATTTAGTGAGGATTAACAGTACTGGAATATATTTGTTTACATAGGAAATAATATCTGTACTGGAATGGGAAGTGTTCAAGGTGATTATTCCATCCAACACAAAACAGATGAGAGTTCACATCTAAAATAGTATGTTTAAAAGAGCAGATTTATTATAGAACTTATAAATCATAGATGAAACATTTAAAAATAAAATTAAAATCAGTATTCTGCTTTATAATAACTTGCTATAGAGATTTAAATAGTGACTTAATATAGTGATTTTAATTAGTGAATTAAAATAATGTTTTAATATTACTACAGTGTTTAACTTGGTTTTGAGCATTTATCTGTTCAGTATAGTCTTATAGTGTGTGTGTATATATATATATATATATATATATATATATATATTTTGCACCATAGGCATCTTTCCTGTCCTAATAAGCTTATTGGAAAGTAACACCTAAAAATCAATAATGAAAGGAAAAATTCTTGCTGCTAAAATTATTTTGGAATATTTCAAATTTCTTCAGATGTTTAGCATCAAATCTGTCTAACCTATGTAATTTATGCACTTTGTTCACGTGACACTTTGAAATTTAGGATGTTACTTGCTCTATGTGTATTTATGTTTTTAATAGGTTTTATCTATTATTCACTTGACTATCCTTGGACAAACAGTTTTTTTTTTATTATTGATACTGTGTTATTTGGTCCTGCTTTGCATAGTAGTATTGCTTCAGAATGGAGACCAGTTACTAGTGGGGTACCCCAAGGATCAGTTTTGGCGCCCTTAATATTTCAACTGTTTATAACCAATTTATCTGATAATCTAGAAAATTAGATTATAAAATATGCAGATGACTGCAAACTTGGAGGTCCTTGCAAGACACTGTCTGAATCAATTTCTATACAGAATGACTTAAATATATTGACTGAGTGATCCAAAAAATGGGGTCTCAAATTTAACAATAATAAATGCAGCGTCATGCACTTTGGAACTGAAAATTCTATCACACCCTACTCACATAACAATTTACCCTTAAAAGTGGTGGAGCCCAAAAAAGACTTGAGAATTACAATACAGAATACATTAACATTCAATACACAATAACTGAGAACATAAATAAAGCAAACCGCATTTGGTGGAGTATAAGACGGAATATTAAATCAAGAGACAAATCAGTTATTCTTCCACTTTATAGATCATATATTTGCCCCATATTTGATTATGCTTCTCAATTATGGTGTCCATACAATAAGAAAGACATCTTAAGAATTGAAAAAATTCAAAGAAAAATTACAAAATATATAGATGGCGCACAGTCCTTAAATTATGAACAAAGACTGGACAAATTTGGATTAATGTCTCTTGAAAAAAGAAGACTCAGGGGTGCCCTTATGCTCACTAGATATATTATAAATGATGAGAACTTAATGTTTGAAATTGGCATCGATATCAGGCAGGTAAACATTGACACAAGAGGACACCCACTTCAAATAAAAAGACAACACTTTAATACAAAAAAAGAGGATATTTCTTCTCTCAGAGAATTATAAAACCTTGAAATTCACTCCCTACAGATATTGTCATCAGTAAAACCAAGAATATCTTCAAAAAACACTTAGACAACTACTTATTACATGACCATTGTCTTGGGTATTATGGGTGACTGATAGGAGTGTTCATGGGCTTTGGCCTTATACTCCTTCCAACTTTCTTAGTGAATCTTAGTGAAAATGGTTTTGTACTGACTTCCCCTTTGTAATTGTGATGCACATTTGAACTGTACCTTTAATGACCTTCCTTATAATGGTGCAGCATCTGATACCACCCGTTGCCTTCAGAAAGTGGTAGTATTGCACAAAACATTTGGCAACAGGGAGCGGTACCTGTATCAGACTACTGGCGTCCATCATGAAATAAATTGGATTTTTAACCTTCTGTACCTTGTGGCAGAAATCCTATATATGTGGCGAATGTGAAGCAGAGCTAAGTGTCTGCCATACTGTGAGTACCTTTGCCTATTTGGCTTAATTCCACCTGTTTTAGCCACCTGTGCTGTTTATCTGTGTAGGAGTCTTCCTTCTGAGTTCACCCCAGCTCCTCTTATCGAGGACTGCAGCCTTATCTTTCAAAACAATTGACCTGCTAACCCCCCAAGTTAAACCATGATTTTATCACCTTTTTTTAATTCCCTGAGGAATGTCTAAGCAGGACTGTTTTCAGTTTTGCAGTAAAAATCACCTTCGCCTGACCGATTTCAGTTTCTTAAATAGCAGGGGATAACATTTTTGTTAGCAGGTTTGTTAGTGTTTTAAAAATATTTGTTAGTGCCATCTGTTGACTTTTAGCAGTACAAAAAGAAAATGGCCTGTATGTGAGACAATGCTGCATTCTGAGCGAGTCTCAAATGCAACCGTTTGCTGGGTTTCAACATGATTGCCATACTAACCTGCCAGCTATTATGGCAAAAATAACTGGTCATCACCATTGAAAAACTGATGACCAGTTATTATAAATAATTGTAACACGGCATTAATAGAATACAGTGAATACTACACACTGATTGGAGGAAACAGGTAACGTGACCCGAATTTAGCCATGTATTAAATCCCTAGATATGCATGGCTATGTTTCAATGATAACAAAACCAACATGCAGTATTAGAGGACGTAGCTGCGTGTGGATGGCAGTACTGTTTTTTTCCCAGTCGGCAAAATTGTCGTAAACGATCTCACTAGTTCCGGTACTCGCATCACCAATCTGAAGAATTCCCATGTTGCACTTGCCATGTTACAAGTGCATTAATCCCCTTGACAGGAGGGCATTTCCCAGGAATTAATGCAAGGTTGGGTGGTGGGAAGCACTCGCCTGCAGCCTTATGCACCCCAACCATGCATTAATTCCTGTGAAATGCCCTCCTGTCTCAGGGATTAATGCTTACATAATAATCTAACACCTCAAGCAATGTGACATATGCACTGCAAAAGCCCCAGATTTTCATGTCCTAACCTTAGTCTTTACTCACGGATGCTCAACTCCGTGCAGGCACACTATAAGTACTACAGATTTAAAGACACAGTTATAAATGTATGTATGAAATGCCATAGGTAACAAGAGCATTCTGAGTTGTGGAACAAACTCTCAAGACTATACAGTAAGATGTGTCTTATTGCATGGTTTAGATCTTGTTTCCCTTCATAGTGTTGTTGCATCTTGGTTTATTCCCTACATGTCATTATGCTTCCTTGCATAGGTAATTTTTGCTTGAACCGACAACTGGGCATGGGTATATCAGGGATTAATGTATGCCCCATGTGGTTGTTAGGCATGATGCCAAAGGCACATAGCCCTTACAGCCATCCAGGGCAGGAATTAATGACTGAAGCCCTGACTCTGGGCATGCGCACTAGAGTTGCCACTAATGCGCATGCCTGGCATCATGGCTTCAATTTTTATATACAAAGTAAAACAGGTTATGACACTCATTTTTAAATGGGAATCTCTTTCTACAAATCTGTAGCATGAACAGTAAGAGATACAACTTTTTTTTTAATATATTACCAAAAATAACTAACCTTTTCTTGAATAAGTTTCCTCTCAGCTCCAGGCCATTCTAGCTCGTGGATGCACGCCACCAACATTTTGGTCAGGATGGCCAAAATGTTGTTTTTACAAAAATAATAAATGTCTTGCACTAGTCTGCAAATCTCTTGCCATGTACAGTGTGTGTTCTACATTGCTAAAGTCTGTTCCAGACACATTGATATCTGGCAGTTTACATTTGGTCCAAAATGCTGACAGTGCCTTTTAAATAATAAACTGCAGTTTCTGACTTTCATTTTTATGTGCTTTATCCATTTCAGGATGCTTTAGCATTTGTTTTGTTTTTCTCATAATGTTAGTGCTGTCATCAAAAAAGTAATCAACCCACTCACACTGTGAGATGTCCAAACATTGTGAAATTAGGTTTTGTGTATCACTTATTTTGATGGTTTGCTGAAACAGTTTCAGCTGTGCTTTTTTTAAATTGTCACAGACTATGACTGTCTATTGTTTAAGTTTTTTTTTGGGGGGGGGTGTATTGATCTGTTCTGGGAACAAAGGCATTTTTAAAGGTTGGCTATAATTCAGCAGGACGATGTGCAGTGTTGTTGCATGGATATCAGGTGATGCATTCTGCCAATGAAGTTTCTGTATTTTTGTGGCTTCTACCTACCCATTTTATAAATTTTATTTTATTTTTATTTATTGAGTAAATCGGATATACAACCTTTGAGTCAAAGACTCATTTACAAAGGCTCTTCGTCAAAGCACAGAACATCAACATAGTACAAAGCATCAAGTTGACAAGTAGTATACAATAATACAAGGTGGTAGAGGAAATACAAGAAATGAACAGTTCATACAACAATGAGGGTAGTACATGTACAATTGCGTAATTATACAAGTCCGACTAAGGAGCAAGTAAGTGTCAATGTACAGTTCAGGTAGTAAGGAGGGTGTGGGCTGTACATACAAGAAGCTATCAGGAAGCCAATTTTGTCATTTACACAGTAAATCATGTATTGAGAATTAACAGCAGTGGGGTAAAAGGCACTTTAGCCCAAGACTTATTCTACGAGGTATAGGCAATACTGATGGTCTATGCGCATTTGCTAGCACCAGTATCATAGCTCTAACACTGAGACAGGGCTGGAAAGGCACTGACCCGTACCCGGTAGTTGGGTGTTGGTGGTGCTGAGTCGCAGCCATACTGGCCGGAACACTGGCATTGGCGGGTGGAGAGTATATGGTCTTTGAGGGCTATTTTGAATGGACCCAGTTTGGCGATAGAGGTAGTGGCCTTAGGGAGCTCATTGTACCATAATGGTGCTCTGTAATAAAAGGACCTTTGGGCTAGTGAGGTCGTCACTCTGGGGACAGCCCAAATCAGTTTGTTTGCCGAATGGGTGTGTGCTGCAGCATGAGCAGAGCAGAGGGATGCAGAAACTCCAAGGGGGGGGTTAGGCCTAATTGAATTTTTTTGGTGAGGAGACTTGTTTGATAACGGACTCTTTCATCTAGGGTGAGGCTATTTGTTAGGGCATAAAGGGTGCAGCTGTGGGTACGCCTGTCCACTCTGGTGAGGAGTCTACATGCTTTATTGATGGCTAAGTGGATTTTATTTAGAGCTGTGTGGTCAGCGGCAGCATATATGGTTAGCCCATAGTCAACTAGAGAGAGAGAGAGAGAGAGAACAGAGGAGGTGACCGCAAGGTTGAGGGTCTGTGGAGGCAGGCAGTCTCTATGTCGATACAGTAGTCCTGTGCTAATATTAATGGCTGAGGAGAGGTTATTAATGTGTGGGTGGAACGAGAGGTTGGGATCAATTGTAAGGCCCAGATATTTATAGGTATAGACCATTTCCAGTGGGAGGAGGGCTTTGGAATAGATTTTTAGTTGGGCATCACTGTACATGCTTTGACAGTGGGCAAAGAGCATTAACTTAGTCTTTTTTACATTGACCACTAATCTGTGGTCAGTGAACCAGTTTTCAACGCGGCTGAAGGCAAGTTGTAGAGAGGACTGTAGGACTGTGGGATCTGGGTGAGCGTCAAACAGTACTGCATCATCTGTGTAAAGCAGAAGTTTACTTGGGCAGGCTTTTGGTAGGGTGTTCAGGAAGATGCTGAATAAGAATAGACCGAGGATGGAACCCTGGGGAACCCCAGAGTGGACAGGCAGGGTAGCAGAGAGAGTGTTGTTTATCTTCACACGTTGGGACCTAGCTGAGAGGTAACTTGCAAACCACATGATGGGTCCAAGGGACAGCCTGGTGAGGCAGAGAGTATTTAGGAGCAGGGGGTGTGAGATAATATCGAAGGCTTTTAACAGGTCTATAAATACCGCTCCTGCTAGGAGTTTCTTATCCAGGGTTTTGTGCAGCGAGTTTGAGAATTCTGTAAGGGCAGTTGTTGTGCTATGCCCTGTTCTAAAGCCATGTTGTTCATTACAAAGTATGCTGTGCGCGAGCAGGTAGTCGGTGAGTTGAGTGGCAAAATTCTTTTCCAGGGCTTTTGAGAGGAGTGGAAGAATGGAGATGGGCCGGTAATTATTAGGTAAGGTAGAGTCACCATTCTTCAAAATTGGTGTGATAGAGGCTGTCTTCCAGTCAGTTGGAAACTGCTGTAGACATAGGGAGAGGTTAAGGAGATCAGTGAGTGGTGAGAGTACAGAATCTAGCACCAAGTTAAAGATTCTCATATCAAAGGAGTCTTTGCAGAAGTTTGAACCCCCAACGGCATTTGCCAGGTATTGCCTTACTAACTTACTAACATACTAAAATGCCAGCAGAATAGGCCTAATGGTCTTTCATGTCTGCTCGTTTGGTCAGCCCCCACCCTGGGAGCTGACCTTGCTGCCCCCCTCTCCCTCTCTGGCTTCTCCCTTCCCAGTCTTGAATATTCTTGCTGCACTGGTTTATGCTTCCAGAACCCTTCCCCTGTAACTTTCCCACCTCCTCTTGAACCCCTCCACCGTTTCTGCCTCCACCAGCCCCCGGGCAGCACATTCCATGGCTCCACCACCCTCTCAGTGAAGTAGCACCTCCTCCTTTCTCCCCTGAATCTCCCCCCCTCCAGTTTCCACCCGTGCCCTCTAGTTGCCCCCCCTTCCTTCGGAGCACCCTGACAACTTCCTCCCCTATTTACCCCTTTCATGTACCTGAAGACCTATATCATGTCCCCCCGGTCCCTTCTCTCTTCCAATATGTACATATTTAGCTCTTCGAGCCTCTCCTCATAGGTCCTATCCCCAAGCCCCAAATCATTTTGGTTGCCCTCCTCTGGACCCTCTCCAGGAGTTCAATGTCCCTCCTTAAATGTGGCCTCCAAAACTGCATGCAGTACTCGATGTGCGGCCTCACCAAGCAGTTATACAGTGGGAGTATCACTTCCCTCCTTCTGGAGGTGAGCCCCCTAGCGATGCATCCAAGCATCCTATTGGCCTTTGCCGCTGCCCTCCTACAGGTCTCCAAGTTGTTCATCTTGACATCCACCACCATCCCCAGGTCCCTCTCTGCCATCGAGACTTGCTTCCCTTCTAGTAATAACCCTGAAGTGGAACAGAGGATAGGCATTGTTTGGTTCAGGGGTTGTGGGGGTGGGGTCAAAGAAGTTATTTGATAGGGTTGCACTCAAATCAGTAAATGCAGCATTTAGGCAATTGGCGATGGTAAGTGGGTCCGAGGTGTAATCATTGTTGACTGTTAGCTGGGAGGGTGGTGGTGCCCTGGCTTTCCCATTCAGTTCTTTAAGGTTGTCCCAGAACAACCTTGCATTCCCCCAGGTGGAGGTGAGGGTAGTTCTGTAGTAGTCTGATTTGGCCATCCTTATGGCCCAGGTGCACCTATTGCGGGCCACCTTGTAAGTGAGCCTGTCTGCCAGCACCTCAGAGGCAATTGCTTTGTGTCAGAGGTCATCATGGTTCTTTAGTTGCTGAAGTAGGGCTGGAGAGACCCAAGGGGCTTTCCGTTTTTTGGATTGGACCTTTGTGTTGGGGGAAAATCTATCACACCCAGTGTTGAACGTGCAGATGAAGTATTACAGGGCTCCATCTATGGTAGGGGAATGGCTGATAGGGGACCAGTCACATTGGGCTAGGTATCTCCTTAGTTTAGTGAGGCCACCTGGTAGGAAGCGGCGTTGGGTAAAGTTGTTTGGTTGTGGTATTTGCCGCCGACATGACCAGGTGAAGAGGATAGGGGAGTGGTCACTTAACGAATTTGGAAGGACAACCAAGTAAGAAATTTTGTTTGGATGGTTGGTGAGTAGTAGGTTGATCAGTGTGCTAGATCCAGTTCTAGGATTCACTCTGGTTGGCTGATTAACTAACTGGGCCAAGTCTAGGGCAGAAAGAGTGTCTTTCATAGGGGAGGCTGAGCTCGACAGCCAGTTCACATTAAAATCCCCTCGTATAATGTGTTCAGTTTTGGGAGGGAAGCTAGAGATATAGTAGGCCATGGATTGAAAGGCTGCGACTTGGTTTCTTGGTGGGATGTAAGCCACAGTAATGGTAATAGGGGCTCTGGAGGGGTCTGGTGTGAGTTTTATTGCCAGGGCTTGTGCCCTGTGATCCAGAGATGGAGCCAGTGGGTTATGGCATAACAATGAGTCACGGATGTAAAAAGCACAACCCCTCACCTCATTTGCCAATTCTGTTGGCTCTAAAAAGGATGAAGTCTGGTAATGTGACAGATGGGAGTTTTCTTTGACAGCCAGGTTTCCGTGAGGGCTAGCACATCCAGTTGATGTTGCAGCATCCAGCACTGTAGAGATGCCAACTTCTTGGACAAGTTGCAGATGTTCATAGCAGCCATTCTCAGACCGTGATGCGATGTGCTAGAGTTGTGCGAGAGGGGACCCGGGTTGGGGTGTACATTGCCTGAAATCAGGAGCAGAAGAGCAAGTATTCTGCAGAGGGCAAGCACACACTGCTTGCTGATATTGGTATGATGCTTCTTAACAGATTTGCCACCTGAACAGGGAATGGCCAGGGAGGAGAGAGAAGAGAAGGAGAGGAATGTAATTTGACATGGTGGGTGGTGGTTGAAGGTGACAGCTGGGGGATGCGTAGGTGGGATGGACAAGTGAGCTATAGAGAATGGGAGAGTAGGTGGTAGCCGAGGTTGTGTAGGGGTGGCGTCTGCAGGTTGAGCCTTGGGTGAAGGATTGGGCAGTCCCTGGTAGAGGAGGATGACTGAGGTGAAGATTAATGCGAACATTTTAGGGCAAAGAATAGCGAGCTGAGGGCAGGGAGAGAAGCCAGGGGTTTGAGATGCAGAGGAAGTTGCCTCTTGTAGCACAGTATTAGAGTTGTATGGGGAGATGAAAATGAATAAAGAGAGAAGGTAAGCATAGATATACATACAGTAGATTCATAGACAGTGTCGGCAGATAAGGGCCTATGGCCCACCCAGTCTGCCCATTTGAGATTGTAAGTTTATTTTAAGTTTTCCTAGAAGTCTGTTGCCCCTTAACCCTGACCTCGAGAATTCCTTTATGTCTATCCCACGCATTCTTAAATCCCATGATTGCTTCAGCCCGCACCATTTCCTCTGGCAGGGTCTTTCACTTGTCCACCTCCTGTTCTGTGAAGAAATTCTTCCTCACGTTTTCCTCTGAATCGTCCTCCCTCCAACTGCATCCCATGCCCTCTAGTCCTGGAACATCTTTTTTGCTTAAAAATAGTGTATTCCTGCACCCTGTTCCTCCCTGTAAGATACTTGTATGCCTCTATCATATCCCCTCTCTCCCTCCTCTCCTCCAGGGAGTACATATTCAATTCCTTCAACCTGCCCTCATAGGACTTGTGATGCAAACCATGTACCATCTTTGTTGCCCTCCTCTGAACCTTCTCTACCCTGTCTATGTCCTTCACGTAGTAAGGTCTCCAGAGCTACTATACACTGTACTCCAGGTGGGGCCTCACTAGTGTCTTGTATAGTGGAATTATGACCTCCCTTTTCCTGCTAGCGATGCCCCTGCCTATGCATCCCAGCATCCTATTTGCTTTACCTGCTGTCTTGTCACACTGTTTCCCTACCTTGAGGTCATCAGAGATGATAACCCCAGGATCCCTTTCCTGCGTGGTGCATGCTATATCCTCACCCCCCAAATGATATATTGTGCCAGGGTTTTTGTGCCCCATATACATTATCTTGCACTTCTTTGCATTGCATTTCAACTGCCAAACCCCTGACCATTCTTCAAGTTTCTGCAGGTCCCTTCTCATTCTGTCTACACCCTTTGGTGTGTCTACTCTTTTACAGAGCTTTGTGTCATCAGCGAACAGGGAAATTCTGCCTTCTAGGTCCTGCGTAATGTCACTGATGAAGATGTTGAATAGGACTGGTCCCAGCACTGATCCCTGTGGTACCCCACTGGTCACTCTTCCCTCTGTAGAGTGACAGCCATTTACCACCACCCTCTGTGTCCTGCCACCCAGCCACTTACCTACCCACTGCACTACTGTCCTGCCCACACCCACATTCCACAGTATGTGTAATAGTCTTCTATGTGGCACAGTATCAAAGGCCTTGCTGAAGTCCAGATAGGCCATGTCCACTGCCCTCCCCTGATCCACCTCCGTAGTCACCCACTGGAAAAATTCAATGAGGTTGGTCTGACTTGACCTCCCCCTGGTGAAACCATGCTGCCTTGGGTCCTGTAGTCCATTGACAACCAGATGTTCCACCAATCTCTCCTTCAGTAGTGCTTCCATGATCTTCCCCACTACCGAGGTGAGGCTGACTGGTCTGTAGTTCCCCGCTTCTTCTTTGTTCCCACTTTTGTATAAGGGGACTACATCTGCTGTCCTCCAGTCTTTGGGTACCTCCCCTGTTTCCAGTGATTGGCTAAACAGGATTGCCAGAGGTTCAGCCACCACCTCTCTTAGTTCTCTAAGGACCCTGGGGTGCATCTCATCTGGCCCCATTACTTTATCAACTCTTATTATTTCCAGTTCCTTCAGGACCCTTTCTCATGTAAAGGGACTTGTGTCCATTTCTGCACCATTCCCACCCCTTGTACTCCCTTCAGACCCATTACCCTCCTCTTCCTCAGTGAAGACTGAGCAGAAATACCTGTTCAATATGTCAGCTTTACTGTTGTCATCCTCCATGCGGCCCCCATCCTCCCCCTTCAGTCTCACTACCCCTTCCTTTGCCTCTCTTTTTTCACTAATGTACCTGTAAAAGGTTTTGTCCCCTCTACCCACTGATTTTGCAATGTGCTCTTCTGTCTGAGCTTTGGCATCCCTTACTGACCTCCCTGCCTCCCTTTGCTTCTCCTGGTACTTCTCCCTATCCCCTTCAGCCTGTGTCTTTTTGTATTGCCTGAATGCAATCTTTTTGGCTTTCACTTTCTCCGCTACCTCCTTGGAAAACCATAATGGCCTCCTCTTCCTTTTCCCTTGCTAACCTGCTTAATGCATAATTCTCTTGTTCTTGTAATCCCCATTTTAAATACTGCCCACTGTTCCTCAACCCCTGATTCCTTCCCTATTCCCCTTAATGCCTCTTTCAAGCATCTCCCCATTTTCCCAAAGTCTGTCCCCCTAAAATCCAGGATACATGTGTTTGTGTGGTGTGGTTCTGCTCCTTCTGTGATTTCAAACCACAATGACTGGTGGTCACTGTTCCCCAGGTGCTCCCCCACTGTTACCCCATCACACTGTCCCTGTTATTGAGAACAAGGTCCAGTATTGCCTTTTGCTGAGTTGGTTCCATGACCAGTTGCTTGAGGAAGGCACCCTGAAGGGAGTCCAGGATAAATCTGCTCCTAGTAGATGCTGCTGCTGAGATGCTCCAGTCCACATCTGGAATATTGAGGTCTCCAACCAGCACTACCTCACCCTTGTCTGCCATCCTTTGGATGGCTAGCATCAGCTCCCTATCTGTTTCTTCCTCCTGGGCTGGTGGTCTATAGACCACACCTGTGCGGATGGCTGGCTCCATTTTCCTTTCCGGCTTAACCCACAGTATCTCTCCCCCTTTTTGTTCCTCCTGGATCTCTGTGGCCCTTATATCATTTTTCACATACAGTGCAACCCCTCCTCCCTTCCTACCTGCCCTGTCTCTTCTGAATATGTTGTAGCCGGGTATGGCCATCTCCCAAGCATAGGTGGAGCCACAAATGGGAGAAGCAGTATAGAGAACAGGAGGTATTCTGGGATAGTTGGAGAATCAGTACAATGCTGAGCAGCAGAGGAAAGCCTCTGGTGGTACTGTAATAGAGTAGGTAGGAAAGATAAATAGAGAAGGAATGCCAAGGAAGATACTAATTGGAGAAGGGGGACAGTGCTGCCTCAAGTGGCTGATGGTTATAAGCTGCTCATGGAGAAGTGGGCTGATTGGTTCAGCACTCAGCCTCACTGTCAGCCTCAACCCTATATAAGGGAGAGCCAACCAAGGGTGGTGGTGGGGGAGGTGGGGAGCCAACGCGCAGCGTCGGTGGGATTCCTCTACTTTACAGAGAGGCAGCAGATAGTGCCCAATGCAATGCTGTTCTATGCTGTGCTGGAGGGAGGGCTTCAGTAGTCAGGCCCTTGTGACCATCCGTCCGTGGGGAGGGGTGCCTTCGATCTGATCAGTTCTGTTACATGAAGCAGAAATCTAAGGAGAGGAGAGGAGGGGAGAGACACTTGTTATAAGCAGGTAAGGGCCTTTTTCTACTGCTAAGGAGAGGGGGTGTATGGAAAGAGGAGGGATAACGCTCGTTAGGGAATTCGGAGCAACTGAAGCTGAAATTAAGTTTCAGAGAAACCTGCTTTTAAGTACTCGAGCAGCAGGTCAGTAGAAGGTTGCTAAAAATTAAGTTAAACACTCCTGCATTCATTAACTCAGTCTACAGGTAGGTCAGCAGAGAGGTTTTCTGGTAATTAAGTTAAACCGTCCTGCTTTATAAGAATTGCTGGTAGGGGTCACGTTTAATCAGCTACCCTGACTGTAGCCCTCTAAAGGCACATTAGGTTAGAGCTGGATTGCAGTAGGGAAAAAAAATGGCACCAGTTAAACAACAACCCCTACACTCCTTAGGCACGCACGCAGTATAACTTTCAGATAAATAATTAAAGTCAGCTTAGGTTGCAGGTAACACGCAGTGTAACTTTCAAATAATTAATTTTTTTGCAGTTATCTGTTTTTCTGTCCTGCAGTCCTCTGTGTCCCTTCTGATGTCCCCCCTGTGCCCAGCACCAGGTAAGAGACCCCCTTCCCTAGACCCCACAATTTACCCTTCGTGGCAGGGGGCCGGGAGCGACTCGACCCACTGGACCGGATTTAGTGTTCAGGGAGGTGCCTTCCCGGGCCGTCGAGGAGGGGACCATTGTCATCCTCACAGAGGACTCCCACTTTCCTCTTTCCTTCCCCCGAGGTCTTGGTGTGCAATGGCACCAGCGGCGGCAGCGTGCACACTCCCATGTGCATCCTCGCCAAGCGCCTGCTGCAGACTCTCGCCCACAGATACAATGCTGGCGTGCCGCCTCCCAACCTCTGCTAGGTGGCAGGCAATCGCCAAGCACTGCGATCCCCCTCTCCGGAGAAGGAGAGCAGTCCTGGGGACGCTCAATACTTCTCCTCCCCGCCAACCCCCGGCGCCCCATGTCTGTTCCCGAACACGGGTCGCCGGTGTGACGCGAGGTAAGGCGTCCAGCGCCTCAGCCCCAGTGCCACCAGGCCGGCTTCAAATAATTAATTAAAGTAAATTTAGGTTACAGGTAACACGCAGTGTAACTTTAAAATAATTAATTAAAGTAGACTTAGGTTGCAGGTAAAATGCCCTCACATTCACAGATTTGTAGAGTGAGAGAGAGACTATCTCCACTTCTACACCGACAGAAAATAAAGCAGGAGTCCAAGAGTGTCCTAGCGAAGAGTGCAGGAGTCTGATTTTTAAATGCAGAAAATGGCTCCAAATCTGCTCTTTGTCCTAGCAAAGAGTGCAGGACTCAAATAAAAAAATGTTATCAGTACAGACAGGCAGTGGGAAGGCTAAGAACATTAGAGAGCATGCATTGCATAATGCATTAATGAGACATATAGGACAGCGAAATACAATTATTTGTACATTTCGTATCAGCTTATTGCAATATGTCATTGATATGTCAATAAATGCATTTTCAAAATGGTTATGTCCACTTGTATTTTGTTGATTTACTTGTACTGCATTTCAATAATTCCAAGTGGAAAACAGTGTTGCCCCTGTGACCCTTTGCTGACATCTATTAATTTGACAGTGGAGTGCTGCTTCATCAAGGACTGAGAAGATTTTCAGTTCTTCTCTCAATCTGAACACAAATCACAGAGGCACCTTGATGGTAAATAGCTAATGAGAGATCTTTTGCAGGAACTGTCAGTCTACAGTATTCTCAACATCACTACAGCAGTGAGAGAAGCAGCAGAGAAGTCTACTATTTTCTCCCAGCTTGAAATGTTCTATTGACCTCTCAGGAACAGCCTGTCCAGCTTGTTGCTGAGTTCTGGTTGCCTGCTGTGAAGAACTCCAATCGTTTCCACATGTTCAGCAGTAATTTGATCTGAAAAGTCCCTTAGATGCTAGCAGAACAGGCTGTGCTGCACATTGCTTTTCTGTGCTTAACTGCTTGTTTTCTGACTGGTCTTTTGTGTGAATACCACACATTTGTTTTTATTTTTATTTATTTACCAAGAATTTATGTATTCAGGATAGCCCAACTGAAATGCATCATCTTGTTTTCAGTGGGGTCTGCCCATTTCTCCAGATGGACGGACCGTAGTTAAGTGACTTGACCAAGGTGACACACAGTGAGGATTTTTTTGGCCTTAGTGAGGTTTGAACCTGTAGTTTCCAAGTTCCTAAGCCAGCCCCCACTGTCTCCTGTGCCCTTTTCAAAAAGTGGTCCATTTGTAAAAATCTACTTTTCTTTCTTAGAAGCCGAGTACGAACCTCTCCCATTGCCAGTGTTTTATTTATTTACAACCTGTTTCACTCAGGATAGCCCATCTGAGATGCAGCATTTTATTTCCAGGGGTCCTGCTTCTTCCCAGTTCCACAGCTAGGAGGACTGGAGCACTGGATGGTTATTTATAGTGCCTTAACATATATCACTTGGACTGCTACATATGTTTATGTACTGCACAAAATATTTTCTACATTATTGGTATTTAATATTCTTTGTACACTCCAGGTCCATCAGCCTTGTTGAAATGCACCTCCACACCTGAGTGCAAGACTGCAACCCACACAGCACCAGCTCTGTACGTTAACCCCTACCCTATGCATCTTGTCAGCCTGATAATTAGCCAATGGAAAAAAAACACTCTAGCATAAGCCAGTCTCCATCAAAAAGATTTCTGAGTGAATGCAACCAAGCAATGTAGGTGACAGAACAATCATCACTCCCCGCTTATGGCATGCCAGCAATCCTCCATAACTGAGTAGTACCCAACCAGGCATCTGTCTACTCCACCACTCCATTCCACTCAAGCAGTACCTGCCTAATAGCTAGCAAGACTGTCATGACCCAGGTCACCCACCCCACCCCACCACCTCCACGTGTATATCTGACAATCAGCCACTGTACCAGAGTGCTGTCCTGCAAGCTGTCCTCTGCAACACTCACCAAAGTGTCAGGCTGTCAATAAAATATGCCACACAAATCCCAGGCAGTGTCCCTGATAGAGAGGTTGGAAACTGATGGGGAAAAATCATCATATAGTTTTTCTAGTGTTATATTTCTAATAAAAAGAGATTTTAGTCGTATTGGTCCTTGGAAAATGAAAATCACTGGATAATTTGGTATCTTTTATTGGACCAACACATGTCTTGTACAGTAGTATAATATAGCACACAAGCTTTCGGGGCCTCAAAGGTCCCTTCTTCAGGTGAATAGCAAGCTGAGCGAAATAAGCAGCATTTAAATACACTGTGATGTATTGTTTAAAAAAAAAAAATTATGATGGAATGGGTTGTGAAGAATGTAACAGGAAGGGTGGGTGGGCAATAGCTGTGAAGGAATGATTAGCAGGAAGTGCTTTCAAGGCAACTGTTTTTTTTAGTTAGTATGCTTTTTGCTGTGTACCTTGGCCGTCGATGTCCGCCCTGGTCACGGACCCCCGCACTCCAACCTCCGACTGTGCCTGCGCGCTCCCAAGCACCCCTGGCTTTCCCCCCCAGAGGGTGGGGCTGCGGCACCATCTCCCTACCAGTGCCACAGTACTAGTATCTGGTTGGGAGAGCCAACTTCAGAGGCTAATTGAAGCCCGGGGGCAGGGCTTCATGGAGACGGCCAAACACACAATTTTCTCCCCTGTAGGCAGGGGCAGGGACGTGCAATGATGGCCAGCGTCTGCCCCGCCCCTGAGTTCGGAAGGCGTAGGTGCTGTGCAACGAACCTAACCTCCGCTGGATGTCGCTGCTGCACTGAATACACATGCCACCCTCCCCCCCCCGTAGTAGGAGAGCAGTCCAGGGACGCTCGATCCTTCTCCCCCTGGCCGGCACGCCGACGACCTGGGTCCATTCCCGAACCCGGGTGCTTTCAAGGCAACTTAATTGAGACCAGGCCTTCATTTCAATTGCCTGTCTATAGTTCTTTAAGTCACTCTGCCTCCCAAATTTTACTTTAGTTCTACATCGGACCTGACAACTTGGCTGTATTGATTATTTGTTGTCTGCTATGGTGAGAGTGGCATTGCTCTATGGGTTGCCCAACTCGAACTTTACTCCTGTTAACTATTTCAGGGCCACCTTCACACTGCTTGAGTTTATTGACCTTTCTTAATTCCTTGTGTTTTTTTAACTAGTAAGTTCCTGTACAAGTGATGTGGGGGTCTGCATACCTCATTTCTTCTATTTTATGTACTGCAGTATATGCTGTAATAACATAAAACATATAAATAAAACTTTTTAAAAAAAAGATCTTCATAAGAGAGGCTGAATGGATGCCTTGAAGTGGTAATTGGAAAGGTGTCCTGACAGGAACACAGAATAGTAAAGACCTGAAATAAACAGTGTCAGGTCTTTGTACAATGTGATGCATTGTTTCAAAGTAATTATGACAGGAGAGGCGAGAAGAACTTAACAGGAAGGGTGGGTGGGCAACGGATAGGAACCGGTCTATAGCTGTGAGGGTATGAGTATCAGGAAGTGCTAAAAATATTCATCAGAGAGGCTGAATGGATGCCTTGAAGGGGTAATTGGAAATCGGAAAGTATCCAGACAGGAACACAGAATAAAAAGCAACTTCAAAAACACACAGGCGAGAAAGACATATTAACTGAAATATATCAAACAATTTAATTTGAACTTTAAGAGACTCAGTCAAGACATTGGATTTATGATACACTATAGAAAACTTTAATAATGTATGGTACTTTTTACAAATTTTTCTTCTTTTGAGGGACTCCCCCGTGCCTGTGTATCTCAGGTCTTTTTATGCATCCTCGTACAAGACATAAGTTGGTCCAATAAAATATATTAAACCTTCCAGCAACTCCTATATTTCTGATATAACTAGGCTTATAAAGCTCGTTAGGGAATTCGGAGCAACTGAAGCTGAAATTAAGTTTAAGAGAAACCTGCTTTTAAGTACTCGAGCAGCAGGAGAGGCGAGAAGCACTTAACAGGAAGGGTGGGTGGGCAAGGATAGGAACAGGTCTATAGTTCCAGTATATATATATTATAGTGGCATGGTAGTGCCACTGTAGTTAGGGTTGAGTACTCCATTTAAGGTTAAAGTGTGAAATTTTGCACCTTAATAACTTTGCCACCTTATGATGGATTTACCTGAAATTTGGCAGACTCAGAGCGGGAGTATAGATCTTGGGATCTGCCAAGTTATGTACTGGTCAGATATACAGTTGCAGAGTTATTAAGCAACATCTGTAGCGCATTTACGCTTTTTTGCACATTCTTTGTTCACACCTAGAGGTCGTACATTTTGTGCAACTGGTCCAAAAACTTCAGGGAACGTGTGACCGGGGTCACCAATGTGCCTTTTAAAGATTTCGTGAAAAAATATTAAACGGTTCAAAAGTTATTCAAAAAACAAGTTTCCCATTATAGTCAATGGGAAAAGTTAACAAAAAGTTCATCAGTGTCGCAAATGCGGATTTTAGTGTCGCAAATGACCCCAGTAGTGTCACAAATCCGCCATTTTGTTTTCAGTTACTGATCAGAGAAATGCTTGGCATTTAAAATTGGGACCCTCTAGGGACACAATTATTTTTGTGTTTACCTAGTCAAGCCCTGAGGATGCTAGGCATGTCTTTATTTGGGGTTAAACACCCCAGAATTATGTTTTTGAAATTTTGAGGAAAAGTAGTGTAGTGATTTTTTTGCGAAAGAGTCGTGATTTGCGACACTACTATTCAACACTATGGGGAAAATAACAGGAATTCTTTGCCACCTTGCTGCAAAACACTGGTTTGGTCTTTTGGGCTGAAATTTGGAGGGATGAAAGCCAACATCCCACAGATGTGCCTTTTGGTGGTTTGGTGACAAAACATTAGGGATGCAAAGTTACAGTGCTCCGAAGTTGATGCTTTTTCCCATAGACTAACATTACGGCATCCGCTGCGCCTTTCGGGGACCATATCTCGGAAACGCTTCGAGATATGGACTTTTTGTCTGAAAAATGCTTAGCCCCCTAACAGAGAGCTAAGTATAAAACTAGCCAGGAAAGTCATAAATAATACGAAATTAAATTTTTTTTCTACATCGTACAGTTCCTGAGATATAAGCAATTTAGTACTCCAAGTGCTCATTTTCTGCTCCGAGGCCTATTATTATGCATACATTCTTTGTATTCACTGTGTTTCTCTGTGCAGCTTTTGGGGAAAAAAAGGGTGTGCACTTCCATTACTGTTACAGTTAGCATTCCCACTTGCATTTCCGTAGCGTGCATTACCGTTTGCGCTTTCATTTGCGCTTGCATCACTGTTACCATTTGCGTTTCCACTACTGTTTGTGTTTGCGTTTCCATTTGCATCACCGTACACATTTTAATTTCCGTTTGCAGCTGCCCTTCCTTTTGCATTTGTGTTTGTCTTTCGTTTGGCGTC
This sequence comes from Neoceratodus forsteri, assembly GCA_016271365.2. Lineage (NCBI taxonomy): Eukaryota > Metazoa > Chordata > Ceratodontiformes > Ceratodontidae > Neoceratodus > Neoceratodus forsteri. Next base: position 127,851,773 of record JADMNL010000025.1, on the reverse strand, counting down.
ATCATTGCTGTTACCGTTACCATTTGTGTTTCCAATTGCGTTACTTTGACCGTGCGCATTATGATTTGCATTTCCATATGTGATTCTGTTTCTGTTTCTCTTTCTTTTGGCATTATTGTTGCTGTTACCAATACTATTTGCATTTCCAATTGCGTTACCGTGACCGTGCGCATTACGGTTTGCGTTTCCATACGTGCTTGTGTTTGTGTTTCTGTTTCCTTTGGCGTTATTGTTGCTGTTACCATTACCATTTGTGTTTCCAGTTGCAGTACCATGACTGTGCGCATTACGGTTTGCATTTCCATACATGCTTGCGTTTGCGTGTCCGTGTCTGTTTTCTTTGGTGTTATTGTTGCTGTTACCATTACCATTTGCATTTCCAATTGTGGTACCTTGACTGTGCACATTACCACTTGCATTTCTGTGCATGCTTGTGTTTGCATCTCCGTTTGCGTTACTGTTCGCTTTGGCGTCACTTTGTGCTTGCATTTCTATTACCGTTTGCGTTACCATTTACATTTGCACTACCATGTGTGTTACAGTTTGTGCTTCCATTTGTGTTGCAGTTACCATTCCTATGTGACAAAAAAATCACGTGGTTGGAGCACAGGGCCTGAAGGGCCCGTGCTCCCACCTCCACATTCCATTCACTATTTATAGTCCTCATTCTCAAAAAAAGGGAAATTCATGGCAAAAACTCCATTTAATGCATCAGGGTTGTTCTACGGCGACAAAAGCAAGGAAATTCGATGTTAGGGTTGAAAAAAACCCTTCCACCGCCCGACCATTCCCCGCCAACCGGCATCGAGGTGTGCGTTAGGGTCATCGGTCCTAACTCTCACCTAATTTACTATACTTCACCACCTCAGCTTCTTTACACATGGGATGGGATGAGAGTTAGGACCGATGACCCCAACACAGACCTCGATGCTGGTTGGCAGGGGTTGGGTGGAGGGTGGAAGGGGTTTCAACCCTAACATTGAATTTCCTTGCTTTTGTCACTGTGGAACAACCCTAAGTGATGCATTAAACAGAGTTTTTCTGCAATGAATATATATATATATATATATATATATTTTTTTTTTTTAACTGGGGCTGGCGATCGGCAAGGGGGGACCACTAGATACCAGGGATAGATTGGGGATGGTGTTGGGGGGATTCACCATTGTAACTTCTGCTTGCTTTGGTTTTTCTTCAGTGCAATCTGCACTTAAAAAACCCCAAAGCAAGGCAAAGTTACAAATGGTGAATTTCTGATCATTTTCAATTATTACATGAAGTGATCTGCGGGGCAAAATTTGTAACATCACGACATATTCGCTCATGGAGTAAAACCTCGCTGCATCTTTCATTAGTATAGCAGACTGTACTTGAACTACAGCTCTTTGTCCCTCCCCTTCTTCCTTTCCATTATGAGTCCCTTTGCCTATCTACAACCTCTAATGCACATTTAAGGGGATATACCCAATAAATGCTATGGACACTTGAATGATTACCTGTATGCTTGTTCCATGTGCCCTTTAGGTTACTTTAACTAATATAATATTTTTGCTTCTTAATAAAGTCTCAGCACTTTTTTGGGAGTATAGCCCCTTAAATGTGCATTTTAAAAAAAGTTCTGAGAAATCGAGCTTTCTGATTGACTGTAAGCATTCTGTCAGCCTTATGTTAATCTTTTATTTATACACATAGAGCCTAATCATATGCTGAACACAGTACAACACTATTTAAAAAAACATTTTTATAATAATAGCAATAAGGCTTTCAAGTGGCCATAAAGACGTTCAGTTAATCATCTTCATAAGTATGTGACACTCGGGTTGCACTCAAACCACATTACACCTTTAGAGAGTAATTAACAGACCATGAAAATAACCCAAGATCATACATTATTGCTTAATTGAAAGATGTAGTTAATTCTGTGTGTCTTTTTTCTTGTTGCTTAATTAAAAGTTGCAGTTAATTCTGTGTTCATTTTTTGTTGACAACTAGTTTATAAGCTTTACAGTTTTAAACTGCATTGTATAAATTGGACACACAATGTCCTGACTCAGAATATTCCATTTATAATCACTTATAAGGCAGGCATCACTTTCGGAACTCACTTTGTGGCTTTTAATTTAAGTTCTAAAAGATCATCAATTCTTACTTCTTTGTTTTGAAAGTTGCAACCTGGAAAGATGCACTGAGCCAGGTTAAATTCCAGGGGCTATCCACGGGATGAGGTAGCAGGAGAGAACAGGTACAAGCAAGATAAATTGAAATGGTTCACTAACAAGCAAGCTTAAGTATGGTAACAGCAAAAATACCACTACTGCAATATTTAAAGTTATGAGATGGCTTTCCATGAAGGGGACACACAGTAAATGAATATAATCAGACAGCTGAACAACAATAAATAAATTGAGCTCTCACTTCTACAAACAAAATGGGTAACAACTAATAGACTGTATAAGAGAATACTTCAAAATGTAAACTTAAACCAGCTCATGAAACTAAAAAGCACACCCTCTTAGATTGGCACTTAGTCAAAAAAACAGAATAGACTTGGCAAGTCAATTTTCAGATAAATACAAAATCACACATGCCCCCACAATGCAAAGCATCATGAGTTGCATATGCAAATCACCACAGAATATGATGCTGGTTCAACTTTAAGCAGAAATGCATGGTGCCCAAAGGCCTCTCACACAGTTTGCAAAGGGTGCCAACAGAAGACATAGACACGTGTTTCATCCTACCAGGACTCATCAGTATGCCTTGTCTGTCTGACACCCCAGTGGAATGAACCAGCTACCCTAAGAAAGTCTATCTGGGTTATGTTGTGGTGAACCCAATTAAAACAAAAAACTATTTAAAATACAAAGAACTTCTGTGTGCAAGCACTGAGGCAATGGCTACCCCAAAGTGCATTTGGCCGGGAAACCAAGTTTCAAAGAAATACAAAATTACACATGCCCCCACAATGCAAAGCATCATGGGCTGTATATGCAAATCACCACAGAAAATTATTCTGGTTCAACTTTAAGCAGAAATGCATGGTGCCAAAAGGCCTCCCACACAGTTTGCAAAGGGTGCCAACAGAAGACAAAGACATGTGTTTCGTCCTACCAGGACTCATCAGTATGCCTCGTCTGTCTGACACCCCAGTGGAATGAACCAGCTACCCTAAGACAATCTATCTGGGTTATGTTGTGGTGAACCCAATTAAAACAAAAAACTATTTAAAAGATGCCTTGAGTGACAGTGCTCCTATCTTTTGTACATGCAGTAATAAGGCACATGAAATTCAACCTAAAAAATCAAACTGCACAGGTTTTAAAAATGTAATGCAACCATCTTTCTACTCAATTTAAATGCAGTTGACTGGGCCTACATAGATGCCATTCCTAATGACATTATAGCCCTGAGTTTTTGTTCTAGGAGAATTTAAATTACTCATAAACAAATGTGTGTTTTATAAGCTGTCAAGTACAGGGAGATTATAGTTTGGCAGCTCCCTGCTATCACTAATTATGGACCAAGACACCGCTTAAAAATAATACAAGTTTGTCAAGCATATCATTAATTCAGGAGCAGATGTAAAAGTGAAACTTGAACTATATAAAAGTACATATTACAAACAACAACATAATGACAATTTTATGGATCCTTAGGAATCTTGAAAAATTAAAAAACAAAAATGATAAACTCAGTTAAAAGAATTACAACTGAAAAATAATGGTTGACGATACAGGGAACATGTCTCCGTTGACCATAGCTGATTTATTTAATTTATAATATATTAATTTAGAAAAATATACTAATAGCTTCACAGATCACAAAGGACAAGCTGACATTTATGCACAGCATTATACAGTCCCAGGTTTTATCTGAAAGCATTAACAGTGAAAAAAGTTTATAAACAACTTAAAATTATAAAGGACAGTAAATGAATGGGACATGACTGTCTAGAATCAAAGTTGTTAAAACTAGCTGCACCCCGACACCCCTACCCCTGCAATAGTAGGTCCACTAAAAAAAAAATTAGGTAATTTATCACTCATCACTGGCCGAATAAGGTATTTTTGAAAACTCACTCATGTTATCCTAGTGCATGAGGGAGCTGGCTAATTTAGCTGAAAACTATAGATCAGTAATAATACAGTCCTGCCTTATTAAGGTGCATAAGAGGATTGTATGCAATAAGTTAATGGGATATATACCACACCAGTGATTAATAAATTGTGTGAATAAATTAAAAGTTTTTTTAGGCAGGGATAAATATTTATTTCCAATTGGAAAACGTGTCATTTCACTTAAAACGTATTACAGTATTTCTGCTTTGAATCAGAAAACAGAACACAGAAAACAGAACAATGGATCAGAGAGAGAGAGTTTACAATGGAAAAAAGGCCATTTTAAGTTAAAACAAAGTAAAACTGTAATAAAACATCAACACTAATTTGGTATATATCAAATAAGCAAAAGTTTACAGTGAAATAACACATTTATCTCCACGAGTGAAAAGACCGTTGAAACTAACACGTGGCTTCACCACTCATCAGTCATGGGTCTTGCCACTCACTAGTGAAGATAAATATGGTTATTCCACTGCAACACATTATATATTCCCAATATATTAATCCTAAAAAAATATTAACTCCAAGACAGCATGGGTTTAGGAAGGGCCATCATACCACAACTGCCTTGGTCAAGTTCACAAATGACTTCTACCAGGCTATGTAAACAGGTATGATTAATGATGCAGTGTTTGTGGCCCTAACCTGCAGGTATGATTAATCATGCAGAGTCTGTGGACCTAACCTGTATTCAGGATGGCTGATCATGAATTATTAGCAGCAAGCTGGAAAGAAGCGGCCTTGAGTCAAGCCGCGCTAAACTGGTTGACTGACTACTCGACCTGACTTACTGTTCTCAGGTTGCAAATTTAAATGGTTTGGTGTCCTCTTCTCGTTCAACAAACAATCATAACAAAGGCTCTGCACTCTGGATAGGCATTTACAAGGCAAGTTGCCCCCTGAGGAAGACCCGGATTTGGGTCAAAGCGCTGGGGAATTTGGTTTACGTGACCAAACACCTTGGAGGAATAAAAGTGGCGACTTGTCTTGTAAACACCTATATCACAAGTGCAGAGCCTTTTCTAATTATTCACTGATAAACTGGCAAAGCTTTCGGCCACGATGCACCACTGCCTCCTGTCTTTGTGTTCCTTGTGTTTTTTGCTGTTCAGTGAAGTAAGGGGCACCCCGGTGGTACATTTTGGACCCTTTATTGTTCTTGTTTTTGTTAACTCTATGCCAAATTCATGAAACTATTCAAACCTATTAGTGTATATGAATAGAAACATAGAATTTGACAACAGATAAGGACTGCTTGGCCCACCTAGTCTGCCCATTTCCCTACCTAATGGATAAACTGCAGATCCTAGTTAACCAACAGCCTACTTCCTCCAACCCCCCATTAGAATTGCCTTATGTCTGTCCCATGCATTCTTGGATTCCTCCACTGTTTTTGACTCCACTACCTCCTCAGGAAGGCTGTTCCATGTATCCACAACCCTCTCCATGAAAAAAATACTTCCTCACATCACCTCTGAGCCATCCCCCTCTATCTTCAAATTGTGCCCCTTGTTCTTGCACATCTCTTTTTCTGAAAGATGCTACTCTCCTGGACTTTGTTGATTTCCTTGAGGTACTTGAAAGTTTCTATCATGTCCCCCCCCCTCCTTTCCTCAAGGGTATACATATTAAGCTCCTTTAATCTCTCATCATATGTCTTCTGGTGCAGACCCTGCACCATTTTAGTTGCCCTCCTCTGGACAGCCTCCATCCTGTCTATGTCCTTGTGGAGATGAGGTCTCCAGAACTGCACGTAGTACTCCAGATGGGTTCTCACCATTTGTCTGTACAGAGGGATAACAAATTCCTATTTTCTACTGCTGATGCCTCTCCCTATGCATCCCAGTATCCCGCCAGCCCTCTTTACTGCCTTCTCACATTGCTTGCCCACCTTTAGTTCATCTGATATGACTACCCCAGGTCCCTTTCCATTTTTGTTGTTGTTAGTATCTCTCCCCCCATTGTGTACTCTTCCCCTAGGTTTTTGTTTCCCAGGTGCATTACACTGCATTGTCCACTAGGTCTAAGGGTATACACAATTTAAATTCTAAGCTAGGACTGGACTTTCAAATGTGCAAACCTGGCTGTTATTTATAGATTTTTACTTAACAAGAAGACAAATATCCTGTTATTCAATGTTAAAACTAAGCTGAATAAGATTCAAGAAAGTTTTATTTTTAAATCTATTTTTAAATTGGACTCCACTTGACCCCTTGAGGAATGCTCCTCTATGGGACTACATGATACACATACCTCAGCCTTCTCACCACACCATCTCCCAAGGCTTTCTGTCTACTCCCCATGGGGCCACTGTGACTTTGCACCCCACGCTGAGGCTGTCATTGGGGTTTCCTAAGCCCCTTTGAACACTTCAGCAGCCAGCCAAGAACTGGGACTGTGCCTCTGTCATTGTGCGCAGAGCCTGCAGGTGAGTCAACATCCATCCATCATGCTGCAGCAAGCAGGGATTTCTCTCCTTGGTTTCTTCACCCCTGAGGGTGCCGAGGCTACAGGACATCATTAGGCAGGCCGGTGCACAATGTGGAAGCATGTGCATTGACATCAGTGGCATCCTCCTCCCCATCTCACTGCTCCAAATGCACACACCCCCATGATCACAGAGGAGGGTGGGGTGACAGCAGTACATATTTTCCTCCCTCTTCAGAGGAAAGTGGAATCCTCTAGGATGCTCAATCTTCCTCCCCAGCTACCTCTCCGATGATCCAGCTCATTCCAGAACTCAGGTCTCCAGCACTGTGACTGGTAGCCCTACCACTGTGCCAGTGGCCGGCTATGGTTCACACTAGTTTCTGCGTCACATTCTCAGATGGTATTAAGATGCAAATGAGAGCTTTAAAGCAGCAGTGAAATGAAATTGAGCAAAATATTTGACCCTACATTTTTTCAATATAAAGAATTCCAGGTATCTTGCACTTTTATTTGGTGATACAACTTTCGAATTCCACCAAAAATGTCCTATTTTGTAAGTGTTTTCATTTATTTATTTCTCAATAAAAAAGATGGTCACCACATTTTGCATAACAATAGCACTGTAGACCTGGCAAGGGTTAGGCTTGAGAAAATAAAAAAAGATTCATGGGGTTACATTTTCAAAACATGGTGCAGGGCTTTCACCAAGCCTGGCACCACAACACTTGGGTTCTGGCAGTGCAGTGAACCCCTTTGCCACAACTGAACCCGAATCTTAAATCTTTGGTTTCCACGTATGACGGCAGCTTGTGCCAAATATCTGGTGCATGCTCCATAAAAGCAGCCCCCAGAAATGCTGCAAGCTAGACCAGAACAAGTTGGTCTGATTTGTGGCACTTGGTGCATGGATTGAAACTCCCACTCGCCAACCGGGTGATTGCCACAGGCCCCATGTGCCATATCTTCAGCGCACCCAGAGCTTGCTCTAGTCAGGGCTTTGAAATCAAGCTAATGGTGCACAGCATAGGTAGCACCTAGACAAGTACATTTGACAAAAATGCTAGTATTTTTATAAACTGTAGCTGAAAGTAGATTTTCTGGAAAAGCATTTTTTGTTGCACTGCTGCTTTAAGTATTTGGGGGATTTAGCTTGATCCCAATTTATCCTATAAATCATGTTGCTTCAGCCTGGTGGTGCTGAGGCACTGGATGCCACACCTCATGCCATGCGCCGCACCCGGTTCGGGAATGGACTTGGGTCGCCGAGGCTCGGCAGGGGAGGGAAAGGACTGAGCATCCACAGGATTGCTCTCCTCTCCTGGGATGGGTTGTGGGTCTCACGCAGCTCCTTAGCGGACCCTGATGGAGATTGGGGGGTTCTACAGGAACCAGCTCTGTATGGGATGGAGTGATGGCAGACATCAGCAGCATGCCTGCGCAGACGTCATTGCACATCCGTGCTCCTGTGGATAACTCAAGCTTGGAAAATGGCCCTAGCCCTTGATAGGCAATGGTTGGTCCAGTGGCTGACCTCCACACCCAGTGCCAGGTCCTTCAGCCTGCCTCCGGTGCTCCCTTTGTTCCCTGGTCACTTGTCTAGATTCCAGAAAGGTCACCAGAGAAGCCGGCGGTCCTGCCCTGGGGGGCTTAGATCTAAGGAGGTCAGGGATCAGAGGAGCAAAGCGGGGACTCCCTCACTGGAAGGTAAGGCTGGGACTTCAGGCAGGTGGGATAGGGCTGTGCCACGTGTCCACACCGGAGAGAGTCTGGGGGTCAGAGAAGGAGGAGGATAAAGAGACAGTTAAAAAAAATCAAGTTAAAAGCAAATTCACCCCCCCCTCCCAAAGTGACACGTTATACAGAATTAAGCAATAATATAATATTTAATTGCCACTGTTAGAAAGGTTTTCACTCAATGCAACCAACTACTATAACAAGATTACTGATCCATGAAATGGGACTTGGCATCTGTAAAAGTGCAACAAAAGAAGCGTGTACTAAATAATATCATTGGATGATCTGATTTATCATCCAAGAAAAATGTCCATCATTGTGAAATTTATGTAAAATTAACTTAGCTTCTGACTGATAAAAAAGTAACAGTGAACACTGCTCAACATTTCAGTCGGCGCCACACAGTCATTAGCTACATTACTGAAATTTTATGAGGCAAATCTCAGCTGTGATCTGCAAATACAAATGTACTTGAAGAGCAGCTCTGCGTATCCGCACATACTTTCATAAATATAATGTTTCAGCTATAACAATTTACTAGTCAACACGTGTTCATTGACAAGGGTCCTTTCCAAGAAATAGGGCAGTGGTGTTGCCCCTATATAGAGTGCCAGTAAGACCCCCACCTTGAGTACTGTGTCCAGTTCTAGAGACCACATCTCAGGAAGGACACAGGCAGAGTGGAGGTGATCCAGAGGAGGGCTACCAAAATGGTGCAGGGTCTGCATCAAAAGTCCTACGAGGACAGACTAAAGGAGCTCAGTATGTGCACTCTGGAGGAGAGAAGGGAGAGGGAATATGATAGAGACCTTTGAATACCTCACAGGGGTTAATAAGGTACAAAATGGGAGTATTTATTGGAACAAAAGATGCTCTAGAACAAAAAGACATGCTATGAAGTTGGAGGAGGGAAGATTCAAGAGAGATGTAAGGAAGCATTTCTTCACAGAAAGAGTGGTGGAGCTGGGGAAACAATGGTGGGGTTCAAAAATGCTTAGGACAGGCACAATGGAATTGTAGAGGTAAGGACGGGAGAGGAAGAGACAGCACCACAGATCAGATGGGTCTATAGCAAAAAGGAAGATAGAAAATAAAATAGGCAAACTGGGTGGGTCAAGCAGCCCTTATCTGCGGTCAGATTTTATGTTTTTATGTACAGCACATCAGGGTACTCTGTCCAAAAGGTCTATATAAAAAGCATTTGCTTCTCCCCACTTAAACTCACAGTGCCTTTGTTTATGACATCCTAGTGCTCACCATGACATCAGACTGTGATGTCACAAGCAGCAATTATGAGGTCAGCAGGGGAGAGTCAGATATATTTTGAAAGACTTTGTGAAATAAGTATTATATTGTCTGCAAAATTTAGTGCGCAAACAGCAGGAAAAAAGTATAAAAAAACACTGATGTTCAAGCAATAAAATAATCTAATGGTTTTAAGCCTTTTATTATTTTAGAGAGCTTTTCTTTAATGTCCCATTTATTTGAACAAATATGGGACAAAAGATCGTTACATACTTTGCCACCAAGACACATTTGCTGCTTTTATATAGCAGTTTAATAAACAACTTTGCATTTCAGCACATATTTTCATAAATATGATATTTCAGCTATTACAATATACTAGAAAATGTATTTTTTATTTTCAATTTTCTTTTCCAGGCTTTAGAACACATTTTGCTAGTCTCTCCAAAATGTACATATAAAAAGCATTTGCCTGTTCCCCCAACTGACCTCACAGAGCCTTTGTTCATCACATAGTGGTCACCATGACAACATACTGTGACATCACAAGCAGCAACTGTGAGGCCAATGAAGGACATAAAGAGTCTTTTGAAGACTCCACAGAAACATAAAACATAGAATTTAATGGCAGAAAAATGACATGACCCACCTACTCTACCCAGATGTTCCCTACAGATTCTGTCTCCACAGACACTATCTGGTCTCCGTTGACCCTCCCACCTCCCTGCCTCCCATCTAATATACCCCTATACCTATCCCATGCATGCTTGAAGCCCCCCACTGATCTAGCCTCCGCCAATTCCACTAGCAGTCTATTCCACGGATCCACTACCCTTTCAGAGAAGAAATATTTCCTCACATTACTCTTGAATTTTCCCCCCTCCAGTTTCATTGTATGCTCCCGGTCCTGGTGCTTGTTCTCATTTCAAATTCCATGAAATATATGCTGTCTTATCTGAAATATTTAGTAAACCAACACTCGGAGATCTTAAAAAGAACTAAAAAACACAAACGTTACACATAATTGCTTTAAATCTAATATTTGTATGATTTTTGTTTTAGTATAGAGGGACTATTTAAGTGAAGCCCATGCTTCACTTCAATTAAAAATGAAAGAATACCTAAAACTGAATTCTTGGTGTACCTGCCTCCTGACTTAAACATTTTTTTTATCAGTCGCCTTAAAGTCTGCATAGGAACTATGTTACGTTATGTATTATGTACTGCTAAGTAATACAAGATATTTGCTACTGTTGTTAATATTTATACCAGGGGTGTGTAAAATGCAGAACCATCCTTGGTTGAAAGCTGTCATACAACCATGCATCGCTATAGCTCAGTGCATAGTCATCCTGGTACTTGGCCTTATTGCAAATCAATACACCACCCCAACCTTTCTTCAGAACCATTTGTCAGCTATTTTTTCCCCTTAGAAAACCACACCACAACACCTAAACTTAAAAACAGCACATATACACAATTTCCACGGCTCCCCCATCCCCACTGTCCAAACAGAATCTGTGTAGTTACAGAAGTACTTCTCCAAAATTCTCCTGCTTGTTGCTTTTAAACTCAAAAGGCAGCCTCGGGGCAGAAGTAGCAGTTCCCTACCCAGCCATAATCTCCACTCCCAGCTACAGTAGAAGTGCCCACCAACAGTCTCTAGTCAATTTACCAAGGAGTCCCACATCTGAAATTATGGAGCACTCTACCTCTCCCATTGTTTCCGGGTGTCACAAATGCAAAAACCAAGAGCGGAGAGAGAGCAGCAGTCATGCTGCAACTCATGTCTCTTCCAATTCTACAGTGCAGCTAAATATGGAAAGAGAGAGCATGGGGAGCAAAGTGGGTAGCAGACAGTAGTAGTAGTAGTAGTAAAAACTTTTATTCATTAAATGATTCAGTAGCTCAGTTGAGACAAGCTCATTTTCAGCGAGGTTCTAGATATCACCGTGATTACTTCAGTTGTTATTACATCAAAGAACAAAATAACACATGCCCTCACATAGATTGTTCATTGCTGCATATGAAATACCACAGAGTATTATGTTGGTTCAACTTTAAGCAGAAATGCATGGTTTCTGCTTAAAGTTGAACCAGCATAATATTCTGTGGTGATTTGCATATGCAGCCCATGATGCTTTGCGTTGAGGGGGCACGTCTGATTTTGTATTTCTTTGAAACTTGGCTTCCCAGCCAAATGCCCTTTCGAGTAACCCTTGCCTCAGTGCTTGCGCACAGAGGTTCTTTGTCTATTACATCAAAACACAGTCGTACAGTTTAGTTACAAAAATATTTTAAATGTACATATAGACCCAGATATTCAAAGGGGTTGCACCTGGCGCAACTAAGTTGCACCAGCGCAACCCCAGAAATGTGCCCTGGTGCAATATTCAAAAGAGGGACATGCGCAGTGCAAGTCCCGATGTGCCGGGCACAAAGATAATGTATGCAGCGCATCTCCAGAGGGCATGCCCATGCATATCTGGCACATCCCAATATTCAGCCCGGGATGTGAGGCGCATATGCTGGCATAACCCTGAGATGCGCCGCACACCAGTGCACAAAGTTGAGTCCAAAAATGAAGGCTCAAAGTGTAGCCCCCACAGGCAAGCTGCTGTAATGCAAGGCACATCAAAGCAGCCGCCAATCATGGGTGGAAACACCCCCTCACACTGTGCAGAAAGCACCCAACAACCCACCCCTCCTGTAGTGCGATCACCGTACAACAACTTATGAAATATTCCCTGGTAGTCTAGTGACACCCACTCCATCCTTGTAGCCACAATGGCATTAAATAACTGTTGCAAATACCCCTGGTAGTTTAGTGGTACCCCCCACCCCTCCCATAGCTGTGGTCACCATTAATAACTGTTCAGAATATCCCTGGTAGTCAGGGCACACTCCTGCCTCTCCGTATCCTACGATCACTGTAACAACAAGAAAGACGATCTCGAGGTTCAGCGGCACCCCACCGCCGCTGTGATTGTGTGGTATCCTGTCTCGGTGGTTCAGGTAACCCCACCGCCTGTGTCCGGATGCAGCACCGTAATCTTGGCGGTCCAGTGGCATCTCCACCACAGGACCCCGCCACCAGCTCTCACTATCGGGTAGGTGTTGTTCATTCCTGCTGGCTGCCCGTCGAATGAGTTTATAGTATTAGCTGTTCATTGGTTCACACTGTGATGCTGGCTTGCAGTGGATACTGTACTGTTATCTACAAATATGCACCATTCATATTTGTGAGTGACTAGTACAGTATGCACTGTAAGCCCATTGGTCCACAATGTGGACCAATGGGCTTACAGCTGATACTGTAAGCTGTCATTCGGCAGGCAGCCACAGAGGTATGCGGGTGGGTTGCTGCTGCCCACCGATGATGGGGGTTGGGGAACTGGGTGTGTAAGGGATCCTGTATGGGTCGGGGGCTGGAGGGTGCCACTGGACCACCAGGGAACTATGTACAGTGCTTTTACGGGCGATTGGGGATACTTGCAGGGTGAGGGTTACTACTAGACTACCAGGGACTACGGGAATTATTATTTTGCGGTGATCACAGCTACGGAAGGGGTGGTTGTGCCACTAGACTACCAGGGATAATCTGAACAGTTATTTATGGTGATCGTGGCTACAGGAGGGGTGGGGGTGCCACTAGACTACCAGGGATAATCTGAACATTTATTTATGGTGATCGTAGCTATGGGAGGTGTGTGGGTGGGTGCCACTAGACTACCAGGGATCTTCTGAACAGTTATTTACAGTGATCATAGCTATGGGATGGGTGGGGGGTACCACTAGACTACCAAGGATATTTTCAACAGTTATTTAATGTGATCGCGGCTACAGGGAGGGAGGAGGTACTGCTAGACCTCCTCTGGCAGAACCACATGCTGTGCAGGGCGCCATGCACATTTTGCTGGCCAGCCCTGCACAACTCATGCAAATGGAGCCATAATGACATGCACATGCTGCCATTCGCACCTTGCATACATTATGGCCCATTTGCATACTGCCGAATGAATATCAGGAATTTGCACACAGCGTAACTCTGTTGAGCAGGCGCATTTCCCATTTCTGGTATTCAGCCCTGTCTGGGGGGGGGATGTGCCAGCACATCATATTTGCGCAGTGCACATTACCTGTTATATTTAGAGGAGATGCGCCATTGCGCATCTCCTTTGAATATATATACCTGCGTTGCACTGTGCTACCACATGCACCATTGTCAGGCACAATTCTGAATATCAGGGCCATAATATATACAGAAATATACAATTATACACAAATACAATTTCAATGCAATCCCAGGTCCTATTTAGCTCTCCCATCCCTAAACCAAGATTTTATTTGTGCTGTATGTTTCTTCCCATCTTTGATTCTAATTGAGACAGGTAATGTGTTCCATAAATACGGCCCCTTATAAAAAAAGTGAGATCTTCCTAATTCTGTATTACACCTAGGAATTTGACAGTAGGGGTGTAGTACACAGTAGTGGGGGGGGGACTGATCACCAGCACTATGCCAAACAGCAATAAACTGGCAGCCAGCAGTGAGAGAACTACAAGGACTACAAGTACGGGTTTCCGATTAGGACAACATACCAAAAAGCAAAACAGAAATGCCATGTAATTCTAGCAGGTGGAAGAACTATTTCATGTGAAATGAATATAAATATTTGTTTTATACTTCAGCCTATGTATTTGTAGTTTTACAAACCTGTAAAATAAATGTACCCATTTTATCAGTCCAACAACACCCTCCAGGGTGTGCATCAAGTTATATTAATGCACTTCTCAGGGGGTTGAAGGCACTCTTCCTGTGGCCTCATGCCTCACAGCACATCAGGAGCGTGCGTCAATATAGCTCAATGCACATTCTATTGTGTGATATTGCTTTATGTATGTCTATTTTGTGTCTGGTTCGCACATGTAAAAGGGAATTTGATTCCATAGTAAGCGTACCAGGTAAACAAAAACAAAATAAATAAATAAATTTGCTGCCAGTGTGCAAATCAAAAACTTCCACTGAGGTTACTAAAAGGGCAGTAAATATGGAACAAAAACAGAATTAGAACCAGTATTTGAAAAATACCTTGTACAAGAAAATGACTTACTACAGATTCTGAGCAGTAGTCCGTTAAAGTAGAAACTCACTATTTCAGAGATCGATAGAAAGTTCTACTTAGTACAAAAGCAAGGCACATCTGTATGAGTGTCTCATCTGACTCAATCTTCTGTCACATGTGATAATACAAAAACACAACATTTGAGAGAGAGAGAGAAAGAAAGAGATGATGGGATTATATTGCATACCCTCCTAAATCTTATCCAGTCTCAGAACCCTACAGATAGAGGAATAAGAAGGATCAGCATTTATATAGCACTTGTCATACACATTGATTCCCAAAGCACTTTACAAGCAATGCTAGTCTAGTAGTGAAGTGACTGAACGTGCCATTTTGCACATCAGCACCCACAAACAGCTTTGGACAATTGCATAAACTAATTTTATGGGAAGGGGAATGCTGGCCAGGACACCGGGGAAAGTCCTCTACTCTTAAAAAAGTGCCGGGTTCTTTTACTTCCATTTGGTTACCCACCAGGACAGCACCAGAGATGGGTAGAAAAGACCTTAGGTCAACATCTCATCCAAAGGATGGCACACCCTAACTGTACAGCACCCTCCTAATACAGCACTGGGGTGCCAACATTTAAAGTATGAGCCCAATTCCGGTGTGGGACAAGAACCCACAACCGCCTGGCCCAGTGGCGGATGTGCTACCAACTGAGGCACACTGACAGATATTGTACAGCTCTCTCAAATACAGTTTGAGCACATTCATCCTGATGTGTTGTCTTGTTTAGCTGTGTATGTTTATAGTGATGGTTGAATTATATCATGAGCTGCATTCAAGGTATCAGTATCAGAGAGTATAATAGACACCAACAATATTGGAGCAGCAAAGTAATACCTCTTCTTCATTTGTTAATTTGTGAATAAACTAGCCAAAATGGCCTGTAATGCAAATAGAAACTTCCCTAGCAGCAGGGCTGTTCAAAAGACAGCTACCATACAAATGAGAGTTAGAACCCACCCACCCTGTTGTGATGAACAGGACCTGCTACAGCATTTTGAAATGAACACCGTTTACAAAAAATACCTGTGGCAATCTGTGCAGGTAAGCATGAGATTTATAGCACGAGCCCAGTTAACTGATTTTTTATAACAAAATCTACGACTTTAATGCAAACTGTTCCCCGCAGCAGGGGTGGTATTAATTTTACCTTCTAACAAGAACATGGTGACAGATTGACAGAGCAGAAACAGCTGAGGGTGTTGTCGCAAATAAATGACTGCTTGTTTTCACAGGCCTGAGGCATAAAGGGAGATTAGTATTTCTGCTTCATCACGCCATTAAATGGTTCTGTACAGCATTGCTGAGGCCCAAGACACTGAATTGTGCTTAATGTTATGAAGCAGTAAGCACTGAGGAAACAAGGACATCCTGGTTGTCACCTGGATCATGCTGACAGAAGCACCTGACATATTTGCACAGTCTGTGTGATGGAGTACAGTATGATGCTAGTTCAAGTGCAAACTAAGGGTTCCAAAGCAGAATATCTGAGAACAAAACTATAGTCTGTCAAGGTACTGCATGCCCTGGGGCTCCTCCACAGCTACAGCCTGGCCCCGATGAGTCAGGTGAGAACTGAAGTCAAGGGTGGGTCACTCAGATTCAATGTAACTGAGGAATAGGCAATCATTAATTACATGCAACAGGTGTAATTACACTGTAGTTCCACATTTGTTGCATGTAACTGCATTGCAAATAACACAGAAACATAGAAGTTGTTGGCAGAAAAGGACCCCTTGGCCCATCTAATCTGCCTTAAAAGTTTTCCTGCCTACTGTTCTACCATAGACCCTACTTCATCTCTGGCTCACCCCCCCCCCCCCAGCTGTTACTTAGGGCCCTATTGTGTCTATCACATGCATGCTTGAATCCTGGTACCATTTTAGCACACACCACCTCTGTGCGCAGGCTGTTCCAGACATCCACCACCCTTTCTGCCAAGAAGTATTTCCTCACATCCCCTCTGAGCCTTCCCCTTCCCCTTCCAGCTTCATATCATGCCCCCTTGTCCTGAGCATCTCTTTCTATGTAAAATGCTACCGTCCAGTATCTTATTTCTACCCTTAAGGTATCTGAACATTTCTATCATGTCTCCCCTTTTCTTCCTTCTTTCTAGAGAGTACATATTAATTCTTTGAGTCTTTCCTCGTAGGGCTTCTGATGCAGGCCCTGCACCATTTGGTTGCCCTCCTCTGTACTGCCTCCACCCAATATATGTCTTTCTGGAGATAGATAGACAGACAGATAGATAGATAGATAGATAGATAGATAGATAGATAGATAGATAGATAGATACAGGGGTAGATAATTTTATTTTTATAGCGCTCCCTCCTGGAGGCTCAGAGCACTGCAAAAATTCATTAGAATAATATCAGCAGATACATTGCAGAGTAGATAAATAACCACAATAAAATCAAAATGAGATAAAACATGAGTACATCATAGATCTATCTAGCAATACAATAAATAGCAAAACATTTCACCTACGAAGGCCAAAGGCCTGACCAAACAGAAAAGGTTTTAGGCCCTTTTTAAAGGTTTCCGCCGAGGGTGTGTCCCTCAAACAGTTAGGCAGCAAATTCCACAGGGCTGGTGTGGTGACAAAAAAAGCTCTGTCACCTGACTGCCGCAGCCTAGCCCTGGGAACCACTAGGAGGCAACCCTCGGAGGAACAGAAAGAGCAAGTCAGGCAATGAGGAACCAGGCGGTCTTGCAGGTAGCCGGGTTCCTGGCAATGTAGGGCTTTGTAGGTCAGTAACCCAACCTTGAAGACAACCCTCCACCTAGTCAGCAGCCAGTGCAGTCCACGGAGCACAGGTGTAATACGTTCAGATATTAATGCACCGGTCAATAGCTTGGCTGCCACATTCTGCACCAGCAGTAGACCACAGAGGTTACCTCCAGGTAGCCCTAGGTAGAGAGAATTGCAGTAATCTAACCTAGATGTGATGAAAGTGTGCACTAGTGTCTCAAGGTCCTCAGATGGTATCAGGGCTCAGATCTGGGTAATGTTCCTTAGATAGTAAAACCCACTTTGGACAAGGGCCAACACCTGAGCATCTAATGGTCAAACCATCATCAAGGAATGCGTCCAGATGGGATACTTCCGATCGGCTGAAATGCATCGGCCTGTCATTATCCTGACCCCGGGCGCCCGAAACATGGTTGCCCAACATTGGGATCCCCCCCCCGGAGTGAGAATCCTTACGTATGAGAGGTGTGGGTGACAGAGTCCCCCATATTGGGGGGTGCCTGAATCCAGATTGGAGCCTCCAGTACTGGACACAGTACTCCAGGTGGGGCCTCACCATCAATCTATACAGTGGTAACACTACCTCTCTCTTTCTGCTGGCGGTACCCTTCCCTATGCACCCCAGCATTCTACTAGCCTTTCCACTGCCATATCACACTGCTTTGCTACCTTCAGGTCATCAGTTATGATGACCCCAGGTCCTTTTCCTGTTTTGTTGTTGGCACCCCCCCCCCAATTTGTATGTTACCCATAGACTTCTGTGCCCTACATGTATAATTTTGCACTTCATGGTGTTGAAGCCTAGTTGACAAACCCTTGACCAGTCTTCTAGCTCTTTCAGATCATCCCTCATTTTCTCCCCCCCCGACTGTGTCCACTCCGTTGCACATTTTTGTGTCATCCACAAACAGGTATACTTTCCCTTCCAGCCCTTCTGTGATATCACTAATAAAGACATTGAAGAGAACCAGTCCCAGTACTGACCCCTGTGGCACCCCACTGCGTACCGTGCCTTCTTCCGAGAGAACCCCATTTACCACCACCCTCTGACTCCTGTTACTTAACAAATTTTGTACCCATTTTGCTACCTTTGAACCCACTCCCAGACTGCTCAGCTGGTTTACCAGTCTTCTGTGTGGAATGGTGTTGAAGGCCTTACTGGAATCCAGGTAGGCCACATCCACCACTCCTCCTTGATCCATTTCTCTGGTCACCTAGTCAAAGAACAGTGCAGTCACACTGTAACTACAGTGTAGTCACACTGTAACTACAGTGTAGTTAAGAAAACAAATTAAAGTGTTACCCAAGAGTGGCATTCGTTCCCCTGTGAAGCATCGTTGGTCTATAACTAGTACTGTATGTTCTGTCAAGGATCCTGCCACTGCAAGACTTGACGGTTATAATGCACCTTATTTTGGTTTTCCCTAAGAAAAAAATTAACTACTTGAAGCTAGAGCCCCATGCTGACGTTAAGTTTATTTCTGGTGCTCCCCCATCTGAGCCTATTTCCCCAGCTCTATGGGAACTACACTGGCTGTCTTCTGAGTGGTGGATTTGGTTTAAGTTTCCTGGGGCAAAATATTCAACACATGAAATGCAGATGGAGGAGCAAAATCTGTCCATGTCTGCAGTGGAGAGCTTACTTTAGAGCTTTCTGACCCTGTTTTAAATGGCTGTGGGCATTTAATGGCAGGTGACCATAATTTGTGGCACCCTGCATCAATAAATGACGCAAATCAGGATTTGGGGCTCCTTGCATTATTTATTGCCACAAGTGCAAGGGAAAAAAACTCGTCCGAAGGTCGGGCTTAAGTTGCATGCTTTTAGGCCAGTAATTGCTGGTCTAACAGTGTGGACGTAAGTCTACATTGAAAATAGGGTGGGTCGATCAGTGACAAATCCGCATGGAAAATCTTACCCCTGGTGTTTAAGCATCCGCTCATCTTACAGCAAAATGATGGTACATATACCTTTTTATTCCACTTAAGAGTATCCTTTATTTCTTGCCTTCTAACTTTCTGTTACCCTCACTTTGAGTCTGCATTAGCATTTCTGTTTAGACTGGAAATAATTAAAGATGAGCTCCTTTAAACATGGCAACTCCCAGGTTTTCATCCATATTCTTCGCTGTACTGCAACACCCATTGTTTAACATTTTTCATGGGACAAAGATGAACTAGCATGTTGCAGAAACTGCTTCCTTACTTTATGGGACACTGAGAAAATCAGGGCTACCTCAAAGCCACAAAACGAAAGCTCTAACATTGTGGCATAATTAAGCAATAAGGTACGACCAGGGGTTACATTAACCGTCTGTTAAACACCCCCTAGGGGTGTAATGTGCTCAAGGCGTAGCCGCATGCCATATACTCCTAGGGGTTGATTAACTGATGGTTAATGTAACCCCTGAGAGTACCTTATTGCTTTTATAGCAATTTGGAGCCATTTTTAATCTTTTGTAGCTTTGCTTTTTTCTTTTTATCAAGAGTACCTCATTTATGCAGTAAAATAGTTCATCCACCATCTGATAGGTTAACATCTGCATTGCCTTGAGCACACTGGCTGGTGATAGTGCGCTAGACAACACAAAGTGCTTACAACTAGAAAAATATGGTGCACAGAACATTACCTTCTGAAGGTGCTATCTGCTAGTAGAGTACAGCCAAGAACTGTAGAAATTAAGCAGACGCACTCACTGGAGCCATAAAGTGCTGTTTATTTGTGCAAAATCACATCTATGCACAGGGTGAAAATAACCCCATACGTATTTGCCTACTTGAGCTGTATCGGGAGGCTGTGCTGCATTTTCACAGGTAAGCTTAAATAGTAACACTCATACATATTAAAAGAAAATTAGCATAATTACTTTGCCATCACCTGTAGCTATGTAATATAGAGCTCAGTGAAGCATAAAAGTGCTCATACAGTCTTTGTGCAAGCTTGCTTAGATAAATGACTAGAATTAGAATTAAAATTACCACAAACAGTATCAATGCTAGACAACTCGAAGTGCGTCCCTGTAACAGGTTTACCATGGTAACTGATGGGTCATTGCTGGAAAAGTACGGGAGTCAAGACCCCCTATTTTATGTATTACAGAAATCAGTATGGTGGCTGGGAAAATGTCAGCAAGCTGTTGATAGAGGTGTCTTCTGTGTCACTGGTGCAGGAATGAAATCTTCATGGTTGTCATGGCAGCCTGTGTTACTGGTAGAACTGTTGTAAAATGTGCAAGTCTTTGCTATAGCACCCAGCACAACAACGGTATTGGAAAAGCTGTGTTGCCATGACAGTACTGTTCCATGTTACAATAGGGGTTCTAGTTTTGTAAAATTATAAAGGTGCAATTCTCTGGGACCATAACACAAAATATTGAAAATGTAGCATTTTTTATTGAATAAAAAATGCATTTGGTGCTTACTTGTGCTGCTTTTCAGTTTGTTTATTTGTTATAAATGTGCATGTGGGAATTTTTATACCGATATCTTGGTTAAGGCTGGGGGTGAGCACAGGAAAGTAATGCGAAATTGGATCCATTTGCATAGAACGTTCAGGCAGACTGTTCATTTTATAATTCGGCAGGAACCTTATTTTACCCAACTGTTTAAAGTAAATAGTGTGTCTGAATGAGTAAAGAAATTAGCTGGGTTGCTGCTGCAGGTATCCTAGCTGAGCTAGTAATGGCGGCCAACTGAAACGTAATTAGAATTTTGAAAATTGAGTATACCCGGACAGACTAGGTGTTAGGGATCTTGTCGCAGGTGATGAGGCGCTGCATGCATATGAATCAGAGATTAATGTAAGGCTAGTGGGCTGCTCACAGCCAATCAGACTGCAGCATTCAAACCTACATCGCTATAATATGAAATGTGGCACTACTGTATATAAATGGATTTGGAAAGAGAAATGAACAGCAGGAATTGGCATCGCAGGTTGAAAAGGAGTACAGAATTAAATGTATAAAAAAATCTTTTAACATGAACTTCTGCTTTTAAATATTAACTAGTCTGTGACCCCCGTTATCTTGCTGACTCTCTGGAGCTGTATGTCCTTCCATCTCTCAAACTAGGTGACAGCACATCCCTGAAAACAAGATACATGAGGATGGCCATGAGCACTTTCCAGAGTGAAAACAGTACTAAGTATGGGACTTGCAGATTTTTTCATTTCCATTTTATAACAGCAAAAAAAAAAACAGCTACTACGAAAAGAGCGACTGCAAAATAGTGCATACAAATACTCTGACTGCACACAACAGCAATCTCTGCAAATCATGAAAACACTGCTGCACTGACTTTTTGCAGGAGCTTTGCCCCCCACCCCACACTCCCCTCTTAAAATAGTTAATCATCTCCAGGTGGGACACAACTCAGGGAAAGGGAGAAACTCAGGAGGGGGAATATTCTCAAGGGGAAGCAACTCAAGAAGGAGGAGCAAGTCACGAGAGGGGGCAACTTCATATTCCAGCTTCAGGGTGGATGACAGAACTGGGGGGAGATGTGAACCACAGCACAGCATCTAATAGCTAAAACAATAAAAAAACAGAAACACCCAGCCTAGAACCCAAGTCAAGCAACCCTAACGTACACATAGCTGATGACTAACTGCTAAGCTACACTGGTAGCTCGATTGCTCACCACACAGCAACCTATTTAACTACTGAGCACACAGAACACCCAGCAAACTACATCCCTTTCTTCCTGTACTACCTCACTGACAAAACCACTCTACAAAAACCATGTCTTTCAAAAGACATTTGCTCTCTTTCAGTCACTCTTATTAACTCGCTTATATTGATTCACTGTTTTCACGGGATACTGATTTTTTCCAAAGATCAGAAATTGTTTCCCTCAAACACACACATCAATCTATTTGCAAGAACAAATGCTGTAAAATGTGCACATTAACATGTAAATGGTTTTCAGTTGTTTTTGTGGAATTCCAGGACCACAAAAATGCTATTTTGCAATATTTTGCCAGCAGAATTACTACTACAGTGTGAACCTGGGCCAAATCACTGTGGCCATTTTCATTGATTTGATGAAGGCCTTTGATACAGTTGCCCACCCCTCCTACTGGATAAGCTAAAAGGGCAGAACAGTGTGACCTGGCAGCTGAGTGATTCCTCTCCTAACTTTCTGATCGCCACCAGTCGGACCAGATTGGCAGCATCATACTCTCACTGGCCATCAGATCTGGTGCCACTCAAGGCTCCATTCTTAGCTCCATCTTCTTTTCAACTTTCTTGAATGACCTTACTCTGTGTCTCCCTGCATATCCACGAATATACACATAACACAGTATTCTTTGCTTCCTGGCCATTGGTCCCTGAGCTGCAATCATTATTTCATTGGGACATAGATGACGTCCAATGCTGGTTCCCCTCAATTCAACTCTCAAGTAATGCCAAAAAGACGGTTTCTTTGATCTTTAGTGCAAAACAGAGAGTAGCTAGGCTCCGACACACACCAGTCTTCCAGCTTCTAAATGGCACCACATTTATAGTTATACCTCACTTAGAGTGTCTTGATATGTGTGGCTGGACCAGCAGCACAGCATTTGCACCCATACTGACGTCATACATTTAAAAAAGTCCATCCCAAACTAAGCATGCCGTACTGTAACAAAGCCAGACTACTCCTCCCAGTCCACTGCAAGGTTATCCTCAAGATGCTCTTACCAGTGTTAGACTACAAGGCCATGGATTACAGTGCTGTCCCCAAATCTACCCTGACCAGACTTGACCCTTCTTTTCCATTCCTTCTGCAGTTTCACTCAAAATACCTTTCTCCCTACCCATCACTTCCTCCTTCATCTTAACCTCTCTTCCCTCGCTTGAAGCTTGATGTCTTCTCACTGCTCCTGTTTCCTGGCTCTGTACTGGTGCATTACATCCCTAGGCTTAGCTATACCTATGAAGTGCCTGGGTAAGCAGTGGGATTTTGGATCTGCTGGCCTTGTTTATGGAAACGCTGCCTTTAAGTTCCTATCCTTGAACGTTTTTATCTCACTATTTTTGAATAGACTTGGAAAGTAGATAATTGTATTTAGTTTTTAAAGGATTTTCACCAGAAGAGCATGCTGAGTGGCAAGCAGTCAGTTCTCAGATGCATCGGGGTTATTGAAGGAAGAACAGGACCAATAAGCTGTAAAAAAGTAGGTACAGGCAGTGCAAAAATGTAAATAATGTATACCTGGTACGTATAAAATTACAAAAATGTGTAACAGGTGTGCAAAGGAGACTGTGCAAATACAGCAATCCAGGGATACAAAATACAAATGTGAAGGATGTGTAAAAATACAAAAGCCAATAGCTGGTGTGGCAAAAGATACAGTGCAAAAACAACAAAAAGCCAATTGTAAGGGGGTAGTTTAGAATAAAAAAATTGATTGGTTCCAGTGGGTGTACATGCCAGGGGCAAACATTGTAAAAGGGACAGAGTAGCACAAAAGGCATGTGAGAGGAACAGCAAATTAAACCCAGAGAGTAAGATAGGGAGTGGAGGTTAGGAATGTATAAAGAGGGAAAGTGAGGCAGGAGAGGGGATCAGGCGCAGGACAGGTGTGGGAGATGTGTCCACAGAGAAGGAATTTCAGGCAGTTTGGGAGGAAGAGTGGCTGGAAGGGGAGGCTAGAACAATGTCAGAGGAGTATACAGGAACAGGCAGCCTGACCAGCAGTGGTCTTATCATGGAACCGAGAGAAAGAGTGGGGTTCCGAGTTCCTGAGATGGTAGTTGGAGTCAAGACAGGACAAAGCAGGGGAGGGAGCTGACATTCCAGGGAAAGGACCCAAGACAGAATTTGGAGATGATGGATACCCAGTGAGAGAGGCATCTACCCTGAAAAGAAGGCAGAGAGAGTAATCAGTAGAGAGAACAATGTTGGGTGCAGGGAGGTCAATCAAGAGCAAACTGACAGAAGTAGTGAAAGAAGACATACAATGCAGTCTAGCAAAGGTGAATATGGTGGCAATGCACTAAACCACATCTCCATAGTCAAACGCTTAGATAGTCATCTTCACAAAAATCACCCAACAGATGGAGAGCGGGTGTGACAGGGTAGGTCTGCCGTTTACCTTTCTCTGTCACTTTCAGGATGAGAGGGGGGTTTGTCAGGGGCTCTGGTGCAAGCTAAATTAGGATTTGGCAAGAGAGGCCTTTTTTGGAATTGGGGCCCTAGAGTTAATGGCCAGAAAAGCTAAAGAAAATGCTGAGAGAGAGAATCAGTTCAGTACATGATGACTTGGGGCCCTTGAGTTAGTGGCCAGAAAACATTAAGAAAGCCCAGTGAGAGACTCAATTGAGTATAGGCTGAAATGGGGCCATAGAGTTAATGGCCTGAGAAGATCAGTGAGAGACAGTTAATTACTACTGAATAAAGAAGGGAAATCACTGATGTGAGATTTTTTGGGGGAAATCTGGAAAATAAACTGTTTAATTTTGAACTGTTCAAACAAGTGTAAGATAAAGAGTTTAGGTGCTTGAACACTGAAACCTGTCTGACCTATCATTTTAAATGTTCCCCAGTAGTAGGCCACATGATTACACACTACCTGTCACAGGGGGATACAGATCGTATTCCTGTAATGCACTCCTAGTCTGGGAAGGAATTTCTTGTAGAAGGTACTGTACCTATGATACTGGAGAAGTTAAGAGGACTGTCCAACCAGACATCCAGGTATTTCAGGAAAGACACTCCCTCCTGCTGGGAACCATCTAAGGTCATGAAGACCAGGGAGGCTGAAGTTTAGCTAGCCATTGCCTGCTGCAAAAGGTCATTTTATTGGCAATGAAAGTGAGCTCATTAGTGCAGAACCAGGTTCGGACATTGTTATAGTCATGCTGGAACTGTGCTGAAGGACCACCGGCCCAAAACACAGCATAATCTATGTACTGTAAACATGAATGTATGAGAAGACATACTGTATGATACTGGGGGGGGTCATTAAAGAAAATCCAAAACAAAATGGGAACAAGGATGGAGCCCCAGTGTACATCTGAACCATTTGAGAGAGGAGGGAGCGAATCCCCTATAAGAACTGCCTGGGATTTGTCTATCAGGAAGGAGCTGAAACATTTAACTGGGGGAGGGTCCAACCAGCCCCTGAAAGCTTGTTAGGTAGTAGGGGTGGGCAACAGCATTGAAGGGATGGCCTGATCATCAGAGATAATAGCGGTGATCAGGCCCTGATCCATCCCCTTCAGGATAGTATCAGTGAGCCTGGGTAAGTACAGTTCAGTTGAGTGGATCCTCCTGAATTCAGACTGCTAAGGGTTAAGGGAAAAGGAGGAGTCAAGGAACTTAGAATGCTGGGAAAGGACAAGGGACTCTTGTAGTAGGGGTGAGAAGGATAGGATGGTAGTTACCTGGGGCAGAGCTGTCACCATCTTTGTTAATGAAGTACAACTTAGCCATCTGTCATGCATTAGTTACTGTACCAATGAAGAAGGAGAAGTTGAGGAGTCTGGATATGGGGAGGCCATATTAGTTATTGATTGATTGATGATTGATTTATCTTAAGACTGGTAACTGGGAGAGGCACACTGAGCCAAGGCTCATTTCAAGGTGTGACCCAGGGGGAAGGGGACAGGAGAGAACAGTACAATACATGAAGCACGTCAATAGAGCACAGTTGGTTAATACTTTGGTACACAAAATGAGTAGGTACAAAAATAAGTTAGTTAGGTAAATAAAGTGCGGACACAGCTCAATATGAGATGCCAGTTCAAGTGCAAAGGGAAAACAACAAACCACAGTATGTAGTACTAACAAACAACAGTTGAGACACCTATGGGCGAGGTTATGCCTAATCCTGTTGTAGGTGGAAGAGCAGTGGAGGTGACAAAGTGTAGTCAGTAGGCAGGTAGAGGAGACCCAGGCAGAGGCCCAACTGGTGTGTTTGAGGCAAGGCTGGGAAGGTGTTAGGAGCAGGGGTAACAGCAGTAGGTGGAGTGTGGTTGGAATTTCCACTGGTGCCTGAGGAAACCAAGGGAGAGGGGAGTTTGTTTCAAAGTAGAGGAAATTGAAAGAAGGCAGCTTGCCCAGCAGAGGAGTAAGGGTAAGGAGTGGAGAAAGTGTGATGATTCCTGGAGCGGAGGGAACAAGAGGCAGGGGGGATTTGGAAGAGGAGCGGTAGGAGGGAAGGGAGCCAAACAAGTATTTAGATATGAAGGAGGTACAGTAAGCCTGGTGATCTGAGAGCAGAGGAAGGAATAGAAGGAGCAGTGGTGAGTATGAGAGTGGGAGTTTGTAGCAAAGTGGCAAAAGGAGTTGCAGAGGGTGTCCAATCTGGCAAGAGAAGTGGATGAGGTGATGCCATAGACTACATCCACATAGTTGAAGACAGGAAGCACCATTTTGGTAACAAGCTCCCTGTAAACCTGCATAGGTAAGCAGTCTTTGCTGTAGAACACGGCACCAAGCTTGGGCCAGAGTTCAGCATGGATGGCATCAATATAGGCTGAGAAGTCAAGCTTACTGTCGAGTCACACACTGAGGTACTTAAAGGACTGCACTGCTTCAAGGGGAGAGTCATCCAGTGTGGCAAAAATGGGGGTGGGGGGTTCATGAGTCTGGCCAATTTCTGACTGGTTCCAAAGTTCATGGACACAGTTTTTTGTTCTGACATGGAGTTGGTTTGATTGGAACCAGTGCAGAACATTGTTGAAGTCCTGCTGGAGCAGGTCTTCAACAGCTGTGGTAGATGGACAAGAGGTGAAGAGGGCTGTGTTATCAGCATACATGTAAATACGTGAGTTGGCACAGGAAGAGGAGAGGTCAATCAGAATGATGGAGAAGAAGATGGGACCCAGAATGGAGCCCTGAGTGACCCCGGCCTGGGTGGGTGGTGGAGATGACAGTTACACCTTTTACCTGTACTGACTGATGACGACCCATGAGGTAGGAACAGAACCAATCAACAATGGAAGTGGAGAGACCAGCAGAGCTCAGCTTGTCCAGGTGGAGTGGATGAGACACCGAATTGAATGCTTTGGCCAGATCAATGAAGATGGCAGCTGTAATGTGCCCCTAATCCATCCCTGAGAAGATGAAATCAGTGACACATAACAGGAAGGAAATGGTGGAACGGTGCTTCTGGAAGCCAGATTAGTAGGGGAGAGGAAGTTGGAGGATGAGAGGTAGTCAAGGAGTCTGGAATGGACCAGACTTTCTTGTAGTGTTGAGAGGGAAGGTAGAAGAGAGATGGGGTGAAAGTTGTCAGGTGAGGAGGGGTCACCCCCTTATGGAGTGGAATAACTTTGGCCAACTTCTAGGACTGAGAAACAGCACAGAGGGGAAAGGAAAGGTTGAGCACATGAGTAAGGGGAGTAGCAATGGCAGGAACTTGTGGTCTAGCCCATCAGGGCTGGACTTGAACAGGTTGAGGGAGGAGAAAGCAAGCAAAGTTTCCTGGGTGGTGACAAGGGAGAGTGAAAACCCAGGGAGGGGAAGGGACTAAGGGGGAACAGGAGGGTCAGGAGAGGAGCCAGGAGGGGGAGGAGAAGGGAGACAGATTGTGAGGAACTCATATAAGTGAGGAGCAATAAAAGGAGAGCCAGACACAGATGTACCATCTACCATGAGGACTGGAAGAATGAAAAGGGCATGGGAGGTCAAAAAGGGAGTGGATGACCTTCAAGAATTTAGCTGGGGTGTTAAAGTTTTTCTTGAGGATGACCTTGAAATACTGCAGTTTCATGGCACAGACAGCCTTCGTACAGTTGTTCCTCCGAGTCCTGTAGGACATAAGATCAGGAGGGGAGCAGAATAATTCATAGCGGGCCCAGGCGAGATCACGGAACTTACATAGGTCAATTATTTCTGAAGTAATACAACGGTGGTGGGAAGTTTTGACTCTGTGTTTCCTAAGGGGGGATGTGCTTGTTCCAGACAGAGGAGAATGTGGTAGTCCATTAATGTGCCACTGGAATATTGCCATTGGAATGTTGTCAATGCAATAATGTCGAACACATTTTGTGCGACTTGATTTTTTTGCTGTCAGGCACTGTTGCCAAACTCTGGGTCATCCTTCTTACCACCAGGGTGTGACCTGGAGTGTGTTATTTAAATATATGGGGGTTGCGGTACCCATTGCAATCGCTGTCGCTCCGACTGCCAGACAGTAGATTGTTGGAACCCTCTGCCGGGTGTCGGCCACATAATTCACGCCGGCAACTTGGTTGTCGTTGCAGCATGGATGAGCTAGAGAATCTGGAGTGTACTAAGGTGAGGGCCACATCAATATCGGAGGCAGAGAGGAAGGCTGAGCAATCTATTGCAGCTAGGTTGGCTAAGTTGCCAAGTAGTACCTTGATGTTTAACGATCAGAGAGACCTAGACAGATGTATTTTGGAGAGGGGGGATGTCGGATTTTTCTGATGCAGAACGTCATGTAGTGGTCACTAAATGACTCTAGCAATATACCTGGTGCAACAACATGGTGAGGGTGAGGTGTTAGAATCCAGTCCAACAGGGTATGGTTGGTGAAGTGAGGATTGAGCTGAGTAGGTTCTAAAATTATCTAGGAAAGATAAAGGGACAATCTTGTGTATGGTGGATTTGGAGGACGGGGAAAGCCAATTTATGCTGAAATCCCCAAGAAAAATGAGTCCACCTGCAGGGGAATGAGAGGAGTCAACCAGGGAGGAGTGTGAGATTTTGGGAAAGGTGTAAAACCCCCCAATGAAAATGGATAAAGAGGAGTGGAAAGAAAGTCTGACTAGGAGAAATGTATAGAAGGATGGTATGGCTTCATTGATGGCCACAGTACATGAGAGGTTCTCGGGGACATGGATAGCAATGCCTTCTCCACATTTTCCCCATCCTGGAATCTTCAGTGGGCCTCATAAAAATTAAAACTGAAGGACACAGGAAAGGAATAACAAAATGTTAATGCTGAACTGCTGGAAAAAGAAGTCCAGGTACAAACTTTTGAATCACATACCAAATATAATCATAGGGCCGGCCCCTTGCCACTACATTTGGTGGATGGGTTTAGGACAGACTGCATTGGCCTTGAGGTCCTTTTCTGCTGTCAAAATGTATGTTTCTACAAAGATGGTGTGGAGCTGATTCTCAACACAGTCTAGAGTGTGACAGCTACAACGGAGATTCGTGCCATCAGCATACAGGTGTACCTTGCTTTGAACACATTGGGAGGGTGTCTTAATGGATGTTGAGAAAAACAGGGGGTCTATGATAGAATGCTTAAGCATACCATTTAACAGCTTAGGGTTGTTTGAAATATCAAATCTAGCTGGTCAATTTCCCTTACATTTTACTTGTAACTACCATATAGCTTGCAGTGTCATCACAAGTAGAATGCACTTCTGTGTATTATAGGATTCTTGCTCTTTTCATATCCCTCGTTTACTTACCGAATTCCTTCGAAAAAGAAAATATGTTACAAATACTTAAAAACTTATTCTTGAGAGTTTTATTTTAACAAAAAATCTGGCTTGATATTTTCCACGTTTAGCGTGCTACAGCATTAACAAGTAAATATGCTATTATTCCCATTGTATGTGCGCTTCCTGTTTTGCACTTCCACTATGTTTTTATTTCCACTGTATATATTGATGTTTGTTTTGTAATACAATCTGGACTTAACCAGGTCCATCTTGCAAATGAGCTTGCTCAACGATGTTTCACCTGGATAAATAAAGATTTTGATTGACTGATTGAAAAGTCTTAAAGCAGCAGTATTTGTCAATTGGCAAAATATTTCATCATATCCTTTTTTAGCAAAAATGTATTTATGACATGCTAAGATTCATACTCAGTGTATTTTCAGTCTTCTAAGTAAAAGAACCCAAGGCATTCTTCACAAACAGTAGGGGACATTGCTGGTATCTTGGCCAATATTCCCCTTCCTATAAAACAGGTTCATGCAATTGTCCAGGCTGTGTATGGGTGTTGATGTGCGATATGGCCGCCACTACACATTCAGTCACTTCACTACCAGTCTAGCATTGCTTTTAAAGTGCATTGGCATACATTGTGTATGAAAAGCACTATATAAATACTGATTCTTCTTCTTCGATATTGTTGAAACAACTTTTACAGCTAATTTTGTAATTAATGACTCAACATTATTAAAGATGGCCATTGTTTGCAATTATTGAAATAGTCTTCCGCTTCCATATGTGTGCGCACCGCACTCTTGTGTATGAAAAATGTAGTTATCTGTGTTGCACCTGGCTGTACATTAGAGAAAGAGTAAGGTGCTTCTAGGAGTCCCAAGTTTCCAGTTGCCTTGGTGGTGGAGCTGATAGCGCAACTGGTAGTGCAACTGGAACAGTATTCTGGGTGGCCTAGATTCAAATCCCAGCTAAGGGACTTATTTCTTTCTGTCTTCTGTTTGTTTCACTTCCATATATCTGCACACTGCACCTTTGTGTATGAAAAATGTACTTATTTGTGCAGCATCACGTTGTGCATTAAAGAAAGACTAAGGTGCTTCTGGGAGTTCTACATTTCCAGTTGCCTGATGGTGCAGCTGGCAGTGCAACCGGAGCAGTATTCTGGGTTGCCTGGGTTCAAATCCCAGCTAAGGCATTATTTTTTTCTCTCTTCTGTCTGTTTCACTTCCGCTTAAGTTACCTATTGAATGCACATGCTAGAGTCATACTGTAGATGAATTATAATGGTTCTCCCAGATGTTTCTGATGGTAAACAGCACAGCACCGTAACAAAATATTTAATTTTTTCATGGCAGGCACGGCATGGGAGTGAGAACTTTAAAAAAAAAAAATGTGTATCTTGATAGTTTTGCCAGAGGTACATTATTGCTGAAAAAACTGTACGGTTACTAACAAATACTGCTGTCTTAATATAAATTTCCATACAAAATTACTCAATACATTAAAGGACTGGTTTATGAGACTGCTCATGGTACAACAGTCTCACTTAGCAAGACAGCAACCTATATTCACAGTGCAAGGTCAGGACACTGGTTGGGCTGGCAGGGATAAATAAGAATGTCCCACAGGTTGCTCTCCTGACCCAGGGAGGTAGGGTGCAGGGCTTTGCTACCTAGATACCTCCTAATGGTCAACTCAGTGACTGACGTGCTCTTGAGGTGGGGCAGTAAGAGGTCTGCACATTGGTGTTATTTGGGGGCTTCTCCCATCCTGTGTACTGAAATATATAGTCATGATATTTCATAACTAATTGGCTACTTCATCAGAACAATGGTGTTCCTGTTCCTCTTTTAGAGTGTGATATGTTTCCACGACTCTAAATCTCTATCTCATACTTGATAAGCTTTAACCTGGCCAGCACCATCACCGCCATTCGATTCTGGACCATGTCCATTTCTTTGCACAGTATGCAAGTTTCCTTGTCTGGTGTGGCCGGCCTCCATGCTTGACTGGAGGAAATGCCAAACATCAACAACTGTTTGGTGAACATTTAATAAAGAGACTATATATTGCAGTACAAAGGAGTCAATCCTTCTCTTCCTTTACCTGTACATTATCCGCCTACAGGATCCCCCGAACTATAAATACTGTAATTTATTCCAAGGACTTTCAGAGTCCCTCATTTGGCATTGGCTTCTCCCATCATGCTATAATCTGTGATATCTGTATAAGATTTGTAATAGGGTGGATATGTAGGAGGGAGTGGAGAGAACGAGTAGCAGCCTTGAAAAACTTGAGGAGTGGTCAAGGGTATGCCAACTGGGATTCAGTGCCAGAAAGTGCAAAATCATGCACCTGGGACACCAGGAACTGAGTATAAAGGGGGGGGCAGTTAGTGTCACTCACTGAGCAGGAAGGGGACCTTAGAATTATATTACCGGTTGACCTCAAAGTAACAGGGCAGTGGCATGGCAGATATATTATGTTAACCCGAAACTCAGTACCCCAACACTCAAGATACGGAGTTTACAAGCCTGAAATACAAACTACCGAATCAATCAGATGCCTGACAATACAATGTCGAGCATCTGATTGAAAAACACAAAATGCAATTCAGGGGGGCTTCACACCCCCAACCTCACCTTTGTGGGGGGCTTCGCCACCAACATCCCCCCACAACTAAAATATCTAACTCCAAGGGGGAACGAACCCGGATAAAAAATATATTAGTTACGGGGGCTGAAGTCCGTAAAAGGGTGCAAACCAGACCAGATCCCAGGCCCCTCAGAGCACACTAGCCAAGCTATCAGTGGTTCACCCCTCCACATCACCGGAGCAGCTTGTCCAGCAGCCCCATCCAGCTGTCCTTTCACCTAAAGCAGAAGGGGTAAGATAGCATTCCGTCACATCCGCTACCTTACCCAACTGGAAGTAATACCGTTGGGTTAATTACAATCGGGATTCCTCATGTATCGGGCAATGCTGGCCGGGGCACTGGATGTTAGGATAGTGAGCTTCTGGGATACCAGAAGTATACCATCTTGGCAGTGAACAGGGCCAGTGGGATGTTGGGATGCATAAGGAGAGGTATCGCCAGCAGGAGAAAGGGGTGATATTATCACTGTATAGGTCTTTGAGGAGACCACACTTGGAATACTCTATCCATTTCTGGAGGCTTCGTCTCAGAAAGTACATAGGGTGTAGGCAGTTCAGAGGGGGCAAGTAAAATGGTGCAGGGGTCACATGAGAAATCATACAAGGAGAGACTGAGGGGTCTCAACATGTACACCCTGGAGAGGAGTTTTAGGGGGGGGGACATGATGGAGACCTAAAAGTACCTCATAGGGGTGAGCAGGGTACAGGTGGGGAGACTGTTTCAAGAGAGGAAGTGCTCCAGAACAGGTCGGTATGCCACAAAGCTAGAAGGGGGACGTTTCAGAGGGAAGTGAGAAAATACTACTTCACTGTAAGAGAGGTGGACATCTGGGACAGCCTACCACCACAGGTAGTGAGGGAGAAAACAGTGGTTGTTTCAAACATGGATGGGACAGGCATAGGAGAACACTAGTAAATAGGCAGGGAGGAGGGATGGTCGCCAGAGACTGGTTGAGGTCTACAGAGATGGAATAGGCAGAGAACATCTCTGTAGACTGGGGGGGCCAAGCAGTCCTTTTCTGGTGACAAATTCTGTTTCTGTGCTTCTATATTTCCAGAAGAGGAAAAGAAAACCGAAGAAAACATATGGAGCAATTTGGACAATGACAATGCATCACTTCAACTCCCCCTCCCCCGTGCTAAGTCCCTGTGCTCGCCCCCTGTTTTGATCCAGACCTGGATGGCAAAAAGCATGATAGGCTGCACTATGAAGAAAGGGTCAGTTCTCAGGGTTCATGGATCAGTCATGGATCATGGGATATGAGTTGACTTCCCTGCTGAGGTACATGGTTTGTAACTGAAGGTAGCCAAATGAGGTCCTGATTTCTGACCACTTAAGGGGACCCAGAAACTGTAAGTGGAAAAAAACTGGTTTATAATCAGAATAAAGCCCTCCAGGGCCCTAGACAGTTTGACGCACTATGCTTTACTTTCTGTTTCTCACTGCACACTAAATGTGATGCTGTCTCATCATGATAAGACCAAACCCTGCCGAGTTCTGTCCGAACTTAAACTTATTTATTGATTGACTGATTTATGTACAGTATGTATGAATGTATGTATGTATTTATGTACAGTATGTATGAATGTATGTATTTATGTACAGTATGTATGAATGTATATATGTATTTATGTACAGTATGTATGGATGTATGTATTTATGTACAGTATGTATGAATGTATATATGTATTTATGTACAGTATGTATGGATGTATATATGTATTTATGTACGGTATGTATGAATGTATGTATTTATGTACAGTATGTATGAATGTATATAAGTATTTATGTACAGTATGTGTGGATGTATATATGTATTTATGTACAGTATGTATGAATGTATGTATTTATGTACAGTATGTATGAATGTATATATGTATTTATGTACAGTATGTATGGATGTATATATGTATTTATGTACAGTATGTATGGATGTATTTATGTACAGTATGTATGAATGTATATATGTATTTATGTACAGTATGTATGGATGTATTTATGTACAGTATGTATGGATGTATGTATTATTCATGTACGTACAGTACGTATGCAGGTATTTCTTTATGGATGGATGGACAGTAGGTATGCGTGCATTTATATATTTTTTTATGTTGGTTGCCAAGAAGGTAAATTAAGATGACATTCCCATTTTCAATCATGGCCCAGGGCAAGAGTGGCAAGACAACACATAGATGAGCCAGTATAAGATAACAGATAAACATATGGGTAATTCAGGAACAGGAACAGAAACACAGATCAAAATGATTACATGTGATAATGTATCACTTTGTGGCTCACCAGAATGACACAGTAAATCTTCCCACGTAAGTAAAAACAAGCAAGACACACAGCGCTTGATCTTTATTAACAGCATGTGACAATAGGGACGACCGAATTTACGAACAGCAATATGGCCAACTTTGACAAATCTAGAGCAGTGTCACATATTTTGAGGTTTTAAGCAGGCTGGAGGGTGCTAACGTAACTTCAAAGCGAAGACGCAGTTACCCTTCTACTGTATGTGCAGCCAGCTGCTGAATGTTTAACTCTTTGATGCTGGTGAAAGAAAGGAC
The DNA here is from genome assembly GCA_016271365.2 of Neoceratodus forsteri. Lineage (NCBI taxonomy): Eukaryota > Metazoa > Chordata > Ceratodontiformes > Ceratodontidae > Neoceratodus > Neoceratodus forsteri. Next base: position 127,816,764 of record JADMNL010000025.1, on the reverse strand, counting down.
ATTGCACTTGGATCCTAATGTAAGCTCACAGTTACATTAGCAAGGGGTTGCTTGGTTACAGGATAAGGGTTACAACCAGTGATGGAAGATGCAACACTGTCATGTTTTTTCTTTTGTTAAAGGAAAGAAATAGCATGTGTATCCCTACTGTTGAATTGGCAGGGTTCTTTTCACAAATGTGAAAGTAATCTTCTTTGACATTCAGTTCAAGGAATGCAACCCAGAAATATTGAAGAGCACATTTCAGATACACACTTTAATGCAAACTGTGTTTAACGTTGGGCTGAATGTTATTGTATGTGTTGCAGAATGAGAGTATTATACACTGATTCAAAGCCTTTAAATTATGTGGCATAAGAAATCTAAGTTAAATATTAGGGCCTACATTTTCCAAAGAGATGGGCCACACATCTCTGAAAAAAAAAAAACCGAGATGCGCTGCCTATCTCAAAAGTTGCTCCAGACTCCCGTATTCAAAGGAGGGAGATGGTCAGCACAAATCGAGATGAGTGATGGCCCAAAGTTAATGTATACAGCACAAGTGGAGGGAGTGTGCCCATGAAGATGGGCCGCCCAAGTGCTGGAGATGAGCAGTGCAAAGTTAGGCATGAAAAAAGCATGCCTAACTTGACTGGCCACCCACAGGCAGGCTGCGGTACTGCAGACAGCAGCACTGCAGCCTGCCATCCTTGGTAGTCCAGTGGCAACCACTCCCAGCCCCGTTCCCCGATGGCCATGTATGGCCACAAACCCCTTCAACCAAAGTGTAGGGACCCCCTCCCTGCCTGAGCACCATCCGTGAACAATATAACCCAAACCCCCATTTCCAGTGTAGGGAACCTCCTCCCAGCCCGATCCCTGTCTATGTAAAATATAACCCAAGCCCCCACTTCCATAGTGTAGGGGACCCTCCTCCCTGTCCGAGCACCAGTCATGAAGGAAATATTCCAAACCCCCATCTTCCATAGTGTAGAGTACCCCCTCCCTGTCTGATCCCTGTCCCTGTAATAGAAAGTGAAATCCCCCCTTTTCCATAGTGTAGGGTCCCACCACCTCATACCCAATTCAGGATCCCCATTCACATAAAAAAAAACTGCCACAAACCATCCCTGTTAAGTATAATAACCCTTCGCATCCTTTCCATAGTGTAGGGCCCCTCACCCTGGTAGGCATGACCCCCTCCACCCTCAAGACATCTGCACCAGTGACTGGCTCAGCCTTCTGCTCACCACCATGGGCAGCCACCACTGAACAGTCCAGAAATGGAACTGTACAGACGAGGCGCTCACTGCTTGAGCATCTCATCTGTACAGTTCCTTTCCAGGACTATTCAGTCAGCTGCTGGCCATGGTGGTGAGTGGAGAGCTGAGCCAGTCACTGGCTCGGGTGGTGTGGGGAGGGGGGCATGCCTACCAGGGTGCGGGGGCCGATACACTATGGAAAAGTATGCAGAAAGGGGTTATTATACGAATGGGGATGGTATGAGACAGGGGATTATTATACAAACTGGGATGGCATGCGGCAGGGTTTTTTTATGCAAATGGGGATCCTGGATCGGGTATGGGGTGGGTGGACCCTACAGCATGAAAAAGGGGGTGATTTCATGTTCTTTTACAGGGATGGGGATGGGGCAGGCAGGGGAGTCCCCAAACTATGGAAACTGGGGAATGTCAATTTATTTCACAGGACAGGAATCAGACGGGGAGGTGGGCTGGACCAGCGCAACTTGCCAGGCTTGGAGTTGTCAGGCTTTAATCCCCATAATTGGACTGGCTCCTGGGGACTGTGGCTGCTTCCCGATTGGATGCTGCAGATCCCCATTGAGAATGAAAGCACCCAAGGCACCTTTTTCAAAACACAGCTCGGCCTCTGCCTTGCTGTACTGCTCTCTGGATAGTTTTTTCACCCACCCCCCTTCTCCCTCCTTTGTTAAGTACACTTCCCCAGTGATCCCTGCCCCTGAGGCCTCACACTAGTCAATTACAGCAACTCCTTAAAGGGGTCTCCTTTCTGTAACTTCTTAAAGGGGTGATCCTCTCTCGAGCTCAAATAACTTATCGTCCTCGATGCATCCAGGATCAAGTGCATTGACACTGACTATGGTCCTCCTCCTACTTCCTACACCAACCCCACCTCACTTAGGACCATCACCTTCTACCCATAGTACCCCTTATCTACAACACTCTACCAGACCCCCAATGCCTCACCACCTCCCCTCGCACCCCCCACACTTCCACCCCTGCTACCTCTTACTTCCCACTCATACCTTGGTCTCTTCTCCTCAATGCCTTTCCCACCCTCCTTACTCTACCCACCCCTTGCACACCAGCACCCAGCCCCGTGTCCAGTTGCAAGGGGAGATGCCATAATCACTACCATGCTTTAGTACGCCTAATCACCCTTCTGTTGCTTCTATCAGGTAACATTCATCCAAACCCTGGCCCCATGTCCAACCTTATGAACAAGCCTGCCCAGGCTTAAGGACTCCGCATTGCTTCTATGAATATTTGCAGCCTCCTTAAGAAGGCTGCTGCATTCCAATGTTGGGTTACTCAGCACCAACCAGACATTATCGCGTTCGTGAAAATCTGGTTATCCAAATCCACCCTGACTCCTTCGTCCCCTCCCTGGTTACACCCTTTTCAGGGAAGATCGGGTGGGTAAGCGTGGAGGTGGTTGTGCTGTCTACATGTGTGACTCCCTCTTTGGACAGGCACTTCCACCACCCAAGCTTGATAACGGGGCACAAACCCTCATGCTAAAAATCTCCCCCAACCCTGGTAGGGGCCCACTCTTTCTCACCGTTGCCTATATTCCCCCCCAGAAAGCAAGACCTCGCCATTCAGGCACTTGCTGACTACCTCTCTGACCTACCACCCAAAATGGCCCAGATGATTGTTGGTGACCAGAATATCAACTGGCTCTCTGCCAAGGCCTCCCAAACCAGAGATATCTTTGCCGCCCTTGACATGTTTCAGCTTGTCACCACCCCAACTAGATGCAACCCCTCTACTGGCTCCAGCACCCTCCTGGATATCAACATTACCAATCGCCCCCAGAGGGTGCTCGATATCAGTGTACTTCCCAACTCACTTAGTGACCACTCCCAGTCGTATTCTCTTGGTCCGCTGCCAACAGCAAACCTATACCACAAACCACCCAGCAACGTCGCCTACTCCCAGGTGGCCTGCGTCGCCTTAAACTGTCCCTCTCACAACTGGATTGGTCCCCAATCAGGCTTGCACCGTCCATAGATGAGGCATTGGATTTTTTCTCTCGCACATTTAACACTGCCTGTGACCTCTATGCCCCTTTGCTAGAAATCGCACCAAAAAGCAAAGCACGCCCTGGGTTACCCACTAACTCCTTCAGAAACTTAAAATGAGAGACAACCTATGGCACATTGCCGTGGAATATGGTAAGCCAGCTGATAGGCAAGCAAACAACGCTGAGCGCAACAAGTGTACTTGGGTCATTTGACAGGCCAAAGCCCAGTACTACCAATCTGCTCTTTACTCCTCCTGGGGGTCAGCTAGAAACTTTTGGGGTAATGTAAATGAGCTGAATGGGAAATCCCACTCCCCAACCCCTCTCAACTCTCCTTTAATGGAACTGTCTGCTCTGACCCCCTTGGCATTGCAGACTGCCTAAACCACACTTTCTCAGACCTAAGTTCAGTCCTGCCCAGTAACTTCTTTGACCCCATCCCAGTACCACCCCTGCCCACTCTCCAGAGACCTCCTTTCTATCTACATACCATCTCCCCGCTGGAGGCTAGACCCCTTCTGCAAAAAGCCATTAATAGTAACAACCCTGGCACCAACCTACTGGACACTAGGCTACTTCATCTGACGTTGGATGTTATCCTGGTCCCACTTACCGAGCTGATCAACCACAATCTGTGCCTGGGGCAGTTCCCCAGCACATGGAAAACCGCCATCATTATTCCCATCCTAAAGAGCGGCGATCGAGCAACCCCGGGTGACTATCAACCTTTCTCCATCCTCCCCCCCACTCTCTAAACCCTTGAAAAAGTAGTTACCAACCAGCTTGCCGAATACCTTGCCATGCACAATATCCTGTGCCTTGAACAGCATGGCTTTCATGCAGGTCACAGCACCACAACCGTGCTACTCGAATTCTCCAACTTCCTGCACTCTGCTCTTGATGCCGGAAGTCCTGCCGGTGCTGTGTTCATTGACCTCTCCAAGGCCTTTGACACAGTTTGCCATCCCCTCCTGCTTGACTCCCTCAAATGCCTTGGTTTCTCCCCAGCCCCCCTTGCATAGTTCACCAGCTACCTCTCTGCCAGAACTCAGTGTGTAACAATCAATAGCACCCTATCTGACACATGACCTGTCTGCTCTGTGGTTCCCCAGGGCTCCATTTTAGGGCCTCTCCTCTTCAGTCTCTACCTCAACTCCCTCCCCTCAGCCTGCCCAAGTAAGATCCTCCTCTACGCGGATGACGCTGTGCTCTTCGCCTCTGACCCCAACCCCAACACACTCCAGGCCACCCTCCAACAAGCTTTTGATAGAGCTGAGCATTGGTTCACATCATGAAGGCTAGTCCTGAACCTAAAAAAGAGCAAAGCTATGCTCTTCTTGCAGTGCCAAAGCAAAGCCAGTGGTGCCCCTCTCGTGATACTGCCTAGCACACTAAACCACATTGAGCATGTTTCCTCCTACAAGTATCTGGGCATTACCTTTGATTCAGCACTCTTCTTCCATTCCAATATCAATGCCCTTTCTGCTGCCATCAATGTCAGGATTGGACTGTTATACCACCATAGGGACTGCCTACCACAAGAGGCCCTTAGACTGGCAATCACCTCCTCTGTCCTGTTGCTAATCAACCATGGGCTGCCCATCTATGCTGCAGCCAATAACACTGTGCTTGCAATAATCCAGTTCTCTATAAAGAAGGCCTGCAGGCTAATGCTGGGAGCCCCTAGGTGCACCCATACGTGCCTGCTGTACTCCACCACCAACTTGCTCAACCTTGAAGAAAGACTCTGCTTCCAAACCTGCCTTCTTGTAAAAAAGACCCTGCTAGGGCTCTCCCCCTCCTGGGTCACCACCTCCCTGCAGCGTGCCTCCCCCTCAGTCTCCACCTGCAGCACCGTCAAAAACTCCCTTATTGTCCCCAGGGTAAGGACCTCTATAGCCCAAAGATCCTTTTGCTATCGGGCTCCCTCCTGGTTCAATTCCCTCCCAGCCAACATAACTGACTCCACTAAGCTTGGTCCTTTCAAGGTCTCCCTTAGAAGCCATCCGACAAGCACTCACTGCTGCAACTGCACATAATCCCCCACCTGCCCCTTACCCTTGCCCCTAGGCTGGGGTTGCCCTGTCTACTTTTGCTGTATATGCCTGGGGTCTCGGGCAACATCTGCTGACTAATGTAATAAAATATCTCTGGTTGCTACCTGACGTGGTACTCGTGTACCTATATTATGACTACTGTGATCTACCTATTACCAAGCTTGTACCACCAGTGAATGCCTGTAACACTGGTTGTTTTTTTAATCTAAGCATTACGTACTGTATTGTTTTGTTTGCTGTGATGTATTGCTCTCTTGATGAGGTGCCTTTGTAAATGAGTCTGACTCAAAGGTCTGTAAACCAGTGATCTAATAAATAAATAAATGTATGCTAATGGAGCCATAATGGGCATGCAAATTGCCTGTTTGTGCCTTGCATGCCTGATGGCGCCATTTGCATATTCTGGCTGAATATCGGGAATTTGAGACTGGTGCATCTAGGGATGTGCCACGCATCCCCATTCCTGGTATGCAGCCCATCCCCTGGGATGCACTGATGCATCATTGGCAGCCACCATTTGCGCAGCCTGCCCTGGGTGCTATATGCAGTCATAATGCGCAATCTGTTGGGATTGCCCATCATGTCTGAATATATCACTTTTTTGTGCCGGCCCATTTATTTGGGTGACACATCTAGTTGCGCTGCTCATCTCCCGACTTTTGAATATCCTGGCCTAGATTTATAAATGTCAATATTTAGACTGCCAGTGCTCTTAAATACCAGGGTGTCACTCACTTACTGCACCTGTCTGATGTATTTTGTAGAATCATGAAATTGTGGCTGAAAGCTAGACCATGTACAACCTGGTCTAATGCTCAACACAGTTGCCAGGATTTGAAGCAAAATATGGCATCCCTTTTGTAAACAAAACGGTGCATGCATAATTTCTTTCGATGCAAGCTGCTGCAGATCGTGGAAACAGTAGTGAAATCTAGAACCCATCTGAAAATACGCTGCTTGGGGTTTTGCACAATTGGAAGGACACTGACAGAGTGGAAAATTAGCACAACATCGGCATCCTCCTGTTTGAAAACCCACCCCCACATCACTGCATTGAGGAATCGGTAATCCAGCCATCTCCAAATCAGTGCGACACTAATGCTTTCTGAGTAAAATGATGACAAAATTAAATCCAAGGACAAGAATACTACCAAGTATGATACTGTCTGATAAAAACTTCGACGTTGTCACTGATGCTTCTCATATACTCCCTGGCCATGCACCAGTTAATATTATTTCTGCGTGTGGAGTCTAATACTGTACAGTGCTTATGAAAGCATGCAGACTTTCTTCTCTGAGTCAAGCACAGTGGCAGTCAGTGATATGATGCAGAATATCTAGATAATGTATATCATGATATATCATGGGATATCCCATTCATTTCAATTGGATGTCCGGTGATATAAGCATTCTGATATATCTAGATACAGAGTGCAACTTGTCTCTGGCTACCAAGGTACATGTCATATAAATTCAGTTCTTTTGAATGCAATGTGTTATCACATGCTGTTGTTTTCAATGAAGTAAGGTTCATGTATCTTCCACAGCAGCACGTTGCTGTGATAAGAACAGTTTCCCAGCTGTTTTAAGAACAGATGTATACGTACATGGAAATAAAAGCGCAATGACTATTTATTTATTTTATTTTTTAGTGATTCAGGAAAATCCTTTGAGCACAAGCTCTTTTACAAAGGTTCCATATCACAGATTGCAAAACAAAGTACAAAAGGAGAAAGCAAAGGTATATTACAATGAACGATACAGCTTGGATTCAGAACTTACAGAATAACTCAAAACATAGGTACAAGTTAAAATAACAAGAAAAACACTTTATTGGTGGGGGGAGGGATAAGCAGCCACAAAGTGCCTTGTCAGTAGTTCAGAGGGAGGGGGATAGCTGGCAGTGGGGTGAAGAAAGGTGGTACATGAGAGCGAGAGGTAAGTACTGCGGTAGAGGTGAAGGGTGGGGGAGGAAGGGTGATAAGGTATAGGGAGAAATGGGGGGTGAGGGGAGGCTGAGCGGAGTTAAGAATATGTCAGGTAGTATGAACCCACGTCCACCACAAGATATCTTTAGTACCCAGAAACTACTAAACAAAGGTACAACCAATCACAAAATAAAAAAGGGAAGCTTTTCTTTGCACATTATTCTAGAAAACAAAACACACAAAAAAAAAAACAATGCAAGGCACATCATACATAATAAGAATTAAAAACAAACACAAGCATGATTAATGCCAGTGGGCACGTTAGTAGGAATGCATCTCCTGCTAGAGTCAAGTGACAACATATAGATCACGGTTCTTAATGGTGGATGAGGACCCTACTGCTACGCACATCCTGTGACCACTCCAAGAATGGGGATCATTTTAGTGGGGAGGACCCATCTCCCATGCTTGGTGGCCACACCGAGATTTGGGGCCCCTGCAAGTGGGGAGGACCCATCTGCTACTGATAGGTGGCTCCAACTAGCAGACAGGCCACTCCAGGTCCACCATCTGGCTCTTGTAATAGTGGACTCTTCCTGCTGCTTTCAGTGGCTGGCCCTTCTGGGTGAACATCAAGAAAGACATGGGGACAGAAGGTATAGCTTGCAGAGAGGTCAGGGTGCAAAATGGGTTTTAGTTATTAACATTTCATTTTATTGAAAAAACAAGTTAGCCTTCTTGAACTTTTTTTTGTGGAAGAATACCATACAAATTTGATCATTTCAAATTGAAAATGTAGTTTTATAGAGTTTTCAATTTGTTACGGTCATGTAGCCATTTTAAAAGTGTGATAATACAAAGTATTCCCAGTTACAGAGTGTCTTGTTCACATGCTACCAAGCTCTTTCAGAACTGGAAACATTTTCTAAAGTTTCACTCCAATGGAATCCTTATTTTTACCCATTTTCTGAATGGACTGAGCGAAAGAAAACACAAAACTCTACATGAGGCTATTTACAAAGCAAATCTTTCCTTTTTAAAGTATCATGCTCTGGTTGCCCTAAGGAAATAGTTTAGATGACTGCTTTTAAATAATAACTCCCTCTTTATCCTTTGTTGGCCAAAACAAAAAATGTGAAAGCCACTAAAACTGCTGAAAGTAGATGAGATTATTTCCTATTAGCACTTTAGAATTGCATTGTATTCTTGTATTGCATCATTTGTGAACACACGGAAATGATGTATGTGTTTTTTATTTGTAATATGTCTATTTTTGTGTGTGCTTGTAATGACTCATACTAAGTCAAACAATTAAGCATTTGAACTTTAAGTGTAATAATGCACTTCTGAGCATGCAGCTCTAGGGAATCTATGCCATTCTCAACTTGTCAATGTTTCTTAAAGGGACATTGTTAACCTTCTTAGTCCTCAAAGTGTCTCTAGTTTAAAATAAGCATGTTGTGATTGTTCACATTCTGTATACACCGCTGATATTGCTGGTAATTTGATTCTAATCCTGTTTACTTTTTAGATGTGAGAGACTGGCCACCACTCTGGTGTTACCACACACAAAACACGCTTATTTGTATTCCTTGATAAACTCTCACTACTTAGCTCTTGGACTTGGGAACACCCCCAACACAGTCTAGCCACTCATTATGCAGTAGGATGAGAGGATACTATTGCATCATGAGTGGCTGCACTGTTTGAGGGTGTTCCTAGTGTTCAGGAAGTATGCAATAAGAGCAGATCCTGATTTTGAAACAAAACATGGCTGGGTATAATAAAGGAATAATGCCCGACAGGGTGGGTGTTATGCTGGGATAACATCCCACCTTGGGTGGTTGGGCCGAGGCCAACGGCCGAGGGTACCAACACCCAAGGCGGATGTTATCCCAGCATAACACCCACCCTGGAGGGCATTATTCCTATTATACAATGGCTCTAATGTGTTAAATAAGGAGAAAGATTACAAATAGTAACTTTAAAATAGTTTTTTATTGATTAAAATGTGAAATATCCTTCCACTGAATTAAATAGTTCTGTTTTGTAAGTTGTAAATGTGTTATAAATATGTGAATAACTTAACTGTTTGAAACATGTGAAACGTGTACAACATTTGTAAAATTAATAACGTTATGCTAGTTCATTTAAGCTTTGTAAATATTAAATACACAATGCTGTTGCCTTGATGTTAAATTGGTTGCTGTTGCTAGTGTTTTGCAGGGCAGTATTGCTGTTTCTTCGATGCAGTCTACTGGGCTGTTTTTCTGCTGGGATGTTTACTGTTGCCATGGTGTGTGGTGGGTAGTTGTCGCTAGTCATTCCGCGGCATGACGCTTCCTGGGTCAGAGGTTCGAGGCGTGATGCGGTGCTTCCTGTTCCTGATAAAATGGCACTCCATTGCGATCTCTGCTGCAGCGTCGGGCCCCAGTAGCTTTTGAGAGAGGATTCCTGCTTGTGCCCAGTAACACTTATTATGTGGTGGCTTTCTAGTCCGCGTTACTAAGTAATTGGATCGTAGTCGCAAGGGAGTAGTTTGTGTAGGTGTGTGGAGCCCTGCATGCCGCACATTTGCAGTTATGGAAGACAGGTACTTTTTGCCTAGGGCCTCTAAAAGTGTACCACACTTTTCTGTTTCCCAGGGACTGGCAGGGTGTTTCTAGGGTGCAAGAAGAGGCATGGGCTGTTCATCGAGTTTCAAATGTATTTTTAACAGAGCAACTGGGCATTGAGGATGGCCTTCTATTGAAAACATTGTGCCTCTGTAGCGATCGCGTCTTTTCTAGTGGATCGGAGTGATTTTTTTTTTTCGTTGAAGGTTAGTGTGGCATATTGAAGTCCGTTTCTGTTGTAAGAAATTGAAAACTGGAGGGTTTTAGCTGTCTTTTGTCCTCGCAAACCTGCCTAGCGATTTTAACTGTACTTCTAGCCAGACTGGCCAGAAGTCCTTCAGAGGTCTCTGTGTTCAGTGCTTGGATTGTCAGAGTAATGACAGTTCGCTGTCTGTGAGGGGAACGTGGTGTTGGGCCTTGTCCTTTCCCTCCTGTCTGAGGCCTTTTATTTGGGCTGTGAATATGTTGTTTGCCGTTTGAAACTCTGTGTGGCTAATTATGTTGATGTTTCTTGACAGCGGGAGCTCATTTAGGTAACGGTTAATACCCGATCTCAAACCGATAAAACTACTTATTCCGTAGTGGTCTCCGTTGCTGGTTCTCACTGAGGCATAGAATTTTCTTAGGATTTGATTTAATTCGTCTCACATTGTTGCTAAGTTTAGTTCGGTACCAGTTTCTTTTCTATCCAGTCATTTAATACATTAATGGCCCACACAGTTTGCCTCCTTGTCGATGGTTCATTTCTCTCACATTCAATTTGATCTAGCTGGTTGTCGTGATTTCATACGTCTTCGTTTTTCTTTTTTCTTTTTAGGCTCAGTATTTTCTTGGTCTTCTGAAAACAATTTCTGTATTTTTGCCATTTCAAATAAATTGAAATTTAACTTTGGAAATGATGACATGAGTCTGCTTTATTTGCTTTAGTATTTCTGTCACAGTAGTCGTTTGACAGCTGCTGTGTAGTGATCTGTCTTTTGATGTTTAGTAATGAGGTTGACAGCTGGCTGGCACTATAGCTGGGATGTTATGCCAGGATAACATCCCTGCTGTGGTGGACAGCTGACCAATCAGAAGCCAGGATTTTTTCTTGCCATTGTATAATTATGCATTTTCATGCATTTGATGTCTACTAATAAAGGTGTGAAATAAAACAAGTAAGCAATAATACCCAACAGGGTGGGCGGTATTGTGCTATACCGGACCGCCCAGGGGCGTAATGAGGCCCGACGCCGTAGGCGGAGGGCCTTATAGCTCCTGGAAGGTCAGTGCACTATCCCTGCCACCCTGGAGGGTATTATTAGCGCTTAGAAATGGCAACAAAAAATAAGTTTAATAAGAAAATGTTGAAGAAAAATGTATTTAAAGTAAGATTTTTAATAAAATAGTTCCTCCGCCTGCATTCTTGGGAGGTGGTTGCTATGGTTACACACACACACTCACACACACACACACACACACTGGGCACTTAGTTAAAAATAAAAAATAAATAACGAATTACTGCAAACCACTTTAAAGTGATTTTCTTGGTAACATAGTCTCCCGATTAGTAGGACTATGCATTAACCATTAAGCTATACTACCTCCTGATTTCTCTACTAAGCAAGTGACACCACTTGTGATTGCTCTGGCTGTAATACAGCATATCTGCTGTGCTCCTACATACCATGTTAAGGCCAAATTATTTTTTAACCCCTCTGTTTTTCCCCCCTCCCAGCTGTCCTTCAGGGATATACCCTGTCCAGTGACATGGGCCATGCCTGCATTGGCTTCAATATCACAGCATCGCTACGGCAAGAGCTAAACTGTAAAGTTTAAAAACTAAATGCATCAGGGAACTCAAGAGAGGAGAAGAGTGGCGGCGCGGCACTACACTGAGCAGCTGAGTATGGACAGAAGGTCCATGTTTTTTTCCCAAAGTGTCGCTTTGTGAGGTGGGAGGAAAGAAACAAAGCCTGCAATCAAAAATGAAGTTTTTTTGATACGGCGTGGTAGGGCATGAGGGAGAGGGTCTATCCGACAACCGAGAAGACACAAACGAAGGTACAGAGCTTTGGATCGAGGTAGTTGATCGAGCATGGATGAGGAAGGAAGGAAAAAATAATATTTGGACAGAGGTACATTTCTGTGATTTCCATGGGTTTTGATGTGATAGCAGCTGGGGTTCAGTTTGGTAAAGGACAGGTGCTCAACTGAATAGTCCTTTCCTGGTTTGTGATGTTGGATGACGGGCTGTACAGGTGAATGCGTGTGAGTCGCGTGAGAGACACACAAAGCGGCAAGTAAAAATGGAGAAAAAAAGACGGAAAAAAGGTACATTGGTTTGTTTTGGGCAGTTACTGAGTGGTGATGTCTGTGCTAATTAGTAAATACTGGGCGACTGTACTGTAAGTAAACTAGGATTCAGGGGCCAGTGTCTCGCTAAGCAAGACTAGAAAATGGTGGTGATTTGAAATGGAAATGAGGAGAGTTTATCCAATTAGAGAGCAGGTTGGGCAACAGGATTTTGGTGATGGGGTTGGCTGGGCTAGTACTTTTAATAGCTGGGCATCTGTTGTCTGATAGATGCCCAGCTAGAGAAGTGCCTCAGCCAATCAGAAGGCTGAAATACTTTGACCCATTTTCTAACCAGCAACACTGATGAATTTTTGAGAAGGTAAGTAATCATAAAATGTGGGGTTTTACCTAGAAATAATATGATGCAAAAAAGGTTTACTGTATCCCTTTAAAAAACACGTGCCTAGTAAGGATATAATAACTACAGAATGAAGGTTTGGGGCCTTTTCTGCCTTGGTAATAGTTGTTATGCATTGCATTACTCACCTTTTTCTTTTCTTTTTCTTTTTTTTATTTTACTAACTGATTGTGAAAAAGAATCCAATGGGAACCCTTGTAAGATGAAGTCAGAACATATTTACAGGTAAAGCAGGCAGTGTATTTCAATTGCAAAAGTACAAGTTTGTTTGCAGACCATTTTAGAGGCTTTAAAGCTTTTCCCCCTTAAATGTTATAGATGGAATACAAATATGTGATTGTTGATAATTAGTGAGATTTAGTTATGATTTAGTAGGTGACAGTTTCAACCTAACCAGGTTTCTCTTGGGAAGAAAAAATAGGAATAGCGTTTACTTTTTTTTTATTATAAAATCATACAGATGAACTACAACAATATGAACAATATATATGGTAAAATTCACTACTGAAAGAACAATTTATTTCTTTAAAAAAAGAACTAAATCTATAGTTTCTCAGTAAAATATTATAATTTGAGGGAGTGCTCCCAATAAATTGGAGTGCTCCTTTCTTCTGTTCATGAGACACGTTTATTCCATGAAGTGTGTCTCATGCACTGATGCACTGGAAACAGGCACATTCCATGATAATTTAAAAAAAAATGAATATATTATTGAAGCCGGCCTGGTGACGCTGAGGCGCTGGACGCCACACCTAATGCTACACCGGTGACCCGTGTTTGGGAATGAGCATGGGTCAGTCAGCAGGGGAGGGAGAGGACTGAGCATCTGGAGGACAGCTCTCCTCTCCTGGGGAGGGAGGACTGGCATTCCCGCCAAATGACTACCCCCTGGTGGAGGCCAAAGAGTAGTGTGCATCAGAGGGGTCAGAAGAAGGGAGGGTGCTGTGGGACTTCTGTGGACGCACGCATGCCTCTACATGCATATGTCCTGCATGTGTGCCCCAGCAATGAGAAGGGAGAAAAACAGAGGAAAAACTCCTCCAGCTGCGGATGGTGACCAACCTCTCTAAGGCTTTGCACCCGGCGACCGAGCAGGAGTAAGTCCTGGTGATACCGGGGTGATGGGGCTGGGGAGGTCAGTCAGAAGGGGGCAGCAGGGGGCAGAGGAGTATAAAGTGTAAATAAAAAATATATATATTATTGATTGAGCTCGATGAATAATTTATTAATATGCCCCCCGTCACCACTAGCTGTGTAAGAGTGGCTTCACTTATGTTCAGATTGAGCCAGAACAGCTCAGCTTTACTTTGCCGCTCTTGCTCCAGCCGAATGCATGTGAAACCACTCTTATACAGCGACAAGTGGCTCCTCGGGACATATTAACATACAAATTGGACTCCTAAGAAAACTCGGATTCTCAAAGATCGTAGGACCAGAATTCTACTGAATTATTTTTACAGTAAAAGTAAAAATCCACCAGATTAATTGAAAAGAATTATTATAAAAGTAGAAAGGAATTACAGCCACAATAAAACACAATAAATACAATAACCAATTGTCTTTTTTTTAGAAGCGAAAACATAAGTGATATGCCATGGGCTGACTAAAAATATCACATTTATTTTTTCTGCAGGTCTTGACCCCTGTTGACCTCATGGGTGGCAGAGCCACAAAAGAGGTCTAGAGAAGTCAAACTCTGTAGATAAAAATAAAATTTGATATTTTTCGCCTGCCCATGGCATGTGTCAGTTATACAGTAACACTGCCTTTCTGAATGATCAGTTCTTTTAATGAAGAGTTAACAGTATCTGTTTGATTTCACTGATCTGTCTTTACTTGCAACAGAGGGCATTGTGACATCATCAGGCATTGTGCAAGCTGTTTTCCCATTGGTTAAGTGCTCCTATGTGACCCACCTACATTGGAAATAAATACTGATGACTGACTTAACATTGAAATAAATGATTTATTTCCACTGTAGGCCGGTCATCCATGAAAATAAATGCATTTATTTGCAATATTTTATTCTCACAGTCATTCTATAAATGCTCTTTAAGTGCATACAGAAAATATGAATACAAATAAAATTTAAATATAATGTTTCAGCAATTGTCATCTTCAGGAGTTCTCTGTAAAAAGACCTAGTCAAAAGCCTAATCATGAAAACATTGTTTATAACTTTGCTTTTTCCACTGTACATTTAATTTTGTTTTATTTGCATATACAATACTAGGGTAATAAATCTGAAAATATAATTGAATTGTCTCATATACAGCCATCAAGATTACATGTTACTTTTGCTGTTGGGTAGGTCACAATTGGTAGCTTGAAGTCTGGTTACAACATAGTGGAATACTGAACCAATCAGACAGCAGTTGTTACAAAGCAGATGACATCACAATGGTCCAGCGCAGCACTAAAGCCAGAATTTGAAATAAAAGAGAAACATGTAAATCATCATACAAACAGCAGATTTTTTTTCTATAGAGGTTTTTATGACTCCCCAAGCCTGGCAGGCAGCTCCGGTCCCTCCCTTGGAGGGACTCAGTCTCCGGCCGCATCGTTCCCCAACCCAAAGTCCCCCTAAATTCCCCATGGGTCCCCCCCATCTAAGGGCTGGGGTGAAGGGGCACCAGCTTTATCCCCACCCCCGGAGTGAAATCCAGACATTGGGGCCGGACGGGGAACTGGTAGCCATCATGGAGTCTAACAACTCTTTTTTTCCTTTTTTCTCCCGTCCCCCCCTCCCTACCAACATAACGATGCTGGTGCATGCCTTCACAACCTGTTCTGTTCTCCGGCCACTGCCAGAGGGCAGTCAATGAGTGGGATGACAAACCTGCCTCCCCCGAGAAAGGAGAGCAGCCCTCCGGATGCTCGATCCTCTCTCGCCCCTGCCAACTCCCGGTAACCCAGGCTCACTCCCAAACCCAGGTCGCCGGCGTGGTGCGAGATGTAGTGACCAGCACCTCTACCTCCAGTGCCACCAGGCCAGCCCTAAAACAGCAGATTTATAGGTTGTAATGAATATAGAGAATACTGGATAGGCAACCATGCACAACCATTGTGTTCAGCCACAAAGGGGTTCTGATTCCCTCTGTCCTCAAGAGCAAAGCTTGAGAGATCTGTGGGAATCAGAATCCCGAGGTATCAGAAAACACTGGTTGTGCATAAAGTTGCTCATATACTCTATTTTTTATAGTGTACAGTATTATGTGAAATGTGAAATGTGTGCATGGTGGTTCTTTCACTTTCAGAATGAAATTAACTTATGCAGTCTGTAGAGGCTTCAGAATGCTATTGTACCACAGAAGGGTACACTCACATTCCATGACCTTTGAACTGTGGTACAACAGCATTTTAAAAGGGATGGAATTTTATACAGAACAATGCTCTACTATGCATTATAAACTAATGCTGTAGGAATAGGAACTGAATGCACATTTTCCTGGCTACAAATTCAGCATTTATCATCACTTGTGAGGGGACTGACTTTCATAACTCACTTATGGCTCTGTCAATCATGGGTTATGGTCTTGCCTCCTTACACATGAAGATACAGTTCACTACATATTAAAGTCATGCCATTACATAGTCTACGTTTATACAATGTAAGTGAGAATCAAACCTTACAGATAAATGATTTATTTTAGCCACTGAAGCATTCTAAATTAATAGATAATGTTGCTTCACTTTAGTCATTTACCTGCACTTTAGACCACTCACAAAGGAGTCCCTTACCAATGGAAGAACAGCTTAAACAATGCCTGGAGATATCACAATTGTCTCTGCTGCACTCAAAACAGAGCAGTGAAATTAAACAGAAACAAATAAATCTTTATAAAAAGAACAAATTTAAAACACTTTTAATTGGAAATACATACATGGTATAGATTGGACACAAAATGGCCTGTCTCAGAATATGCCACTTATTATCACATGCGAGGGGGCAGGACGTATTTAACTCACATGGGTCTCTGCCACTTCTGAGTTATTGTCCTTGCCCCTCTCTCATGAAGATAAATGGTATATTCTGAATCAAGCCATAGTGTATCTCATATATATGTTCATCTCTCCCTAGAAATAAATATAATACTAGTCTGCAGAAAACACAAGAGATGAAATAGTCCATGCACATCATGAATATCTAGGACTAGATTTTCAAAGGACTGCATGCAGGACCTGCAGCATTTTGTGCCACAGCTGCACTGCTAGAAATGCACCAAAATGTTTATGTGCTGCAGTACTTTCAAACATTGTGATGCATCTAGGCCTGCGGGTGCAGCAGCAAGGTGTCTGTCTGCGACACTGATGTCCCGGGTTCAGGAACAGACCCGGGAAGTTGGAGGGTCGGATGGGGGGGGAGAAGGACTGAGCATCCCACGGACAGCTCTCCTTCTCTGGGGGAGGGGGGTTGTGTGTCTGATGCAAGTTGGACCCCTAGTGGAGGCTGGGGGTCTCATAGCTACCATCACCAAGACACCATTTGAGGCATGCGGACGCTGGCGTCACTGCGCACACACCTCCTCCTTCTAAGGGAAAAAAAAAATTGGTAGCCATCTCTGTGACACCCTGCCTGCTCCTGGATCTGATCATCAGCCATTGGCACTCCTGACCAATGACCTATCCCATTGTCTGTCATATCCATCTGACTCTGCACCCCACCATGGGGGGGGGGGGAAGCCAGGGTAGCAATGCTGGTTGGTGCCCCTGCCAGCACACTTCTCCTATCATCACAGGTCATGCTGGTGAGGTGGCCCTGCCTTGAAGGGCAATCCAGGTGGTATCAGCAGTTGGGTAAGTCCCACTGGGGCAGGGACAGGGTCCGGGAGTCGGCGAGGGCTAAGGTCTGGTGGCAGCAAGAAAACATAGTAAATAAAAAAAATTGTGATGCATCTGTGACACTTAACTCACTTCATGGCAAAAAATAAGATGCATGTCTCGTTTATGAAGCATGCAAGATTTGTGATGAACAGCTTGTAGCACATTCTAACTACCATGTCACAGGCAGCACAGGTGTGGCACAACTGTGCCTCAAAGCTTCGGAAATCCAGCTTCTGTTCCTTTCAGTGGCGCAGACCGAAAACATTTCAGAAAGCTGGCCATCATGCTCTGTAGGTCTCCCATTATTACTAGAATTGCTGAGCTCGAAAGAACACATTTCAGTGATCTCATGGTGTGATAGTTTACTTTACAGCTGTGCTAACTTAGTCATCATAATTATTTGCCATTGGTCACCTAATGCTGGCTAAAACAAACAAGCATTGCTGGCAGTGTGTCAGAGAAGCAATATTTCTGGTGCTCCAGGATGTGATTCAAGGATATTGCTTCTGTGTGTTGAAGTACCATACGTATCTCACAGCCAGTGTAGTGGCTTCACTCGATAGCTTGTTTTTCTGTTGATCCTATGTGTGCCATGTTGAGACACATACAGAGAATAAGCTCAGTGTGACCTAGTTGAACCCCACCATGACCACTGTGAACCCATGCAAGTCTCTTTGAGTACCCCTCTCCCATTTTGTTTCACAGCTGCTTTTATACAAATGTTGATTTCGTTTTTTATGCTGTGATTGAAAATCCTTAACCTGAAACCTGACTTTATGTACAACTCCAATTTTCAGAAAGGATACTTTAATTGATGTGGTTTCAATAATTCAATTAAAGCTATTATTTATATTAATTATGGTACTTCACCTTAGAGTGCCTTGATTCCTATGAATCTGGAGCACCAATCATGGCTAAATGATTAATGCAGCTCTAAGAAGTGTGAACTAACATAAATCCTTTAAGCTAAGCTATGTCCGACTTGCAACGTTTTAGGAGGGAGGAGGAGGAGGAGTATTGTTTTTTGTCTGCAGCATCCGTCTGGAGCTCGAGGTGCTTTTGATGGTACTAGAACATTTTCAATAAAGCTTTTCTCTTAGAGCTTCCAAAAGATAGCAGAACCAAGACTGAGGAAATAAATTATTTGAAAATGAATCAGAAACAATTAAAACAATGATTAGGAAACAGTTAAGTTAGTTATTTGGTCAATTGATTTGTTGTTTGTGTTTTATTTGTTTATTTCAAATGTTTTACCAAGAAAAACATACTTAGCTTGTAGCAACTGATTTCCAGATGCATCATGGGGGGAAGGGGGACAGTACAGTGTAGTAATCAAATTAATACAGCAAGGAATAGAAGGAGGAATGGTCAAATGTATGGCAGCTCAGATTCAATGCAAAGAAGTGCAAGGTAATGCACCTGGGAAACCAAAACCCTGGGGAAGAGTACACAGTGAGGGGTGAGATACTGACAACAGTAAAAATGGAAAGGGACCTGGGGGTAATTATATCAGATGACCTAAAGGTGGGCAAGCAATGTGAGAAGGCAGTAAGGAAGGCTGGGGGGATACTGGGATGCATAGGGAGAGGCATCAATTGTAGAAAACACGAAGTTGTTATCCCTCTGTACAGACAGATGGTGAGACCCCATCTGGAGTACTGTGCAGTTCTGAGACCCCATCTCCAGTAAAGACATAGACAGAGTGGAGGCTGTCCAGAGGAGGGCAACCAAATGGTACAGGGTCTGCTCCAGAAGACATATGAAGAAAGACTAAAGGAGCTTAATATGAATACCCTTGAGGAAAGGAGGGAGAGAGGGGACATGATAGAAACTTTCAAGTACCTCAAGGGAATCAACAAAGTCCAAGAGGGTAGCATCTTTCAGAAAAAGAGATGAGCAAGAACAAGAGGGCACAATTTGAAGATAGAGGGGGGATGGCTCAGAGGTAATGTGAGGAAGTATTTTTTCACAGATAGGGTTGTGGATGCATGGAACAGCCTCTCTGAGGAGGTCGTGGAGTCAACAACAGTGGGGGAGTTCAAGAATGCATTGGACAGACATAAGGCAGTCCTAGTGGGGGGGGGGGTAGGAGGATGTAACCTGTTGGTTAACTAAGCTCTGCAACTTATTTGTTAGGTAGGAAAATGGGCAGACTAGGTGGGCCAAGTGGTCCTTATCTGCCGTCAAATTCTATGTTTCTATTTATGTTTCTATCACGCTCAATCAGCAGTGGTGAAGTGAAGTGCTGCAATTACATGCAACACCTAGCAGAAGGATGTAGCCATTTTATTCTACCCCCCCCCCCCAAAAAAAAAAGAGAAAAAAAAAGAACAGTTTCCTGTGGTACATAGAAATGCACAGTATTTCCCTTATGGACCTTTTTACTGCAAAGATTCTAATGCAAGCTCAGCTACTGTAAATTAAGCTCAATTTAACTTTTCCCCTTCTGTGTTATTAGAATATATAAAGGGACCAGTCATGTAAAGTTGTTACCATTGTTTGATAGCCCATGAAAATTCCTTTCAAATGAGGCATTGAGTTCACCTGCAGCTAGAAGTGGTCCAGAGATATAGATGACTGAGTCTGTTTAATATTACTGTAACATTGCAGCCATTACATTACTTTGCTATTATAAAACTCAGAACATATAAGCCACAGCAATGACTACCCAATCGCTAAATGTACCACTGAATATACCGTAGGGCAGAAACACATGTACATACATAATTATTTGGCTTGAGTTCTGTCTAAAGTTACCTGAGGAATACAGAACCAACTAACCTGGTTTATAGGTCCCCTTGTCAGTGCACATCTAACATGATGGGCAAGGCCACCAATTTTTGTTTTTTACTGGGAAACCCAGTAAAATTCCAGAATTTTGTCCTTTTCATTGCATATGTTGGTAAAAACCAACCATTTCATGGAATCTGGCATTTTTATCACATCAGCAAATCTAAAGAATTTGTATTTTTCTAGCAATTATTTCCAATAGTATTTTTATTTCTTCATTTATTAATTTTGCAGTATATCTATCCTTCTTGTATTTTGAATATTTATGCACATACTGAAAGTTTGACAGTAGAATCATTGTAGTCTTCACTAATGTTACCGGGTTCCAGAATGGCCAAATAATTTAATAATAATATCGGGTGGGAAAAAAGCCTGCTTTAATATGAGGCCCCAAATAAGGAAAAATATGACTGTTACAAAACAAAGATGCAAAACAATAAACCAGGGTGAGAAAACAGACTTCATAAAAGCCAAATGTGACAATTATATTAAAAAATGTAAACAATATTTTTCCGTTTTAGATCCGTTGAAGTTATCACAAGAGAAACGCATTGGTGAAGCATAAAGTCTCAGCCAGAAGAATCTACGAATTCAGTTTCTGCACCATAAAGTGCTTTGGCTCGGCTGTGCTACTGACACAGCAATTCCTCAATTGAATAAGGGTGAATTATTTGAGACAGTAGTATCACCCATGGAAAACATCTTTGCCACCATGCTTGACCATTGCTGATGTGCTGCACAGCTTCTACCAAAAACAGTGATCGGTAGCTTTTTGTATATGAGAAAAGGCAGTCTGTACAAAGCAATGGCTAATAGTCAAGGCCGTGCTGAGTAACTGTAACAGCAATATAGATCTCTAGTGATCGTCCAGATTATGGGAAGTATGAAGGTCAAAGGAGCTCTCTAATCTCCCAGCTGGTGGAAGTTTCCCTTTAGCTGAAGGGTTAGAGCTTCTGGCTTCAGGATTCAGGATCCCAGCTATGGACTGGTGGTGCATACGTCCATGTAGAGGGGATGGACAAAACATAGCTACCTCAAAGACTCAATCCTAGAGGCTGTGCGTGACATTCCCTACCCTAAGATCAGGAAATATGCACACTAGGTGTGCATGCCAGTTTTATCAGGTGGAAGGAGATCAAGCTTTTTTTTTGTTCTATTTCTCCTTGAATTTTCTCCTTTTTCCTTCCTCAGCCCCCGACCTCTGCCAAATGTACATTCTTCAGAGCTTTACTGTGGCTTTGTTACTGGGACCCTAACTTCCTTATGATGTGGCTGCAAACTGTGACTGCTACTTAATGTGTCAGTGGCTCAATAAGTAGCATGCTCTTCTCGGAGGCTGGAAGATCAGAAGGTCATGGGTTCTAGCCCACACCAGGTACCTGAGGTAATACCAATAACTGATACTGTAGTGTAGTAAGAGTCTGTGTTGGGGGGGGTGCTGCACTGTTGAGGTGCCATCCTTTGGATGAGGCATTAAATCAAGGTCCCTTCTGCACATCTGTAGTCACTGTCCAAGTGGAATTTAAAGAGCCTATAGCACCTGAAGTATTGCAGGGGAGTTTCACCAGTGTCATGGCCAACACTGTCCCATCAATAAAATAGGTTCATGTAACCCATCCCCAGAACACACTAGGAAACAAGCTAACACAACTTAGTGTGCCTTTCCTGGGCAAAAATTGCAAATAAATACATAAGTCAATGCTGGAACATTCCTGCCCTTGTCCTGCTGTTTGTTTGAAGCCTGGATGCCACCATCTCTGCAGCCTCCCACCACTCATGCCCACATATATAGGAAGTGGTGGGATTTGGGGGCAGTGAGTTAAACAACATGGTGTCCCTCCCTGGGGTCAACAAGCAGTGGCTATGCAGTGCCATGTTATGACCTCCCTCCCCCAGAGTTACCATGTATCCCCAGGGTTATGCTCTCTCTCTTGCCAGCCTGACTAGGATCCGAGGCTGAGTAACAGTACCGTTACATGGTAATCAGTACTGCTAGCCCCTTGGCCATTGGGTGGTTTTATGGGTGAGCTATTTTGACATTGCCATCACAGAGCCATCTCAGCTACTGTATCTGGTCCAGAGCAATACTATGTTAGGCAGCTAGATAATGTAACAACTACTAGGTCCCATTGCAGATCTATTTAAATATTGCTGGGAAAAGAAACATGTGGGCCAGAATGTTATAAGTAGCCTGCACGTATAGCCTCACTCTAATAAGCCTGCTCACCAGTGTTTCATTGAACTGAAATTCTAGTGCTGCACTGCTGATTCCACTGAAACTAACCAAAGAAAAAATCTGGCACTAAGAACCATAGAAATGCTTACAATGGATGGCCTTCTGGCACAGTGGTAGGGCTACCACTCATGACACTGGCAATCTGACTTCAGGAATGAACCCAGATCATCAGAGGGCCAGCTGGGGGAGGTGAGCTGAGTAGCTCAGTGGATGATCTTCACCTCAGGTAGGGGGGGACAGCTGGTCCCCACTGTGCTACTGCAATCTGGGTGACCACAGGTGGCGGCACAAGCACAGCCACAAAATGGGGATGGACGTCGATGAGCTCTGACATGCACAAGCACATCCATTCATGCAACTGTGCCAAAGAGCCCTTCCTGACATCCTATCAGGGGAGAAAACAGTGGAAAAAAGAAGTATGAGTGGAGCAGGGAAATGTCCACCCCTCGCCGTAGGTCCCACACCGCCGATTGTGGCACTCTCACTTGAGCACCTACCAAGTCTGTGTCGGGAGAGTAGGGGGGCCTCCCAGTGACTCTACCTCTGGGAGCAAGGCAGGGGTGTAAGAGGCAGAAGGTAAGTCCCAGAGAAGGCAGGTGATGCAGCTGGACGAGTGGGATGTACTGAGAGGGGCTGGCTGGACAGGAGAAAGAAACATATTAAAAAAAAAAAAAAAAATGCTTTACAATTTGAAATGCCAAGCTTCCACATTGCATATTCTAGTACTGTGAGGATGCACTGACACATGACTAAAAATACTTCTCCTCCCTCCAGGCATTACAAGACCAATGGCTACTGCATTCACCATGCAAGTTTGCAGGTGCCGCTTGCTGCTGCACTGTTACCGGCACAATCTAAACCTGGAGCTATGGATCTTGGTAACTTTAGGCAGAGGACAACTAACATCCACGAGGCATCACTGTGCATGCTTCAAGGGAGGCACTATAGCACAGTGGTTTAAGGCTCTGAGCTGCAAATCTGGAGACCTGGGTTTGAATCCCACAGCCCTCACTTGCACACTGTGTGATCCTGAGCAAGTCATTTTACTTCCCTGTGCTCCGAGGTCGCACCTGTAAACAAGCTTTCAGCTTAGTGTGCTTCTCCTGGTTAAACAACTGGGAAAAATTAAAAAGGTCACCAACCAAATTAAACACAGAAGAGCAGCATTAGTACACTGCACACATAAAGACTGGGAACAAGGACAAACTTGCACTAGTCACGGATACATACAATACTTTTATTAAAGTTGCAAACATATAAAGTGCAAGACAACTGTGCAGAAAATTCAGTTTACAGCAGCAGTGGCATGGTCAGGAGAGCCACCCCGAACTGAACATACTTTTTAAATTCAGTGCCATAGAAAAAGTGAAGTTGGGAAAGAGGGGAGGGGATTTAGAATCTTTGATTCTATGGAGAGAGGGTATGTAGATTGTGCAACTTGGTGCCCTGCACACACCAGGTCTGAATGAAAGAACTGAATATGTCCCATTCCAGAAATAATGATAGTGAGCATGATTTTTGATAGTTTTGATTTATGTGGTCTGGCTCAAAATAAAGTGATTTTTATATTATTCTTTTCTCTAAGACGCTCATGAACATTTCTCCTGGATGCAATCATTCATCCTTCAATGGAAGTACACTTTGCCACAGCTGTCTGCAGTATAGGTGGGACATTACTTAATGGTTTATATTATTGACAATTACTTAATAGTGTATGGTGGAATGTTGTTGTGGATGGAAATCCATCCCTTCAACAATGTTGTTATGCTGCACCAGCTACGTCAGCGGGTTTGTTATGCTGCACTAGCTACATAGCTAGTGCAGCATAACAACTTAGGACGGGGTTGCACATGTGCGATGCGCAAACTTCCCATTTCAGAAGCGGCCGTGGTGGTGAGAGATTGAACAAAGGATAGCATTGCGTAGGGAAAAAAAAACAACAAAGTAAGCCGCGATTATTTTCAAATGAATAAAAAAAGCCCATATTTGAGCCATAGCAGAACCATACACTATAAAATACAATGTATGGTTCTATATCTACAAGCGTGTGCGCCATCTCAAGGTTGCCCATGGTGACCAAAATGGTCACCATGGGAACCTCTCAATGGCTACACACGCTTGTTGTAGATACAGAACCATACATTATCCTCTATATTATTGTGTTGGCACTGAATGGCATAACAGAATGTTAAGTTTAGAACCAGATGATTGTTTAGTCCAGTGTCTGTACAAGTTGTTTTTAATCTTATCTCATGTTTTACTGGAATTTTGCGCATATGCACATACAGTCATGTTAAAAGTACTTACATGCTGGCCTGGTGGTGCAGAGGGCTGAGGCACTGGTGCCTCACCTCACACTACACCGGTGACCCGGGTTCAGGAATGGACTTGGGTGCCGGAGGGTCGGCAGGGGAAGGAGTGGGATTGAGCATCCGGAGGACTGCTCTCCTCTTCTGGGGTGGGTTGGAGACTGGCATCACTCTGCAGCAGCCCTCAGTGGAGACCAGCGGAAGCTCAGAGACAGCGCGACCGAGGGAAATCAGAGGAAAAAAACTAAATGGTGTCTCCTCCTGCCGGATGACAGCCACCCGGACCAGTGCCCCCTCGGGATCCGTGGCAGCCAACACGAGCACAGCAGCACCCGGGTCCAATGGCTAGGCTGATAGGCCATTTCTCCTCAGAAGAGGAGGACCCACCCGACACAAGGGTTTTGTCAGGGTACCCTGTGGTGACTGTAATGTGGGGTCGAGTCGGCGGCGGAACTGAGCGAGAGGTGAGTGTCCTTGGCAATTGGCCTGAAGGAGTGGTAGGGGAGTCGCAGGGGAGATAAACACAAAAAACAAAACAAAAAAAAGTACTTACATGAAAGAAATGTGAGTAACAGCATAAGGGTCTCCTTTCTGAGGATGCCTTGAGTGAAACTGGTCAATGGCCTTTTATGTGCCGGCTCCCCTGGCCATGCTGCTGTAAACTGGGAGTTTTCTGCACAATTACCTTGCACTTTATATGGCTACAATTTAATAATGGAATTGTATGTATCCATGACTGGTGCCTGTTTGTCCTTGTTCTACTGCTTATCTGTTTAACTCAGCACAGTCTCTGTTTTGGAGTGACTGTTTTGTTTTCCCACACATAAGAATAAACAGCCCAGTGCAGCACAGATTAGTAGCAGCCCATTTCAGCAACAAGGCATGACAGAGTGTGCATTGTTGTGGGATAATGGCACACCTTGGGAAGTGAGGCTTGAGGCAACACTGAGTGCCTTAAGCACCTGAGAAGTGCTGTTTTCAGACAGTCTGCCGGCGCAGCAGTAGTGATACTGCCTGCTGCACCAATGCCCAGGTTCAGGAGCAAACACGACATGTTGGAGGGGTCAGCTGGCTGAGGATTGAGCATCCAAAGGACTGTTCTCCTGCTGGGAGGGGGGTTGTGAAGCCTGGCAAACACCTAGCCCATGGCAGAAGCTAAGGGAAAGGCATTTTGGGACCACCTGAGAGTGGGGGGTCATGGCAGATATTGACGCACATCGTGCAGAGTGCACGCCGTGCCCTCTTGGGTAGATAACTGAGGGAAAATGTTAGTCAGCAGGGTGATGCTGGACACACACCGGCCCTACTGTATACCCAACAATCTGGGCTCGCCAGCAGAACTGAATCCTTACTGACAGCGGAGGTTGGGAGCACCGCCAGGGAGGCTATGCCCTGGGGGGTGTACAGTGGGTAGGTAAGTTACAGTGGATGTCGGGGTGATGGGGTTGGGGTGTTGGGGGATGGGGGCCAACCAGAGAAGAAACAAAAACCAACTAAAAAAGAGAAGTGTCATTATCCTGCAATCACACGCACCCTGGGGTGCATTATTGTGATTATAAAATTGGGACCTTTGATTTTTGTTTTAAGGACTGGAAAATGAGGTTCAGAAATGTAAATATTTCTCACCTGTGCTGTGGTGCTGACTGATGCATGGTCATGTGATCATATCTGACAAATCAGAAGCCCTCTCTTACACATTTTATGACTGTGGTTACATGAGCATATGAATTTAAGACAGAAAGACCACTGACCCTTTGAGTACTTTCTTGTTAATTCAAGAATTATTATGGTCTGCCTGTAGTGATCTTTCATTCATGTGCTTTAGCTGTTTTCACGAGTGGAATGAGCCATGTAGTAAGTAGCACCCACCACCCCCGTATGACAGCAAAGAGCACTTGTTTTAACCTAATCTGATCTTTGAAAGGTAACAGTTTATATTTTCCTGTACTACCCTCTTGACAAAATTGCTACCCCCTTCAAAAAATTCTAGCTCTGCCCCTGGCTGCTCTCTTGGAGTCCCACATGCTTGATACCCAGTTGCCAGTGCTGCTGCTCACCCCCTGTGGCTCACGCTGCTGCTGCTGCTGTCTATCCTTCCTCATTTGAATCTCATGCTGCTGCTCTGTTTCTGCCATTCTGATCTCGCACTGCTGCGGTCTCATGCTGTTCTTCTTGTCACCATCTCTTGAGATGGCCAATAAACATCCATGCCATGGTGCATTCGACGTCTGCCTAATGACTGACGATCTTGGCTCGATCACTGCATGCATGATATTCTTAAGGGGAGCATGCTCAAGTCCTGCCATTCAGGTCAGTCACGGACTTCCGTCTCCAGCCAGGATACAGTACCCTGCACAGCAGACTGGTAAATATTTAAGCAATAAGTACAACAGTTATGGCAGGATGTGCTTTACGCTGGGATAACGTCACACGTCAGGTGTTTTGAAGCATGATGCCAAAGGTCGAGTGCATCCACCACTTGAAAAGGGCTGTTTTTCCCCAGTACAAAGCACTCCCTGGAGTGTCTTACTGTGATTATGAAATGGGGTTCATTAGGATTAGTAAAGAAATAATTAAAACATTTTACTTTAAATAAGTAAAAATTTGAAAATAAAAAAAAAAAAAAAAAAATAGTCCTATTGAGCCATTGTAATCTTGCTGTTTGGCTAGTAGATGGCAGATGCTGCTGCAAGTGAATTAAGGCACATTGATACATCTGTGCTTGCTTCATGTAAACAGATCAATGAGGTCAAGGATCTTTTTCCAGAGCTGTTATGCTGGGATATCAGCACTGGGTTCTGAGCCAATCAGGTTTCCAAATCTTTTGGACCCATTTCATAATGTATAATAGATTATGTGCTTCTATGTATGCATATAGAGTGCTGTGTGTGTGTGTGTGTGTGTGTGTGTGTGTGTAACTGTGTGTATGATACTGACGAGTTCTCAGCATCTGCACTATAGGAGTGCTAGTCTGTGAATAACAGAGATATTTATTGCTCTTTCAAAATCATCAATCTTTTACTTCCTGTTTCTGCCTCTAGGCTGCCTAACTAGGTTGCCTTTTGCTTCAGAATGTATTGCTTAAGCTGTTCTGCCTTATCTGCAGCTGTTATTGCTGTCAGTGTTGTGGCACTTAGTTGTCTTCCTTCCAGACAGTTTTCATCACTGTAAGGCAATGCAGTCAACCATGCTTCTCACCTGTCCCACATTATGAGGGGCAGTTCCTCCCTGTACCCCTCAGAAGCCTACTGTCCCACCTATAGATGGTGGTGTCTCACATTTTACTCCACTATTTTCCCTTTACTCTATGACCCCTTGTCTCTGACTGGGCTCCCTTCCTGCCCACCTCCCCAACCCCATCAACCTGTTTCTTCTAGACTTACCCGTCATGCCATTTATCCCTCATGATGGGGGCGGTGAGGCTCCCCATCTCCCAGCATAAAGAGGATCCAGGTTCTGGAAAAGGGGCCATGGTCAAGGTGTGGGTTTTGCAGGAGGCTGGAAATCATGCCTGGTCAGGATTTTTCTGGCCTTCTGTCCCCACTCCCACAGCTGGCGAGGGTGTACATGTGCAACACGCACAAGTGTGCGAAGTGAGGCATCACCTCATGTCCTCCCTCCCTCCTCCTTACTGCACTGCCACCTATGTCCTCCCAGGTGGCAGTACTGCAGGAGAACAAGCTGACCTCCCTCCCTGGAGAAAGACAGTGTCCTTTTGGATGTTCAGTCCTGGATGGCCCCGATGACCCCAGTTCATTCCCAAACTTGAGTGACCAGCATCACAAGTGGTAGTCCTACCTTTTTTGCCGACATGCAGCTGCCACTCTAAGATTTTAAAGCAAGAATTCATAGTTAAACATGGTGCTCAACAAATGGTAAACTTCGATAACATGAAAATACTATCCACAGTGTTCTGAGCTTGTATCTCTAAGATTTTAAGATGAGTCGCGCATTTTGCTTCTTTCTCTCAGTTTTAATTTGGGACATTCAGATCTCACTACTTACACTCTGTTGGCTGCCTAACACCAACTGGTCAGCTGGCAGTGCTAGCATAACGTACACAATGGTCCCGCTAGCACTGCCAGCTGACCAGCTTGAATTAGTTTGCTGGTGGAGCAGAAATTACAAAGAAATGCGTTAGCATTCAGGCCAGCCCAGTGGTGCTGAGGGTTGAGGCATTGGATGCCACACCTCTCACCATGCCGGCAACCCAGGTTTGGGAGCGGACCTGGGCCGCCGGGGTTCAGCAGGGGAGGGAGAGGATGGAGCATCTGGGGGACTGCTCTCCAATCCCGGAGTGGGTTGCGGGCCTTGCTCGCTCCGTAGTGTCCCCCGATGGAGATCAGTAGCACTACAGGGAGCGATGCTGTAGGGGTGGAGCGGCGGTGGATGTCAGCACTACGTGTGCAGACATCATTGCACGTCCATGCTCCAGGGGGGAAACACTGAAGGAAAAATCCCCAACACTCAGGGAGATGACGGTGACTCCGGGGGACCGTGGCCCACATACCCAACACTGGACTTTCCCCAACCAGCTTTCTCGAGCCCTCACTACGCTCCTGGCTCTCTCGAGCCCTCACCCCGCTCCTGGACCTGGCTGTCTAAATTTTAGAAAGGTCACCCGGGTAGGTGTATGGGTGGTCCTGCTCCGTGGGGCTGGTTGGGTCTGCTGGGTAGGGGTGAGGTGTCGCTGTCCCCAATTCCCTGGTCTGGGGAGTTTCAGGCAGGTAGTAGGTGCCTAGGTTAAGTGAGGTACACCAAAGAAATGCCCTGAGGTTGTCGGTGCAGAAATAAAGTTGCCATAAAAAAATGCGTTGGCATGAAAATCTCCTCAGTGTCCCATAGCTGGGTGTGGAAAGCTTGAGAACAATCCAGTCAGTATGGCTAATGCAATCTGCAGCCATCAGGCTGATCTGCAGGGATGTGCTGTCATGTGCTGCAGACAATGCCACTGGCACCATGGGGTTTGTGGCACAATGTCCCTGTGCAGAAGGACAGAATTAGAAAAGGGACAAAAAGAGAATACACTTTAACCCTCCTGGCCCAGGTGAGGTGTGAGGCCTGCTCCAGACCACAGCTGAGCAGAGACCTAAGAAAACTAGAGGAGTGGTCAAAAGTATGGCAGCTGGGTTTCAATATAACAAAGTGCAAAATAATGCACTTAGTGCACAGAAACCCAGGGGTAGAGTACAAAATGTGTGAAGGGATTTTGATGACCACCAAGCAGGAAAGAGACTTGGGGGTAATCATACTGGATGACCTAAAGGCAGTCAGGCAGTGCAACAAGGCATTAGGGAAGGCTAGTGGGATACTGGGGTGCATAGGCAGGGGCATCACCAGCAGAAAGAAGAAGAAGAAGGAGGTGGTGGTGTTGCCTCTGTACAGATCACTGGTAAGACCCCATCTAGAGTACTGTGTCCAGTTCTGGAAACCACATCTCCAGAAGGATATAGACAGAGAGGAGGTGGTCCAGAGGAGGGCAATTATGATGGTGCAGGGTCTGCATCAGAAGTCCTATGAGAAGAGACTAAAGGACTTCAGTGTGCACCCTGGAACAGAGGAGAGAGATGGAGGATATGATAGAGACCTTTAGATACTGCATGGGGGTAAATAAGACAGAGGAGGGAAGTATTTTCCCAAAAAAAAAGGTGCTCAAGAACAAGAACGTGCTATGAAGCTGGAAGGGGATACATTCAGGAGAAATGTGAAGAAGTACTTTTTCACAGAAAGAGTGGTGGATTCCTGGAACAGCCTTCCAGTGGAGGTGATGGGGACGAAAACAGTGGTGGGATTCAAGCATGCATAGGATAAGCACAAAGGAACATAGTGGAAGGGAAGGGGGAGGGAAAAAGAGCTGTAGACTTGGTATGGTCTGTAGTAATAGTGTAGGTAGGGAGGAATGGGCAGGTTGGATGGGCCAAGTGGTCCTTATCTGTCAGATTTTGTGTTTCTATGTTCTAAGTTGCTACACCCTGGTTCTGTAACCAGTGTCTCAGGGCAGGGATAGTACCAGCTCCCTCCAAAGGTGGTGGAAATAGACCCACCTGTGCTATTAACCTCCCCGGTATTAGATATGGCTAGTGGGTAGGATCTGTGATAACATGGAAGACTGATGTAGCTGTCAAAAAACGCAAGTACAAAAATATGTGATATTTTATTTCTCCAGTCCTCCTGCCCCGTTTCTGTAAACCCCATTCTCCTAGCATTCTTTATATACATGAAGACAGCAACCATTGCTGATCTTATGTTTTTAAGAATGCCTGTTTCCTTAGTTAGCTTAGTCCTGAAGTGTCCATATATCCCCCACTGCAATGCATCTCAGTTCCTCTGCTCCTGAATGGTTAAGCTGAACTTTGAATAATAACTTCATGACATCTTGATATCATTTTGGAAGCCTCTGCCAAGTTCACTGATACTCCACAGATGTTGTTTCAGCATCAGAAAGTTGAGTTATTGAATAAATTAGAAAGCAAAATATAGTAACCAGTAGCCACTTCACCCACCCCCAAAAAAAATGATGATGGGATATTAGCTTTAATTCCCACTGCCAAAGAAAAAAGGCCCCCAGTGAGAGCCACAATTGCAGGTACCTAAGGCCATAACTGATAGCAACCTCCTTGACAGCACCAGGGCTGTGACACTATTCTGAGCAGGCTTTAACTCTAGCACACTGGGCAAGCACAGTAGCCCCTCCCTCAGTGGCTGAAGTCCACTTTGCAAATTAAATTTGCCAAGTTGGCAAAATTCACAAAGTGTGAAGTGATGACTTTGCTAAGCTTTTGCCAGGTGAAGTGGCCCCTTTTTATGTTTGCTTGCATGCATGTACAAGAAACATATTGCGGCAGCTTGCTGTAGTAGCGAGTTGTGAAGGTGCGGCAGTGTTGTGGCCAATGCCAGCAGTCCATTTTGGACTGGTCTCCATGGTGCCAATAGAGGAGCATACTGTCAATGACAGCAGTATTGTAACATGCCACCAGCTTGAAAGAAACTTGCCACTGCAATCAGAGAGCACCCCATCATTTAACAATCAGCTGTTTTTGGCAATGATCTTTGGTGGAGTGGGAACACATCTGCACTCTTCAAAGCCGACCGCGAACTGAAGAAATGCTGGTAAGTTGTTTAATGGCATAAATGGGGGGTTTCAACTTGTGTTGATATCTCTCGCATTTTTATGAATTTTGGCACCAAATTTTCAACATGGTGTTCTTAGAACCCCATCTCATGAATTCAGTGACTGTCATCTGGTTTTTCGGACCTGAAAGGCGATTTCGTGCTCACCGTGCGGAATCACCTTTCAGGACTGATTAATGAAATGACAGTGTCACTGTTTATGAGGAGGGCTCCCAAAAAGCTTATGTTGCAAATTTGGTGAAAACATTCCAAAAAATGACTGTGTTACGAGTGTACATTGCGCAGTTTCCACACACACTCATAACTTCACGAATTTGTAATATTTTCACTCCAGATTTTCAACATTGGCTTTTTTCATACCTCCTTATGAATAGTATAGCTGTACTTTTCACATCCTGGCCAAAATGTGTTTTCGCACTTTTGGTGCACAATAGCGTAGTCACTGTGGGAAATCAGTGTTCGGAACTGATTAAGAAAATCACAGTGAAACTGTTCATGAGCAGAGGTAGCAAAATGCCTATGTTGAAAATGTTGTGACAAAAGTCCATAAAATGTTATGAGCGTAACTTCGAGAATTTGTAATATTTTCACTCAAGATGTTCAGCATTGTCAGTTTTGCACACCTCCTTATGAACAGTACAGCTGTCATTTTTCACATCCTGCTCGGAATGTGTTTTCGCACATCTGGTGCACAATGACACCATCGCTGTGGGAAATCAATGTTTGGGACAGATTAAGAAAATCATAGTGACACTGTTCATGAACAGAGGTCACAAAATGCCTGTGTTGAAAATTTGGTGAAATAATTCCACTAAATGACCGTGTTATGAGCGTCCGTTGCATAGTTTCCACATACGCTCACAAGTTCGAGCATTTTTAGTATTTTCACTCCAGATTATCAACATTGCCATCTCTTCACACCTCCCTATGAATGGTACAGCTGTCATTTTTCACATCGTGCCCAAACTGTGTTTTCGCACACCTGGTGCAGAATGGCGTGGTCACTGTGGGAAATCAACGTTCAGGACAGATTAACAAAATCACAGTGCCACTGTTCATGAGCAGAGAACCCAAATGCTTTCATGAGGTGGGGGTCACAAAAGGCCATGTTGAAAATTTGTAGTGCAAATACCAACAAACGCCCAGGGCATTTGGGTTTCTAACCATAACGTCCCACCCTGTACAGACTGACAGGCATCAGGAGTGTGCCTTTGGACTGCCAGCTGTAATGCTCACGCCATTCCACCCCCACCCTGAAGCCAGTGACAGGCATCAAGGTTTGCCTTGGACTCTTCGGCCCCAGAGTTCACCCCATTCTCCTGTACTGCACCCATTTCAGCTTATGTCCTTATGAAATGGGGTGACTGTAGAAGTAAACATCCCAAGGCACACCTCAACACTTGTCAGTGTCTATAGGATATGGTGAGGTGAAATGCCGTGATGTTATGGGCGATGACCCAAAGGCAGACCCCGATGCCTGTCCATCTCTGCAGGGTGAAGGTGGGGTTGGTGTTAGTTCAGTACTTCACTGCCTTTCCTATTCTGCATCTGTCTAACTCCTGCAGCTCCAATGCTAATATCAGCAAGCAAACATTCGGCGTTGACAAATGCTTGTTTCTATGTGAATTGACCAGAAATGTCTTGTGATGTTCCCACTTCACAAACAGTTCATGGAAAAAGTACCATATCACATGGAAATCTTTGCAAAAACTGTGACGACCAAAGACGGTGGTACCAGTAGGAATTCGTGAAGTGTAGGTGAATTTTATCACTTTGCCGAAACTTTGCCGGTGACATAAACCTTCACAACATCTCTACTCAGAAGACAGTTGTTGTGTAGGAGCAATCTTGCCTCTGTACAATTGCCTGGTAAACCATTATAGGGGTGACACATTGATGTCACCGGCGTATGAACGCCAGCATTAGAGCACCTGTGATGTGTGTGAGTGGGGGTTTAGAGTGCCTGTGACCTCTGCGACTGTGAAGGGTTTAGTGTGGCTTGTGATGTTTGCGACTGGTATTTTAGAGCACAGTGGGAAGGGTTTAGTGTGGTGGAGCTGCAGGCTGTTCTCTTTACGGAGGTGTTTTACAGGTGGGCAGGTGGTGTGTATTGACTGCTGTGAAACAGTAGGTTCACCCACTACGCTGCGGCAGGGAACAGGTAGACAGCATTTCATCATGGGAGGGATGGCCATATGCCTGACTGGGTGGCTATTCATGTTTGGAAATTGTGGTCTGCTAGTACAAAAGAGCCCTCTCAAGACGTTCACTGCATACCAATACACTGCATGACATCCATGTATTCTACAGGTACTCGCTTTATTTCCAACTTGGGGTATGCTATATCCAGTGTTGGGTAAGTTACTTTTTCTATTACTTTCTAGTACATTTGGAAACTTGTTCCTGGAAGCTCTGTGCAGTCTCTAGCAATGACAGAGAAGTACTAGAAAAAGTAATACACCTTACAATTATAGTTGCTTATTTCTTTTAATACAAAACAATACAACAATAATAAATAACTGTAACAGATTACATTTTTTGAAAGTAATAGGTTAATTACGAGTTAATTTCCAATAAATGTAATCAGCTACAGTTACGTATTTCTTTTGTATAAAAAGACATAAGTAAATGTAACTGTAAGGTGTATTACGTCTTCCAGTACTTCTCTATCCTCGCTAGTGACTGCATAGAGCTTTCTGGAACAAGTTTCAAAAGTAATAGAAAGTAATAGAAAAAGTAACTTACCCAACACTGGCTATAGCAAATTTTGGGGGGTGCAGGGGGTGTGCAGGGGTAGAGCCTCCCACAGTACAATTGTTTTTAACAGATCTATGTCTGTTCCATATGTTTGACAGTTAACTTGTGCAGTTTGGTATGTGCAGGGGTGCTCCCCTCAGTGTTAACTTATTGTTGTTGCGGTCTGTGGAATGTCAGCATTTTCATGGTGCTTCAAATGCTGTTGACCTGTTCCCTGTCGCAGCATAGTGGGTGAACCCAATTGCCTTGATGAAATCTTGTGACATCCCAAGCTGCTCGTTGCATTTAGTCTGTGCAGCTGCTTATGATATGTAACACCCTATCACCATGAGGTAGCAGCTGAATAACCAACAAAATCAATGGGCTACCGATTATCCAGCAGGCTGGGGTCATTCCCTTCATGAATGAGCCACCCTGTTCCACTTAGGTAAGTCATTTCCATTTTGTCTCACCTATCATATGCATGCGCTAGTGCGATGAGCCACTCTGCCAGCTTTTATGTTTAAAGAAAGTCTATTGATGTTGGTAACACAGATGACCTGCTTGAAGAGTCTCAGAACAGCTTAATCATTATACATGAAAGCACGCATTGGAGATAGAGTGCATGAAAAGTAGAGTTTAATTATAGTCATTTCATTGAGAAAATTATAGAGCATGAAGGGCACGATTTGAATTGCTGATCACCAGTCCCTTTGTTGTGAAATGCTTGCAAATAAGCTAATAGGATGAGTGCTGCCTTTACATTCTGGCTGTTGCTTTGTCAACAAACCCCCTATCATTGCTTTGTCATGTAGAAATAAGAATTCCTCACTATATCTGAGCATGGTGCTGCACATCTTGTTCTTTTTTGTTCTACATTTGCTGAAAGAATAATCATCAATTTTTTTAAGGTAACATCTTTTTGCCATGAAACAGGTTAGCCATAAATGCATGCATTTCAGATAGACATTATATAATCTTTACAACTTGGTTCTCTCCTGATATCACAGAATTTATTTTGCTAGATTTTTTTTCTGTGGGAGTTGACAAAGGTATGTGGCATTCTTGCTTATCTGTTCTTAGGGAGACAGTTTGACCTAGTGGTTAGAGTGCAGAGCTGTGAACCTGGTGACGTTGGTTGAATTCCACAACTGCCACATACTCACGATGTGAAACAGACCAACTCACATGACCTCCATGTGCTTCACCTCTCTCTAATTTGTCTCTGTGGTCTTGAAAAGCTTTTTTGCACTGCCACATTTGTGCCACAGCAACCTGAGCCCTGGGGTTGCTGCAGAGCAAATGTGGCAGTTTGGACACTGACCTGATCATGGTAAGTCAATCCCTGTTCTCCTCCAAAAGCCACAGCAATGTCGGGGATGCACTGCAGTTTCAGCACTGTAAGCTGCCATGTGGACTAGCAGCACCACTCATATCAATGCAACACAGATGCTCCCGTGATCACCTGCTCTGCAGGCTCCCATGATGCTTCATGATGCCTCTGTGAACAGGAAGTGGCATGGAGGACCTGCAGGCAGTTCAAACATTACATAAAATAAAGTTAACCCAGACACAGGGCTATTATTGAGGATCAAGCTATGCCCCATTAATCACTGACAGTGCATAGATTTCTTCTCAGGACCCACAGCCTTGTTGGCTGCCCATGTGTTACCCGGCGCGCACCAGGGCCAATGTCATGAAACACCCACCCCCTACCGCCACCCCCCCCACCTGGACTCAATGGCTTGCATAGGCACTGAGGGGATTATGTAAATGCGACTCAGATGCAGCACAGGAGGTGGATGCAGGACTGTACCGTACCACTAGTAAGAGCAATGCAGCCATGTAAAAGTGGCTGAAATCTCCCTCTGTACTGACGACAATAGCAACATTCTGTCCTCTCCCACTGTTGAACTGTAAAGCACTTTGGGATACAAACTATATGAAATATGGTGCTAAATAATGACTTATTTCCAGACTGTTCAACACCCTCCCCACTTCTTTATTTTCTTACCTTCTTTATTTCCACTGACCAACTGTAAAGGTTTAGTTAGCTTCACTTCATTTAAACGTGAACAAGAAGCCAATTCAGGTGAGTTCACCTTTTAAAGGTTAGTGTAGGTACCTGACCATGGGGTTCACCTTGTTGTCTGATGGTTGGGCTTAATTCATATCTCAGCTCAAATCTGAAGACTAAGTCATCCCGTTTGAAAATCAAAAAGAAAAAGTAAGTAAGTCAATGCATTTAAAAAGATTGACAATTGCGGTCGCATTGGACTCTTTTCCTCAAGTGCTTTTTAGGCCATTGACACTGAATAGCACGCCATATTCCTGATGCCATTGTAGCAACCTGCTGAGTGTGGAAGTTGATTGCCCTCCCTCTGGATGCACCACCCACCCACAGCACATCTCCCACTGCCAACTTCCCATGTAGGTCCTTCTCCTCGGACTGCTGGGTCATGCAGGGGCGTCACTTAGGGGTAGCCAGGGGCTGTAGCTGAGATCCTTGTGATTTCTTTGCAGCCTCTGTGATGTCCACTGCAACCCCTAAAATAAGGTCTTCCTAACATTTTCCTGTACAGAATTTGGTGGGTGAGGGAGCTTTGCAACCCCCTATGATGCTACTGAAAGATGCTTTTGCAACCCCTATGATTCTGGTGAATGATGCTACTGGGGTTACGCGACAGCTTGGTATCCTGTGATGACATCTATCCACTATTTTCAGGTTGTGGCACAGAGGTAGTTAAAACTGGATGCGTGTTTTGCTGTTCTATGTCTGCATTTACTTTCACATCAGTGGCAATCTCTGTACCCATCACTGTGCGGATCTGCTTTTATGGTGGGGTCAAGGGGCAGTGTTGTGTAGTTTTATTTCTCCCACCATGGCTTATTCACACACATATGCAGTGGAGGCAGTATAGTGTAGTGGTTAAAGGCACTGAGCTGCAAACCTGGAGACCTGGATTTTAATCTCACCATCCCCCACTTGCATAATGTGTGACCCTGGGCAAATCACTTAACTTCCATGTGCTCCCAGGTTGCACCTGGAAACAAGTTCTGGCTTAGTGTGCCTTTCCTGGTGAAACAATTTCCCCTTTCCCCTTTATATGCATTCATGTGCACTTCCCTGTCCACAGCTGTTGACAGTTATGCATACTGTAAATTCCACATGAACTATGCCTTGTGCATGGGCACTATCTTGTTATATGTTCTTTTTCCACACATCTCCTCTCATTTGTATATAGGACATAGGGCCCGCTGTTAGCAGAGTATTTTGTTGGCTTCCTGCAAACTACCAGCTATAGAACGATGAAGACAGAAACTGGCCTTAAAGCCCATCAAGGCCATGTCCCACTTCTTATCGGGTTTATCAAGTTGTTCCTCTTTCCCCTTCTATGTCTGCGGCTACCCTATCCTGCCTTGTAACCATTCAGTGTCTCTGCCTCCACTGCTGTTTTCAGCAATGTGTTCCACATGTTCAACAGCCCTCTGCATAAAAAAGTGTCTTCTCCTCCCCCCTTCCCCGGAATGACTTCTAACCATGTGTCTGCTGTTCCCTCTACTATGTTTTGCTTCCTTCCTTATATAGAGATCCTAGGCTACCATTTAGATTTTTATTCTTCATTATATTATCGACATGTATGAGGTACCCTTATAGGAGGCAGTATAGCGCAGTGGTTTCAGGCTCCGAGCTGCAAACCTGGAGACCTGGGTTTGAATCCCACAGCCCCTACTTCATACTGTGTGACCCTGAGCAAGTCTCTTAACTTCCTTGTGCTCCTAGGTCACACCTGTAAACAAGCTT
Source organism: Neoceratodus forsteri (assembly GCA_016271365.2). Taxonomy (NCBI): domain Eukaryota; kingdom Metazoa; phylum Chordata; order Ceratodontiformes; family Ceratodontidae; genus Neoceratodus; species Neoceratodus forsteri. The sequence goes on along the minus strand of JADMNL010000025.1, from coordinate 127,778,371 downwards.
CAGCTTAGTGTGTCTCTCCTGGTTAAAAAAATATATATATTCATCTTTGTTCCATGATGAATACTGTTGTTTGGCACCTCAGTCATTCTGCATTTGTTTCCAACTAGGATTGCTTGCATGCCTTAATATCTGGTCCGAGCAAGGACAGTCAGATATCAGAATAATCTGTATCTGAACTGGACACCCAATCCTAGCCCTGGATAGCATCGGATGTCAGATTCAGATATCCTAACATCCAAGTACCCTAATTGACTACACTCACCCTTTACCTTCTTAGCCACCCCTCACCCAACCCACCCTGCAAAACCTTTATCCCCCCAGCCCACTGATACCTTACATTATTGCCAGACATAGAAACTCTTAAAAGGAATAAAATATATTCAGATACAGAATTACAGGAATTACCTGTAACCCCTCCAAATTAAGCTGCTCCCCGCACCCTGGCAGAAGTCAGTATCCTATGACAGGGGTTAACCGCAAATGGGCACCTACCAAAATGGCAACCCACTTGCGGAGACTGCCCCAGTGGTGAGGGCATAGGGAGGGTGACCTGATGGGGAGGGTTCACAACACAGCGATGGGATATCACGTGTGTATACGCATGCAGGGGGGTGGAAGCAAGCACGCCGAGCGATGGGTGGAGGGTTTGTGAGGGGTGGTGCCGCAGGGTGCCATCAAGCTGGTGTTGGGGCATGGTGGGTTGGGTGCTGGCCTGGGGTGGTGAGGATGCAGGGTTCGGGACCGGGTGGTGGTGTTTTTTGTTGCGCCAGGCCCGAGATTGCTTTTTTTTTTTTTACTGAATGCCTCCCAACATGCACCCCCAGAGTTGAGAATCTTGTTAGGGAGGTGCGGAGGTAAAGCCCCCACATAAAAGAAATTATTTTGTTTTTGCACTGCTGTCACTGGCGCTGCAGTTGCACATCGCCAAAACAGAATTTTGGCGATGTTCACTCGCCATAAGGACGATCGCCGTTTGGCAATCACCCTTATGACATGGAACCGCAGAAGCCATGATACCATGCCCCCCTGAATTCAACAGAAAAACCCCTACCCAACACATCCACTAGCACCTCACATCTCTCCTCCCCCTATATCTCCAGAAAGATCCTAGTCGAGTGCTTGTATTACACACTCACTTTTGACAGGTCCCTCGGTGGAGCTCCTTGCGCTCATCTTTTCCTGCCGGTATATGAATGAAGAATGAAGGTCCTCCTATAGCAGCAACTCCTGAGTGGCTGATAACCTTTTGACTTTACATATTGCATTCATACCGTGAATGTATTAGGAGGGTGCTAGCACATATTTTAGATGGTACATAACACGGCACCACATCAAAATGTTTAATTTGTTGACAGTGGGCATGGCCAGAGAGCAGAGATATTGAGAACTTTGAAATCCCATATCATAGTTCAGAAGGGACAAACAGTGAAAAGAAAAATGGATATAGTGATGTTATTTCGTCAGAAATACAGAATTACTAAACAACTATATGAAGAACACTTTTTTCCCGTAACAAATACTGCTGCTTTAATTAAACTAAAAGCAGCAATTGGAGTGGCCTATGCCCCACCAAACATTAAAATTGACCAACTCCAGTTCTAGGAAATGAAATTTGCAATTGCCTACAAGGTAGGACCCTACCATTGATGTGTGACCTGAAGGTTTACTGGGAGCAAGACACGGGAAGAAAACTAAAAGAAAATGTTAGCATTTGGGGTTTACAACAATTTATTAAAACCCGCCAACCCACTGTTATAGAGCTATAAACAAAGAATCCATTCCACATCTGATATTTGCTTCAACTATAATAATCTGGAGATCTAGGAAGTAACTACAGTACTATGATGCCCGTGTTGGGGGATTTATTTCTATATAACTTGTAAACTATAATTCAATAAACTGAAAGGGGTTCCTCCATCTATTATTTTCAAACGGAATTTAAAAAATATTAATGAAATTAAATATAGATATAGTTTAAGGAAAAAGAACTGGAAACAATGTTACATTATTCCAAGTTTAGAATTTGCAGTAGCATTCTTTACAGAAAACCTTTTGGAAATCTGTGACCTACATGCCCCCAGACAAAAAAAAGTAATTTACGAAAGGGCAAGTGAAAAAGTGCACAAGTTACTTTAAGAAAAGAATATAGAAAAAAGCAAGACATACACTAAAGGGCTCAGACTGGCAAGCTTTCAAAAACTTTACAAATAAATGTACTGAAGATTTCAAAAGGGCCAAAGCAAAATATTACAAAATTAAAGCTTGATCAACTACTCCAAAAATAGTACATTTATATGTATAGTAAATATTATAATTTGTATATTTCATATAAATCCTAGCCCCTGAGGAAGCCCAGTTGGGTGAAACATTGTGTGTACAGGGGATCGTTGAGGTAACAAAAATCTACAGTAAAGGAACTTTTGATGTAATATACTGCTGTGGCTGGACTTTCATGAACTAACTTAGACTGTGGATTTTTCCGGCTTATTGGCCCCTGAAGTCAAACTTTTAATGCATCTATCAAAAGGGAACCCACCTGGAACTCTCTCGCTCTCTCTCTCTCTTAAGCAATGAGACAACTGATGGCTCAGCCAGCCATGCCACTGGGCCAGTTAACTATAAAGTATCTTAAAGTAGCAGTGCAAGGAAAAAGGATTTTCTAAAAAACTAGCTTCAGCTACAATCAGCATACCTGTCAAATCTACTTTTCTAGGTGTGTCGTATGCTGTGCACCATGTTGTTTTTTTGTTGTTGTTTTAAATTTTGTTGGCGCTAAACCTCGGCCTTAAACCTTGCTAGGTCTACAGTGCTATTACTAAGCCAAATCTGGTGGCCATCTTTTTTTCTTGAGAAAAAAAACTACATTAAAATATTTATAAAGTTTTTAAATTTTGGCGGAACTACAAAATGTTACCACCAAATGAAAATGAAAATGAAAGCTGCCTGGTAACTTTGATGGTAAATAAAGGGTAATTCAAAATGGTTGCCTAATTTCATTCCACTGCTGCTTTAAATAATGAATATTTTGTCAATTTAGACATGAAAAAATTTATTTTGTGTATAAATCGGGAAAAATGGATGGCAAAGGAATGGGGAATGCAAAATGTTTTTCCCTTCAGATTTAGATAAAAGTAACAGAGGTTTGCAACATGTTAAAGTCTTTACAAACAAGCAAATCAGCAGGTTTACATGAACTGGAGGCAGGAATGGAGCACAAGAGACAGCACCAGTGATTACCTACCTTCTTAACTGGAGTTTAAAGGACAGAACTGGAAAATTTGCAAAATAATACCAATTTTCGGAGGAGGGGGTACCTTCAGTGAGCCGTGCAATTATAGACCCCTTGCTTTGCTGCCCATCATTTTGTAGATTTTGTAGTTACTTGAGAAACAGTCCATTTCCAACTTACAGAATATCTGAAGAAGCACAAACTTTTAACTCGAATGCAATATGGACTCAGAGGGTATACAGACAGAATAGCAAAACAAAAACTGCAAAGACCACTACAGTGACAAAATCAGCAGTTCACTGTAATGGTCATGTGGGACCCCGGCATGGCTTCTCCGGGTCTTGTGCCCCATCCCTGAAACAACTCCAATCTCGAGTTGATTATATTAAATTCTTGGGAGGAGGGGTGCACTGTCCTTTTTCCAATGGTACAGTGCCAGCTGTCAACACAGTGCCATCGCTGTAATGCCATTTGACAAATTTTCTATCGAACTGGTGTTGTGGAACCGATTCAGAGATGGTTACTCAATAGACACTGCCCTGGTTGACGTTAGTAACATGGCCACTGAATCCTAAGAAAAAGATGAAAGTCTGGAGTAGTGTTCATGGACTTAACCATGGTCTTTGACCAGGTGCACTACCCTTACTTATAGATATGCTAGAAGATATAGGATTAAATGAGGAATCTTTGAAATAGTTCAAGTCCGGGCTGGCACATCAGTGTAGCTGCAGGGCTACTGCTTGTGACACCATCAACCCAGGGTCAAAAACGAGCCTCAGTCAATGGTGGCTGACCAGGGGGAGCAGGATCAAGCATCCCAGTACATGTTAACCTCCTCTGGAGATGGAGGGATGCCTGCTCTGCTGCTATACTGCCATCTAGGTGACTACGGGTGGCAGTACATTTGGAACAGCTTCAGATGGGGAGGGACAGCGGATGTGACATACTCCACACATTGTGCATTAGCTTATTTACTCTACCCATCAGTGCAGGGAAAAAAACTGGAGGTAAATCCCTAGTCCTGCAGGATGATGGGTTGCTCCCCCCCCCCCAAGCCTCACACCAGTGACAAGGCCTTCTTCTGGATTTGGATCCATTCTGAGGCAGGGTATTAAGGGGAAGCCCTACTGCCTCCACCACAGGAGGTAAGTCATAGGGAAGATGGAGTTGAGCTTAGCCCTTGAAAAGTCAGGTGACAGGGCTGGAAAGGTTGATGAGGAAGGGGGCAGGACTGGCAGCTGGTGAATAAAGATGACTAACTGCAGAAATGGTTCAGGTCCTAGCTGACAAACTGAAATGTGGGAATATTGTAGCTGAGCCATTTTCAATTATGAAAACGTCTCCCAAGGGTCAGTTGTCGGAGTTCAATTGTTCCTGATTTTTATAAACACCTTGTCTAATGTTGTAACACAGACCGAGATCAGAATGTACACTGACAACACCATAATTGCAACCCTGGCATACACTTTGGGGGAACTAGAACAAAAACATGAACAAGACATTTAGAGGCTGGGCCGGTGGCGCTGAGGGTTGAGGCATTGGACGCCACACCTCGCATCATGCCAACAATCTGGGCTCGACAGCGGGCTCGGGTCATTCAGCATCAGCAGAGGAGTAGGATTGAGCATCTATATGACTGCTCTCCTCTCCAGGGAGGTTGGGTGGTGCGTGCTGCAGTTCTAGCGGCTCCAGGTGAAGACCAAGAGCATTGCAACTTGTGGCAGCACGTATTTGAGGGAGGGGGTGTAGGTGGATGTCCTGTGCATGGATGGAGGAGTGCACCTGTCATGTGCTGGACATCACTGCATGCCCTTGGGAACACCAGAACATGGAAAAGCCCTGCCACCCGGGTAGGCGATGGTAGGTGCAGTGGACGGTTCTTACACTCAATGCCGGGTCACTCCCATCCAGTCTCTGACTGTCCCTCACACTTTGACTACCCTTACTAGATTCTAGATAGAGAATCAGAGGAGTAGGCGGTCCCACCTCGGGGGGCTCGGAGACAGGGGGTTGGGGGCTTGGTAGCTGTGGAGGAGAAATCCCAGGATGGAGACTGGGTCTGGAGAAGACTTCAGGCAGAGCGGTACCAGCTGGTCTGAGTGACCACACCTGAGAGACACCTAAGGAGCCAGTGAAGTGGAGCATAGAGAGAGTTAGGGGAAAACAAAACAAGATATTTAGGCCTTGCAGGGGTGGTTCACTAGATCCAGACTACAACTGAACATAGTAAAAAAGATTAATGAATGTAGTGATTTAAAAATAAAATCGAGGGAGAACTCATTGCTCACTAACATTACATAATATAAATAATTAGGAATTGTTTTTGAACACAATCTGATTAATTTTTTCTTCTCATCTTGTCTCAGTATTATCAAAAACTAAAAAAACCTTGGTGCCATGAGAAGGTTGGCTTTTGTCTATCTTCAAAAGCAAGAAGAAAGATACAGTAGTTCAGTGACTATCTATCACTTTCCTGGATTATAGAAGTAGTTTTATATGTCATGCCAGTAATTCTAATTTGGCTAAATTGGACATATTGTCTGATAAACTAGCAAGATTTGTTCTTTAATGTAAACCAGCTGTTCATAATTGCCATCATTATAACAGTCTGAATTGGCAACCGATGTCTGTTAGAAGAGAGTTACATGGATTAAAATCAGTTTTTAAACTTTGTCATCCAGGACCATTGCACCCATTGAATGGATTATTAAATAAAGTATATAAAAATAACACTAGGAGCTGGGCTTTTAAAGGCTTTAGATTGACACGAGCCCCGCGTGCGTCAAAGATACGGCACACCAGGCTTGCGGCAATCTAATGGAATTTTCCCTCCCATGTGGCAGCTGATGCAAGTTAGACCCTCTTTTTGTGGTCTAGGTTGCATCAGTCTTGTGGACTGTTTTTATAGAGCTTGTACCACCGATTTGGCACAAGCTGCCATAAATCAGGAAAATTATCGCCAGCTGGCACCGACCTTCAAAAACCCGGCACAGTTGAAGAAACAGGGATTAGTGCACCAGCGATTTCAAAGTGTTGTGGTGCAGGGCTTGATGGAAGCCCAGCGTCACTCCTTGAAAATCCGGCCCTAGATATCCGTAAAGGAAAATAAGTAACAGAGAAATGGTTGTGCCCAGAACTGTCCATAGATTGAGATGCATGACCCTAAAAGCAAGCTCCTAGAACCGAATCTCAGTGAAAACCCATCCACTGAATTCTTTTAATGAATTTCAAAGGTCAGTTGTTAAGGAACTAACAAATGTGTGTTAAGGTTCACGGTGTATGCATGTTTACTAATTATTTTTTATAGTTGTATGTTGTACAGTTTATGTAAACATTCTGTACAGGAATACTCTTGAAAATGGAGCCTTTGTTCTAAATATATCTACCTGGATAAAAACTCAGTTTTTATTATCATCAAACTTTTATCAGCATACCAATAACTACATAAATACTGTAAGGGCAAGCCCATAGCATTCCCATGCTTTGATTTAAGAAGCACACTAGCAATCAGAATTAGGGACTGCGTTCCCACTTTAGTTTGTAGTTTATCAATAAGCACCTCTTGATCAAAACATTTTAACCAACAAGATATGCTACTGTACCTGTAAACACCAAGCTAATACTTTCCAGTTCTTCTTGCGGAACCTTGAAACTGAAGGACTCATTGTAGAAGGGATCTATTGTACCTCTCATACAGGATGTCTTCTTTGTTTTCATTAGTTTTAATCCGTGAACCATCTGGATCTTCACAAAAGGATCTGAAAGAATCATGGATTCTTTTACCTTAACAACTTCAAGCAGTGTCTGTCATTTTTTTTACATATTTTAACTGAAACATTTGACGATTGACATTGCTAAGAGCAGTTCTTTGCCAACAGTTTTTGTTTTTTAATTTTAACCTTTTCAATAAGACAGGAATAAATAACACTGTGGTGCAGAAATGGAGACAGATGGCACAATTAAGCTGTAAAATACCTGATCCTTGACTCATATCTGTCTGTAGAAGTTGCTTGGCTCTAATAATGTCCACATTTAGTCTTCCAGCGCTTGGCAGATAATTAAGAGACAGTAACAATTCTCCCAGCTCCACTTCGTTCTGTGAAAAAACAATGTCGTTAAGATAAAAGAAAACTAAGGACTAACTGTACTTGCATAGAATAGCCGCATGGTACATAAGAATGGAAACCTGTTCACGTGTGTATTTTTTATAAAAACTGGCTGAACTGTGACTTTTCTATCCATCAAAAGAACTTCACACTACGAAGTCACAAGAACCTATTTCTCCATGTCGGTATTCAGTGAGAAGATATTTCCAAACTATAAACCATATTATGGTGTAAAGTAATCCTACCACATTTAATTATGTGTGGGCCAAAAGTTAACCTGCAAATTTGTGCAGTCTTCATAATGTAGTCACTCAGAAAGAGGCACCATTAAGGGCTGTTTGATCATGTACTGCACCAGTTCAACATTTATAATGGTAATACTTTGTAGAATGTGCTAGTAGATAACACTCAATTTCAGAACCATTTTGCATGCAGGTATAAGATTAATAACATAATGGGAAGCAAAAGGATATTTGGCTCCTCTATTAAAATTAACATTTATAACATTTTTCATGGATTTACCTGTACCTCCTCCAACCTGGTGCACTACATAAGAATACATTAAAGGAAATTTTCCACGTAACAAAAGACACAGGATCCATAGTGTTCTCCTCCTGCCAGTCATCTGCAGCATTCAATGGGGCCTATGCACAAATGTGTGGAGTGGCTACATGCCACGCAGCCACGGTGCGTAACATTTTTCATGGATATACCTGTACCTCCTCCAACCTGGTACACTGCATAAGAATACACTAAAGGAAATTTTCCACATAACAAAAGACACAGCATCCATAGTGTTCTCCTCCTACCAGTCATCTGCAGCATTCAATGGGGCCTATGCACAAATGTGCGGAGTGGCTACGTGCCGCACAGCTGTGGCGCGTATCCACTCCACACCCTTTGCGCCCCCACATGGAATACACAAAACAGGGTGCACAGCCCCTACACAGCCAATCCCCAGCCATGCAGACAGAAATGCACGGAGGCATGCCAGCACTATGCGCCATGCACTATGATGCAGAGTGTTGCACATCGGGGGGCGTAGGAGGATGCTAGCTACACCAGGTGGAACCCTGCCATAATCCACTGCATGCCCCCATGGAGCACACCCCCCAGGTTATGGCGGCAGCAGGATCTGACAATCTGAACTGCCCAAGCCCACTAAGCCAAAGGAGGGCTGGGGCAGTGGAATAGGTGGCGCCTGTACATGTCCACAACACAATCCAGTGCCCCCAACAGAGGCCACCCCACTCAGTGTCTGCCATGCCCCCACCATACAGGCAGCCCTGACCCAGTACCACAGACATCCCCCCTGCACACATACAGTGCCCCACCCAACCTCCCAGACCCCGAACCCGGTACCCCTGCTGAAGCACTGGTGGCCAGTGGCAGGTGTTCCTCCCACCCATGGCACTGCCACCCAGGCAAGTATTGCTGGAAACATCCCTGGCTGGCCCAGTAGTCCCCTGACCCCAGAAACCACCCCCCTGACCCTCATTGGTAGTCAGTGGCTCCCCCTGCCCCCATAGCACTGATGACCCTCTCCCTGTACCTGCACAGTTTGTGCTATGGCCGGATAGCCAGCGGCACAGCCCCCCACACACCTCCTCAGCTGCTGGCTGTCCAAGTGCTGCTGGGAATGCACAGCCTATGAATAGGGGTGCATTCCCAGAATCACTCAGAAGGCTGGCAGCCGAGGAGGTGTGCGGAGGGCTGTGCCGCTGGATGTCTGGCCGCGGCACTGACTGTGCAGGTTTGGGGTTGTCAGTGCAGTGGGGTGGAGGAGCCACTGACTACCAGTGTGGGTTGGGGGATGGATCAGGTGTGCGGCATCAGGGCACTTGTGTGCTTTGGGGAGAGGGGCTCATGTGACACTGGGGATGGGACAGCTATGGGTGACAGGGGGGTTGTGTCCACACCAGGGATAGGGGCGGCCATGAGCGGGGTGCAGGGGGGCTTCCAGTGCCATAGGGACAGAGGCGGCCATGTGCGGGGTGTGGGGGAAGGCTTCCACTGCCACAGGGTGGCATGTAGGGGGGCCATGCTGCACAGGGACTGAGCTGCTGTGAGTTGAGGGGGCAGTGCAGTGGGTGGCTCCTGTGCTCCAGGGGCTCAGCCATAGGGTTGCCGCCAGCAGGGGCATAGCCACGCAGGTTCAGGTGTCCACTGGTGCCATTCAAGCACCAAGACCTGCACCTGTACGCATAGGGAAGCCACTGTGGGACCCATAGCGGACATCCCATTGGATGCCCAACTGGGTCTACAACTCTACCCCTGGCTGCCCTGCGGAGTACTGCATGCCAGGGGGGTGGAGATGTGGACAGGTGGCAGCTGATGGTTAATGCTGGCTGGGCACACCTGCCAAGTCCACAGGTGCAGAGATATGCAGGTGGGATACATGCCTCTGATGTGTATTTCCCGCCCATTCATGAATAGCCCCCATATTACTAGAAACAGAATATATAAGCAATAACCTAGGGCATGTGTTTCAAGAGAATTAATACATGCCTGAGGTGAATTAGATGGCAGAAGGGCAATGGTGGAGTGCCTTCCAACACTCCCGAGAACTTCATTAATTATTAAGAAATTCATGCCCTGGAATGAGTTTTGGGCTTCTGAAATGAAAAAAAAATGTTTTGATGGGAAAAGGTTTTATTTTGCTGTAGTTAGGTTGTTGCTAGGTAGAATAAGTGAGATTGCAAACAAATGCTGAATGCCTTTCGGTGATTCCAGGAACTGCATTTATTTTGAAGAAATCTATGCCCTATTGTGGATTATTGCATTAAAAAAGAAGAAAAGTTTTTTTCCTTTTTATAATTAGGAAAAGGGTTTTTTTTTTTAGTTAAGCAGTTACTAGGTATATTTGGGCAGGTTTGTTATGAAGTGTGTTGTTTCTAGGAAATTTATCAGTGGGTAGGTTATGTGTTTCTATCAAACAATTTTTTAGATCTGGTCACTTTCTAGAAGTAAACCTTTTCTGGTGCCTAATGCAAAAGCCCTAGATGAGTCTTATCTGCCCTGAATTTCATTGCTGCCCAACTTTTAATTTTTTGGGTGGCTGTAATTAAGGAAAAAGGCAGGAAAGGGACTGTCTTTTGACTCCATGGAGCCGAGAGTCCAATCCCATTCACTTCCCAAATCGGAGGCATGCCCCTGCACTCTCATGCATTGTGGTGTAATACTATAGAGAATGTGGTGGGGGTGCACTCCACAAACTTGAACAGAGGTCCATTTGTAAGTACTAAGTTTAACATTTTAGAGTGCCAATTTCAACAAATCAAGGCCACTGCTCTACTAACAAGGGTCTCGTTAGTTGAGCAGTGGCCTTCATTTATTGAAACTGACGCTCTAAAATGTCAAAAATAGTACTTACAAATAGACCTGAGTACAAGTCTATGGAGCATGTTCCCACATTCTCCATAGTGTTACACCACAAAACATGAGAGTGTGGGGGCGTGCCTCTGATTCGGGAAGAGGAAAGGATCGGGCTCGGCTGCGTGGAGAGTCAGAATATGATCCTCATCTCCAATTACAAGCCACCAAAAAGTAAAAGTTAGGCAGCAGTGAACATAGGGGCAGGTAAGTCTCCTTTGATATTTCTGGGGAGAATTTATAAAACAGCAGAAAGGGTGCTCTTTAAGCCCGTTGTATAAAGGTGTCATTAAACAGTTACACTAATGAGTTGTGCTACAATTACCCAACTAGTTGTATTAATGTCGCTGGATCCAGCACAGTGCTGTGCAAAAACTTGCAGCTCAGTTTTGCATTGCAATGTGACAACGCTGCAGATGCATTACATCTGACTTCCAAAACCATTTAATAAAAGTTGCTCTTGAGCTAGCAGACTATTGCAAAACAACACAATGTCAGTTGTGAATGCGTTACCAATTTAAAATAACTGAAGCAAAATCCCCTCACTGACAGGAATTTTATGAAGGCTATACTGTAGTTGTAGGCATTATTTAATGGGAAGTGATACCAATTTATTTTATGGACTCTGGCACTATGGAGAGGGAAACCAGTAGTGACAGAAACCCTAGAAATAAAATACTGCAGTATGTCCAATAATGTTTTCTTCCATAAGAAACTAATCCAACTTGAGTTTGAAAGATTCCCCCACATCCAGCCTGGTGGCACTGAGAGCTGAGGCGCTGGATGCCACACCTCATGCCATGCTGGAGACCCAAGTTTGGAAGCAACATTGGGCTGCCGTGGTTGGCGGGGTGGGGGCGGAGGACTGTGAGATGATAGTAGCGACCGCGGGGCTGCTGTCATCTCCTGGATTGGGGAAGTGAGTTTCCTCACTCTCAACTGATACCCAGTTGAGGCTGGGTGTCAGAGCAGAGGTCTGGGAGACTGACATTATGTGGGGAGGGTGGAGGGAGCACGTGGTTCCAGAAGCGGGTGTGAGCCGCCATGCACGCCCACCATATATGCTACTGTGCTGGGTCAGGACATGAGAAAAACACAAGGAAAAAAGCCTATGTCTCTCTGCAGCCATATGTGACAGCTCCCAACACTCCTGGACCCTGCTCCTTGCAGATCCCCACTGGTAAGATGGTAGGGAGAGAATCTGACAGGGTTGGGGGCTGAAGGGGGCCTGAAGACTGGTGAAGGTGGCCATGGAGGAGCAGAAAATTATATAAAAAAAAAAAAGACTCTCCCACTTCCAATTTTCTTTTGCAGTTTGTTCCATAGGTTTACCATACTCTTAGTGAAAGCAATGCTTTACGTTAACTGCGGCGCATGCGACGGAACGCCTGAGTAACACACTTGGAGGTGTGCCTCCCATCCAATGCACTGCTCCCTTGAGCAGGCGTGGCGTCCTGCACCAATGGGTGCAGGGAGCTCCTTGACAGCGGTGTTCCTCTGCTTCAGAAAGAGGAAAGCACGCTGCCATACTGAGAATGCCACCATCCGCGCCGTCCCCGTCGTGTCATCGCTCCCCCGCGCCCGTCATACCGCCCCCAAAGCTTTGGTGCCATGCAGGGCCCACCCCAGCATGGCAAGCGTTGTTGCGGCGGGGTGCCCAATCCCCGTCGGCTCACGGCACCCCAGCCATCCTGCTGCCACATGGAGCCTACCCAGCGTGTCAAGCGTTCCTTTCTTTTGCCGGCGGGTGCCCAATCCCGTCGGCTCCTGTCAGCGTGCTTGCGAAGGGGTGCCCAATCCCCGTCGGCTCCTCGCCCCCTCAGCCATCTTCTGCCACGCTGGGGCCCACCCCAGCGTGGCAAGCGTCACGTAGTCCGTTTTTTGTTAAAACCTGTAAAATAAAAACAGTCCCACGGCACGCCTCCCCAGCCCCCACAACCCGCACCCACCCACTGTGCACCCAGCCTCCCACACCCCTCACCCCATACTTACCTCCGGACTCGGCGCGGCGATCTTGATGGACCGGGAACACGTCTGCACTCTTCAAAGGTGACGCGAACTGAGAAATGCGGTAAGCTGTATAATGGGCTAGATGGGGGTTTCAACTTTATTGCATATCTCAGGCATTTTTTGGAATTTTTGCACCAAATTTTCAACATGGGGTTTTTGGGTCCCCTTCTCATGAATGATGTCACTGTCATGGCGTTATTCAGGGCCGAAAGGCGATTTCGCAGTCACTGCGTGAAATCACCCGGCCAGGACTCACTCGCCATGATATCATATGAAAAATCCAAAACCTCATGTTGTTGAATAAAGCAAACTCGACTGTTCTGGCGTGCGTTGCGCGGTTCCTATGCAGGCTCGTAAGTTCGCAAATTTTCAATATTTTCACTCCAGATTTTCAACATTGCCATTTTATCACACCTTCTTAGAGGATGTATAGCTGTCATTTTCACATCTTACCCAAAAGCGTGTTTCCGCCTTATGGCGCACAATGGCGCAGTTGGTGTGCAAATCAATATAAGGAACACATTAAGAAAATCACAGTGACACTGTTCACTGAGCAGAGGTCTTAAAATGGCTGTGTTTAAAATTTGGTGAAAAATTCCTAAAAATGACTGTTTTGCGAGGTGTGTTGGCAGTTCCTCATGCGGCTACCGCAAGTTCTGATTTTCAATATTTTCACCCCAGATTTTCACCATTGCTATTTTACCACACCTTCTCATGAGCAGTACAGCTGTCATTTTTCACATCCTGCCCAAAACGTGTTTCCGCCCATGTAGCGCACAATGGCACAGTCCGTGTGCGAACTTAATGTATGGGACACATTAAGAAAATCACAGTGACACTGTTCATGAGCAGAGGTCTTAAAATGGCTGTGTTGAAAATCTGGTAACAAAATACCTAGAAATGACTGTTTTACGAGTGTTCATTGTGCAGTTCCTATGCACGCTCGTAAGTTTGCGAATTTTCAATATTTTCACTCCACATTTTCAACATTGCCATTTTACCACACCTCCTTATGAGCACTGCAGCTGTCATTTTTCACATCTTGCCCAAAACGTGTTTCCGCCCATGTAGCGCACAATGACACAGTCGCTGTGTGAACTCAGTGTATGGGACACATTAAGAAAATCACAGTGTCACTGTTCATGAGCAGAGATCTTAAAATGGCTATGTTGAAAATTTGGTGAACAAATTCCTAAAAATAACTGTTTTATGAGTGTGCGTTGTGCAGTTCCTACGCACGCTCGTAAGTTTGAGAATTTTCAATGTTTTCACTCCAGATTTTCAACATTGCCATTTTACACACCTCCATATGAGCAGTACAGCTGTCATTTTTACATCCTGCCCAAAACATGTTTCCATCCATGTAGTGCACAATGGCAGTGGTCGGTGTGCAAAATCAATGTATGGCACACAGTAAGACAATCACAGTGACACTGTTCATTAGCAGAGGTTTTAAAATGCCAATGTTGACAATTTGGTGAAAAAATTCCTAACAATGACTGTTTTATGAGCGTGCATTGCACAGTTCCCACACACGCTCCTAGGTTTGCGAATTTTCAATATTTCCACTCCAGATTTTCAACATTGCCATTTTACCACACTTCCTTATGAGCAGTACAGCTGTCATTTTTCACATCCTGCCCAAAACGTGTTTCCGCCTATGTAGCGCACAATGGGGGTAACAAAAAGGTCATGCTGACAATTTATTGTGCAAATACCAGCAATTGCACAGGACATTAGGGTAAAGCACCATACATGCCAAACACCACTGCAAATACCTGCAAGCGAACGTTCGGCATTGACAAATGCTTGTTTATATTGGGCTAGATTCACAAAAGGAAATGGGACTAAGTCCCACGCCGCAACACCAGTTGTGGAACAAAATCCTTGCAGCTGTGGAGATTGCCATTCGCAGTGTAGCACTTGCAGCAGATGTTATGGCTGGTCCCACCAGCTGGAACAGTTCTATGCAACTGCGGGAACATCCCCGGCAACACTTCCCGCAAGCTGCCGTATATCGTGGAGCTGGTCATAATCTGGTTCCACCATCGTGAATACCCACAGGTACAGGAAAACTGTGGCAACCTGCGGATCTACAAGTGACAACCCACTTATGCTGTGTTTATCCCACAGCTGTGGATATTTCTGCCATTCCGTGAATCTAGACCATTATCTTTAATGATTCCCTACTCCCCCAACCCACGGGGCATTCTCTTCTAGTGCTACTGTCCTAACCAAAGCTAAACATTTTCTCTTGATCTGCCATATCTAAGCCCTTGAAAACTCTGAAAAATGAAATCATATTTACCTTTAGTCTTATAGTGGAAACCTTCCCTGCCTCCTGTATTTAAATATTCACCATAAAGTAGCTTAATCCTTCCATTTCTGTAACCATTTTCCTCAAGCTCTGCCTGTGACTGTTTCATGAACACACCTCCCCAGCAGCACCATAATGCCCCCGTGTCTCCCCTCCTTAAGTCCAGGGCTGTATGCTCCCCCACCTGCCTCCCATCCCTGTGTCACCCCCTTTTGTTCTACTATTTTTCCACCTAGACTTGTGACCTCCAGCTTCCCCTCTGCACATCCAGTTCTCCCACCCCTGCCTAACTCACCACTGTCAAACAAGGCCTCTTGCTTAAGGCTGCTCCTCACCCTCCCCACACCCTAACCTTGACTCCACCTCTCTTGGAAGAGGTGTTTTTCCAGAATTCTACTCTGCTCTAACACTCACCAACACCTGCTCATGCCCAGTGGTCTAGTGGAAGCCTCCCTATACCCACCCTCCTGCTTCCTCTGTCTCCTGTAGTAGGTTATCACTGTGCTCTTGTGCATAATTAGATTATTCCCTGTATTGCAATTGTAACCCCCTGCAAATGGGGGTTCCCAAAAGACTTCCAGGAGCTTGCTTGAATGCTCCGAGCCTGAATGGTGTTTGGCGTTTAAACCATTTATCTGTGAGTGCTTTTAGAGCCTCTGGTACTGTCTCTTTAAGAGCTGTCTGCTTGCAGACATAATTAGTTTGTATGGGGGGACTGTGTGTTTCTCTGCTTGAGTTCCACTCGAGCTGCTGCCAATTCACTCCGTTTTTGCAGTCGCTAGGAGTGCAAAGGAAACCCATCTGAAAGGTGTGACTGTTTGCCAGAAATCATTTAGAGTAATAATGAAAATACAGTTTGTCTAACCTGCTTTTCTTTGCAATCGGAACTGTGTTTGCCTAGTTCCCCATTCTAGTTTTGAACTGCTGAACTGGACCAATCAGTGTGGGTTAAGGGAGCTCTAAAATGGTGCCTGTGGACAAATCAGAACTTGGACTCGTAATCTGAGCCAGTCACAAGAGGATTGTATGGGCAGTGACCCTGGGAAATGTAGTTTGGACTTCGGTGCCTTTTTGCACCAACAGGGGGAGTCTATTGTGAGTGACAGCCAATCCAGCCAAGAACTGGGAGGAACTCGAAGGAAGTGCCTGGTTTTGTCTACTGGAGTTTCAGTTTAGCTCTGGCAGTGAAGAGGGAAAGAGCCCTGTGCTCCTTTGGTGCGCAGTTTTAGTTGGGAAACGCGTGTAAGGCCCCAAGTTTCGGTCTGCAGCTTGTGCAAGTGCTTGTTCAGACTGAATCTGACCTGTGAAGAGAATCAAGGAGATCTGAAGAGTAGAAACCAGGCTCACCCTGTAGAAGACTGGAGAAATTACTGAATCGCCCTTGTCTGTCAGGAACTAAATCTGCTGTGTGTTCTCCCGGGTATTGTGCAGTAATTGCAATCGGGATAGAGAAGCAGCCTGCCTGGTATAGTACTTTCTTTTTCCATATAAATGTGTGTAGTACTTGTGGGGTCTCGTGTTTCAAATCCTCTGTACAGTGAATTGAGTGCATGAAGCTGCAAGTAAACCCCAACTTAATCCAGACTACATCCATTTGCTCTGAACTACCGTGGGGTCCAGTCACAAGGACCTTGTCCACATGGTCTGCTCCTCCTGGCAATCCAGGACAATCTGCCTTCCATTCAGTTTCAGCATTGAATTTGTGAGTATAAAACAGGGTAGCTCCCTGCCATTATCTAATTGCGATTGTTCCATCTGATTACTTTTCCTTTCTTTCTCCACGAACTGAGCCTACCGGCTCCGGATTACAATTTGGGTATTGTGCATGCATTTTCCATCTTCAGGGCCCCAACCAGCTGCACCAAATAGGCTACGCTCTTATTGCCTGGGTACCCAGTAAGAGTGACATGAGGGACATTTGAGATTCTGAAATATGTGCACAATAATGTGATTATTAATGCATTTAATCTAATTAACCTGATTTCCCCGTCCTTGTTATATCCCCCTAAATAAATCAGATCTGTTTGGTTCAGCAAAGTTACACTGCCTGAAGGGTTCGTCTATGTTAAAGTATTGTACTATGGTTTTTGCACTGTATCATCTTGTTTTACAGGGAGTCCCCGGAGTCATGCTGACTGAACCAGTCCTGGGGGTAAGTGTATACTGTGAAGGTAATTCTGATATATTGTGTGGGTCACTAGTAGGAAGAAAGGGGAAGTCACAGTGTCCCAGAGGGCTGTGACCAAGTTAGTTTAACTATTGCAAACCCTGATCTCTGAGTGGAGGCACCCGCCATCGCATCCAGGCCCCTCAACCAGTTAGTGGCAAATCAGGCAGGGGTAGTAGCCCTTGGGACTAGCGCCACCTAGGGGTTACATATTGGAGGCTCACCACTGGGATTGTGTGTCCTCTAGTGGCCATATTTACGAACCACTGTTAAGAAAAAAATTAAATAAATAAATGAGTACCCCGACAGAAGTGGCTGTGCACCAGCTGGTGGAGTGGTGTACTGGGGAGGAGATCGACCCCCACAATGCTATGCTTATCCTGGACATCCCCTGGGTATCAATACGGACACTGTACAGGGAGTACTTTCCAAGGTGGAAGGTTTACAAAACCCTGTGGTGGTGCGTCGGCATGCTGATCTGCTCACCCACACTGTCCTGGTCCTAGTAGAGTTTAAGGATCCCATAGATAGCTCCAAAGTGCCACAGACTATTACCCCAGAGGGAGCCCTCACTGGCTGGAGAGTGATAACTAAGGACAGTAAAGACCCGGGGGGAATGAGCCTCCACCATAATCTGAAACTTTTGAGAAGAAATTTGCTAAATGGTTGCTAGGGGAAGGGAAAACTGTGGAGGACTTGAAGAAACTAGTCTTGCCACCTGGGGGTGTTCCTCCCCCAACACCCTCTCCCACTCCAGTACCTGTAATGGTGGCTGAACCAATGCAGGCTCCTATTTCTGTGCCTGCCATTAGTCACGACTCTTACCGAAGGTTGAGGATCTTCTCTGGCACCCTCCCCACTCCCCAAGGGTAGGATGACTGGGAGACCTGGATAGACTATGTTGCCCCTTAAGTGCTAGAATGGCAATGCTCGGAAGTTGAAAAGCAAAAGAGGGTTAGTGAGAGCCTCCAAGGTCCTGCCCTGGCTACCATCCGTGCTAAACGGGCCAGTAACCCTGAAGCGACTGCACAGGACTTTCTTGAGGCCTTGGAGAATGTGTATGGGAGCCCAGATTCTGATGAGGACCTGTGGTGGAGAGTAATAAATGCACAACAGTAACAAGGGGAGTTCTTGTCTGTGTATGTATCTCGGCTGGAAATATTGTTGCAAGAATGCTTCAGAAAGGGTAGTTTGCCAGCGATTGAACTGGACGAACCAGGCTGGACAGGATCCTAAGTCTGCCTTTCTCAGAACTGCTGTTGCTTCAGTTACGTCTGGCAAATCGACTGGAATCCCCACCCTCCTATGATGAGCTAATGAGAGAAATTTGAGGAGTTGAGAAAAGGCGACCTCGGGAGGGACTTGCACCAATAACTGCGGCTACGACCCGAGTGACTGAGGGTGACCCATCAAGTGAAGTTCAGGGGCAGAGGCTGGCAGTTAGTGAGTGCTCTGAGAAGGAAAAAGATATGCCACAATGGGGCGAACTGTTGAGAGAGTTCGGGGAAGTAAAAAACAGTCCCTTTATGAAGGCCGCTCCTGCAAGTACAGGCCCCGACCCTCATCCGACTGCATTTGCTATGGGGGTGGGGGTACCCACCCATGCATCTCCTGCTGACAACAGCTCAAAACTTGATGTCTTGACCATGGAAATGGGGAAATTGATGAGATATCTCCAATGCTTATCATGCCGCAAACAGAGATGGCACCAAGGTTTCCAGTTAGTAGTACCCCCGGCCTGGCTCCCAGTGTGATGTCTCGGCCAGCTCAAACTCCAGAAAGTATGTTTTGTTATAATTGTGGGAAGGATGGGCACATGAAGAGAGAATGCCAGTCCCCAAAAGACACAGACAAAGTTGCATATAGGCTACAAGGAGCGCTTCGGAGAACAAATCAGTGGTTAAGGGGTGAACGCAATGATCCCAGTGAGGGCCCCAAAATGCTAACTCACGTCCCTTTGTGGCAAGGTCAGTTGCCCAGGCCCCTGCTACTACCTCTCCAGAATGGTCCAGAATAGTGGGTCCCTCCATGGAGACCACTGTAAAGGTGAATGGAGTGTCTACAAGAGCTGTATTAGACAGTGGCTCCCAAGTGACAATTATGTTCCAAGACTGGTATCAGAAGCATTTGTCTGACATACCCTTACAACCACTGGAGGGGCTGCATGTCTGGGGGTTAAATGAGAAGGCCTATCCCTACTCTGGATATATCCGAGTTTGGCTGTCTTTTCCTACCTCTGTGGCTGGAGTAGCAGAGCAAGTTGAGACCCTGGCCTTAGTGTGTCCCCCTACCGGACTGTATGGTGGGGTTCCTCTACTAATTGGGACTAATGCACATATGTTTGGATGGCTAGCACAGTTGTGTTATGAAAAACAGGGGTCAAGGGCTGGTAGAGCTTTAAGAATTCTGGCCTTGATTAAGAAGGCCTATGAGGCACAGAGAGATGTTGAAACAGTAGAACCAGAGGAATCGGTTGGAATTGTCTGGAAGAAGGATCCTGAGTCTCTGATCCTGGTGCCAAATGTCCAGTGTACCTTACAGGGAGAGGTCCGTATCAGAAAGGATGTCAAGAATAAAATATTAATGTTGAATGCACCAGGCAATGGAAAATTGCCGGAAGGACTGCTGGTCAAGCCTAGTATTTTGCCTGCTAGAGCCCATGCTTATGCCAGAAGGGTAATGGTTCACGTTCATAATGTGTCTGACAGAGAGATTCGAGTAAATAGAGGTTACATCCTGGCTAATGTGCATTGTGCAGACACTGCAGCGCTACCCAGCAGCAAGAGTTTGGGGAAGAATGACAAAGTAACGCCTGACTTGTTTGATTTCGGTGACTCCCCGTTGCCAGCTGAATGGAAAGTGAGGATCAGTGAGAATGTTGCCCAGAGTGACCAGGTGTTTTCTTTAAAGGAATGGGACATAGGGTGCATGCAAAGAGATGAGCACCATGTCCAGCTGCATGATGAAAGACCATTTCGTGAGAGGGCTCGACGCCTGGCACCTGCTGATATAGATGATGTGAGACGGCATCTGCAAGAGATGTTAGCTGCTGGTATAATACAAGAATCCAGAAGCCCCTATGCTTCCCCCATTGTGGTAGTGAGAAAAAAGAATGGGACAGTAAGGATGTGCGTGGATTATCGCACCTTAAACCGGCGGGCTATCCCTGATCAGTACACAATGCTCCACATTCAGGATGCTTTGGACTGCCTAAATGGGAGCAAGTGGTTCTCTGTGCTGGATCTCTGCACTGGGTACTACCAGATCCCGATGGACCCAGAGGACCATGAGAAGACAACCTTTATCTGTCCGCTTGACTTCTATGAATTCATGAGGATGCCTCAAGGGATTTCAGGCACCCCAGCCACTTTTCAACGATTGATGGAGTTTGCAGTGGGGGACATGATCTTACTAGAGTGCCTGGTATACGTAGATCATGTTACTGTGTTTGGCAGCTCACTGGAGGAACATGAGAGCAGATTATTAAAGGTATTGGACCGACTGGAAGACTTTAGCCTTAAATTGTCCATTGATAAGTGTCAATTCTTTCAAACATCAGTAAAGTATGTGGGACACATAGTATCCACCGAGGGACTAGAGACCGACCCAGGTAAAGTTGAGGCCTTGACTACCTAGCCACAGCCCAAAAATCTAAAAGAACTGCAAAGATTCCTGGGATTCTGTGGTTATTATCGGCATTTCATCAAGGACTATTCAAGAGTGATCCGCCCTTTACTTAACCTTACTCAAGGGTATCCCCCAACCCACAAAAAATACAAAAAGTCAGCGTCCCTCAAGACTGAAAGAGAGTATTTTCATCCGAGTGAAGTATTTGGGGCCCGCTGGACTCCTGATTGTGAGACTGCTTTTCATGAGATCATATATCAACTTACCCATGCTCCAGTGCTGGCCTATGCCGATCGAAGAAAACCTTATGTCCTGCACACTGATGCTAGCTTGCAAAGGTTGGGGGCTGTGTTGTACCAAGAGCACGAGAATGGCCTGAGACCAGTGGCCTTTGCCAGTAAAAGCCTGACCTCATCCGAAAAGAACTATCCTGTACATAAGTTAGAGTTCCTAGCTTTGAAGTGGGCTATTGTTGACCAATTCCATGAGTACTTGTATGGGGCTAAAATACTAGTAAAAACTGACAATAATCCTTTGACCTATGTGCAGACCTCAGCTAAGTTGGATGCCACTGGCCATAGGTGGCTTTTTACATTATCTACATATGACTATGCTGTTGAATACCAAGCAGACCTGAACCACATAGGTGCTGATGCTCTCTCCGGGAGGCCTGTTCCCCAGAATGATTGGGTCAGATTGTCAAAACCTGATATTCGGTCACTCTGCTAGAAGTTTGACAGGGAGGAAAAAATGTCCACGGACACAGTGGACTGCATGGTGGATTGCTTGGGACCCTCTGAGAATTGCATACCTTCTGCTTATTGCCACTTTTCTGCAATAGACATTGGTGCACTGCCTCAGCTGGACAATGACAGTATTTGGCAGGCTCAATCCCGCGATCCCATGATCAAATCAGCTTTAGAAGCCCTCTATGCAGGAAAAGATATGTCCAAATTATGCTCCACTGATTTGAGAACTGCATTGTTATACAAAGAAGGTCCTAAGTTGAAACTGATCAATAAACTGTTATACAGAGAAACAGTAGACAGAGGGGGACAAGTAGACAAACAACAACTAGTGCTGCCACTGCCTTTGAGACTCAATACTGAGGTCCTTGCACAACCACATGGGGCACCTTGGTATAGACAGAACACTTGACTTGGTGAGATTCAGATTCTATTGGCCTAAGATGGGGGCTGATGTGAGCAACACATTCAAACTTGTAGTCGCTGCTTACAGAGGAAAGCTTTGCTCCAGAGGGTTGCCCCTTGTTAACATCACCACCAGTGCACCCATGGAGCTGGTCTGTATTGATTTTCTGAGTTTGGAGTCAGATCAAAGAAATATCAGTAATGTGCTGGTGGTCACTGACCATTTATAAGATATGCCCAGGCTTTCCCACCAAAGACCAGAAAGCATCCACTGTGGCCAAAGTACTTGTAGAAAACTTTTTGTTCACTATGGGGCTCCACAAAGAATCCATTCTGATCAGGGAGAGATTTTGAGAGTCGTCTGATCAAAGAGATGCTTCCTCTGTGGGGGGTGCGAAAGTCCAGAACCACTCCTTACCACCCCCAAGGGGACCCACATCTCGAATGTTTCAACCGCACTTTGCTAGATATGCTAGGCACCCTACACCCAAAGGACAAGCCTAGATGAAGCCAACAAATTAGCACCCTGGTACATGCTTATAACTGCACCAAAAGTGATGCCACTGTGTTCTCCCCCTACCACCTGATGTTTAGAAGAGAAGCTCAACTGCCAGTAGATGTGTGTTTTGGGGTCTCTCCTGATGGGTTCAAGCTGACAACTATTTACAGTATGTGCAAAGTTAAAGGCCCAGCTAACTCATGCGTACCAACTGGCTCAAACCATGGCTGCCAAAAGAAATCTGGCCAACAAAGAAAGGTATGAGAAAAGGTGAAAGCACAGGAACTCCAGGAGGGAGATCGGTATTGCTAAGAAATCTGGGACTGCATGGCAAACACAAGATTGCTGACAGATGGCACCATCTCCTCACATTGTAGTGGGCAAACTAGATGATCTGCCAGTGTACAAAGTAAGGCCTGAAAATAATTCAAAAGATGTAAAAACAATGCAAAGAAATCATTTACTGCCCATTGGACAAATCTTGATTGAGTCTGAGCCCCCAGAAGATGCCCCCTCTGGATCAGTGACTAGAGCTGCTGCTAAGAAAAGATCAAGAAAGTCTACACCTACAGCAGCTGAGTTAAAGTGTTTCCCTCCACAAGTCCCAGTTGAGCATGACTGTCAGTCCATATCAGAAGAAAGTGAGTGTGACTTTGAATACTACCCTTCTTATGAACTGAGTCAATTGTTTCGGGGCAATCCACTAGTCAGTACTGGAGACGAAGATGGACTGTCTAAGTCCCCAGCTTCGTCCCTGGAGCCAGTGCTCCCAGAAAGTGAAGTGCAAAGCATCAAGTCAGATGAAATGGAATCATTGTGTATGTTTGAACTGTTTGAGCTTTCAGGGGAGGAAAATGATGGACTGGGACAGACTGGTGATACACCAGAACAAGAAGAGTATTTTGAGTGCCCTGACAGTCCACCGCCAGTGTCCGAAAGCTCTCCATGTGAGCCAAATGTTGTGGACTCAGAGACTGTAACTCCTGGAGCTGAAAGTGCCCCAAGTTCTAGCCTCTCTACCCCCATGGAGACTCCACTGACAAGTGAGGACAATGCTGAAAATGAGGCTCAGAGTGCAGAGACTGTAACAGTTCCCCCTAGAAAGACTGATCGAGCTGTAAAGCCTGTGGTGCACCTCAGTTATGATTCCCTTGGGAGGCCTGTGGACTTGCCTCTCAATGTTGTCCATAAAGGAGTGTATATGTCCCCGAGCTCATTGCCCAAACTGAGCGTCAGTGCTAACTCCAAGTTACTTGTGTTGCCCTCTAGATATGGTGCCCCTGCCCTGTTCAGCCCCAAGGTAACTGATAGGGAAGGGCCCCTCTCTTCAGGTTTCATGTACAAGAGGTAATAACCTGAGTTATGGTACAATGTGTGCGTAATACTGTGTAAAGAGTTATGTACTGCAACGTTTCAGAAATGTGTTCCTGGTAAAGTGATATAGTGACTGATGATTACATGTGTGAGCCTAATGCAAATGTATATGGTTGCAATTGAAATTTATGGGGGTACTTGCTTGACACGGACGTCTAGCTTTCCCAGGCCAGGAAGGGTATAACCCCCCTGCAAATGGGGGTTCCCAAAAGACTTCCAGGAGCTTGCCTGAATGCTCTGAGCCTGAATGGTGTTTGGCATTTAAGCCATTTATCTGTGAGTGCTTTTAGAGCCTCTGATACTGTCTCTTTAAGAGCTGTCTGCTTGCAGACATAATTAGTTTGTATGGGGGGACTGTGTGTTTCTCTGCTGGAGTCCCACTCAAGCTGCTGCCAATTCGCTCCATTTTTGCAGTCGCTAGGAGTGCAAAGGGAACCTATCTGAAAGATGTGACTGTTTGCCAGAAATCATTTACAGTAACAATGAAAATACAGTTTGTCTAACCTGCTTTTCTTTGCAATCAGAACTGTGTTTGCCTAGTTCCCTATTCTAGTTTTGAACTGCTGAACTGGACCAATCAGTGTGGGTTAAGGGAGCTTTAAAATGGTGCCTGTGGACGAATCAGAACTTGGACTCATAATCTGAGCCAGCCACAAGAGGATTGTATGGGCAGTGATTCTGGGAAATGTAGTTTGGACTTCGGCGCCTTTTTGTACCAACAGGGGGAGTCTATTGTGAGTGACAGCCAATCCAGCCAAGAACAGGAGAAACTCAAAGGAAGTGCCCAGTTTTATCTACTGGAGTTTCAGTTTAGCTCTGGCAGTGAAGAGGGAAAGAGCCCTGTGCTCCTTCGGTGCGCAGTTTTAGTCGGGAAACGCGTGTAAGGCCCCAAGTTTCGGTCTGCAGCTTGTGCAAGTGCTTGTTCGGACTGAATCCGACCTGTGAAGAGAATCAAGGAGAGCTGAAGAGTAGAAATCAGGCTCACCCTGTAGAAGACTGGAGAAATTGCTGAATCACGCTTGGTCTGTCAGGAACTGAATCTGCTGTGTGTTCTCACGGGTATTGTGCAGTAATTGCGATCAGGATAGAGAAGCAGCCTGCCTGGTATAGTACTTTCTTTTTCCATATAAATGTGTGTAGTGCTTGTGGGGACTCGCGTTTCAAATCCCCTGTACAGTGAATTGAGTGCATGAAGCTGTTAGTAAACCTCAGCTTAATCCAGACTACTTCCATTTGCTCTGAACTGCCGTGGGGTCCAGTCACAAGGACCTTGTCCACATGGTCTGCTCCTCCTGGCAATCCAGAACAATCTGCCTTCCATTCAGTTTCAGCATTGAATTTGTGAGTACAAATCAGGGTAGCTCCCTGCCATCATCTAATTGCAAGTGTTCCATCTGATTACTTTTCCTTTCTTTCTCCTCGAACTGAACCTACCGGCTCCGGATTACAATTTGGGTATTGTGCATGCATTTTCCATCTTCAGGGCCCCAACCAGCTGCACCAAATAGGCTAGGCTCTTATTGCCTGGGTACCCAGTAAGAGTGACATTAGGGACATTTGAGATTCTGAAATATGTGCACAGTGCTGTAATTATTAATGCGTTTAAACTAATTAACCTGATTTCCCCCGTCCTTGTTATATCCCCCCTAAATAAATAAGATCTGTTTGTTTCAGCAAAGTTACACTGCCTGAGGTATTCGTCTATGCTAAAGTATTATACTGTGGTTTTTGCACTGTATCATCTTGTTTTACAGGGAGTCCCCGAAGTCACGCTGACCGAACCAGTGCGGGGGGTAAGTGTATACTGTGAAGGTAATTCTGATATATTGTGTGGGCCACTAGTGGGAAGAAAGGGGGGTCACAGTGTCCCAGAGGGCTGTGACCAAGTTAGTTTAACTATTGCAAACCCTGACCTCTGGGTGGAGGCACCTGCCATCGGATCCGGGCCCCTCAACCTGTTAGTGGCAAATCAGGCAAGGGTAGTAGCCCTTGGGATAGCGCCACCTAGGGGTTACATAATGTAATTTGATCTGTTGTCTGTATTTGACTCTTGCTTGTATTCTTGTGTTGTATAACGCGGAACCTTTGTAAAAGAGCTCATGCTCAAAGGTTGTTTCTGAATCCCTAAATAAATAAAAAATAAATAAATTCTACTTGCTCACTACATCACCTTCAAGTGCTGTCAAACCCACTACTCTGGAGACATAAGCCATAGACTGCGAGACGGAATCACATGACCTTCAGAGAAAGGATGACACCAAGTCAGTACCCTGCCACAACAGTAGAGACAATGGACTAGATTCTCAAAGCCCCCAGCATGGCACAAGGGGCTTGAGCCACAAAGAATGGCGCAAAATGCCCCTTGCACCAAAAGATGTGCCGAGAGTGATTCTCAATGACAGCCTGTGTCAACTGTAGGCTGCCTACCCCAAACCAGGCATACATCACCCGTGCGCCACAAAACAGGCTGAGGCATGGCACTAGGGGGCTTGCAGCAGACATGGGCTGCCATATCCTGTAATGCGGGATTCTCAAAACCCACTCAGACGGCAAAATTCTAAGGGTACTTAGAAATGTCCTATGGGAGGGTTCAGAGGGCTGTGCCAATGTGCCATGCCCCCCACTCCGATCCCCATTTACAGTGTGTATTAATCAACCTGGTGGCCAAGTGGCCCCCTCTCCCTGATTCATGATGTTGCCCATTATAAATCAGTATAATAAATCACCTTCCCTGGTGGTCTAGTGGTCCCTCTCCCTGATCCCCAATGTCACCCCTTACAAATAAGCATATTAGCCCTTAGGCTGCCAACAAAATTAGAACATACAGGAATTTGAGACTGATGTATCAGTCCACAGCCCTGCCAGGGTTAAATCCCCCTTCTCTAGTGGTATAGTGGCCCCTCTCCCTGATCCCCAATGTCCCCATATATTGAATCAATATGTAACATTTATCCTCGGTGGTTAAGTGGTGCCCACCCCCACCCTGGCAGGTGATGCCCACCCCACCTCCACTATCCTAAACTCCAAGCCAAGAGGTGGGGTGGTGGGCTCCACTAAGGATACTTTTTATATGTTGATTACATACATGGGTGACATCAGGGATTGGGGAGAGGAGGGCCACTAGACCACTAGGAAAGAGATTTATATACTTATTTATAAGGTGGAAACATCAAGGATTGGGAATGGGGGGACCACTAGCCTTTGCCGCAAGGAGCCTGTGGCAAACCCCTCCTGTGCACCTTGTGTTTGTCACATGGGAGAGGCTGCAGCAAGTTTTGGGACATAGGTGCCAGGACCCCTTCTGTACCAGGATCTGGTGCAGGGTCCCTGGTGCACCAGGCTTCAATGCATGCTGCTGTTTGCTTCAGCCTGCGCCAATCTAAGCCCCCTTTGAGAATCAAGACCAATGATTTTCCAGTTTAAAAAATGACCAATTCCACTTGGCAAAGTTCTAAAATCAGCCCCCCATCCCAAAAGTGAGGGCAAATCAGCATGTTTTTACCAAAAATGTGTCTCAAAATCTAGAGGTTTGAAAAATATTTGCCTACAAATGGAGGGGTTGGCCCAAAAAGTGCGTGCAAAAGTGGTGCACAAAATGACAAATTCTATTTTTTTACCAATGTTTTAAGTTGAAAACAGAAAATCATTGTCCCTACAACAGTGCCCTTATCTTCCATGCAAATGGACATACCTCGCTAGGCCCCAGTATCAGATGACAATAAGAGATACACACACTTGGAGAGGTGCCTTAGTTTTAATTAGAAAATGGGCACTCTACAGCCAAACATACTCCTTTCCCCCCCTTGCTCCTGTGATGCCTCCTCCCCAGTCCCTCAACCTCAGTCCCCTTGCCCCCTGACGAATTCCTTGTCTCCTCCTTCTGACACATTATTTGTTTTGTTGTCCTGCCTACCCTGCTTGTTACTAATAATTTGCTGTGGTTGCTGGATATATGATTTTGATCCTATTCTTACTCTATAGCACTCGACTCTGTTCAATTGCATTTACTGTTCTCTCCCTCTGTTTGTCTTTGCTTGACTCTGCGATCATTGTTGTGTCTGTTCTCTCCCTCTGTTTGTATTTCCTTGATTCTGTGATAATTGCTGTGTCTGTTCTCTCCTTCTGTTTGTACTGTAACCCTGCATCCCCGGGTCGCACCTGGAAATGAACCCTGTCTCAGTGTGCCTTTCCCAGTTACCAAAGTTTAAAAAAATAAAAATGAGTCAAGTGGCCATAGCAAATACCAGCTTTTTAGGTAGATCTTCCCTTGCTCCATATACTATTTTCCTTTGTTTCCTGATATCCCTGCCCCTCCTCTACCCCTTCCATCATCCACCACTTCCTGTATTAGTCCCACCTCTTGCCATCATTCTCAGATTCCACCAGTGTACTTGCTACACCCCCCATTACTGCAGCATCCATACTCCCTTCCCACATAACTATGTGCCTTGACTCCCTATACTGTGCCCTTTCTCTTCTCTGTTATCCACTGCTACCGTCTCTTTTTCTGCCTCTTCCTATCATTCACAGCGTTCTACATTACCCTTTGTCACAAAAAATAACTTGAAGGTTATCACTATTTGCCATGTTGAATGCCATCTCCAGTTTGCCATAAACTCTCTCCCCAGAGTAAATGTTGTGGCTAGGCAATTCTGTTTCTTGTGGCCTTCAGTGGTTGTCTTTTTGCCACATGTATTATCTATTACAAGTATACTGCACCATATTGCACCCTGTGAAACCATGTTGTGTATGTATATACTATATACATATACATATATATATATATATATATATATATATGTATATAAATATATATATATATTTTCACATACATATATATATTTTCTCATACATATATATGTGTGTATATATGCATAAATATATATATATATATATATACACACACACACACTTTTCTATGCATTGCTGACACACTGTTGTACCTTGTATAATGTTCTGTGGATATAATTGCTGAGTGTTACTGTTTGATCCTTGATTATTGATGTTTTATTCATCATATTATCTCATTATGCTCGGTTGCACCTTGTATAATGTTTACTGTTATTATAAATGATTGCTATGTGCTGTGATTATAAAGCATTTTAATGCATACCGCATCCTGTTGATAACAGAAAGGAGAATGTTACAACTAAAGCAAAAGACACTCATTCATGTGAACAAGAAGTTAATCAGTGTTGTGGCCCAGATGTGTAGCCTGATTTAAGTAAACAAAACAAACATGTCAACATTTACTTTTTTCGGTCCCCCCCCCGCCCCCCAACTCTTTATGTTTTGGGTCTTCGTTGTTTATTTTAATTAGGTTAAGTATTCAATTGTTGTCATTGTTGAATATGACAATTGTATTTAATGGACATTCTGGCTCCTTCACATCACATTTAGGCTGTCTCTAAAAAGAACAGAAGCAGATTTCAGGTTGCCTCCAGATTGTTTCGTTTTGAATTGAGTAGCTAATTCTCTTTACTTCAACTTTCCCCATGTACGTAATCCAATTATTTAATATTGGGATCCTTATTATCCTTCCATTTTGCCAAAATAATTCTTCTGAATCCTAAGGCAACAGCCAGAATCCATTACAGATAATTTGTAAATTCTCCCTGTTCCCCCTCCCTGGAACACAAGTGGAAATGAGCTTCAGCTAAATGTACGTTTCCCAGTCATCAAATTAACAAACAAACAAAAAAACAATTTTCTAGGTGCTGACTAGTAGAGCAGGGGTAGACAGGACAGTCAACATCATTTCATCTTTTAGTTTAAACAAAACAAAAGGTATTAAAGTGGATACAGCTGCTGGCCTGTAATTCTATATTATCCACCAGAACAGATTCAAAAAGGGACAGTGTGTCCCTTGACCCATGCTGCAGAGATCTACAATGGGTGCAGCCAGGTTTTCAGCTTGGAAGCCCAACTTCCCTCTACTCAACACCCTGTTCATACTCCACATATCCTTTGGGACAGCCCCATGAGCGCTGGGAATACCACACAGAGATCCAGCATGGAGCACTTCAGATGAGGCCCCACACCAAGCTTACAGAGGGAAAACGTTGCTTAAGAATAGGTTGTGTAAATGAAAATTATTGGGTTCCCATAGAGTAATCTACCTACAATAATCCATCTCTGCATTATTCACTGCTAACAATCCATTGAAAATATAATCAAGAGGATCGCATAAAATAACATCTTGCTTTATAAACGTAAACAGTAACAACAGGAAATACACAATGCCAAAATAAACTGAAACAAGGTCCCTTTCATATTCTTATGTTTATTGATTACTTTCCTGTTGATGTTCTTTGCAATTAAATATTATTTAAAGTTTCACCAATCAATATAACAAGAAAATTACTGGTGGCTACGCAACATTTGTCTATCCCATGTTTAGATTTCCTTCTTACCTCCAAAGATAATGGGCAAAACAGTGTTAAGTCATAAGGCAGATTTGTCTGTAGTCAAATACAGTTATTTTTGTATAATTTATATTTCTTTAGTTGTATACAAACATGTTATTCCTTGTAGAGAAAAACAGTGATATACTAAGAACCAGCAATAGGCTATAAACCATGCATCACATCTGACAATGGAAATATGTCCAAGGGGTAAAAACTTTAAAACAGAATCTTAAGCACAGAACAAAGTACCAATATCAGCATTATAATATCTAACATTGTGAATTGAAACATGCTTAACGAGAACATAACTCTGTTTGCATTTTGTAATATAATTGTAAAGTTGGCCACGTGTGACGGTTATTTTAATAACTCCAGTGTATTCTTTTGAGTACTTGTTTTGAAATAGTCCTATTTTTCCTCATTATGTGGCCCTTGTTAATTTAAATTTCTTCCTGTCTGATATCAGTTTTTTAAATACTTGGCAGTTCCAGGACCCAGTGACATCAGATGAGCAGAAGTCCAGCATTTAAACTTTCACTGTAGGCTTCCGCCCAACTGATGTCACTGGGTTCTGAAACATATAAGTAATTAGAAAATGAATACCGAATCAAAAAAAAGTAGCATTAACAAGAGAACCTAACTACGGATAAAATTGAAGCATTTGAAAGCAAACACACAAAATGAATACTGAGGGTATTAAAACGGGCTAAACATGCCTAAATGTACAGCTATAGTAAACATTATATACAATAAGGTTTCTGTTCAAGATTGAGGTCGATACTGAGTCGTAGGACAGAAGAAGGCGTTAAGACCATTGTGTCTGTCTCCCATTATTCACAGGGCCATCTTATCCCTCTGATATTTATTTATTTATTAAATTTTGATGACCAGGTAGGTCCACTGAGCCCCGGACGTCCTTTTTTCAGGGGCGACCCGGAGAGACATTATTTGGAGCATTACAATGCAAAGACAAGATTACATAGTGTTACTGAGTGTACACAGGTGGTTGTGCATTACCTGATATGTACAGTAATGGTCTCATTTTTGTATACAGGTATTTATGTTGTTAACTTCTACAATGTCCTTTGGCAGTCTGTTCCAACTTTTCCCCGCTCTTTGGGTGAAAAAAACAACCTTCATTTTCTTTTGTTAGTGTCAAGCTTTATTTGTTTGTCACGTGATCCAAGTGTAAAACATTTTTTATGAAATTGGAGTCCTGTTACATTAATCAAATCCTAATCTTCCATTATTTTAAACACTTGCAGCACATGTCCACTAAGTCTCCTTTCTTCCAAGGTAAACAAACCAATTTAATTAGTCTCTCTTCATAGGATAGGTTACGTGATCACTATCTTTTTTATGGTATGGAGTTCAAGTCTGTGAACAATAGTCAACATGTGGTCTTGCATACGTTTGGTACACTGGAATGATACAATGTGCTGCTCTACTTGTGAATGTTTTATTAATGTTATTTAGGACGCAATGAGCAGTTATATGTTCCCTTAAATAGTTATGGTTCAGGTATTGTACATATTGCTTAAGTGTTAAATCTGGTATATACCAAAGCAGACCACAGATTGTCCTTTATAATTATGTGTGGTTCATAGCTCAGTGCTTATGTAACATATATAGTTGAATGATGAAGATGGTTGTTGGATACAAAGGCCAGCATAAAGAGGACAATGTTTACTAGGTAGTAGTATAGAATGTTTGTGCTTAGGTACTTGGATGCTTAAATTGAGTTGTTTGCTAATATTTGATGGTTTTGGCCTTTCTCTGTATCCCACCTGTAGGAAGGAAGCTTGGTTTAGAATTATGAAAGCCCCCCCCCCGATGGGATAAGAGTGCCACAGAAGGAGGAGGTGTCAGGGACGATGGTGGGTGAGTGCGACTCGCTCTAAGCAGAGTGGGAGTCAGCTACTTTGATTAAATAGGCTGTGCTGGAAGAGCTCCCCCCCCACCCATAATCATGAGTTGATCCCTTTAAATATAACTTAAAGATCTACTGACACCTTGATTATAACTTTGGAAAATATAACATTTGTACACAACGCAGCTTTATATTTCTCATTAGCTCTGTAAATCTTATCCCCATTATTATGTTGATTGCGCGCATGCGTAAGAAACATTTTGTGGCAGCTTTCTCCAAAGCAGGTTGTGGAGGTGTGGCACTGTTGTGGCCAATGCCCCCACAGCCTTAAAAGGCTTTTCCCGCTTCCCCCAATGCCGTGGCATGCTACTGCTGACACTAGTTCAGCCAGCGTGCCCCCAACTTCTAAAAAAATAGCTGCTGCAATCAGGGGCCGCCTCGTCATTGCAGCATCATCCGCTGCAATGAGGGACTGACCCCTCATTGCAGGACTCCCTTGCATTGTCCAATTGTTTGCCAAGGGGGTGCCCAATCCCCCTTGGCATCATGTCCACTCCCTTGGTTTTTTGCCGACGGGGGTGCCCAATCCCCGTCGGCATAATGTCACCCCCCCTTTTCTTGCTTGCTGATGGGGGTGCCCAATCCCCCGTCGGCTACAGCTGCCCCCCCAAAGAAAGAGTCTGATGGCACGCTGGGAGCCCACCCCAGGGTGCCACATGCCCCTGAAAACAAAAAACGGTCCCGCGATATCTTTTTTTTTTGTTTGTTTGACCTGTGAAAAAGGAAACAATCCCTCGGCAGTCTCCCTGCCCCCCCTCCCACAACCCGCACCACCCACTGTGCACCCTGCCTCCCCATACCCCTTCACCCCTACTTACCTCCAGAGTCTGGTGCGATGATCTTCGGTGGACCGGGAACACGTCTGCACTCTTCAAAGCTGACCACGAACTGAGGAAATGCCGGTAAGCTGTATAATGGAATAAATAGGCTTTTTTTCAACTTTGATGCATATCTCAGGCATTTTTTGGAATTTTGGCACCAAATTTTCAACATGGGTTTTTTGTGACCTCTCCTCATGAATTCTATCACTGTCATGTTGTTAATCGGCTCCAAAAGGTGATTCCATGGTCACTGTGCAGAATCACCTTTTGGGATGGATTAACGAAATGACAGTGCCAGTGTTCATGAGGTGGGCACTCAAAAAGCCTATGTTGCAAATTTGGCAGGAAAAATCCAAAA
This sequence comes from Neoceratodus forsteri, assembly GCA_016271365.2. Taxonomy (NCBI): domain Eukaryota; kingdom Metazoa; phylum Chordata; order Ceratodontiformes; family Ceratodontidae; genus Neoceratodus; species Neoceratodus forsteri. The sequence continues at coordinate 127,745,003 of JADMNL010000025.1, read as the reverse complement.
AATGACTGTTTTACGAGTGTGCGTTGTGCAGTTGCTATGCACTCTCGTGACTTTTCGAATTTGCAATATTTTCACCCCAGATTTTCAACATTGGTATTTTTTCATACCTCCTTGTGAACAATACAGCTGTCATTTTTCACACCCTGGCTGAAATGTGTTTTCGCACTTCCGGCGCAGAATAGCGCGGTCGCTGTGGGAAATCAGTGTTCAGGACAGATTACAAAAATGACAGTGACACTTTTCATGAGCAGAGGTCCTAAAATGCCTAGATTGAAAATTTGGTGACAATACTCCATAAAATGACTGTGTTACGAGTGTGTGTTGCGCAGTTTGCACGTAAGCTCGTAAGTTCACAAATTTATAATATTTGCAATCCAGATTTTCAACATTACCATTGTTCTGCACCTCCTTATGAACAGTACAGCTGTCATTTTTCACATCCTGGCTGAAATGTGTTTTCGCAGTTCCGGCGCAAAATAGCGTTTTTGCTGTGGGAAATCCATGTTCAAGCCACATTATGAAAATGACAGTGACACTGTTCATTAGCAGAGGTCCTAAAATGCCTATGTTGAAAATTTGGTGATGAAAGTCCATAAAATGAGAGTCCTACGAGTGTGCGGTGCGCAGTTTTCACACACGCTCATACCTTCGCAACTTTACAATATATTGACTCCAGATTTTCAACATTGCCATTTTTCCACACCTTCTTATGGAACAGTGCAGCTGTCATTTTTCACATCTTGGCCGAAATGTGTTTTTGCTCTTTCGGTGCACAATAGCGCAGTTGCTGTGGGAAATCGGTGTTCAAGACACATTAAGAAAATCACATTGACACTGTTCATGAGCAGAGGTCCAAAAAATGCCTATGTTGAAAATTTTGTGATGAAAGTCCATAAAATGACTGTGTTACGAGTGTGCGTTGTGCAGTTTCCATGCACCCTTGTAACCTTGCAAATTAGTAATATTTTCACGCCACATTTTTAACACTGGCATTTTTCCACACCTCCTTATGAAGAGTACAGCTGTCATTTTTCACATCCTGGCTGAAATGTGTTTTCGCACTTCCGGCGCACAATACCACAGTCGCTATCAGAAATCAGTGTTTGGGACAGATTAGGATGAAGTCAGGTGGGGGGGGGAGTGACCGAGGTGCCAACGCAGGCAGGAGCCCAGTACAAAAGGGCAGCCTGCAGCGCTGATAGATGCAGAACGAGCAAGTGAGGTAGGGGGAGTGAGTGAGCTCAACGGAGCTCTGTTGGGACTGCTGCGGATTTCTTTGTGGGCAGAAAAAGGCAGCAATGCATGTAGAAAAAGGTGCCAAAAGAGGCAGAAGTCCAGTACAAAAGGGCAGCCTGCAGCACCAGGAGAAACTGAATGAGCTTGTAAGACAAGGGGAGTGAGTGACCTCAACGTAGCTCTGTCGGGACAGCTACTGATTTCTGATTTCTTTGTGGGCAGAAAAAGGTGCCAATGCAGGCAAGAGAACAGTACAAAAGGGCAGCCTGCAGCACCGGGAAAAACTCAATGAGCGAGTAAGAGAGGGGGATTGAGCGAGCTCAACAGAGCTCTATAGTGACTTGCACATTTCTTTGTGGGCAGAAGAAAGTGGCTATGCAGGCAGGAGCCCAGTACAAAATGGCAGCCTGCAGCAGAAATGTGACGAGCGAGTGAGAGCATGGAATGAGCGAGCTCAACGGAGCTCTGTAGAGACTGCTGCAGATTTTTTTGTGGGCAGAAAAAGGCACCAACAGAGGCAGAAGCCCAGTACAAAAGGGCAGCCTGCAGCACCAGGAGAAACAGATTGAGCGAGTGAGAGAGGAGGGGTGGCCTCAGCAGAGCTCTATTGTGACTGCTCACGGTTCTTTGTGAGCTGCAAAAGTGATAGCATGAGCAGGAGCCCAGTACAAAAGTCCAGTCTGCAGCGCCGACAGAAACAGAACGAGTGAGTGAGAGAGTGGGAGTGAGCAAGCTCAATGGCGGTCTATCGTGACTGCTGCGGATTTCTTTGTGGGCAGAAAAAGGTGGCAATGCAAAGCAGGAGCCCAGTACAAAAGGCCAGCCTGCAGCGCCAACAGAAAAGGAATGAATGAGTGACAGAGGGGGAGTGAGCGACCTCAATGGAGCTGTGTCAGGACTGCTGCAGATCTCTTTGTGGGCAGAAAAAGCCGCCGATGCAGGCAGGAACCCAGTACTAAAGGGCAGCCTGCAGCAGCAGCAAGAGAAACAGAATGAGTGAGTGAGACAGGGGGAGTGAGTGACCACAACGGAGCTCTATCATGACTGCTGTGGATTTCTTTGTGGGTAGAAAAAGGCGGCAATGCAGGCAAGAGCCTAGTACAAAAGGCCAGCCTGCAGCACCGGCAGAAAGGGAATGAGCGAGTGACAGAAGGGGAGTGAGCAACCTCAATGGAGCTGTGTCAGGACTGCTGCAGATCTCTTTGTGGACAGAAAAAGCCACCAACACAGGCAAGAACCCAGTACAAAAGGACACCCTGCAGCGACGGGAGAAACAGAATGAGCGAGTGAGGGAAGAGGAGTGAGTGAGCTCATCGGAGCTCTGTTGGGACTGCTGCAGATTTCTTTGTGGGCAGAAAAGGAAGCAATGTACACAGGGTTACGGTACAAAAGGACAGCCTGCAGCAGTGGGAGAAACAGAGTGAACGAGTGAGAGAGGGGAAGTGAGTGAGCCAGCTCAATGTAGCTCTATCGTGACTGCTGCAGATTTCTTTGTGGGCAGAGGAAGGCGGCAATGCAGGCAGGAGCCCAGTACATAAGGGCAGCCTGGAGCGGAGGCAGAAATGGGATGAGCGAGTGAGAGCGCGGAATGAGCGAGCTCAACGGAGCTCTATCGAGACTGCTGCAGATTTCTTTGTGGGCAGAAAAAAGCGCCAACAGAGGCAGGAGCACAGTACAAAAGGGCAGCCTGCAGCACCAGGAGAAACAGAATGAGTGAGTGAGACAGGGGAGGTGAGCGACCTCAACCGAGCTCTATTGTGACTGCTGCAGATTTCTTTGTGGGCAGAAAAAGGCAGCAATGCAGTCAGGAGCCCAGTACAAAAGGCCTGCCTGCAGTGCCGGCAGAAAAAGGAATGAGCGAGTGAAAGAGGGGGAGTGATCGAGGTCAACGAAGGTCTATCGTGACAGCTGCAGATTTCTTTATGGGCAGGAAAAAGCGGCAACACAGGCAGGAGCCCAGTACAAAAGGCCAGCCTGCAGCGCCAGCAGTAAAGGAACAAGCGACTGAGATAGGGGGAGTGAGCGACCTCAACGGAGCTGTGTCAGGACTGTTGCAGATCTCTTTGTGGGCAGAAAAAGCCGCTCACGCAGGCAGGAACCCAGTACAAAAGGACAGCCTGCACCAGTGGGAGAGACAGAACCAGCAAGAGAGTGAGGGAAGGGGAGTGAGTGAGCTCAACAGAGCTCTGTTGGGACTGCTGCGGATTTCTTTGTGGGCAGAAAAAGGCACCAATGCACCCTGGGGCCCAGTACAAAAGGGCAGCCTGCAGCGCCAGGAGAAACAGAAAAAGCGAGTGAGGGGGGGAGTGAGTGAGCTCAATGAAGCCCTATCGTGACTGCTGCGGATTCCTCTGTGGGCAGAAAAAGGTGACAATGCAAACAGGAGCCCAATACAAAAGGCCAGCCTGCAGCGTCGGCAGACACGGACGAGCGAGTCACAGGGGGAGTGAGCAACCTCAACGGACTTGTGTTGGGACTGCTGCAGATTTCTTTGTGGGCAGAAAAAGCCACCAACAGAGGCAGGAGCCCAGTACAAAAGGCCAGCCTGCAGCGCCAGGAGAAACAGAATGAGCGCGTCAGAGAGGGGGAGTGACCCACCTCAATGGAGCTCTGTCAGGCCAGCTGCAGATTTGTTTGTGGATAGAAAAGGGTGCCAACGCAGGCAGGAGCTCAGTACAAAACAGCAGCCTGCAGCACTGGGTGAAACGGAATAAGTGAGTGACAGAGGGCCACTGAGCGAGCTCAACGGACCAACGCAATCAACATTCGGCATTGACAAATGCTTGTTTAGTATTGAGGTGATAAGCATGAAAGTAGTATAGTCATTCCTTAAGGGTTCATCAGCTCCTGTTGCTTCTTCCCAACCTGATGCCATGATACTTTGCTTGTGACATCACAGTTTTTCCCATAGCAATAGACTGTGATGTCACAACAAAACATTACATAATTTCAAGCAGGGAATAAGCTATAGAGGTAGATGAACTCCAATGGATAAAGATCTTGTTTTTGTGGCCATTTCTTCAGTAATAAATAATGGTGAGGAGAAATCTACAGAAGATATATAAAGTACACGCTGAACTGTGTCAAAATATTGTGTTTTCCAAAGTTTTCCCAAAGGTGTCAGTGGCTCTTTAATGGTGGTGCATACACTGGAAGCTCCAGTGTTGCATGTTGAATCCAGTGCTACACTGCTACTCATTATGAATAGCATTCATTATGAATACCAGCCTAAAGAGTCTTATTTTCAAAACATGTATTGGTGCTCAATACCATATGTCCTTTAGGATGCAAAATTTAATATATTGTACTTGTTATTCATTGACCAACTGTAATATAGGACATGGTTACATACTGTTTTGTATGAAAACCACCCAGTTTAAAATCCTTGTATTGCACATTGGAAGCTGTTGTACGACTTCCAAAATGTTGTTTTGCACATTCTAAATTAAATGAAAGCAACATCGGGGACAGCGTCAAGTCCTACAGCTCATTACCTCTGTCAGGCAGAACAAATATTTGGTAGCCAAGGATAAGTCAGAGTAAATTTTTAGATATATTTAGACTATCACAGGAAATACCATATTATATCTGAGGGGTGGTGTTAATTTGGCTGAGGGAGTTCAGAGGAGAGCTACCAAGCTGATCCTGTCACTTAGTACCGTGTCGTGTAGGGAGGGATTGGCTAAAGTTGGTTTATTTAGCCTTGAGAAGAGGAGGATAAGGGGAAATATTCTATGCCTATTTAAATTATTAGATACTCCGGACTTTATGGCTCAGTGTGGCATTATATTCTTTGATACATCATTCAGTCTAAGATCTCACAATAAACAATTTAGGATCCAGAGGGTAAACACTAAAAAATGGGACTACTATTTTTCTATTAGGGCCTCTAAAGCATGGAATCTGTTACCTCAGGAGTTGGTAAAGATTACGATGTTTAGTAGATTCAAAATGGAACTTGACAAGTATTTAATATCTATGTCTGATATGGCAAAATTCACCCCCTAGGAGTAGGAAACAAACTAGATGGGCACCTTGCCAAGTCCTGTTCTGGGCAGAGTTATACATCAGGCCATTATTTTATGACTCCTACTCCCCATTACTGATGTCGACAATTGCAGGCTCCTGTTGTGGGCCAGGACTCACTCTGTTTAGAGTCCAGGAGGACCAGGTTAATGGGAAAACCCCTACTCCTCCTCCCAGATGGAAGCCTTTAACATCATCGCTCTCTCTCCGGGGTATAGGGGACTTATAGAAAAGCCCCCCTACATTGGAGGTTACACTGTACATATTTTTACCACTAGTGTGTGAGCACTTACACAAGACCCCACACTGATGGACAGTTACACCCTTATACACGTTGTTTCTTGTTCTGCATTTTTTTGCCATCACTAAGCTGGTTAACATGATTAAGTTTGTCACAATATAGAGATTGGAAACGGAAGACTGAAGTGGGTGGGGGGATTAGGGACCTCTCATGTGTTGTGGAATCTGATACTGCTGAATGGAGCTCAGATTATCAGAGAAGGAGGGCTCATGGCTTTTGGATGCATGCAATAATGAAGTATGAACACTTGGGGGCACTGTTTCTAATTTGTAATGGGTAATAAAAACTTGTCATCCTTTCGCACAATGTGAATGGTCTGAATAATCCAGTCAAAAGGCACAAGGTCCTTGTAGCCCTCAAGAAACAGGGACCATCCTTTATCCTACTACAGGATACCCACCTTAGTAGAACAGAACATCTTAAGTTGGAGAGGTTTGGGTTGTCTCAGGTGGTGGCTTCCTCCTATGGGAGAGGGAAGAGAGATGAGGGGGCAGCAGTGCTGGTATCTCGGAATCCACCCTTTGATGTAACTTCTAGGTATGTGGACCCTGAGGGAAGACTGGCCATACTGGTGGGTACACTGGAAGTGGCACCATTGACATTTGCCTCCTTGTATATTCCCCCGGCTCCCCAGCAGCCACAGTTCGAACCCTATGTCACAAGATCACAGAACATCAATCTGGTACTTTGGTGATGGGGGGAGATTTAAACCAGATCCTAGACCAAATTGACACTTCCAATCCGAGGCCCTACTCCGGGAATGGCAGTCAGTAGGGCTATGAAGGAGAGTATAAAGAGGGCTTTTTGGATGAATGCCTGGCGATTATTGCACCCCGGGAAAAGGGAGTTTATTCATTATTCACCACCTCATGGGTCTTATGCCCGGATTGGTTATATGTTAGTATCCTGGGAACACCTACGCCAGATATACGACTGCGCCCACATTCCCTCAGCCTTATCGGACCATTCACAGCTTGCCCTAAAATTGGACTGGGGATCAGAGAGAAAAAACACACTCTGGAAACTCAATAACTATTTATTAAATCTGAAAGAATTTACTGATATGGTAAAGGTGAAAATCCCACAAATACTACAAGATAACAACCACTCCGGGGTTTCATGTGCAGTACTATGGGATACTGTTAAGACAGTCTTATGAGGGGGACATATTTAAATTTGCAGCGCACTCAAAAAACAACAGAGCATGCAATTGGAGAGGTTGCAGAAACAGCTGTTAGAGCTTCAGAATCTTCATGCCAGTGGGGATGCTGCAGCCCTACCTTTGTTACAGATCACAAAACAGCACATCCAAAAGTTAATAGATATTAAAATGGAACAAGCTCTGCAGCGGCTCAGACAGCAGTATTATGAAAGCGGCCCAAGGGCTATTCACCTATTGGCTCACAGACTGAGACATCAGACTGCCCAAGCCACAGTTACTGAAATTAGGAACCCCAACAATGGCCAGTTTACTCACTCTCCTAAACAGATATTGAGCCTTTTTAAACAATACTACCAGACCCTTTACATGCCAGAACAGGCGGTAGAAAACGCAAGGATCCAGACATACTTATCCAAACAAATCTTCCAAAACTCAACCGAGACTTGCAAAAACAAGTGGACAAACCCATACTTTTACCAGAGCTTAAAGCTGCAATTAAGAAACTTAAAATGAACAAATCTCCAGGCCCTGATGGCTATACGCCAGAATTTTTCAACAAATTTGATTGTAACCCCGCCGGTAACCCGGGGTTACTAGAATCCCAGTGAGACCTAGTGGCAGACAGGGAAGGCAGCTTGTGAAATTCCAGTTAAATGGATTTCACACTGTCTCACTCTGTTCTCAGGCTCAGCTGAGACTGAGGGATGACATCATTTTAGAGCTGTCGCAGCTGCATAAGCCACACTGGAATGTTGCAGCTAGGGAAGTTAGAATAGAATGTTGGGGAATTTGAAGTGAGTCAGTAGTAGTTCAGTAGTGGGCTCAGGAGAGAGAGAGAAGAGGTGTGCTGCAGCTGCAGGCCCTCAGAGCCCCTAGCTCTGCTAAAGAGCTATATTTTTGTTGAAGTGTGTGTTCTCACTTGAAGAGGAACACAAGAAGAGCCAAGTGAAGTGGTAGAGACCACTTTCAAAAGGTTCAGGGCCCCATCCCTGCGGGAATGGGGGGAAGAATTCAGCCTGCTTCCAGGGGCAATCCCCTGGCCTGGCTAGAGGAAGAAGAAGCTGCCTGTGAGGATTTGTGCTGAGGCACCAGATGTTTTTGTGAGATTTCTTTGAAGAGAGAAAAAACCTGTGGGGCACCTGCAACCTAGGGGTGAGTTTGCTCTGCTAAAGGGCCAATGTGTTTTCACCTAGGACAATGTGAATTTAAATGACTGTCACTGTGGGGTCAGGAAAAGACAGCCAAGTACAGTTAAAGTTGTGGGAACTGGACTGCTTAACTCTGTGGGGGTCTAGAGAAATGGACACAGCCACTCTTTAAGTATGTTTCAAGTTCAGCACATATTGGGATGGAAGAAACAGTAGATTAAATGTGACATACATTTAAGGAGAATCTACAAAGTAAAGTGTTTTCAGAGATGAGGTGTTAAAGTTCAGAGGAATGGCCGGGTATGATTTATGGGAGCAAGAGGTGGGAGACCCCCCATCTGGCGTGACCAGAGTCACCTCTACGGGTTTGCTTTGAGACACGTTTGCTTTCTCTCAGGTACTTGGCCAGTGCCTGAGAAAAGTACCCAGATGTGGGACTGATGATGAAGATTCCCTGATAGAGCCAGGAGAGCTCGTGTGTGATATGGGGAGCCACAAATAATTATCCATGATAAATGGGAGATAGTCCAAGGGCTGGCAAGGGAGCCGAGCCAGGGAAACCAGAGAAGAGTCTAGTTCGGGCCAAGTGCCCTGAGTGTTTCTAAACCAGAGGGTTTAAAAGTTTAGAAGATGAATGTCTGTCTCAAGAGAAATCTGCATTGCCAGGAGTGTAGCCCTGTGGGGGTCCATCTATGCTTTATTGTTCCCTTTTGTTGTGAATAAAAGCCACACTTTAGAATCCCAACTACTGTTTTGGACATTTCAGTTATTGCTTCCTGTGTCCAGAGTTACTTGGGGGCCCCTGTGCAGGGTAGCCAAACCTAATCACCATGCCAAGTGACACCTTTCTCCCCAAGTTTCAACTTATAAAAATGGAGGCACCGTGTCATAGGACCCAGGCCCCTCAACCTGTTCACTAGCCATACAGGCAGGGGTAGTAGCCTTCTCAGTTTAGAGCTGACTGGGGGTTACATGATAAAGAGATCATTGACACTCTTTTGACAACTTGTAAGGAGGCTCAAACTGGGGAGGCTATCCCAGAGACCTGGAATTACGCTATCATTTCCAGCATCCCTAAACCGGCTAAAGATGTTACTCAGTGTAGGTCTTTTAGACCAGTCTCGGTCCTTAATATAGATTACAAGCTCTATGCTTCTGTACTGGCCTGGCACCTAGAACAAGTTCTCCCAGTACTCATTAATCTGGATCAAACAGGCTTTGTGCCAGGGAGACAAACTCAGGATAATATTAAGAGAACCTTACATCTTTTGCACCATGCCACCCAGTCGGGGTCCCCATTCCTGCTTTTATGCCTGGATGTGGAGAAGGCCTTCAATTGGGTGGCTTGGAACTTCCTGAGTCTGGCCCTTGAAAAGTTTGGATTCTTGAGCTCCTTCATTAAAATTATTAATGCTATTTACACAAAAGCTAAGGCCTATGTTAAAATAAATGGAGAAGTGGCCTCACCAATCTCCTTGCTGAGAGGCACCAGACAGGGCTGCCCTCTTTCACCCCTTCTTTTTGTCCTCTATCTGGAACCTTTGGCCTAAGTACTAAGGCAGGAAAATAGGGTGGAGGAACTGTGGGTGGGAAGTGAGATCCATAAACTTGCCCTATATGCAGATGACCTGTTGGTCTATTTTAGCAACCCAGAGATAGCCCTGTCCCCACTCTGGGTGTATCTCAGGGAATTTAGTCAAGTGGCTGGCTACAAGGTGAACACCACCAAAACTGAAGTGTTACGGGTTAAGTACTCTCCCTCGGACAGTGTACGGAGGGCCTTTCCATTTAAATGGAATTTAACTCATTTTAAATACTTAGGGGTTCACCTGGTCCTAAACAGTACCCAGATGTTTTCACTCAATTATATCCTGATACTGGATAAATTAAAACTAGAATTGGAATGGTGCGCCATTATTCCCATTCTTTTTACACAGAGGATAGAAGCGATTAAGATGGTACTGCTACCTAAAATCCTTTACCTTGCACAAACAATACCGACTAGTATCCTGGAAACATATTATAATAAATTAAATAGAGGAATATCCCGATTTCTGAGTTCACAAAAACCCAGGATTCGGTATTCATTACTGCAAGCCCCCAAGTGGGAGGGAGGATTATCTCTCCCCAACCTAAAATGTTATCATATGGTGGCACACATCAGAACTATATTTTATTGGCTGACAGCTGGATATGTAGCAAAATGGAAAACATTGGAGATTAGAGAGGGTAAAATTACCAATCTATGGGGTACTCTCCTCACTGGAGGGGGGGGGTCATACACCCGGAGAGGGCAGGAGTCCATATACAGACTTTACTCTTCAGGTGATTTGAAATCCTGCAGAGAAGGGCTTTTAGGCCTTGAAGACCTCTACTGGAAGCGATTCTGTATATGGAATCATCCACTCCAGCTCAATGGGATGCTGGCTTTCGCAAATGAGAGAAAAATGGGTTTTTCCTGGTATGGCATTTCCTGGACGGAGATAACATTTTGTCACTCCAAGATTTGGTCATGAAATTTGGAATATCCTGGCAGGATAGATTCAGATATTTCCAAATTAAGGATTATATCCAGACACTCCTGCCTGGAGTCCGAGGGAGTCCACCCCCAACCCACTTTGTTAATCTGATACGAATGGCACTAGAGGGTAAGGCCCCGTTGGTAGGCATTATCTCATATTTTTATAAGGCTCTCCTAGTGAGGAGAGGTGACACAGCCCAAACTATAAGACATGCCTGGGCAAAGGACTTAGACATACAGATATCTGATGAAGTCTGGGAGAGAACCTGGGCAAAAATAAACTACACTGGGGAATATCGATTGTGAGCTGGCGGGAGTTTGCATGGAAGATTTTTGTAAGATTCTTCAGGACCTCGGCAGTCCAGGCAAAATGCAAAACAGGGAGGCCACCAGTATGTTGGAGGGGGTGCACTCAGTCCACAGTGGATTTAGTCCATATTATGTGGACTTGTCCAGAGCTCTCTTATTTTAAACAAGGTCTGCAAGGAATTCTTCATGAGCTTTTTGGCCCTGCCCTTCAGCTGACCACCACTGTTTACTTTTTAATGGATGTACCAGTCGAGCACAGAAAGCCTCAAATGGAAAAGTTAGTAAAAATAATTATTCTGGCAGCACAGAAAACTATAATGAAGAATTGGTTAACAGACAGAAAAATAACACTAGAGCAATGGGGAGATATAACGATCTCCATATACAGAATGGAAGCACTTAGAGCAACCCTCAATAAAACTTATTTGAAATTTGAACTCCTGTGGCAGAAATGGACTTTATACATGTCTGCCCAGTGGCCAGACTTTGTGCCTTAAGGGATCACTACTGGGTATGTTTGACATATAAGTCATGGGATGATTCAGAATAAACCGGCTTATGTTCTGTTTTGGGTAGCAATTACCCCGTATATGGCTGTAAACATAAAGGGAAGTTTATGTATACACTGATCAGAGTGATATAGGTTTACCCCAATGTTCTATTTTATTTTATTTTATCTTTTCTGTCCTGACTTCTTACCCCTTACCCTGGGTGTAACATTTTAAGTGACTGATGATGCATTGACTTAAGATTTTAATCATTTTCGAATCCACAGACCAGCTTTTATTTGTTTTCATTTATCCCTTTTTTGTCGATTGTAATTCTGTATGAATATTTCTTATTAATTTGTCTTGCATGTGACTGTTACTGTATGTAAATTTGTTTATTGTTCTCTAAAATTTGAATAAAAAAAGTAAAAAAAAAGAATGCATGAGATAGACATATGGCAATTCTAGTGGGGGGCTAGGAGGAAGTAGGCTGTTGGAGTAACTAGGATCTGCAGCTTATCCAATTGGTAGGTAAATGGGCAGACTGGGTGGGCCAAGCGGCCCTTATCTGCCATCAAAGTCTATGTTTCTGTGTTATCATTTGTCGTAATAACTGCTCTCACATTTCACCCTGCTGCCTTGAGTCACTCTCCAGCTCTTCCTAACGTCTACATTGCAGAGCAGTTCCAAAACTACTTCAGAGCCATTACTTTTCTTTCCATTACTGTACCTCAGTGTCTTTTTTTTTCCAAAGCTGCCTCATTATCAATTAAAATATCCTCGACTTTTGATCTCTTAAATGACAATATCAGCTGATGGGGAAAAAAAAAAACATGACAGTGTTCCCCTGAGGTCATTGTGGCAAGCCGATTAGGAAACATAACAAAAAACAAAAAAAAGATGGAACCTATAGACATGTGAACATATGGACTTGCTAGCAGATGAAGGCCTTATGGTTTATCAAGTCTGCTCAAATGTGCCGCTAGCAGCCTTTATACTGCAGCCGCCCCTCTCCCTTACTCAGTCCCATCCCCTTTTGAAGCAGTCCACTGTTCTACAGGATACCACTTCCGCAGGCAACACGTTCCACCCAGACACCACCCTCTCCATAAAAAAGTGTCTTCTCATTTCCCTCCTGATCCTCCCCCCTCCAATCTCATATCATGGCCTTGAGTGTCCCTACCCTCTCTTAACTTGAACAGCCTGTCCGTGCTTGTTTTATTTATTCCTTTCATGTACTTGAAGGTTGCAATCATATTTCCCCTGTCTCTCCTCCCTTCCAGTGAGTACATGTTCAGCTTCCTCAGCCTTCTCTCATAAGGTATGTCCCCTAGCCCTTGGATCATCTTTGTTGCCCTGCGCTGTACCCCCTCCAGTAACTTAATGTCCCTCTTCAGGTATGGGCACCAGTACTGCATGCAGTACTCCAGGTGTGGCCTAACCAGCAACCTATACAATGGCAGGATCACCTCCCCTCGCCTTAAGGATATACCCCTGGCAATACAACCCAGCATTTTGTTGGCCTTTGCAGCTGCCTTCCTGCATTGTGCTGGGTTGTTCATTGAGCCCCTAATGATCACCACCAGATCCTTCTCCTCCTCTGTCATGGCTAGCTGAACTCTCCCCCCCCCCCAAGCTGGTAGCACCTCCTTGGGTTTTTTAACCTGTAATGTAGCACCTGGCACATTTTGGCATTGAACCCTAGCTGCCAGGTGTCCGGCCAGGTCTGCAAAATTTTGACAGATCATCTTGCAACCCCTACCACCCTCCTAGGTCATCCACTACTGCTCCCATCTTGGTATCATCTGCAAACAGACTGATTTTGTTCTTGATGCCAATCAAGATGTCTGCTATGAATAACCCAAACAACATCGGTCCCAGCACTGAACCCTGTGGTACTCCGCTTGTCACTGCCCTCGGAGATGAGAGCTCCCCTCCCACCACCACCCTCCTCTGCTGTCTTCCCTGTAGCCAGTTTACTACCCATCCCACCATCTTTGCCCCCACCCCAGTGTCTTCCAGCTTACTTCCTATCTTCCCATGCAGCACTGAGTCAAATGCCTTACTGATGTCCAGGTACAGGACATCCACTGCATGGCCCTTGTCCAACTGTCTAGTTATCCAGTCATAGTAATCCACCAGATTGGTCTGACAGGATCTGCCTGTGAGAAACCCATGCTGCCTACCATCCTGCTGTCCACTGGTCTCCAGAAGGGACACCAGCCTCTCCTTCAGGATTATCTCCTTCGGTTTTCCCATGATGGATGTGAGGCTTACTGGCCTGTAGTTTCCCGGTTCATCCTTGGGGCCGCTCTTATGGAGGGGTACCACATGAGCCATCCTCCAGTCCTGAGGACAGATCCAGAAGCAAATAGTTTGATACCTTTTATTGGACTAACATTAAAAGGTATCAAACTATTTGCTTCTCGATCTGTTCTTACAAGGACCAATATGGCAACTAATCTATTTCTTGTATCCAGTCCTGAGGTAAACTCCTGAGTCCTGAGAGGCATTGAACAGGTCTGCCAAGGGCCTCACCAGGATTTCAGCCAGCTCCTCAGTACCCTGGGGTGAATGCCATCTGACCCTGGTGCCTTGTCCACCCTCAATGCCCTCAAGCCCTCCAGTACCCTGCCATCTGTGATTCCCCATCTGTCACCCCATTCCTGCCCTCCCACCCCCTTGGTATCACCCCACCTTTCTTCTTAGTAAACACCAAGCAGAAGTATTCATTAAGCATTTCTGCCTGCTCTGCCCCTGTTTCCACCTACCCCCCCATCTCTTTTAATCCTTACTATGTCGTCCTTACAACTTCTTTTCTCCCTAATGTACCTGAAGAAGTCCTTCTCCCCCTTCTTAATGTCCTGCGCCAGCCTGAGCTCTTTAGACAACTGGGCTGCCCTTACTGCTTTTGTCACCTCCCTTGACTCCTTCAGGTAATCCTCTCTGTCCTCTCCCAGCCCAGTTTTTTTGAACCTCCTAAAGGCGACTCTTTTCTTCCTAACATTTTCCATGACCCTCTTGCTCACCCAGCTAGGTTTCATGGCCCTAGCCCTCTTACTCTTGACCCTGATGCAGGCTGTTGACTTTAAATAATTTAGCTACAAAAGAAAGATTTACTGCAGTATTAGCAGAGTTTATGTGTGTTTGAAAAAAAGTTCTGATTTCTTTCTGTCAGTAGTGCTGTTCATGCTATTTCAGTTGCCTGTCCCACTAAAATAAATGCTTAGCTGAGATGAGTGGCTATCTACTTAGTTGGATTGCAATATTTTGCTTGTTTTTGCAAGGAAACTTAACTCTCAAATCCACTTCTCTCAGAAAATGGGGGACAGACAGACAGAGGGGTGGAGGATAGAGAAAGACAGACAGGCAAATGACTAATGAAAAAAAGGTGAGGAAAAAATGTATGTCCAGTAGTTATAAAAAAATAAAACATAAGGTGGTGTAGTTACTTGAATTTAATACACACTTACTTGAATTTAACACACACCCTCAGTGCGTGATGCTTGAATAAATCCCGAGAGCCTTTATGTAGCATCACATACTTTGAGTGTGTATTAAATTCTCATAACGCACACCACCCCATGTATTATTCTCTATATAACTATGCAAAGTCCTCATATATATGTTACCATTTTTTAAGAACTGTCCCTATTTTGTGTTACAAGAATATCACTGAACAAATTCAACAAAATGGTTTAACGACACCCACCCACCTTCATTTGAAAAACGTAGCTAATCTCTCATACTTACCTATTTTTTGAGTAAATTCACATTTTTCTTTTGTATAAACACATTAAAGAGCTACCGACACCTCAAAGAAAACATTAAAAAGCTTAATAATTAGGTACAATTCTGCCTGCATTCCATTTATAGTCTATATATTTCTCTTCCCAATTATTTATTACTAAGGAAATTTGCATGAATGTATGCTCTTTATCACTTAGAGTTCCTTTAGAGTCCATCTGCCTCTATAGTATCTCCCTACTTCCAGTCATAATCCTCTGTTGTGACATCACAATCTGCTGTCATGAGAGTAACTGAGATATCACAGTCAAGCAGTGCTCTGTGACTTCAGGTATGGAGAAAGCAGCAGTACTAGACAAACTCTTCAGGAGCAAAGATCATGTTTTCATACAAACGATCTCAGTAATAAATAACGGGGAGGAGGAATACAGCACAAATGGGAACTACATGCTGGTCTGTGTCTAAATATTAGGTTTTGTTAAAGTTCTCCTGAACATGTCACCAGCTCTTTAAAGAGCAAATCCCTATTATAATAACAAGTTTAAAAACTCTAGATTTATACCAGTTATGTTAAAACTGTATTGTTTTCTAGTTATTTATTTTCATTTACTTTCCCCCTGCTGTTAGTCTACTAAATATTGTAGATAATGCAGCACTTATTTCACTGACTCATTCAAAATGAATCTGACTCACCCCTGCTAAGCACACAACTTCTGTTTGTGACATCACAATCGGTTGCCATGCTAAGCACTATGGTGTCATAAAGAAAGGTACTGTGAGGTTAACAGGGGAGCGGCTATTACAACAGGATCACTGCCGTGGTGCATGGCATTCTACCAGGGATTCGGGCAGGGAGGGGGGGTTCTGCTTACTGCCACATTGCATGGCATGCTACCGGGGATGCAGGCGGGGGGAGGGATCACTGGACTTCCAGGGAGAGCAGGCTGCTGTGCTGCTGGCTGTAGTATGGCAGCCTGCCTGTGGGTGGACACCCACTTACATCTACTTGTTGTAGACTTATCTTTTGGAGGCGCATCGCTGGATGCTCCAGGGATGCACCTCCAAGTTGGGTTATGAATGGGGCTGCGCGCTATATGCATGGGCATGCCTCCTGCACAACCTCTTCAGATACACTGCATAGCATTGTGGGTGGTGTGCGGTGCATCTGCGATGCACTGGTGCATTGGTACCCTTGCTGAATCACGCTTGTGCACAAGTCGGGGATGTGCCGGTGCATCTTGGATGAACTGGGCGCATCCCTTTTGTGAATCCTGCCCAATAACCCTAAGGCTGTTGTCATGTTTCCGCATGAAAAACAAACCTGGAACAGCAGCCACTGTATTCTAATACATTTTTGTTACAGGCTGCAGTGTGAGCTCTGGGAGACAGTACTTTCCGATCATAACAGTGTTCCTTTTCTCCTGTGGAAGCCATAAAAGGGTTGTATTTAGGAAAACAAAACCTTTGCCCATTTCCTTCTTTAACTAATGCCACCTTTGATTGTAGAATAAATTTGGTCACTTTTCTTACTAAAGTTGGGAGCAAGGGGAGCAAGACAGAGAGAGACCACGCTTTTTTCTGTTGTCACTTTCAGTGTCTCTCTCTCTCTCTCTCCTTCCCTATACAGAGGTAGATAGCTGTTCAAGAGTAAGGATTTTGGCAGTATTAGTAGAATAAAAAAACAATTCTGCCCCTTAGGCTGCTGTCACTTTTCTACATGAAGAACATGGTACATTTCAGATACAGGCTGCAGTGCAAACTCTGGGAGACAGTTCAGGACCCAAACACATAGCCACAGTGCATTGGATCTCCCAAGAACCAATAGGCGGGTGGGTGGGTGGGTAGTGACACAGTTGTCAGAGCCCGAACTTGCCTTTAAACTGCCTCACTCAGAAACCTCATGTAATAAGGAAGTATCGCAACCAGAAGTAGAGGGGAGGGGAGGACAGAGATTGGGAATGTCATAAAGCTGATCAGCTGTTTGCTGACCGGCATTATGCTAATGAAACAGACAAAGTGCTCTCTCATTAGAGCGCTTCATTCATTTCAACTACACAAAGTTTCTGCCCATAAACTGTGAACCACTGTCATACTTAGCTTGCATGATCACTGGTTTGTCAAGGACGAGCCCAATGCATCTTGACCTGCATTGGGCTAGTCTGTGACACACCTCTGAAATGCCATTCACTGTAGCAAAGCATTTCTTACGCAAGCACAAGCAATGTAAAAAAAAGTAAAGAGAGAGAGTGTTTGAGAGCACTTTTTGGTGTGCAAGGATGGCGGTTTAAGTGGACAGAATTACGAAATTAAAACTAAGTTTCAGGCTTGAGGCCTGCTACACTTAAAGTATATAGCACCGTGTTGCACAGCAGGACAGGCAGCAGCTCAGGAATGCAATTAAATAAATAAACAAACAAGGGCCTTCAAGATAAAAACAGTCACACAAAAATAAAGAGCATTAGTTGTTTTCCTGCCCAAAAATGATAAATGCTTGCCATTATTTTTTGTTGTTTCTACCCATTGTATTTTTGTAGCACTGCTGTACTGTTCCTCTATTTGTATTATAAACTGTACCCATGTTGCTGTTGTTCAACTGTTCTCCTTTTGTTGTACTCTCCCAGGTCATGCCTGAAAATAGTCATTTTATGGCTAGTGCACCTACCCGGTTAACAAAAACTAGAAAAAATAAATAACTGGCAATCAGATAACAGCTAATTGTCAGGTTCATTTCATGCAGCAAACAGATCAGTCTGGTCATATGCAGAGATCGGGGTTGTAACAAATCCACTTTCCATCGTGATGCAGGGCTCAAGATTATTGACACAGAGGACAACCACAAGAGGGGGGAATTTACCTCTCATAACATAAAAATGAAATTTTCAGTTAATTAGTGTACCAGATTTACTATAAAATAAAATCAAGAAGCACATAAAATGATTCACATTTATGCTTCAGTAGTAATGGTGGTGGTTGGGGGTTGGGGGATTTCTCAGATCAGGCCCTGGACAGGAGTTATCCTTTAAGAAACTCTACTACTCTGTAACTGTTAAGCATGACAGAGCCACAAACTGTGTAAATGTAAGCATTTCCCCCCCTGCCAAGGCTCATTTACAAACATGCCTACATGTTACCTGGATATCTTATTATTCATAGGTTGTTTTTCTTACCGCACCACGCATTAGGCCAGATTTCCAAAGGTTGATGCAGTGTCTATGTGACACTGTGCATCAAACCCTTGCAAAGCCACAGCTGCACCAAGGCTGAATGCTGCAACTACATCCGATCTTATATTCTCTGTTGCAGCTGCAACATTTGGACCTCCCTTACGTCAGCTTGTGGCAATGTTTGGCTACAAGCTGCATGTCAGAGGCCCCAGCATTAACATTCACTAGACCAATGAAATGTAATCTAACTGGTGTCAGTTTGATGCACAGGATGGAAAATCCTGTTTGTTTGTTTTTTGGCACAAGCAAGGTGCACCATATATTTGACACATAGGGGACTTGCGGCCAAAAACAGATTTTGACAATATGGTCCCTTGTGTCAGAACAGTACATTCACTGTATCATTGTTAAACAGTGGCTGTTGTTTGAACATTGAAAATTCCATTACTTTGGCTCATGGATATTTTACTGACCAGGCAGTGAGAAGAGAGCAGCTGGATCTTTACCCATGGTTTATTGCAGGATTTGCTCATGGCTAGAGACCCAGACTGATTGCAGGAATTTTGATGCCCATTGTACAATGAAAGCTAGTTATACTGTAAGTCAGCCACTGTTATGTACACTGAGTCAGTCAACTCACATCATAAGAACCTGTTTTATTTATTTATTTATTAGCTTTTATTGACCAGGTGATCACAATAGACACAGCTGTGCCTATTTTCAGGTATAGTCCAGAAGGTTATAAGACGATCAGTAAAATAATGACAGGCAAGGTGCAATACCATAAAGACTGGTGCAACTAATTAACAAATACAACAGTGCATGTTGTGGAACAGAATCACAAATATAAGATATAAAATTAATGAAAATTCATAAGCAGGCCAGAACAGTTAGTATGCTATAGGCCATCTCGGGTGCATAGACAACAAAACTGAGAAGGCAAGCGAAATGTACAATCAGCTAGCACATTTGCCTAGAAATGAGAAAAGCACATAGACTGGTTCAGTTTAGACTATGCTGATGGTTATTTGACCATGGGGAAACTAACACTGGGAAGTTTGTTTATTCAGTTTTGTTTGCTTGTTTTTTCATGCTTTCTTTGAAGAGGCTTAGATGTTACAGAACAGGCAGCCACACAACATACTCACAGATGGAAACTGGAGCATCCTATTGCGCCATAGGACTACAATCACAGTGACTGATAGTCCAATCGACCAATGAGCATGGTAGTGGTGTAACATCAAATAATGTCTTCATTTGTTAAGATGCAGTCACTATGAGTGTCTAAATACCAGTGAGTATAATAAATGTTTTTACTCATGGGAAATGGCTACATGATTAGTTCAGGGTTTATTTACAATGGTTTCCAACTGCAGCAGGATCTGGTTACAGCTTGGAGAAGGTACAATTTGTGCAATATAGCTTGAGTACAAACATAGACTTTTCCCACAGTTACAATATTTAACATTTCATCTATCATCACAAGTGGAGAGGCACTTAGTACCCAGCAACAAGACCTCAACAGATTACAGTTACCTTCCATGTAAGTCTCACATGAATAGATAAACCTTCATCATATTAAGCATACGATTTGGGTACCTACGGGTTGCAGTCACTCATACAACGAAGTATCCAAGCTTGCTCTGGTACAGCAGGGCCTAAGCTATGAGCAGTGCAGAATGTCCTGTCCTCGTATAAGATCAAACATGGAGTAAGGGGTGTATAGACCGGGCGCAGCCCAAAAGACAGGTTGTTCCAAGCCAGGTGGCTGGCATGGGAGAGGCAGCTGGAGCATGCTCTCCTGTTCATGGGAGGGACAATATATTCCAGACTTGCTGCAGATCTAAGTTTCCTCCTGGAGTGACCTGGGCTCCACCAAGACCAAGATGAATTCAGGCACCTTATCTGCAGTACACATGTACTTGAGGTGTACAAGCTGAAGTTGCCTGCAGTCATCTGGGTTCAGTCTACAATATAGTGTGCAGTGGTGCCTATCATGGAGTGTATTTAGTACAAAAGGAGCAAGCCTGTTGTACAAAACAGTTAGCTTGCTTCGGGCTGAGTTGGCCCCACTGTGTAATATATTAGTATCTCCCGGTACTCCAACAGAAGAGTTAACACTATGTTAATGCAGGCGTGTAGGGGTAGGAAAGCAGGCCTTATTCGTTGTACAGGAAGACAATTTTTGGGCCAAGTTGGGCCAAGTTTTTTAATTAGATTTTCAATGTGTAGATTACATCTGAGATGGGGGTCCAGCCACGTGCCCAGACATCCTAAATTTCCTTATCTCTCAATCTTAAGGATTTTCACTGTATGCTTGACTTAGTGCCTCTGGAGCCTGTTATGTTGAATGTATAACTAAATGTCTTTATTGTTAAGTATTTTCTCACTGTAAGCTTGACTGTAGTATGTTGGAATCTTTCATGAATTGTCATGAATTGAACTTATCTGCCATTGTCACCAACTGTATTGTTTTTGGTTGTAATTCTCGGAGGTCATGCCTGAAAATAGGCAAATGTTTATTTAGTGCACATACACACACACAATGCAGTATGGTTGTCTGCTGAAAATCTGCTGAACAGTTTTGATTTTTTTACCTGGTTTGCCTGCCATTTAACTTCTCTACATATACGGGTGATATCTGAGGGAAGAGTAGGCTGTGAAACAGAGTTGCATGCGTGCAACAGATGGTTAACACTACCTTAGATCATCATGAGATCTAACTCACTACAGTATACAAATATTTATTTACAGTTATTTCATTATTTTGTTTTTTTATTAAGCATGGAAGGTGCACTAGATAAGCACTTTAACACAGATTGTGAATCTGAGAAATGTGGGGTCCGTACTTGTAGTGTTTGTGAAAGTGGCACCCCCCTCATCCACACACAGATATAATGCTTAGGGGGTCTCCTCCCCCCTTAATTAACCCTCCATCTGCTTGAATGATGTATTAGCTAAAAACAATGTGCCCTGTGGGTCAAACTGTATCTGAAAAAGGCATCTTCTGGGTCAGACTGTGTCGGCCTGTCAGTTCCGATCAACTGTGCCTTGCCCTTTCTCCCATAGTGATGACAGGAATACAGTTACTGACCGGATATTCTGAAAAGTTGTGGGCTTTATTTTAAGATTAAAAATAAAAAATTGTGTTTATACATGTGGAGACGGTACCACAGTCAGCAGTGGAGAAGGAAGGAGGACACCCGCTGTGGGAGCAGTAGCATGATCAGTGGCTCAAATTAAAAAAGTAAATACATGCTTTTATTATATTCAACTGTTTCATAACTGTAGGGCTGAAAAGAATTATTAAAAAAATGGCCGACTATGTTTATGGATGGATGGTTTCATCAATTAGAGTGGGAATAAAATGGCGACATTTTAAAAGCTCAGTATTCTAATGGCACAGTGATTTTTTTTTTGTACTGTGGTTTCCTTTACTGTACTTGTTTTTATCTGTGCATCAACCAATCAGGATGCAGGAATTTCCCTGCCCATTTTGTAACACCAAATAATTATTTGACTTGTTCACATGACATATGTACCATCACTGTGCACCCAAAAATACTAGAAGCCATACCAGTCTTGAGTAATGCCCCAGTATTGCCCCAGTACAAACCAATGTTTCAGTAAGTCTCCGAAGGTCTAAGTAACACTATTATATTATTACTTGTAACACTGGTTAGATGCATGGAGAAGGATCCATACACAACTTCCCCCTGTTTTGCCACCATTATCATTGTTTTGTGCCAGTGCCTAATTGTGGCCCTTACTAGGATAGTGGGAGGGCTGGAGAAAAGTAATACGTCCTTGTGCCCAAGCACCCTTTTGTATGCTCATTATGCCCTAAAGCACAATTTCTCCTTCCTGTGTTTTCTTCTGCCCTCGGCTTCTAGCAGGAAGTAATGCCATGCGATGGGCTGCACGCGACCATAATAATACAGACCATGGGGAATTCGAGGCATTATGGTAGAACCCTGACCCCATATCAAAGAAGGAAGAAGCTGTTGGCCCATAGAGTGTGGGGAAAGTGTGTGCTT
Organism: Neoceratodus forsteri; assembly: GCA_016271365.2. Taxonomy (NCBI): domain Eukaryota; kingdom Metazoa; phylum Chordata; order Ceratodontiformes; family Ceratodontidae; genus Neoceratodus; species Neoceratodus forsteri. Next base: position 127,722,864 of record JADMNL010000025.1, on the reverse strand, counting down.
AATGCCGAGCTGCACAGAAAGCAGTCCTAGTTCTGGGAGAGCGGTTAAGACACCGGGAGTAACAGAGACTGGAGCATACCATCTCATGTATCTGTTTTTTGTTTTGTGCTTATATTTGAAAATGTAATTGTTTATATTTGAATATGTAACTGCTTTTGTTTTTAAATTGCAATACTGTTGTAGTATGCTCTTTATGTAACCGAGTTGCGCCCGAAAAAGACCCTTTACACCAGTGCACTTACCTGTTCAACAAACTGAAATAAATAAATATATAAAATCAATAAATAAATACCCATGGTAAATAAATATCCATGGGTGTAGTAATACTGTCTTATCAACTCTGGCTATGCTCTTCCTCTCCACCCAGTGCCTAGTGGAAGTGCAGGGGACTTCGCAGTCCAGCGACTGCAGGTCAAAGCACAGCTAGTAGGGCAGTTGGGTCCATATTTGTTTTTTTCTGTTATTCCCCCTGTCGTTGAAGTTCACATTAAGTATACAAACCCCAGCAAGAGCGGCTATTGCAGAGCACAGTAAAAGCAGCAAACACAGCAAGCCCAGACTGATCCCATCATGACAGTAAGTGAGAGTTTCCGTGTTGTGGTGGTGAGTTCAGTGGAAGTTAAGCTGACTGTTGCAAACTCGAGAAACCAGAAAATAGTTTTTCTTAAGAAAAGTATTTCCTGTCTATAACAACTGCTCCATGCCACTTGATGCTTAATGGAGCAACAATGACATCAGGGAGGGCGGGCTCAAACTAACACATTAGAGGGCAGGGCCGCCAATAACTTACCTCCTAGCATACAAGGAGAAGAAACAACTGCAAAATTTTATGCCAGTATGGTGAAACTTAAATGAAAGCACTTTCTTGCTTCTCAAAATTAAACTACCGAACCTGCTAATTCTGCACATATTAAACTGATAAATCTGATAAATGTTTGGATATTGATAAGCTGGACCACCACTGTATGTTATTTTACTGTATGTGTATTTAAACTGTGATGTCTATAAGATTAATTGATTTTTTACACTATTTTAAAAATGTGCATGGTCCACTACTAATGTAGTGGAAGAACAATAAATTGCTACTACTACATACAAGGAGGGCAAAACACCAGTGTTCACATCAGCAGTGCTACATACTGATACGAGGAAAGGTGAGTATCTCCTTGCCACACAGAATTAACCCTTGCAACCCAGAAAGGCACAGTAGTGTGAAACACATTCCATAGGAACCTAGAAAGGAACAATAGCACTACAGATATTACATAGCAACCCAGAAAGGCACAGTAGCACTACAGATATTGCATAGCAACCCAGAAAGGCACAGTAGCACTACATATATCGCATAGCAACCCAGAAAGGCACAGTAGCACTACAGATATTACATAGCAACCCAGAAAGGCACAATAGCACTACAGATATTGCATAGCAACCCAGAAAGGCACAGTAGCACTACAGATATTACATAGCAACCCAGAAAGGCACAATAGCACTACAGATATTGCATAGCAACCCAGAAAGGCACTGTAGCACTACAGATATTGCATAGCAACCCAGAAAGGTGCACTAGCACTACAGATATTACATAGCAACCTAGAAAGGCACAGTAGCACTACAGATATTGCATGGCAACCCAGAAAGGCACAATAGCATTACAGATATTGTATAGCAACCCAGAAAGGCACAGTAGCACTACAGATATTACATAGCAACTCAGAAAGGCACAATAGCACTACAGATATTGCATAGCAACCCAGAAAGGCACTGTAGTACTACAGATATTGCATAGCAACCCAGAAAGGCACTGTAGTACTACAGATATTGCATAGCAACCCATAAAGGCACAGTAGCACTACAGATATTACATAGCAACCCAGAAAGGCACAGTAGCACTACAGATATTGCATAGCAACACAGAAAGGCACGGTAGCACTAAATACATCACACAGCAACTCAGAAAGGCATGGTAGTGCTAAAGATATTGCAAAGCAACCTAGAAAGGCACAGTAGCACTGAAGACACTGCACAGCAACTCATAAAGGCACAATAGCACTGCAGACATTACAGTGCAACCCAGAAAGGCACAGTAGCACTCATGACATTACACAGTAACTCAGAAAGGCGCAATAGCACTAAAGACATCACGCAGCAACATAGATAGGCACAGTAGCACTACAGATATTACATGGCAACCCAGAATGTCACAGTAGCACCCAAGACATTGCAGAGCAACCCAGAAAGTCACAGTAGCACTCAAGACATTGCACAGCAACTCAGAAAAGGACAGTAGCATGAAAGACATTGCAAAGTGACCTAGAAAGGCACAGTAGAGCTTGAGACAACGCACAGAAACCCAGAAATGCACATTGGAGCTAAATGCATTGCATAGCAACCAAGATAGGCATAGAAGTGCTAAAGGTGTTGCATAGCAACCCAGAAAGGTACAGTAGCACTGAAAAGGTTACATAGCAACCCAGAAAGGCACAGTAGCCCTAAAGACATTGCATAGTAGCCCAGGAAGGTACAGTAACACTAAAGACTATTCATAACAACCCAGAATGGCACAGTAGCACTAAAGACATTGCACAGCAACCCAAAAAGGCATAGAAGTGCTAGAGGTGTTGCACAGCAACCCAGAAAGGCACAGTAGCACTGAATAGATTGCATAGCAACCCAGAAAGGCTCAGTAGCACTAAAGACGTTGCATAGCAACCCAGAAAGATACAGTAGCACTGAAAATGTTGCATAGCAACCCAGAAAGGCACAGTAGCCCTAAAGACATTGCATGGCAACCCAAAAAGGCATAGAAGTGCTAGAGGTGTTGCACAGCAACCCAGAAAGGCACAGTAGCACTGAATAGATTGCATAGCAACCCAGAAAGGCTCAGTAGCATTAAAGACATTGCATAGCAACCCAGAAAGATACAGTAGCACTGAAAATGTTGCATAGCAACCCAGAAAGGCTCAGTAGCACTAAAGACATTGCATAGCAACCCAGAAAGATACAGTAGCACTGAAAATGTTGCATAGCAACCCAGAAAGGCACAGTAGCCCTAAAGACATTGCATAGCAACCCAAAAAGGCATATAAGTTCTAGAGGTGTTGCACAGCAACCCAGAAAGGCACAGTTGCACTGAATAGATTGCATAGCAACCTAGAAAGGCTCAGTAGCACTAAAGACATTGCATAGCAACCCAGAAAGATACAGTAGCACTGAAAATGTTGCATAGCAACCCAGAAAGGCTCAGTAGCACTAAAGACATTGCATAGCAACCCAGAAAGATACAGTAGCACTGAAAATGTTGCATAGCAACCCAGAAAGGCACAGTAGCAGTAAACATATTGTGTAGCAACCCAGAAAGGAACAAGTAAAGTGGTAAAGCATTGCATAGCAACCCAGATAGGCACAGTAGCACTATAGAGATTACATGGCAACCCAGAAAGGTACAGTAAGTGCTGCAATATTATAACGTAGCACAGAAGCACCAATCTATTGCGGTGACATTGCACAACTATCCAGGAGGTGTGTAGTACAAAGAAGTGTGACAATCAGTGTATTAAATCTAGGAGCTCCACATATAACCCAGCACAGTATCGAAGAGACCATGCATAGTAACTTAGATAGCATGTGCTAAAAGATTTTGCATATTCAAACTTGATTATACTCTATGGGAATATGACTCATGGACCGCATACCCACCCCAGCCTATCAGCATAAAGGCAAGTAAGCTAAAGTGAGAAAATGTTGACACTCCCGACCAGCACCACTGCGTGATAGTCTATTTGCATTTTATGTAACTGATAATGACTGTAACCAGACTCCCCTTCAGTGTTGATCCCCACCATGTCTACTGCATCACATCTTAAGAAGGGTTCACATTGGTCTAGCATAAGACTGAGATAGGCAGGGCCAGGTTACTTCCAGACAGCCCCTGAAAGCATAAGTAGGTCACATGAGGAACTACCCTGGTTCATAGGGTAGGCTGTTAACAGTCCAAGGTGGATCTGTATTGCCTGACTACAGCAGCAAAGTTCCAGAAGAGCACCTGAACATTCCAGAAGAGGACCATTAATGATCCAGAAGAGGGCCAGAACATTCCAGACGAGGACCACCAATGCTCCAGAAGAGGACCAGCACATTTCAGCAGAGGATCTAGAATTTAGTTTAGTTTCTTCAGTTTGCTTTCTTAAAACCCTGTTCTGCAGTCTAGGCATAACTTCCAGGCAAGCACTAGAGGCTAACATTTCTTCAGTTTGCTTCTTTCAGTGAAATCCTGTCCTGTGGTCCAGGTTGGTGTGACTTCCAGGCCAGCACAAGAGGATACAGTGATTACTGTTTGCTTTCATCACACTCTGTCCAGCAGGTATCACTAGACCACATGGGGTGTCGAATGAGCTCAGGGAGCCTGGAGGTAAGTGCATCAGTGGGTTTGAGTTTGGTGGGAAGAGAGGACAAGCGTGTGAGAGCCAGAAGGAGTAGGAATTTAGGGGTACCCAGAAAAAGCAAAAAACATTCAACTGTCTTGATTATAACATGGGGTCATAAAAAGACTCAGTTTAAAATTTGTGGTTAGAATGTGATAAAAACAACTAAGTTATGAAATAACAGTGAATTATTCCATTTACTCATGACATATTTTTGCAGAGTTTGGCCCCTAATATTCAACATATTCCTTGTACTACCCCACCATAGGAACATGACAGGTGTCATTTTTCAAATCCTCTCCAAAACATTTTATCGTAGTCACACTGCAAAATCACATTTTGAATGACACCTGAGAAATTCCACCTGTCTTGATCATAATATTAGGTAATAAAAAGACCGTTGGAAATTTGGGGTCAAACTGTGGGAGCCCACTGAAAATTAAATGTTGCCTCTCAGCTGGCCTATCCTGGGTAAATACAAATCTAAAAATCTGTAAAAGCAGGACAACACTGAGAATGAGACATTGGGCTTGGTTCCAGAAGGGGGACACAGGGCTTGCATCAAGCCCTGTGTCTGATGCAAAGGGGGTCACAGATGTGCCAAAGCCCCTCGGATGCAGAGTAGTCTGACTCTCAAAGGGGTGGTGCATTTGCAACATTTTTCCCACTTTACGGCTGCTTGCGCCAAAGGGTTGGCACAAGTGCCATGATCCCAGACACAAACCTAGACCAGGGAGAAGATGGTCTAACTCCCTGCATCCTGTGTTCTGGACTTGCAGCAGGGCTTTTGAGGCATGTGCCTTTTGGCACCGCACTTGCCGCAATGTTTGGCACAAGTCACAACTTGCATCAAACGCCCAGCCACAAGTCCATTCTGGCACCAAAAATCTTTTGAGAATTGGCCCCATTGTATCTAATCTGGTCTATTCTGGGGTAAATCTATAGTAAAGTGTGTAAAAGCAGGACCCCAATACAGCAGAGCCCCTACTGAACTATGCATCTGTGCTGCTCTAACCTGGCAAAATGCACAGTAAAAGCTGGACCGCGGTGAAAATGTAACTTGCCTTTCAGCTGGGCAATCCTTGGTAAATGCATTATAAAATTGGGTAGCAGCAGGGCCCCATCAAAAACAAGAAATTGCACCTCAGCTGTGCTGTGCTGGGTAAAAACAGTCTAAAATTGGGAAAAGCAGGATTCCACTGAAAACAAGATAGCATCTGAGCTGTGCTATCCTGGATAAATACAGTACAACAATGTGTCAAAGCAGCACCCAATTGAAAATGAAACATTGCATCTCAGTTGGGTTATCCTGGGTAAATATATTGCAAAACTGTGTAAAAATAGCACCCTACAGCAGAACCCCACTGAAAAGGAGATGTTGCATCTAAGACGATCTGTCCTAGAAAAATACATTATAAAATATGGACCACATTAAAAATGAGATATAGCATTTCACCTCTACTACCCTGGGTAAATGGAGTATATAACTGTGCAAAATCAAGACCCCATTCCAAATGACATATTACAGCTCCTCTGGTCTGACTTGGGTAAATATATAGTAAAAATGTGTACAAGCAGGACATGGTATAACAGCACGCAAGCAAACATTTGGCATTGACAAATACTTGTCACTAGCTCCTGCATCCTGGGCTGCATCTTCTTATCATTTAGTCTTACAGTTCCTTCTTCTGTATATGTTAATTGCTGGAAGTACTGTAAGTAACACTTTCCATGGTACAAAATAATGCTTTTTGTAGAAACTGCCATTACCTAAAGAAAGGCTTTGGGCCGGCCCGGTGGCGCTGAGGGTTGAGGCGCTGGTCGCCACACCTCGCGCCACGCTGGTGACCCGTGTTCAAGGCAGACAGGATTTGCCGCGGGTCGGCGAGGAGATGGATTGAGCATCCAAGGACTGCTCTCCATCTCCGAGGAGGAGATTTAGGCGGCGGGGCTTGCCTGACCCTAGCGAGGCTGGGGGTCGACAACACGTGGCTACAAACAGGCCGGAGTCGTGGCGGGCTGATTGAGACACCGCGCGGGGCGTCGCGTGCACCCAGTCGCTGGCATCATTGCATGCCATGACCGCTGGGAGGAAAACAGCGAAAAAAGAGAGCCGGCAGCGAAGTTGTTCACCAGCGGCCCATTCCTGGAAGGGCGCCTCCCTGGCATGGATCCGTTGGGGTGGGTTGAGTCGCTCCCCACCACCCTGCTGCGAAGGGTAAGTCGCGGGGTGCACAAGGGAGGGGGTCTGATGTCTGGGGATGGCGTGGGGGGAACATCGGAGGGCGGGGGTCGTAGCCGGAGCTCTGGATGAGAGAAAATAATACCCAAAAAAAAAAAAAAAAAGAAAGGCTTTGTGTAAGCTGGAAAACTTGTGTAGCAAATGTTTTGTTGGTCCAATAAAAGGTATGAAATCACATAGTTTGTTCATTCATTTTCCTAGTAATTTAGAGGCTGATTTCCAAAATAGGGTCTCAGACTTACAAAACATGTCTGAAGCTAATCATCACCATTTTCAAACAGTCTTTTTTTTTCCAGAAAAATAAAAATGTGTCTGCGAAGCCTGCAGGGAGTGAGGGATTCTACCATTGCTTGTAACTAGCACATGACAGAAGTACAGTATTCTTGTGATCTCCATTTAGGCATTGTTCCATGTAGAGACAAAATCTCAGCAATACAGACAACTATGATAATTTGTGATGGGTTTAATAAGACATGCAAGTCTGAATCCCATTTGAAACTCTAGCCACTGGTACAAAAATATCTTCCTGCTAAATTAGAATTGAATCCTTAAGGAATCAAATTCTTGTTCAAGCCCTGTCCATCTCTACGTTTGACATAACCCACAACATGAGAGCAAGAAAATATTTCTTAGTTTTAATTTGTGTAACTGCCCCCCCCCCCCAAAAAAAAGTATGTGGCATTTGAATATGATGATGTCCTGAGTAGTAACACCTGATTGGCTACATTTCAGTCAATCAGGTGTTACTATTCAAGAGGATAGCATGACATTCATTCAGGGGTAGGGGTTAGGCAGCATGCCCCAGGGTCAAGAAATCCTTCTTTTGAATACCACCCCAACGGGATCTTATTACATGACAAGCAGTACCCCATGCTATAGCACTACTGGGTGACAATCTTACTTTTCTGATTCTAGAATTATATGTCAATGGATCACCCAGAGCCAATCAACGATGAGAACAGCTGTATCTCTTATCTTGTGTACAGCCATCTCCTTGCACTAGCCAGCCAATGCGCACATTCCAGACTCTGCAGTCTAATTTTCCTACATCTCTGCACCATGCCAACCAAAACCAGCTGCCAAGAATGCCCCCCCCAAAAACAAAACATTACAAAAGTTTTGATTTCTTAGGGCTCAGCACCACACCAGATTAACTTTTCCATTACTATGGCTCCCCACCAAGCCATGTGAACTTTTCCTAAGGCTTTCCACCACACCATCTCTGCTTAAATGGACACCTCACAATGCCATGTACATCCACAGTGGCCAATATCGGTCAAACCAAGAAAAGACAATGGTGGAGCGTACTAGTAATGGTCCATAAAAATTGGAAAGAAAGCTTCTTTTACTATACCCAACATCATATCTGGGTGATACATTGCCATATAATGTGATTTTGGGTATAGTAAGGTCAGTCCCTTGCTGTTTAGCAAGAGTCTCTCATACGAGTTGGGCAGACAGAACCACTCATCTTCACTTCCTGATCCTCTTGCACAATCAGCACGAGAGACTCTTGTTAAACAGTAAGAGACTAACCTTACTATACTCATAATTATATTATAACTATACAAAGTCCTAATAAATACTTCACCTTTTTAAGAACTCAACTGTCCTCAATTTGGCTTACAAGAATATCATTGAACAAAGTCAACAGAATGGTTTACAGACAACACCCCCATTTGAAAAACTTAGCAAATCCCTCATGCTTCCCTATTTTTAGAGTAAATTCACATTTTTCTTTTGTATACACACATTAAGGTAATTTCTAAGGATGAGTTTGGGTGCTTAAAGTTACTATTCTTATCTGTCAAATCTGCCGACTTGTGTGATTGTAGCTGTTTCACAGCTTCAGAACAAATGATCTTTTAAGCAATATGGCATGACAGGGCATGAGTTACTATGATAGGGCATGAGTTACTGGGTATTTGCCTATGCTTCGTCTGGTATATCATAAGGCCAAAGGTCGAGTGACTTGAAACATGTGAGATGTGTTTAAATCCCCAAATTCCCCATGCCCTGGTGTATCTTATTGTGATTATATAAGGGATCCATATGTAAAAATAAATACTTGAAAACTGGTCTTTTTAAAAATAACTGTTGAAGTATTTTTTTTAAGTTTTTCTACCTTAACCTTTCACAGTAAGAAAATAAATAGTCCCTCACCACAACCAGCATTTGAAGCCCCTAGCAGTAGTTTTAGAATGTTCTTCCTGTCAGTTATCATTGGAAGACCCTAGTAGTAGCTTTATTAACAAGCATTTGTCAATGCCGGACGTTCGCTTGCAGGTATTTGCAGTGGTGTTTGGCACGTATGGTGCTTTACCCTAATACCCTGTGCGATTGCTGGTATTTGCAGTACAAATTTTCAGCATGACCATTTTGTTACCCCCACCTCATAAAATCATTTAAGACCTCTGCTTATGAACAGTAGCGCTGTTATTTTGTTAAGCTGTCCTGAACGTTGATTTTCCACAGCGACCACACCATTCTGCTCCACATGTGCAAAAACACAGTTTGGGCAGGATGTGAAAAATGACAGCTGTAGCATCCATAGGGTGGTGTGAAGGGGTGGCAATGTTGAACATCTGGGTGAAAATACAACAATTTCTCAGAGATTACGAGCGTACTGGAAGCTGCGCAATGAACGCTCATGACACTGTCATTTTGTGGACTTTTGTCACCAAATTTTCAACATAGGCATTTTGGGACCTCTGCTCATGAACAGTGTCACTGTGATTTTCATAATCTGTCCTGAGCATTGATTTCTCACTGTGACCACACCATTGTGCGCTGGATGTGCAAAAACGCATTTCAGCCAGGATGTGAAAAATGTCAGCTGTACTACGAACATACGAACATATGAAATTTGCCAGCAGATAAAGGCCTAGAGGTCTATCAAGTCTGCTGGAATGTGCAGCTAGCATCCCTTATTCTGCAGCTGCCCTCCTTCCACTCTTCCCCTACATTAACCTTCCCCCTTGTCCTGTCCCATCCCTTTTGAAGCAGTCCACTGTTCTACTGCATAGCACTTCTGCAGGTAGCGATTCACCCAGCCACCACCCTCTCTGTAAAAAGTGTCCCTCATCTCCCTCCTGAACCTTCCTCCTCCAGTCTCATATCATGGCCGCTGGTGGCCCTTCCCTCCCTTACTTTGAACAGCCCCTCTGTACTCGTCTTGTTTATTCCTTTCATGTATTTAAAAGTTTCAATCATGTCACCCATGTCCCTCCTCTCCTCCAGTGAGTACATGTTCAGCTCCTTCAACCTCCTCTTGTATGATAAGTCCCCCAGCCCCTTGATCATCTTTGTCACCCTGCGCTGCACCCCCTCCAGTAACTTAATGTCCCTCTTCAGATACGGGCACCAGTGCTGCACGCAGTACTCCAGGTGTAGTCTAACTAATGACCTATACAGTGGCAGAATCACCACCTCCCTCTTCGAGGATATACCCCTTGCAATACAACCCAGCATTTTGTTGGCCTTTGCAGCTGCCTTCCTACATTGTGTAGAGTTGTTCATTGACCCTGTAATGAGCACACCCAGATCCTTCTCCTCCTCTGTCTGGGCTAGCTGCACTCCCCCTAGCTGGTAACTCCTCCTTGGGTTCTTCATCCCAAAATGCAGCACCTTGCACTTTTTGGCATTAAACCCCAATTGCCAGGTGTCTGACCAGGTTTCAAGCTTTGCCAGATCATCCTGCAACCCCTGCCATCCCCTAGGTCATCCACCACACGCCTACCTTGGTATCATCAGCAAACAGACTGATCTTGCTCTTGATGTCCCATGATATGTCTGCAATGAATATCCCAAACAACACTGGTCCCAACACCGAGTCCTGTGGAACACGCATGTCACTGCCCTTGGGTGTGAGAGCTCCCCACCCACCACCACCCTGTGTTTGCCTTCCCGCAAGCCAGTTTCCTACCCATCTCACCAGCTTGCAGCCCCTGTGCCTACTAACTTCCTTCCCAGCCTTCTATGCGGCACCGAGTCAAATGCCTTACTGAAGTCCAGATACAGGACATCCACTGCATGGGCCCTGTCCAGTTGCCTAGTTCCCCAGTCATAGAACTCGACCAGATTGGTTTGGCAGGATGTGCCACGTATGAAGCCATGCTGTCTGCTGTCCTGTAGTCCCTTGGCCTCTAGGAGGGTCACCAGCCTCTCCTTCAGGATAGTCTCCATTAGCTTACCCACGATGGATGTGAGGCTCACTGGTCTATAGTTTCCCGGTTCATCCTTAGGGCCACTCTTGTGGAGGGGCACCACATGAGCCATCCTCCAGTCCTGAGGTACACACCCCGAAAGTAGTGAGGCATTAAATAGGTCTGCCAAAGGTCCTGCAAGGACCTCTGCCAACTCCTTCAGTACCCTGTGGTGGATGCCATCTGGGCTAGCGCCTTGTCCACCCTCAGTGCTTTCAAACCTCTCGAACTCTGCCCCCTGATTTCCCCATCTGTCACCCTCCCCCTGTTTCTGCCATTTCTCTCCCTTGGGTGTCACCCCCTCTTCTCTTTAGTAAATACTGAGCAGAAGTACTCATTTGAGTGCTTCTGCCTTATCGCCTCTTCCACCCAACCCCCTCCTTCCTAATCCTTACTATGGTCCTTACAGCTCCTTTTCTCCCTGATGTACTTAAAGAGTCCTTCTCCCCTTCTTAATGCCTTGTGCCAGCCTGAGTTCCGTAGATGCTTTGGCTCCCTTACTGCCCTTGTCACCTCCTTAGATTCTGTCAGTACTCCTCCTTGTCCTCCCCTCCCTGTTTTCTTGTACTTCCTAAAGGCAGCTGTTTCCTCCTTACCTTTCCATGATCTCCTTGCTCCACCAGCTCGGTTTCTTAGCCCTAACCTTCTCGCTCTGGGCTTTGCAGCAGAGTTTTGGTTGCCTCCACTATCTCAGCTTTATGAGCTCCCACTTCTGGTTAGTGTCCATACTAGATTGAATTCCAGCCAGTACCCTTTACCACTTCCCCATCCTCCCAAAGTCGGCCCTCCTGAAGTCCAGCACTCTAGTGCCAGATTCCACTCCTTCCTTGCCCATATCCAATGTGAGCCATACTGAGTGGTGGTCACTCCCTGACAGTGTTTCCTCCACTGTAAGTTCTCTCACAAAGTCCCCATTTGCCAGCACAAGGTCAAGGGTATTCCCTAACCTGGCTGGTTTACTGACCATTTGCAGCAGGAAGTTGTCCTGGAAGGCATCCAGCAGTACCTGCTCCCTTCTGTTCCTGGTTGTTGGGGTGCTCTAGTCCACTCCTGGCATGCTGAAGTCCCCCACAATCACCACACTACCCTTCTTGCAGGTCCTCCTGATCTGTCCCGCTAGTTCCCTGTCTAACTCCTCCGTCTGAGATGGTGGTCTGTACACCACTCCCATTCTAAGAATCCTATTCTTGGAATCCTGGATTTGCATCCAAAGTGACTCCATACTACCCTCCTCCCCTTCCTCCCTTACACACTTCAGTCCTTCCTTCACATATAGTGCCACCCCTCCTTTCCCAATCACCCTGTCCCTAGAAATAACCTGTACCCTGGTACAGACAGGTCCCAATCATTGTATTGGGTGGCCCATGTTTCTGATGATAGCTGCAATGGCCACCTCTCCCTCTGCCATGAGAACCTGTAACTCTGCAGTTTTCCTCCCAAGGCTCTAGCATTAAGGTAACCACCTTCCACCCTTTTACCCCCTCCCATCCTGCCCTCCTTTCCTAGCATCACCAATAGTACTTGCCATTTGTCCTTTGTCACTGTTATGGGGGGTTAGCTCATATGGTTTCCCAACCTGTGGTCTCTGCTTATCTATTCCCCAACTGCCACTCCCACTCCTAGTTTAAATTCCCAACTCCTCTATGTACTCCTCCATCCTCTGTTTCAACACTTTCTTTCCTCCTCACTCCAAGTGCAGTCTGTCCTTGGCATAGAGACTACTGTTCTCCAGGTCCCTCCCACCCCAACAGCCCATACCCTTTAGCACAACAGCAGGTTCTTAGCCATCCATTAAATTCCTCTATTCTCAGCTTTCTTGTTGTGCTTGCCTTTGGCACAGGAAGTATCTCTGAAAAAGTTACTGATCTTCCTGCCCCCTCACATAATTGTGCTAGTTCCTCAAACCTCCTTTGGACTATATCTACTGTCTTGTCAGCCAGGTCATTTGTCCCAAGATGTATAATTAAATGAGGCTTGTCCCTACCCCTTCTAGCATATTTCAGAACAGATTGGCCCACCCTTTCCACTGTCATTCCTGGCATGGCCTCCACCCAAATGCGACTATGACTCTCCCCCTTGCTACCCTATCTGACTCCTCTTAGTATTGAGTCCCCCAGCACTAAGATTCCACCCCTCTTACTCCCCGCTTGCTTCCATTCATCTCCCTCTCTCATTTCCAGCTCCTCTTCTTCCTCCTGCACATTATTTCCCCCTGTTGCAATTCTCCCAGCAAAACTTCCCCCCGTTACAGTTTGGTCCAGGCATTTATCAATTACTCCTCTAATTTCATCATTTCCCTCCTCCACCATCTTCCTCTCTAGTAGTGCACAACTATTTTCTGAAGACCCTTCACAAATGCCCGCTCCCTCTCTCTTCATAGTAACCTGTTCTCTCCTTTCCACTCCATGACTTTTGCCACTTCTTCACCTCCCCTCACAAGTCCCTATCTCCTCCTTCCATTTGTCTTTTGTCTCCTGACCTGGTTTCCCCAGTAATCATTCTTCCTGGCCTGGGCCCCTTTGTCTCTGCTTCCCTTCTTCTGACCCTTTTCTCACCACTGTTGGCTTAAATCGCCCTCCCTCATCTCCCCTTCTTCCTCCTTCCAGTACTGGGCTAAACCCCACCCCCATCTGCCTTGCCTGTCTTAGTTCCTCCTGCAGACCCTCAATCTCCTAAGTTTTTCTATGTGGTTGCACACTAAACATCCTCCCACACTCCAGGCAATTTTTAGAAAGAATGGTGCACCACAGTTGTTGCAGCCTACCACCCTACCCATTGCTGTTGTTGCCCACCGGCGACCCCCCCCACCCTGCCAGATGCAGGATACCAAACACTCCCTCAAGTCTCTCCTCTCCCCCATCTATCAGTGCAAAACATTTTATTTCCCGTACCTCCTTTGTTGCACACGTTTAGATATATTGAGCAACTGCTTTTTATATTCCTATCCTTCCTATCCACACTCAAAAAGAGACTTTAAGTAGTCATTGCACAACCTTCTTCAAACTCCTACTCCTCCTTTCCCCAATGCAATATCAATGCGAAGAAGTAATAATGAAAGCCCCTAGATTTGCATTTACTTCCTTTCCACTGTTCATAAGGAGGTGTGAAAAAATGCCAGTGTTGAAAATCTGGAGTGAAAATATTTCAAATTCTCGAAGTTATAAGTGTGCGTGGAAACTGCGCAATGCATGCTCGTAACACAGTAATTTTTTGACAATTTTTCACCAGATTTGCAACATAGGCTTTTGGGAGCCCACCTCATTAACAGTGACACTGTTGTTTAGTTAATCAATCCCAAAAGGTGATTTTGTGCAGTGACCATGAAATCACCTTTGGGGACCGAATAACTCACATGACAGTAACTGAATTCATAAGGTGGGGTCCCAAGAACTCCCTGTTGAAAATGTGGTGCCAAAATTTGCAAAACTGCCCAAGATAGCCACCTAAGTTGAAAAAAAAAACATTTATGCCATTATACAGCTTACCGTCATTTCTTCAGTTTGCGTTCGGCTTTCAAGAGTGCAGACGTGTTCCCACTCCACTGAAGATCATTGAGCAGGCTCCGGAGGTAAGTATGGGGTGAGGAGGTGGGGTATACAGAGGTGGGTGGGTTAGGGAGGGCACAAGACACAGCGAGGATGGTTTTTGTTTTCACAGGTTTTAAAAAAACAAAAGATGTTGCAGTACAGTTTTCCCATTTACAGGGACAATGGGCATGCTGGGGTGGGCTCCCAGCATGTCACCTGGGTGTTTTTTGGGGGGGGGCCTGGAGACAATGGGGACTGGGCACTCCGTCTGCAGATACAATGTGTTTGGTGGGGGCAATAACAAGGGAGCAGAGTAGACGGCAGCAGAGGGAGGAAGTGGGAGGGATTTTATTAGCAGGCAGAGGGAAAAGGGTGACGTCAATATGCTAAACACACACACGTTACCACTGCTGATTGCAGTGGTGCTTTCTTAACTGAAAACAACTGCAGCCAAACTGCTGTCATACACAGCTCATGCATCCATTGGTGCAGTAGGGTTGCACACATTACACTGAGCAGTGCATTGGACAGGGAGGTCACACACCTTCAAAAGTGTACTGTCCCAAAACATTCCTTGCACATGCTGCTGGCGAATGCAAAATAAATAAGCATTTGTCAATGCGAATGTTGCTTGCTTGATGTGCTATTTAGGTATTTGGAAGTCATTGGGTGCAAATATTGAAAATTCAGCGAACTTACGAGCGTGCGTGAAACTGCACTACGCGCGCTCATAAAACAGTCATTTTTAGGAATTTTTTCACCAAATTTTCAACATAGCCATTTTAAGACCTCTGCTCATGAACAGTGTAACTGTGAATTTCTTAATAGTCCCATACATTGAGTTCGCACACCGACTGCGCCATTGTGCGCTACATGGGTGGAAACACATTTTGGGTAAGATGTAAAAAATGACAGCTGTACTGCTCATAAGAAGGTGTGGTAAAATGGCAATGTTGAAAATCTGGAGTAAAAATAATGAAAATTAAATGAACTTACGAGCCTCTGCGTAGGAACTCTGCTTGCCTTGCTAAAGTAAAATGGTCATTTACAATTTTCCACAAATTTTCAAAATAGGCTTTTGAGGCCACCTTAGGAATGCTGGCACTGTCATTTTAGTTAATCCAGGCCGAAAGGTGATTTCGGCGCGGTGACTGCGAAATCACCTTCGAACCGAATCTTTCATGACAGTGACAGAATTCATGAAGGAGTCCCAAAACCCCATGTTGAAAATTTGGTGCAAAATCAATCAAAAATGCCTGAGATATGCAACAAAGTTGAAACCCCCATCTAGCCCATTATACAGCTTACGGCATTTCCTCTCGGTTCGGTCGGCTTTGAAGAGTGCAGGCGTGTTCCTGGTCCAGCGATGATCGTCGTCGAGCTCCGGAGTAAAGTATAAGTGAGGGGGTGTGAAAAGCAGGTGCTCAGTGGGTGGGTGCGGGTTGTGGGAGGGTGGGGAGACAGCGATGGAGCGTTTTCTTTTCTTACAGGTTTTTTTTTTTTACTCAGATGACGGGACATTTGCCACAATGGGGTGGGCTCCCAGCGTGGCAGCAGGGAAAGCTGTTTGGGGAGATGGAGCCGATGGGGATTGGGCACCCCGTCGGCAGACGATGCAGGGCGTTTGCCACACTGGGTGGGTTCCCAGCGTGGCACCAAAGATTTGGGGGGGGGGTGACGCTGCCGGCACACAGCGGTGGTTTTCTTTGAAGAGAAGACTCCCGCTGTCATACACAGCACCGCATTGATTGGTGCAGGACCGCTACGCCTGCTCAATGGAGCAGTGGATTGCACAGGACAGGCACACCTCCAAAGTGTCCCATTCTCCCAAGACGTTCCTTGCGCATACGCACATGCGAACGTAAAAAACAAATTAAGGCTTTTAAGATTCTGAATGCATACCTGTATACAGGCAGCGAAGAGAGAGAAAGAAAGAAGATAGCACTATTGGGCGGGCAAAGAGAGAGAGAGAGAGAGAAAGAGAGGAGGGAGTTTTGCCACACTAAGGGAGTCATAATGCACCGGAAAAGTTATGAATGCCCTGAATGGGGCTAGAGAGGCAGAAAGCAAGAGAAAGAGTGGCACTGAGGAACAAAATTACTGGCTAGCCTGGAGAAGCAGGGAGACAGAGCAGTGGTTTGCCACACTAACTGATGTAAGTGCAACCCTACCCATGCTGGGGTAAGCAGTTTTTGCTATATGGGTTGGTGGGGCTGGGAGAGGCAGCTGCAGCACTGGATGAGAGACTTGCGAGCACTTTTTGGTGCGTGATGGTGGAAGTTTAACTGGATGGAATGGGGAAACTAAAACCAACTTCCAGGCTTCAGGCCTGCTACGTTTACAACGTACTGTATAGCACCATGCTGCAAAACAGTATAGGCAACGGTTCAGGAAAGTAATTAAATAAATAAACAGGGACCTGCAAGATAAAAACAAGCATTTGTCAATACCAAATGTTTTTGCTTAAAGAGACTGCATTTAGAAACACACAAAAAGCGTGTATATAGTGCATAATTGTATAATGCTTACTGAAAATTACCAAAGTTATGAGTGAACTTTGAAGAGTTTCAATGTACCCTAATAACTTTGGTGTTTTGTTAAGATTTTGACCTCAGATTTTCAACATAGTCTTTTTATGACCCCTCTTCATGAACCTGCTAGGTTACATTTTTCAAATACGTCCCAAAAGGGGATTTTGTGGAATGACTGCAAAATTACCTTTTTGGATGGATTTGAAAAATCTCACCTACCTTGTTCATGGGGGGTGTGGTCCAAAAAAGGCCATGTTGAAAATCCGGTATCAGGTCCACTGAGCGACTGCTATTACTACACAGCACTTACAGCGTGTTGAATAGTACTAAACGGATTTTAGTGTTAAGGGAATGAGAGTGAGTGGGCGTATCATGGATGAGGGGAGCTACAACTGCACAAGGACAACATTCTCCTTTACTCAGAGGTGTGTGCAACCTTGGAGTTGATTATATTAATTAATGGGGGTTGAGGAGGTGAAGCCCCCCGATGGTGGGTGTGGGGGGGGCACAGCCCCCTGCAGTAAAAGTGTTTTAGTGTCATGTTTTTATGAACAGTGCAGAGTCGTTTACTGTTGTAGCACCCTCCAGTGTTTTCAAGTAGTAGTTGTCTAAGGTGCTGAATTTGCCTAGTTCCACTGAGCTGCCGTCGTGGAGTTGTGGTAAGGTCAAGGACTGTGGTGCTGGTGAGTAGGGTCCGTGTCTTAAGAAGGTGTTGTTATTTTGTGTGAGTGTGTTATGTTGTTTTTTTCTATTTTATGCTCTGCTGACTTTCCTCACTCAAATTATGTCCCACACAGGGCTGTTGTGTCAATTCTGTGAGTTTCACCACACCCGAGTTGAGTCCACTAACATAATCTGTGCACACACATTTTGCAAGGTTTTTGTGTTGTGGTGTGCTTGTTTTCATTGGATTATGGCATCGCGGTCCATTGTCTCTGCTGTGTTCGATTTCGCTGAATTGAAATGGATATAAAAATCTGGTGTCTAAATATTAAAAAACGACAAAATTATGAGTAAAAGTTCAAAATGCATCGTAAATATAGTGACCAAACTTAACCTTGTTTCTTCATTTCCGGCTGGCATTGTAGAAGGACTTGCTTTACTGTAAAGTAGTGGTTGATATTTCTAAGTGAGTGAAGGAGTGGGGGTGGTGGGTGCTGGTTTGGCAGTCGGGTGGGTAGGGGGTGGGAGTGTCTTTATCAAAAGATATTTATGAACAGTTTCCTGCTTTCAGGTTACAATTATTTAAAAAAAAAAAAAAAGATGAGAATTTTTTTTCAGATGCAAGGGTGACACTGAGTATTGTGCACCCCAGTGTCACAGAATAGTGGCACTGAAGGTGGGCACTCTGTTGTCTGCACACATGAAGTGGGTGCGGGGCACACTACATGGGGGGGTGATTACATTAAAGATGTAAAATGGCGGCACCCGGGGTGGGCACACCAGTATTAGCACACATGAAGTAACTGAGGGGCACACTACATAGGGGGATTACATTACTGATGCCCATTCACAGTGGGTCTTGGTACAATGATCAGTGAGGCTGATAATGATGCCACTCAGCTGCTTGCTGGGCAGTGTTACACAGATGAAAGTATCGAGTCGCTCTGTCTGTCCCTCTCACATAGGAGTGGCTCTGTCCTTTCAACTACAAGAAGTTTCCTCCCCACAAGCACTGAACAGTGTCACTTTCAGCCACGCTGATCACTGGCCTGTCACAGTCGAGCCCACTGAAGCCTGAGCTGCACTAGACCCAACAGTGACACACCTCTGAAACCCCATTTTTGTAACAATATGTTTGCTGTGCATGCACAAGCAAACATAAATAGACACACAAAAATAAACTATTTCTAGTCTACAGGCTCCTCACCTACCTCGGTTACCAGTTGCACTGGATTATGAATGCATTGTATCATGTATAAGACAAGGCCTCCCTGAGGCAGCTTACTACTAACTAATATCGTGCATTGCTTTAGCTACCAATTGTATAGGTCTTAACCGCTCATTAGGTAAATATGTCGATAGCTCTGCCCTGTTTTAGCTACCAAATGTATAGGCATTAACCAGTGCTCATTGTACTTATACTCTGTATGATTGCTCACCCACATTTATTCTATGTATGTACTGTATGAACATTTATGTTTTATTCTGATGTGGAGCCTTTGGAAACAAGTCTATGACTCAAAGGGTTGTAATTCCGATTTCCTAAATAAATAAATAAGAGTATCAGTTGCTTTTCTGCCCAAAAATGATAACTAGCAATCACATAATAGCAAATTGCCATGTTCATTTCATGCAGGAAACAGATCAGTCTGGCTGGTTGTGCATGACTATCAAACCAGTATTCTCTATATGTTCTAGCTCACTTATCGACCTGTACAGCAGGAAACAGCAAGAAGGTAGGATTCCACTGTACAGCCATGTGAATGGCTGAAGCTATGTAAAGAGGAAAAATTCATACTCCCTCTCATTAGCATACATCACCAAATAGTATTTGACTTGTTCACATGAGACATCTACCATCATTGTGCACCCAAAATTACTAGAAGCCATACCTGTATTGTGTAATACCCCAGTACACCCCTAATATGTTTCAGTAAGTCTCTGGATGCCTCCGTGACATTTGTACATTATTGCTTGTAATATCAGGTAAATGCATTGAGACGGCTCCATACACAACTTCCCTCTATTTTGCTCCATTATCATTGCTTTGTGGTAATGCCTGACTATGGCTCTTAAAAGGATAGTGAGAGGGTCGGTGAAAAGTAATAGGCTCTTGTGCCCAAGCACCCTTTTGTATGCTCATTTTGCTCTAAAGCACTATTTCTCCTTCCTGGTTTTCTCCTGCCCTCTGTTTCTAGCAGGGGGTGGCACCAAGCCTTGGGCCACATGTGGCCATACTAGTATAGACTCTGGGGAGTTCAAGGCATTCTGGAGGGTCCTGACCCCATGTTGAGGAGGGGAGAAGCAGCTGGCCTATAGAGTGTGGAAAAAGTGTGTGCTCAGTGCAGACTTGCACAGGAAGCAGTACTGGGTCTGGGAGAATGGACAGGATACCGGGACTAACAGAGACTGGAGCATACCCAGGGGTGTGGTAATGCTATCTTGGCCATGGTCCTCCTCTCCACCCAGTGTCTAGTGGAAGTGCAGGGGACATCACAGTCCAGTGATGGCAGGTCAAATCATGGCCAGTATTTGGGCCCGTATTTGTTATTTTCTATTATCCCCCATTTCATTCAAGTTCACATTAAGTGTACAAACCCCATCAGCTGCTGCTGCAGAGCACTGTGGAAGCAACAACCACAGCCAGGCCAGATCTATCCTGTCAAGAGAGTAAGAGGGAGTTTCTGGGTTGTGGTGGTGAGTTCAGTGAAGGCGTGATAGTTCTGCTGACCATCGCAAAGTCAGGAAGTATTTTTGTAAGTGATTTTTCAGCTTTGCGTACATAAGCCACTACTTACATATTAAGATAGCTGACGCTGGCAACAGTCATTACAGCTACTTTTCAGAATATCATCAGTCAGTATTTCTGTGGAAGGGATTGCAGTTTGGCCCAACGAGTTGGCCAGCTGATTCCTTCCACTTCCCAATTGTTCTTACTCACCCCAACATTCAGGCACATAATGACATAGTACATGGGGAGAATGTGGGGATTGCCCCATTGATGTCAGTGGGGCTCCATTTCAGTGACATTTTTACACATAATAATGGCCAGTGGGAGAATGACGAAGGCCACCGCTTGACTAACAAGGGCCTCTTGAAAAAGTGCAAAGCAGAGGCACCAAGGACTAGGGTCAGCACTGCTCATTTCTGGCACCTGATATACTTTTGCACAACTTTGGAGTTGTCTTATTGTCTACATGTTGAATAAAGCATTTCTAGCACTTTAAGGATTTATGTTGCATCTTTCCAGTCCACAACCATGAAGGAAGACTTCTGCGGCATTTTTTGTCCTTCAGTGTTTTCCCTTTAAAAGTAAAGTATTTTCTTTCTGTAACATGTGCCCCATGCAATTCGGTGCTTGATGCAGTGATGATGATGACACGGGGTGGGGGGGCAGGCTCAAAGTGACACATTGGGGGCAAGGCCACCAACAACTTGCCTCCAATCAAACAAGGAGGGTGGAAGATCATTGTTCACATCAGCATTGAAACATAGTGATACAACAGAAGATGTGTGTCTCCCGTGTTACACAGAATTAACCCTTGCAACCCAGAAAGGCACAGTAGTGCTAAAGAAATTGCATAGCAACCCAGAAAGGCACAGCACTGCTAAAGACATTGCACAGTAACCCAGAATGACACAGTAGCACTAAAAAAATTCCATTGCAGCACAACATCATTAAAGACATTACATAGCAACACAGAAAGGTACAGCAGCATTAAAGACATTGCACAGCAACCTATAAAGACACAGTAGCACTAAAGATACTGCCTAGCAACTCAGATAGGTACAGTAGCACTAAAGATATTGCATAGCAACCCAGAAAGGCACAGTGAAGCTAAAGAAATTGCATAGCAACCTAGAAATAAATGAAATAGTAAGAACTGAGAAGAGAAAAAAGTGGTTTACACAGCGGGTCATTTCGGTATGAAATTTCTCACTGTAATGTGTGGTAACTAGCAAAATAATGGAGACTTTCAAAACTCATTGGACACCTACATGGGAACCACTATACATGTGTTCTTCCACTAACAAGTGGCATGTTTCTTTAGGTTGACTGACCTCCTAACTCGTAGTAATCTATGAATCTATGAAAGGCAAAGTAGCACTAAAGATATTGCATCGCAACCCAGAAAGACACAGTAGCACTAAAGACATTGCATAGCAACCCAGAAATGCACAGTAACATTAAAGGCATTGTACAGTAACCCAAAGATACAGTAGCACTGAAAATATTGCATAGCAACCCAGAAAGGTACAGCAGTGCTTATTGTACAGCAACCTAGAAAGGCACAGCAGCACTAAAGACATTGCATAGCAACCCAGAAAGGCACAGCAGCGCTAAAGACATTGCATAGCACCCAGAAAGGCACAGCAGCGCTAAAGACATTGCATAGCAACCCAGAAAGGCACACTAGCACTAAAGACATTACACAGCAGCCCAGAAAGGCACAGTAGCATTAAAGACATTGCACAGCAACCTATAAAGACACAGTAGCACTAAAGACATTGCATAGCAATCCAGAAAGGCACAATAGCAACCCAGAAAGACACAGTAGCACTAAAGACATTTCATAGAAACCCAGAAATGCACAACAATGCTTAGGACATTGCACAGCAGCCCAGAAGGGCACAAGCAAAGCACTAAAGACAGAGTACAGCAACCCAGGAAGGCCTAAAAGCACTAAAGACATTGCATAGGAACCCAAAAAGACACAGTAGCACTAAAGACATTGCATAGCAACCCAGAAAGGTACAGTAGAGTTAAAGAGCTGCTGACACGATGTTCTGCTCCAGGCAGGCAATTCATACTCTGTAGTTGCCAGCTCGAGGAGCTTTTTCAGCCCTAATGTAACATTTTCTGTACAGTTGTTTAAAACATTTTTCGTTCTTAAAACCCAGCTTATAACTTCCGTGTATGAGCCGGGCGATTGTGGATAGTGGATCTACAGTTTAGTTTAGTTTCTTTAGTTTGATTTCTTAAAATCCTGCCCTGCAGTCTAGGCATGACTTCCAGGTCAGCACTAGAGGCTAAAGTTTCTTCAGTTTGCTTCTTTCAGTGAAATCCTGTCTGGCTGGCCAGGTAGGTGTGACTTCCAAGCCAGCAGAAGAGGATACAGTGATTACTGTTTGCTATCTTCAGATTGTGTCCAGCAGTTTAGGTGTGACTTCCAGGCTGGCACCAGAGAGTTGAGTTCCCCAGTTTCAGTTCTTCAGATTTAACTGGCAGTCCAAAGCCATGTTTACACGGCAGCAACGCTGTGGCGTGTACGCCGCTCCCTTCCCTATGAGCCATCTGCAGTCCCATTTACACAGCCCACCTTCGCAGCACTGCAGGTCACTCCAAGGAGGGGCTGTGAATTCACAGGAGACTGATTTTAAAACAGCCTTTGTAGTGAGCGAGCACAGCAAAGCATTCACACTACCATTTAATGCACTCGCTCTGCTACTGATCCCACAGCTGAGTCGGATCAAAAAAATGATCCGACGGGCACATATGGCACTCCTGACAGTGTTTACACTGCTGACTTTGCAGTGCATCCACCCGTGTGCATGGGTTGATGCGCTGCAAAGTCGGCAGTGTAAACAGTGCTCAAGTGTGACTTCCAGACCAGTGTAAGTTCTTCAGTTTGCTTTACACAGATCCAACCTGTAGTCCAGGTATTACTTCTAGGCTGGTGCCAGGGGTCTTGTCTGCACATTCCTCAGTTAACCTCCTGCCTCTTTACATTGCCAGGAAGGGACTAGAATATTATAGACAGTAGTATAAGTTCTAATGCCTTTAAATTTGTCCAGTAGATCCAGTAGGGAATAGCATTTAAGAATTGCTTAAAACATAAGAATCCTGAAAGAGTCTAAGAATAGCTTAGAGTATAAGAATTCTGATACAGTCTAATAATTGCTTAAAGTATACGAGTTCTAACAGAACCCAATAATTGCTTAAAGGGGGAAGTAAACACTGCAGTGCTCACTCAAATTGTGAAAGCACAAGACAAGACCATTCAAATGAGTTGCTAAGCTTAGCTGTAGATGGCAGAATTCCTGAGATATGAATATCAAATTATCTGTAAATGAAAACAAAGCAGCAGCCATTTCATGTAATCTTAAAACAGGAAGTGATGTCACTGAAGGGCCAGCTCTATGTTGTTCATTATAACTTGCCCCTCAGTGACATCACTTTCTGTCTCAGGATCCCATGAAATGGCTGCTGCCTTGTTTTGATTTACAGAGTGTTTAGATATTCATATCTCAGGACTCTTGACACCTACAAACAAGTTCCATACCTCATTTGAAATATATTTTTATGGACTTTCACAATTTCAGAGACCCATGCAATGTTTACTTCCCTTTTAAAGTATGAGAATTCAGAGAGAGTCTAAAACTTGCTTAAAGTATAAGAGATCTGAAAGAACCAAAGAATTCCGTAAACTATTAGAATTCTATATAGAGTCTAAGATACAAATCATAAAATATAAAATGTGTTTCAAAAATCGTGAAACTTGATTGGCTGAGAGCTATCTTTACCAGGGCTGTTTTCGCAGCACAACAGAGATACATAGAAACTGTCAGCAGATAAGGACCGCTAGGCCCATCTAGTCTACCCGTAAGCCCTTTACTTGTATACAGTCACTGACCCTAAGTGATCAATGGCTTTTCATCACACCCTCCCCATCCAATGTTCCCTTGTGCCTGTCCCAGGCATGTTTAAACCCCTTCACTGTGCTTGCCCCCACCACCTCTTGTGGCAGACTGCTCCAAATGTCCACCACCCTTTCTGTGTAGAAAAACTTCTTCATGTTACCGTTTAATCTACCCCCCCTTCAATTTCATATTGTGTCCCCCCGTTCTGATATCTTTTCAACATTGGAAAAGATCCCCCACCTGCACCTTGTTTATGCCCTTGAGGTACTTGAAAGTTTCTGTCATGTCCCTCCTTTCTCTCCCCTCTACTCCTGTGAGTACATATTGAGGTCTCTTAGTCTCTTCTCTTATGTTTTGTGATGCAAGCCATGCACCATCTTTGTCGCCCTTCTCTGGATAGCCTCCACCTTGTCTATGTCCTTACGCATGTGTGGTCTCCAGTACTGCACACAGTAGTTCAGGTGAGGCCTTACCAGTGTTTTATACAATAGCATCCCCACCTCCCGTCTCCTGCTAGTGATGCCTCTGCCTATGCACCCCAGCATACCACTGGCCCTCCCTGCAGCCTTTGTACACTGCTTTGATACCTTAAGGTCATCAGAAATGATAACCCCTTGGTCCCTTTCCTTTTTGGTGACAGTCCGCACCTCCTCCCCATTCTGTAGCTCTCCCCAGGGTTCCCTCTACCTAGGTGCATTATATTGCACTTTTTTGCACTGAACCTCAGTTGCCACACCTCTGACCATCTTTCACGCTTCTCCAGGTCCCTCTTCATTTTCTGTACCCCTTCTGGAGTATCCACTCTGTTGCAGAGCTTGGTGTCATCTGCAAATAGGCATATCTTTCCTTCCAGACCCTCTGCAATGTCACTAATGAAGACATTGAACAGGACTGGTCCCAGTATTGATCCCTGTGGTACCACGCTGGTCACCTCTCTCTCTCTCTCTCTCCCCAGATTGGACCCCATTTACCACCACCCTTTGTCTTCTGTCCGTCAATCAGTTTCTAACCCAACATATCACCTTATGCCCCATGCTCAAACTACTCATCTTGTTAACCAACCTTCTGTGTGGGACAGTATCGAAGGCTTTGCTGAAATCTACCGTCCCTTACTAATTCACTTCCCTAGTCACCCAATCAAAAAAATCTATCAGATTTGTTTGAAAAGACCTTCCTGCTGTGAATCCGTGCTGCCTCAGATCCTGGGCACCATTGGATTCCAGGTGTGCCACTATCCTTTTTTCTTTCAGCAGTGTCTCCATGATCTTCCCCCACCACTGAGGTGAGGCTGACTGGCCTGTAATTCCCAGCTTCCTCCCTACTGCCACTTTTGTGCAGTGCGACTAAATGCGCCCTCTCCCAGTCCTCTGGAACCACGCCTGTGTTGAGTGGCTCTGTGAACAGGGCAACCAGAAGAACTGCTAGTTTCCTTCTCAGCTCCCTGAATATCCTTGGGTGTATGTGGTCTGGCCCCATGGCTTTATCCACCTTCAGCTTTGCGAGTTTCTCCAGAACTCTCTCCACTGTGAATGGACTAGTGTCTACTTCTCTCCCCCCGCATTGCCTCTGCTCCCCAACTGTGGTCCTTGACTCCCTCCTCCTTAGTGAATACTGAAGAGAAGTATTTAAGTATTTCTGCTTTGTCTAGATGCCCCTCCTTACATTCTCCTTCCTTCTCTTTGAGCATCACAGTCCCCCCCCAATTTTCTTCTATCTGATGTACCTATAAAATGTCTTGCCCCCTTTTTTCACAGTCTGTGCTAAACCCTCCTCTGTCTGTGCCTTGCCTCTCCTAACGGCTTTCCTTGCTTCCCTTAGACATTCAAGGTGCACCTCCCTGTCCTCCTCCCTTTGGGTCCCCTTATACTTCCTGAAACTTGCTCTTTTAGCCCTTACTTTGTCTGCTACCTCTTTAAAGAACCATAGTGGTTTCCTTCTTCTTTTCCCTTTTGCCACTATCCTCACGCATTGGTTAGTTACCTCCGCTATGGCTCCTTTTAGTTTCCCCCACTGTTCTTGTACTCCCTCCATTACCTTTCACTTCTCCAGGGCTGCTCTTAAACATCTACCCATTTCACAGAAATCCACCTTTCTGAAATCTAATACTTTTGTCCTTGTGTGGCTTAATTGAGTCCCTGTCTCCAAGCCAAACCCCACCATATGGTAGTCGCTCGATCCCAGCTGCCCTTCCACCTGGACTCCTTCGACTCTGTTTCCATTGGTCCATACCAGGTCCAGAATCAATTTGTCTCTGGTTGGCTCATGCACCAGCTGTCTGAGTCCAACCCCCTGCAGGGATTCCAGGATGACCATGATTCTGGCTGAAGCAGCTGCCTGGGTGGTCCAATCTACATCCGGCATATTGAAATTCCCCATCAGCAGGATTTCACCTTTAGCTACCATGTCGTGAATTTCTTCCATCAGTACCCTGTCCACTTCTTCCCTCTGTGCTGGAGGTCTGTAGATCTCCCAAGTATGTATTGCTGTGCCACTCCTTGGTTCAAGGGTGACCCACATTGTGTCAGCCTCCCCCTGTCTTCCCTGTACTTCTGTAGCCTTTATGCCTTTTCTGATGTACAGGGCTACCCCCTTTAACTTCCCTGTCCCTTCTGAACAGTGTATAGCCTGGTACATTGATAGCCCAGCTGTGATTAGCAGAGTACCATGTCTGTTATTGCTGCTATGTCAAGGTCTGTATCCATCATCAAGGCTTCCAGGTCTGGAACCTTATTTCCAAGACTGTGGGCATTTGTGAGCATGACCTTCCATGTTTTACACCCTGCCCTCCCTCTGTTCTTGTTCTCTCTCCCTTGCCTGTTTCCCCCACCCCAGTATTCTTGTTCGTGTGCTCCTGCCCCCTTATCCCCCCTTATACATGCTTTGCTTGCCTGCTCCTCACTGCCCGCTTCTGTTGTTCCTGTTGTCAACTTGTGTTTTTGCATGTTACCATGGGGGAGTGTTCCTAAGCCACCTGCCCCTCCTGGCTCTCCTCCCTTGGCCAGTTTAAATGCTCTCTGCTGAAGCATTCCAACTTCTCACCAAGGAGTGAGGTCCCCTTCACGGACAGATGCAGGCCATCCTCCTGATACAAGCTCAAATCTGCCCAGGTGGTGCCCCAGTCCCCTATGAAGCCAAATCCTTCCCTTCCACACCAGTCCTTCAACCAGGTGTTGAAGGCTTGGATGTGAATTGGCCTAGCCTCCCCTGTGCCTTGGACAGGTAGCACCTCCAAGAATGAGACAGGACATGCTACCTGTTTCAGACCCTCCCCCAGCTTCTTGAAGTCCTCCTGGACTCTGGCTAACTGCACCCTTCTCCCCACCACGTCATTGGTCCTCAGGTGGACAATTACATCCAGCTCCTGGCTATCACCCTAGCAATCCTATGGATTCACTTCCCACCCCTCCATGCAGTGCTTCCTGGGATGCACTTGACCTCCCACAACAGTGCTGCAAAAAGATCCAGCAGCCTCGTCACAATAAAATTAACATTAACCACACATCCCTGGTTGCCTTCACAAACATGGCGGCTACCTTTACTCACTAAAAACGTTCAATTAGGCCCTAAAAATAAAACTGCCTTAAATTAAGGCAATCGGGGTTAGGGTTTAACTCAAAAAGAATAATAGTTTAATGTTATTTTCCTTCATAACCCTCTTCTTACATACACATACACACACACATATGCACAAAACTCTACAGTACTTACAGTTTTTAATGTCTGGTGTTTCTTTGCTGACTATGAAAAATCCACCTCCGAGCCTCACCTGCTTACCAGGGAAATCTTTACAGTTTAACCTGCTACAGATAAAGCAGAAGCCCTGGTTCTATCTGAGGCCTTCTGTTGTGTGATTATGGGTGTGAGCATTCTGCCAGTAGAACTCAGCAAAGATTTGAATTCCTGCATTGCTAGTAAACATTCCATCTATTCGATGCAGAAAAATAGAATAGAAACAAGGTGGGGAAGAGGGAAGAAATAATATGAAGAGGAAGGAGGAAAAGTGAGGAAACAGGTAAACTGGGTGGTTGGGAACAACAGAGGGTTTATGGACTACTTTAAATAAATATATATATTTTGCTGTGCATAATATTTGATACTGTGATGGTATGCCAATACTGGGATGTGCTGGGACTATTTAAATTTTTTTTTTTAAATCTTTTAAATGTTTAACATTTTTTGTGAATTTTTCACATGCATCGCCACCCCCCAGTATCTTGGACCCATTTTATAATCACAGCAAGACACTCCAGGGTGTGCTTTGTGGTGGGACAATGGCACTTCTTGGAGGGATTAAGGCACTTGGCTATACATCATGCCTCACAACACACTAGAGGTCTGCCATTATTCCATTACCGACCACACACTGTCATGTTTTATTACTTAAGCAAAGCTTTCTTCACAGAGTATAATCTTTTACAGTTTAAGAATAGTTGATGTAACACCTGTTTGCTGCATAAGAAATAAATCTGTCATTCTATGTGAGATCTGGACTCATGCCAGCCTCTCCTTGTAGCAGCTGAAGGTTCTACAGTTATGTGTTAAACTCTGCCTACGGGTAGTTGGCATAGCCCTTACCAACATTACCGCAAGTTCTTGGCATGAAAGGATCTGTGCTTTACAGCATTCACCACTGCCCCACTCACATTTTGCAGACAACAGAGTACCCAGTCCACAGCATCACAGTGCTGCAAGATTAAACCCTCAAACCTGGGGTGCTGCACTTACATAAGCTCCTCTTGAACTCACATGACACATATGGCCACAAACATAGATGATATACACTTCAGTAACGACCTATTTTGTTATGCAGAGCATGCTTAGTGCCTGTATTACACATTTGCATAGGCCCAATCTCACTGCTTAAAGAGATACCAGCCCCCATCCTCATTGTAACTCTCAGGTTGGCTAAGGTTCTACCAAGCAACAAAGTTCCTAAACTCATCCCAATATGTTTGATTTGTCTACTGAAAGGAAATATAAAAAACACAACAGTCTAGACAGTTTGGGCCTGATTTTCAAACGGGGACGCAGGGATTGCGATCCAGCCTTGCTTCCCCGTGAAGTGTGCCACATCTCTGTCCAAGGGTTCAACGTAACTTGCACCTGATTTTAGAAGCCTGTACACAGATTGCGACAGTGCCCTCAATTTGCCCTCAATTTGCGGCAGCTTGTGCCAAAGCTGTGGCACAAGCCCCATAAACCGGCTCCACCACGGGTGCAAAGTTATGCCAGGGGGAGCTGGCGGAACTGTGCTGCATCGCCGCAAAAGATTGGTGGCAGGGGGGTTTATTTATTTATTATTTATTAAATTTTGTTAACCGGGTAAGCCCACTGGACCCCGGAGGTCCCTTTTTCAGGGGCAACCCGGAGTTAATTACATACGTAAAGCAGTGCAGGTACAGTCCGAGTGTACATAGTGGTTACATAGAGCGGTGCAGGTGCAATCCAAGAATACATAGTGGTTACAACAGAGCAGTGCAGGTACAATCAAAGTATACATAGCAGTACAATGCGTACAGAATATTTGTAATGTACAATGATCATTGGAGAAGGGGTAACTTTTGACATGACAACAGTGGTAGCAGTTAGACCTGGGGTGGTCAGAACTATAGCACATCTGTGGCAGAGGTTTGGTGCAAGTCGCCACTCGCAATGTACTCTCGGCTGCAAGTCCCTTGTGGCAGCTGCAATCCCTATGAAAATCAGGCCCTTTGTGTGCAGTAAACCAAAGAAGAAACTGCAAATCCATTGGGTGCTGCCAGGGTGAATGTGTATTGTATCGTGAATGCTTGGAACATCCTCCTTGAGGAGGTGGTGGGGGTAAAAATGGTAGAGGAAATCAAGAATGCATGGGATAGACATAAGAATACTCTCACAATAGGGAAGCCGTAGATCAGTTAGGGTCTGCGGTATTGCATTAGGTAAGGAAAAGGGGCAGACTAGGTGGGCCACACGATCCTTTTCTGCCATCACCTTCTATGTTTCTTTGTATGCACATCTAATGAAAACTTGTTACTGCAGCATAATATAAATGAATGGCAGATTTCTGAGTATTGGGTATTTCATGATGCCTTCCAGTTAAATTATAGCTGGGATATTTTGATTGACAGGATACAATATTCATCTCTTGTGTGTGCCCAGCTAAGGAACGCCATACCAGTTGAACATAAGAAGCTCTGGGCCAGATTTTCAAAAGGACTAGATTACCGCAAGCCCCCGGTGTGCCACAGATTATGTAAGTGCACAGGTTTGGGGCAATCTAATGTGATTTTCTATCCCATGCGGCAACTGCAGCAAATTGGACCATCTATTTCTGGTCTAGCTTGCATCAATGCTGGGGACCCGTTTTACGATGCTGATGCCCAAGACTTGGCGCAAACTGCCATAAATGAGGTAAACTGTCGCAGCTGCGTCCAAACTAAGAAAACTGGATGTACAGTAGTTGCAGCAAAAGTGTTTGGCATACCGGCAGAATAGAAGTGTTGTAGCACAGGACTTAACGCAAGCCCTGCACCACCCTCTGAAACTTCAGCCCTCTGTGCTTAATACTAGATGCATTTTTTGAGTTAGGGTACTCTTTCTTGTTATGCACATGCAGTGAGTTCTCAATTTGCTACATGTACTTATATGAACTAGAATGCCCATTGCTTAACAAGCCTGCTAAGAAAAATTAAGTTCAGAGGAACTCTTCTATGCAGGACACAGTCCGCAAATAGCTTCTGTCAGCGGGAAGCCGGCTTGTCCCAGAAAACCCTTATTGCTACACTGAAAGCATGCAGTGCAAGATATGAAATATTTGTGTTGCCTGGGAGGTCAAGTAAACTGTGATAACCTTATAAGCTAATAGCTAGATTTCTTCCAGTGAGCTTGTTTGTATAAAAGCAACAGAAACCACCAACTTGAAGAAGTGGCAAAGCCACAAAGCATCATGTTGTTAGTGGTGGAAGGCAAAATAAAGAGAAAATTGATCAGAAAATAGGAGCTGAATGTTTATTATTAGCTATTTGTGTTCTTCAAGTTGCTAGAAATTGGAATATGAAACGATGAAGTGAATGCCATGGTACAATCTTCCTTTACCGTAAAAAGGCAGCTCTTGATCTGAATTTTGGAATAGGTAGCACATGTAGCTTGAGGTGAAACATGCTAGCTGAAAACCCTTGTTAAACAGAAGGAACTGTAAAGGAGATTGTAGTTCACTTATGTGATTTCAGAAGAGCCTTCATACCTCATCCT
Source organism: Neoceratodus forsteri (assembly GCA_016271365.2). Classification (NCBI taxonomy): domain Eukaryota; kingdom Metazoa; phylum Chordata; order Ceratodontiformes; family Ceratodontidae; genus Neoceratodus; species Neoceratodus forsteri. The sequence continues at coordinate 127,691,397 of JADMNL010000025.1, read as the reverse complement.
GTGTAGAATGATCATGCAGGAACATTAGGAGTGCAGTGTTCAACCTCACAGCCAGAGGGACAGCAGGTTCATTTAACTTTTAAAATTAAAAACAAAATACCTAAATCTTATTATAACTCACTCTGTCCAGCTTGACTGATTTATTGTAAGTCACAAGGGCCTCCATGGGGTATCTCTGATTTATATGAAAACTGGTAATCTTATACTAATTATAGTTTAATATAATATTCTTATTACTCTTCTCGCATAATAGACTCCTCTCATGAGGTCTGGGCAGTAAGAATCACTCAGCTTTGTGGTCCTCTTACTCGAACCTCATCCTCTGAGTCACTTCTAAGAGACACCCTCAGAGGCCCTATTACTCTATAACAGAAACAGCGTGGAGATGCAGCGATCTCAGATTTGTCATTTGTCTTCATTTGACTCACTGTGGCTGCATTTGCTTCCTCATGAAACACTTTGTGCTTCTTCAAGATGAAATAGGCCTAGTGCTAAAGTGAGACTAATAGCATAATTGTGAACCTCTGGTTCAAATCATTAAAGGAACACTAAGCAGATGTACCAGGACCAGAGTGACACCAGCACTGGCAGCCCGCAATGCACTGATTTGCTTAGTGAAGTTTTTTCTTGGTACCTTGAAGGTGGTTGGACAACTCGCTTGCTGGTTACATTGTGGGTGTTCATGTTTAGGTAGTGCATAGGGAAGAAATCAACTTCAGTTTCTCCACTGAGCCCAGCTTCCCCTTTCAGAATGAACAGTTTGTTCCAGGACTTTATTGCTGCTGTGTACATTGTTTCATGTTTAACATGGGCTCTGTCCAAAGCAGGGAAAAAACAGTGTTTTCCCCTCCATTCCAGGTCAGACCTGAAAGAATGAAACCATTTTAATCCTGGGGCTTAACCCTTCCATTCTGGAACTAAAATGTTAATTTCAGCTATAGCTTTCCAAAAAAGTGAAACACAATTGGTATTAAATTCAAAATCACTAGCAGTACACATCAAGGAAAGAGCATCATGTGTTGAGTATGCATATTATGTAGTTGTGTGTGTGTGTGTGTGTGTGTGTGTAGATATATATATATATATGTGTGTGTGTGTGTGTGTGTGTGTGTGTGTGTACTGAAATCTCATAGGGGAAAGCATGAAGAAACCATGCACTAAACCCCCTGAAGGTACCAAAGCATCACAGTAGCAGGCAGAAACTGTTGGCGGGAAGGAGCTGTGACCAGAGAAAAGCAGTGAGATGGTCTGCTTGAGTCTGAGAAGGTGCTGTAGATGCTGGATGAGACAGAAGCTGAAAATGACAGGAGCTGGATGGAAAGACTGTAAAAACAGATCCAGCCCTTTACAAGTCAGACAGAGAGAAAGAGTCTGAGAAACTGTGATTGCAAGACAAAGTAATAACCAGAAAGTGCTGAGTAAGGAGACTTTTTTTTCTGTGTTTGTAAAGCCTCTGATTTAGACAGGACAGGATTTTCAAACCTCCTCTGCAAGTTGCCACACAATCTGGTTGCATCTCCAATGATTGCACCTTACATTCAAAAGTTAGACCACTTACCACTGGTTTGCGTTTCAGGTGTAGTTGCCACGACTTATTGCACATCTTCAAAAAAAAAAACAATGCCTGCACCACTTAATTAATGCATCCTGCCACAAATTACAGCAACTGTTGCAAAAGCATGGCAAGTACGAAAATATGTCACACAACTTTTGCTGCATCTCAAATGCCACAGTTTTATGGCATCTAAAGAGCCATGCAGCAAAGCTGGGGCTTCAGAAATCTAGTACTTTTTACTGCACTGTTCTAGGCTGCACGCTAATCTAACTGGATCCAAAATAATGATAGTTCGAGGAAGAAACTTCCATAGCAGAAAGATGATCAGAAAAGGAAAAAGGAAGAAAGAAGACTCCACTCCTGATTAGTGCAAAAATTGGTTAATTTATTTAGCCACCTCTAAGAATTCAATGTTTCATAGTTAACAGCACTTCGGGGAAATGAGGGTACACTTGCAGTACATAGTAAAGCAGCTAGTAAACAAGGATGCCATTTCAGTCTTGGTATGTATCTTCATCAATACTTTGCCTCCTGCCATGCCTCCATACAGTGACTCCACCTCAGCCACAGCAGCGAACCATCTGATGGACTTAGAGGTTTAACACCTGGAGGGTGGCCTTCCACCTAGGGTTGTGTGGGCCCTGCAGGGGATGTCGAGTGGCACAGGGCCTCTTCCTCTATTTCTGTCCCAGTGATGTTGGTGTGCATCTCTAATGCCCCCCCCCCCGGTTCTGCTGCTCCTGTGGGTGCTGCCACCCCACCAGGTGGCAGGTAGGTAGCAGGACACAGGCTCTCCCCTTCCTGAGGAAGAAGAGCTGTCCTCTGTATGTTCAGTCTTCTCTCACTCAGCCGATTCACAATGACTTGAGTCCATGCCCGATGTAAGGTTGCTGGCATGGCAGCAGGTAAGGCAACAACCTTCCGCACCACTGGATTGGCTAATCTTGGTATGTATCATAAAGGATTATTCAGCATATGATGTTCCACACTATCTTACGCTCAAATGTGACGAAGTGAATGGAGCAAGAGGACTACCCAGCTCTTACAGTACTCTAATGGCTCGCTCTTTACTGGCTCACATATTTGACCAGTTTTAGGACTCTAACACTATAAGTTATACTTTGTTGTTTTGAATTCGTCTTTATCTCCTTATTATCCCACCTCAGCCCCCATCTGCTCAGGTAATGCCCAGCTCATCACCTGTGACCTTCCTGGACCCAAGGGAGCTCCCCCTTACCTGTCCTGTGGGGAACTCTCCCACAGCAGGGCTTTTGGGGTGTGAGCCTACCCGCCTGGTATTCTCTGACTTCAGTGGAAGGGAAGCTCCTTTGTTTTCGGTGGGTGGGCAGTATGGCGCCCAAGCGAGCTGATGTCATCCTGCTGGTGTTTTGGGATTTCCACATTGTTACTGTCCCCCCCCCAGTACACTTGGCTGTGAACATGTGATGTGCTATGCATGGGCATGTGCACCATGTAGCCACTGTGTCTCCTCTCCCACTGTCATCCATCTCCAAATGGCTTGCGCCTGCTGGGCATGTCCAGGAGGCATTTTTGCAGTGGGAAGTGGTCATCCACTAGCCACAGGGAGGAGTGCATCCTGTGGGGCACTCTGCCATCTCCCCCCCCCGGCCATCCTGCCTCCAAGGCTCATTCCCAAGCCCAGATCACTGGCATTGCCAACAGCATCCCTGCCCCTGTGCTGACGGACCGCATTCTACACTTTTCTTAACATATGCATCAAATAGTTGTTACTATGTTAATGTTCACAAACAGGTCAAATATGTGAGCAATTAAACAATGTGTCATAGGAGTACTGTAAGAGCTGCGCAGTGCTCTTGCTTCATTCATGTCATCACACATTACATTCTGAGTCATCTTACATTTTAATCATGGCACAATTTTAAGCAGCGAGCCTAATTGTTTATTTTTTTTAAAACATGATAAAAATGCAAAAAATCAGTGTTTACAAGGTACGCAGGTTATCTTCTTCAAGCGAGTTGTTGATAAGGTAGTTCCCCATCCATTTTACAGGGCATTTCAGTGTAACAACAGGGGGTTTACTTGTCCTTTAAAAAATACCAATATTTGAAAAATGCATATATCCCATTAGCTCCTTATATTTTTCTGCCACTAGTGGCCACCGCAGAGCAGAGTCAATCTACTACTTAAATAAACAAAAAAAAATGCAGTTTCTTACTGTAACAATTACTGTGCTTTGCCTAACCTTATCCTCCCTTCCACCCTCATCCCATCCTATTCTACCAGACCCTTTGACACCACTCTGCTTAGCTACAAAGCCACCACTCCACTCCTCCTCGGCACCAGTGGACCACCACCAGTACCACTGGCACAACTGGTCCCTGGGGGCCTTCATCCTCCTTCCACGCTGAGAAACCTGCCCTATATATCCCATTCTACCCAGCCCCTAAGACAAATTTACTAACTCCTAACCATCCCGCTCGACGGGGGTCATCAGTAAAGGCCATGCGCTTATTAAGGCACACCCTAGCTCACCTTCTCCTCATAGCTGGGGACGTTGAATGTAACCCGGGACCTCAGGCCCCCATTGCTGGCCGACCAGCCACACCAACAACGCATCTCCCCAAGGGCTTCAAAATTGTAAACCTAAACATATGCAGCCTCCTAAATAAAATAGCTGCCCTACAAACAACTGTCCTAGCCCTTCGCCCTGTTGTTGTAATCATCAGAGAATCTTGGCTGAATCCCCATAACTGGGATGAAGAATTCTCTATTCCTGGTTTCTTTCTAATCCACCAAGACAGGCAGGACAGAAAGAAGGGTGGCGGCACTGCCATGTATATCTCCTCAAATTTCCAGTTTTCTGTAATCTCTCTGATGGCACCCTTACAATCTATAGATTCTCTGCTAATCAAAATCACCCAGCTCCACTCTATCCCAGTATACATAGCTGGGTCATACTGTCTGCCGGACACAACTCTGAGTAGCATCCTTGACCACCTTGGTAACCTGCGGTCCCTTACGGAAGGCGGTGAACTCCATATCCTTGGAGATTTCAATCGGAACTGGCTAGGCAGCGCTGCCTCTAAATCATGATGTCAAATAAATGCACTAAACTTGCACTACCAAATAGAGGAACCCAGCCGCTTAAACCACAAATCCAATAAACACACACTACTGGATTGGGCACTTACTACCCACCCTCATCGGATATTTAAAGCTGGTCTACCACCGGACTCCCTTAGTGACCACCATATGATTTTTATAGTGCGAAAAATCTTCCGACCAATGGCCTCTCCATCCCGCACATTTTACAGCAGAGTCTATAAATCACTTGATCTGACTGCGCTACTAAACAACCTTAACACCATTGTCTGGTCTTTCATCCCCAGGGCCACCTCCATGGATGAGACCCTGGAATATTTTTCCACTAACTTCCTTGCCATCTGGGACCTACATGCCCCGCTCAGGAGATGCCGAGTAAGAGGAGCCCACTTACCATGGGTAACAACAAACCTTATAGAAAAACTACGAGTCAGAGACCAGGCCTGGAAATCTTTCAAGGCCACAGGTGGTCATACGGCTCAGCAACAATACAGGTCACTGAGAAATGCCTGTACAAGACTAATATGCCAGTCCAAAGCAAATTACTTTAAAACTGCATTAAACAATAACTTCACTCACCCTACTCAATTCTGTAAGTCAATAAAATCCCTTCTCTCCCCATTGGCCCAACCCCCCACTCCCACTCTCAACCTAGAATGTAAAATCATCAAGGATCCTTGCTTGGTTGCCACCGAGTTTAATTCATACTTCTCCACCACTACTTGTTCTCTACTCTCCTCCCATCCCCACCCCGCCCTTTGTACCCCTAAAATATCCCCGCCTCCTTCTCGCTCTGACTAGTTACTCCTGGCCAGGTGCTAAAAATACTGCACTCACTAAACCCATCCAAAGGCAAATGTCCATCGAGCCTTGATTCCAAAATATTCCTTCTCTCTGCACCGGCCATAGCCCACCCTCTAACTATGCTCTATAACCTGTCCTTTAAACTTGGGGCAGTCCCCAAAATATGGAAACAAGCCACAGTCATCCCCCTACCCAAAGGAGGGGACCACTCCTCCCCATCCAACTATCGGCCCATATCTCTGCTCCCCATCCTAGCCAAAATTCAAGAACGCCTTGTATTATCCCAGCTCCAGCACTATATAGATACCATATCGTTTTTCACCCCCTACCAAGCTGACTTCAGAAAAAATCACTCCACCACCACCTCCCTCCTTCGCCTCACTAACTCCATCCTTACAGGCATGGACAAAGGGGAAATGACAGCAGCCATATTTATTGATCTGACAAAAGCCTTCGACATGGTTTCTCATCCCCTGTTGTTGGCTAAACTTGCCCAAGCTGGTCTGTCTGGGAACGCAAATAACTGGTTCCAGTCATACCTGTCAGGTAGGTCCCAATTAGTCCGTATTGGCTCGGCTCGAACCACCTCACTTCCTGTCACCAGTGGTGTCCCCCAAGGGTCTGTACTCAACCCTCTGCTGTTCTCTATCTTTCTCAATGACCTGCCTGCTGCCTGCCCTCAAACGGCTATCCATATGTATGCAGACGATACGGTGCTGTTCACCTCTGGCCCATCTGCAACCACCGTAAATGCTTGTCTCCAGGAGGACTTCGACTCCATCCAGCGTTGGTTCCTCAGAAACCAACTATTCTTAAACTCAAAAAAAAACAGTCTCCCTTACCTTTGGCTCTCAGGCCAAACTAACCCGGCTTACTGCTCCACCCACATTTTACACCCTGGACAGTTCTCCACTTGAGGCCTGCACCACATATCGTTATCTCGGCATCTGGTTAGATCAGCACCTTGACTTCTCAGCGCATATAGACGCTCTACACAAAAAATTGCATCCCATGCTGGGAGCCCTCTACCGCAACAAGAATTGCATACCTCTACCAACCAGAATAGCAATTGTCCAAAAAATTATCCTCCCGATTATGGACTACGGCGATGTTGTATACGGTGCCGCCCCCCAAACTCACTTAGCCAGGCTTGGCCCCCACTACAACTCCTTCTGCCGGTTCTCCTTGGACCGTCCTATCACTACCCATCACTGTGACCTCTACCAGTCCCTGGACCTCCCCTCACTTCAAAACCAACGATTACTCCACATTGCTAGAACTGCTGCAAAGTTCTGGTCACAGACGCTCCCTTCCTACCTGTCATCATCCCTAACCGCCCTCTCCCCACCTGCCTACGCTCTCAGAAACATAGACTCTAGGCACCTGCACACTCCACACAGATCCACCAGATCTGACCAGGCAGCTTTCAGCTTCAGGTTGCCCAAATTATGGAACTCCCTGGCAGCTGATATCAGACACGCCACAAGTACTCCTAAACGGAATACCCTTCTTAAATCGCACTTCGTTACAAATTGCTCCTGCTTTCCCCCTCGCTGAATCCCCATTTCAACTCCTACCTATTCAGCTGCTAGCACCAGTCTGGGTACCATTCTAGGTCTGCACCTAAGGTTATTAAATACTAATTGAAATTGAACCTATGCTATTTTGTATTTAAGAAATGCCTCGCCCAGTGTTTGGAACAACCACCCTATGTATGTCTAATTTCTTCTGTACTACTCATTGTGAAAATCACATAATGTATGATTTTGTCTTCTTCTGTACAACTGTATCATTTGTAAACCCTCTACCCCCAGGGCGCATCTGGAATCGAGCGGTACTCCACTCAGTATGCCTTCCTGGTAAATCTTTTAACTAAATAAATAAATAAATTTCAATGATAAAATAGATGTAGCTAGGTAATGGTATTATAGTGACTGGAATCCAGAGCAGCCCCTTGGGGGTCCATTCTGCTTGCACCAGACCCCATCTAGTGAAGAAAAAATTTTGTTTTGGAAATAGTTATAAGTTTGGGTTTTTATCCATAATTTCTGAAACTTTATATTAAACTTTATCAGTTGTATTATTTTTTTCAACCACTGAACCATGCTATAAACATAAATGTTTAAAAGTTGTACTAATACATTTTGTTTTAATGTAAACTGAGTAAAATTATGAAGCTGTAGACTGAAACATTGATCTGTGTCAAAAATAGCTATCACATTTTGTCAGCCGTGATAGCTTAATTAAAGCAACAATACTAGTTACTTGCCAAAAAAGCCATCCTACCTTTATTTGGCAGTAATGCATTCCTGATGATCTTAGATTCTTCAACAGGGTATTTTAAATTAATTCAGCTATTTTTAAGACAGTGTTTAATTCTAAAATGTGTAATTGTGTGGATCTACCATAAAGATGACAGCCCCAGCATCTTTTAAAAATCTCCTCTCTGGAGGTCACAATTTAACTGCACCCACTGTATTCATAATACAGATATGTCTGGTTGTTGCCAGCAAATGTTTATTTTTTTATACTTATGTTTTGTTTGATTTTAAGTAGATAATACATTAACACAATAATTTCAGACAGACTTATTACGTTCCATCAGAGAAACATATCAAGTAACAGGATACAGAAATAAAAGTTATATGTATAAATCCATGCTTTGTGGCCCCATTGGGGAACAGAGGTTATACAATGCTGATAAACTGATTTAATTATCTATCATAAATTAAAGAAAGGCTTACTGACTTCTAAAAAACTTGAACTAAACATATCCTGTAGTTACTAACGAACGGTGCAATAATGGCCATTATGTTTAAGCCATGCATGATAAATAAGAAAACTAACATTGTGAAAGTACGAGACATCCACGTTACGGCAAAACAGACTAGGTGGCTGCACAAGGAACTTCTTGCCTCCCTCCAGGCATGTGACAAAAGTTGGAACCGCTACAAAACCATGGGTCAGCAAAATGAATATAACACTTACAGAAAGTAGCGCAATATGTTCAAAAAACAAATCAGGCTTGCCAAAATCTCATACTGCAAAAGTCTATTGCTGGAACCTGCTGAGGACTTGAAGAAATTCTGGACACATGTAAAATCCTTCCTGGGCTCAAACCAGTCTCAACACGCGAATGATATGGTCCTCAATGGTATGCACTGTAATGACCCCACCACCATTGCAAATTCTTTCAGCAATTATTTTACTGATCTCACCAAATACACTGCCTCTTTCACAGCAAATCACATCCTGATGCCTGTTACTCATACAAACGTGCCCATACATCTGCCTTTCTATTGTAAGGCTATTCCAAATGCTGATGTTCTAAAACTACTAAACTCAATCTCTGATAGTACTAGTGTAGGCTCTGACTACCTAGAACCTAAACTCTTGAAGCTGGCTGCTCCTTTTATTGTGGCCCCATTGGCTAAAATCTTTACACAGTCTCTCTGCCGTGGTCATATTCCGGACATATGGAAATTGGCAAAAGTCACCCCAGTCTTTGAGAAAGGTGACAAGAAGGACATAGTTAATTATAGGCCCATAGCCATTTTGTCAGTACTAAACAAAATACTCAAGAAAGTAATGGCTATACAGGTCACTGAGTTCCTCTCTAAATATACCCTCCTATCACCTACTCGACATGGTTTCTGCAAGGGGCATATCACCTCTACCGCTCTGACACAATTTACAAATGATGCCCTTACTGCTATGGATCACGGTCTCATGACTGATGCAGTGTTCATTGACCTCTCAAAGGCATTTGATCTTGTAGATCACCCTCTTCTGCTTGATTACCTTAGCTTCACTGGTTTCTCAGAGCAAACCACAAACTGGTTCCAGAGCTGCTTAAGCATTAGAAGACAACAGGTAAAATTTAACTCTGCTTTGTCAGACTCTGCGCCTGTCAATATTGGTGCACCTCAAGGCTCCATCTTGGGACCTCTTCTCTTCTCCATTTTTATAAATGACATCTTCTAACACCCTTGGTGCTAAACAATCTTGCATGCAGATGATCTGGTGCTCTACACCTCCTCTGCAAACATAGAAGAAATAAATAGTCGACTAACATCTACATTTCTCATAATGCAAGAATGGATCCACAACAAAAGGCTCATCCCAAACATAAGTAAAACTCAGGGCATGCTCTTCGGATCTGCAACCAAACTTAGAACAAACCGCAACCTTTTCAACGTCTCCTGTGCAAATGGCTCCCCTCTTATGAAAGTAACCTCATTCAAGTATTTCGGTGTTCTGCTTGATGAAACTCTCAACTTTGAGCAACTCATCATCGACACCTGCAAGTCAGTAACCTCCAAACTTGGAATAGGTTACAGGACTAGTCAGATGCTTACCCCCTCAGCTAGACTGGCTATTTCTAGAGATATCCTACTTCCATCCCTTGTGTATGGTGCTGTCACCTATATACATGCTTCAAAAACCACCCTAAGTAAGTGGGATACAATGTACAATAATATCTGTTGTTATGCCGCGGCTTCCCCATGTTTGAAGCACCATTGCTTGCTATATGCAGAACTTAGATGGCATTCTCCATCTGCTAATCAACTCCTCGCCCTTCGTACTCTGCTAGACAACATCATCAGAACTAATCTACCTACCTCTCTTGCAGGTATGCTGGTGCCTCTGTCCCCCATCTATGGTCTCTGCCCTGCTGGACTCTCTCTACTATACACCCCTAGGTGCAGAACCCTAAAAGGAACCTCAGCTTTCTTCTGCCTGGCCCCAAAATATTGGAATTCCCTACCTCTTGATGTTCGCTCTGCACCTAGTCATATTGCTTTTAAAAAGATGCATCACACTCTCCTCGTCGAACATGCCCTATGTTCCTGTTTTAAACCACCATAGGGTGCTTGACATTGCCTTCCTCAGCTCTCAAAATGTTCAGTTTTGCTCTGACCCCTTGTTACTGTTATATGTAGAACTTACCATGGATTATGTGTTAAAACTCTGCTGCGCTATGATTGTATGCTTATTATGTTTTGTACTATTGTGTATTTTCCTGCCATAGTCTCTGTCATATTAGCAATACTGTTTATATCACAGAACATCATGTAGATTTTTCCATGTATGGCTGATTACTTCTGCATTATACCTGTTATTTGTTTTGTCTGCCAATTTTGTATTGTAACCTCCCAGGTCGTGTCTGAAAATAGTCATATTTTGTGGCTAAGACACCTTACCTGGTAAACAAAAACTAAATAAATAAATAAATCCTATCATGGATCTCTGAACATGACAGGTAACTGCTTAATCAATTTCGTAACATCCTATTGTCATATTAAAGCATACATTTGGAAAGCAGTAGCATATGACTAAAGCAAGGAATGCATTTTATAAGCACAGTAATAGGTATGTTTGAACTCATTTTATGAGTACTGTGGCTGGGGTTACTGGTATATTGTCAGTTGTATCATCTGAGGTCCTTGTTTCGTTTCCTACTGGAACCTCACTACCCACTTCAGAGTCCAAAACTGAAATAGTACTGCTCTTTAAAAAAACTTGTACACTGGTCTTATTTTTATAGGAATAAAGATTCCCATTGTAAAAAGTCTATAGTTTGGCCGGCTTTAGAAGAACAGCCTGAGCACCCATTTCAAGCAAGGCAAGATGAGTTTATTAGTCTCCATACCTCTATTGTGTAGCCCTAAAAAAGTCTGGGAAAAGTATTTTAAAGTCATTGTGTCCAAATGATCATTTTTGAGTTCATTTGCACTTGCGCAAGGAACATCTTGCTACTATATGGTATGAGGTGTGTCACTGCCAAGCCAATTACAGCTGACACTGCAATGGGCTTAGCAGTGTACACCAATGGCCAGGCACTGTGGTCATGACAGTAGTTTTTCTTGCTGATGTGGCATGTCCTCTAATTGAAAGAAGTGAACCGCTCCAATGAGACAGCGCTTCATTTCTTTCTGTAGACGTAACTCCAAGCATGCGTATTAGAGTTAACACTAATACTCACTCCTCTGACCCCCCTGGCTTCCACATTAGCTGCAGTGTGACCTACCTTCAGTGTGGGACACTAGGGAGCCCACTCCCAGTGTCCCCACTCATGTTCCCTGCAGCCAGTAGTGTGGGACACTGAGCAGCCCACTCTCAGTGTCCCCTGATGAGTACCCCCAAAACACTGACACTGTTGGAGCCCACTCCCAGTGTCCCGACATCTTCACTAAAAAACCTGAAAAAAAGAAAACAGTCTCCTGACATCTTTTTTTAACCTGTAAAAAAGAAAACAGTCCCTTGTCCCCATTATATCCCTCCCCCATCCCCACCCTCCCATTGAGCACCCACCTCCCCGCACCCCATACTTACCTCCAGAGGTCAGCAGTTGCAATCTTCTGTGGACCAGGATATGTCTGCACTCTTTAAAGCTGAACTGCGAACTGAAGAATGAAGGTAAATGCTGTAAAATGGCTGTCAATGGCATTTTGAACTGTGCCATTTTTAGAAATTTTTGCACCAGATCTTCAGTATGGGCTTTTTGGGATCCCACCTCATGAACACTGGCACTGTCGTTTCATTACTCGATCCTGAAAGGTGATTTTGCTGTCGCTGTACAGAATCACCTTTCAGGACCAAGTAATAAACGTCTTCACTGTTCATGGTGGGGTCTCAAAAGGCTCATGTTCAACATTTGGTGCAAAAATACAAAAAAATGCCTGAGTTACATGCAATCATTGAAATCTTTCTATGCACGCTCGTAACTTCAGCAGTTTTTAATGCTTTCACTCCAAATTATTAGCATTGCCATTTTTTCACACCACTTCATGAACAGTATAGCTGTCATTCTTCACATCCTGCCCAAAATGTGTTTTCGCACCTGTGGCATAGAATGGCACAGATGCTGTGCAAAATAACCTTTTGAGACCAATGAACAAAATAACAGTGGCAGTGATCATGAGGTGGGGTCCCAAAAAGGCCATTTTTGAAAATAGTTTGAAAAAATTCCTAAAAATGGTAGAGTTATATGCTGTCATTGAAAATGTTCTATGCACATGCATAATTTTGGTCATTTTCAATATTTCCATTCCAATTTTTCAATATAGCCATTTTATTACACCACCTCATGAACAATACAGAAGTCATTTTTTACATCCTGCCCTGAATGTGTTTTTGCACCTGTGGCGCGGAAGAAAAAGTTTCTTACCATTGTAATCTTGTTTCTTTAAAGGGATCACCATTATGATTAAACTGATGCAGTCAGCCTCCTGTGTTGAACTGCCCAGAGAGATGGAATTATATGCAAAAGATGGAACTCTCAATTGGCTCATGCCAATTTCAAACTGCTGCCCTAGCAACTGCTGCACTCTGAGTGCCTCAGATTCTTACGTAGCCTAACTGGGTAAAAGACCCATGAATTGAAGAACTCCACAACTATCTTATCTACCTAATAATGTTTGTCCTATCAGGTCAAATATCCTTAATACTAAATCTAAAAAACTTAAGACCACACTGAACCAACTGGTTAAAAACAAAGGCAAATGCCTAGCCTACTTCATGCAAAAGAAAACGCACAACAGTGCAGAGATGCAGAGAGAACTTTATAGGTTCTAGTAGGGGAGGCAGGGTGGGTATTTAATCATAATGAGTGATCCCTTTGAAGAAACAAGATTACTATGGGGAGTATTTTTTTTCTTCTAGCCCCAGGAATCACTCATTATGATTAAACTAATGCAGACTACCAAGCAGTACCTTTGGAGGTTGGACAGAGAACCTATTTAGGAAACAGGCTCTGCAGCACATCTGTGCCAAACCTGGCATCACTTCTAGACTGCAAATCCAGACTGTAGTGCTTAGTGAAAGTGTGTACTGTTTTCCATGTAGCTGCTTTGCAGATCTCAATTAGTGGGATATCTCTTGAAGCTGCCAGTGAAGCAGCTGTGCCCCTGGTAGAATGTGCTCTCAGGCCCGGGGTGCCTGTTTACCCACTTTACTATAACAAAACTGAATACATGCCACTATCCAGTGAGCAACAGTATGTTTTGTAGCAGCTCTGCCCTTACCTACCTACCTCACTGTAGGTAATAAAGAGCTGTGAGTGGTTTGACCTGCAAGACTTAGTTCTATCAATGTAGTGGCTAAGCACCCTTTTGACATCAAGAGAATTAAACTTCCTTTCTGAGGAGCTAGAGTTCTCAGTAAAGAAGACAAGGAGAGTAATAGACTGATTTAGATGAAAATCAGAAACCACTTTGGGGAGGAATTTTCTATTGGTCCTAAGGACCACTTTACCCATGTGGAAGCAGATATAGCTCAAATCTGTACACTGTGCTTGTAACTCACTGATCCTTCTAACTGAAGTGATAGCAACTAGAGACACAGTTTTCCAAGTGACATACTTCAAGTCTGCAGTTGCCATGGGCTCAACAGGAGCCTCCATAAGCATGGCAATACAGATATTTAGATTCCAGACCAGAACCAGTTGCCCCAGGGGAAGGCGCAGAAGGTTGAGGCCTTTAAAATATTTGCTGAAGACTGGATGAGAGGCCATGGATCTCTCTTTACCAGCAGAAAAGTAGGCAGGGACTGAAGCCAGGTGGACCTCAAGGCTGGAAGGCTTCAGGCCTAAAGAATGTAAATGGGTCAGGTAATCCAAGAGAATGGCTAAGTCAGCTCTAGAGGGATCAAAACCCTTACCCGTATACCATATGGAAAACCTCTTCCACTTAGAAGAGTATGTTTGCTTAGTAGAAACATAGAAACATAGAATTTGACGGCAGATAAGGACCGTTTGGCCCACCTAGTCTGCCCATTTTCCTACCTATCAGATAAGCTGCAAATCCTAGTTAACCAACAGCTTACTTCCTCCCACCCCCCACTAGGACTGCCTTATGCCTGTCCCATGCATTCTTGAAGTCACCCACTGTTCTTGACTCCACAACCTCCTCAGGGAGGCTGTTCCATGCATCCACAACCCTCTCAGTGAAAAAATACTTCCTCACATTACCTCTGAGCCGTCCCCCCTCTATCTTCAAATTGTGCCCCCTTGTTCTTGCACATCTCTTTTTCTAGAAGATGCTACCCTCTTGGACTTTGTTAATTCCCTTGAGGTACTTGAACGTTTGTATCATGTCCCCTCTCTCCCAACTTTCCTCTAGGGTATACATATTAAGCTCCTTTAGTCTTTCTTCGTATGTCTTCTGGTGCAGACCCTGCACCATCTTGGTTGCCCTCCTCTGGACAGCTTCCACTCTGTCTATGTCTTTGCGGAGATGGGGTCTCCAGAACTGCACACAGTACTCCAGATGGGGTCTCACCAACTGTCTGTACAGAGGGATAACAACTTCCTGTTTTCTACTATTGATGCCTCTTCCTATGCATCCCAGTATCCCCCCTGCCTTCCTTACTGCCTTCTCACATTGCTTGCCCACCTTTAGGTCATCTGATATAATTACCCCCAGGTCCCTTTCTATTTTTACTGTTGTCAGTATCTCACCCCTCATTGTGTACACTTCCCCTGGGTTTTTGTTTCCCATGTGCATTACCTTGCACTTCTTTGCATTGAATCTGAGCTGCCATACATTGACCATTCCTCCAACCTTGCCAAGTCCCTTCTCATCCTTTCCACTCCATCTTGTGTATCAACCCTGTTGCAGATCTTTGTGTCATCTGCAAAGAGACATACTTTTCCTTCCAGTTCTTCTGCAATGTCACTTATAAAGACATTAAAAAGGACCGGTCCCAGTACTGAACCCTGCAGTACCCCACTAGTAACCCTCCTTTCTTCACTGTGTATTCCATTTACTACTACCCTTTGTGTCCTGTTGTCTAGCCAATTTTTTATCCAGGCTACCACCTTGGGACCCACTCCAAGGCTGGCTATCTTGTGAATTAATCTTTTTGTGTGGGACTGTATCAAATGCCTTGCTAAAATCTAAGCAGGCCATGTACACAGCCCCTCCCTGGTCTACTACTTTGGTCACCCAGTCAAAGAAATCTATTAGATTCGTCTGACATGACCTTCCCATCGTGAATCCATGCTGCCTTGGGTCCTGTGCCCCACTGGCCTCTAGGTACTCAACAATTCTTTCCTTCAGAAATGATTCCATCATTTTCCCTACCACTGAGGTCAAACTAACTGGTCTGTAGTTTCCTGCCTCTGTCCTGCTCCCACTTTTGTGAAGAGGAATCACATCTGCCCTCCTCCAGTCCTCGGGTACCACCCCATCCTCCATGATTTGTTAAAGAGAGTAGTCAGCGGTGTCACTAGTTCTACCCTTAGTTCTTTTAGAATTCTTGGGTGAATCCCATCAGGCCCCATTGCTTTGTCCACCTTCAATTTTATCAGTTCTTTCAGAACCCTTTCTTCTGTAAATGGACTGGTATCGACCCCCGTCTTCGGAGTGTTTCTCTTGTTTGGTTTAGGTAACTCCCCCTCCTCTTCCTTTGTGAATACTGAGCAGAAATATTCGTTCAGTATCCCTGCTTTTTCACTGTCACCCTCTACCCACATTCCCTCCCCTTTATTAAGCTTCAGTATCCCTCCTTTGGTCTTTCTTCACTCCCTAATGTACCTATAAAAGGTCTTATCCCCCTTCTTAACAGAATTGGCTATCCTTTCCTCGGTTTGGGCCTTTGCTATTCTGACTGCCTTCCCAGCCTCTTTCTGCTTTAACTGATAAAGTTAGAAGGTTTCCTGGAGCCCCTAAGAACTGTCAGTACCTGTTCTGACAGTTTAAGATTAGCAAACTCTTAAGTCCTCAAGAACCAGGCCTTGAGCCTCAGGGACTTGAGATTGGGAAACAGAATCCTGCCCTGAGAGGAGGTCAGCAGACTGTGCCTCCTGGGCAGATGAATCCGGGGAGCTATTGATAGACTGAGAAGGAGAGAGTACCAGTGTTGCCTGGCCCAAACTAGTGCCACCAGTATCATTGTTGCTGGTTGGGACCTTAATTTCAGTAGGGTCCTGAATATCATAGGAAAAGGAGGGAAAGCATAGAGAAACCTTCCTGTCCAGTCCAGAACCATTGCATCCAGGGACATGTGCCCTTTAAAGGGGGCCTGCAACAATACATTGGTAACTGGTGATTTTCTGTTGAAGCGAAAAGATCCAGTTCTGGAGTGCCCCATCTCCTGAAAATCGTACTGAGTGCCTGAGGATTCAGGCAACACTCATGTTGGTTTTGCCTTATCCTGCTGAGGGAGTCTGCCAACACATTGTCCTTCCCTGGCAGGTGTACGGCTGATAAGGATACCCCCATGGAGTATACCAGGGACCACAGTCTCATTGCTTCTGTGTACAGAGGGGCAGATCTGGTACTTCCTTGCTTGTTGATGTAGTACATAGTCGTGGTGTTGTCTGTTCTGACCTGCACCATCTTGCCTTGCAGATATGGAGCAAATGTCTTCAGAGCCAGGTAGACAACTCTGAGCTCCAAAAGATTTATGTGCAACAGAGACTCTTGGGGTACCATGTGCCAATTGCTGTGTGGTCCAACATGTGAGCCCCTCAACCTAAAAGAGCGGCATCTGTTGTGAGAATTACTGAAGGTTGTTCCCTTATAAAAGGTATGCCCACCCTCAGGTTGTGCTTGTCCAGCCACCGTTGCAATGCCTGGACTAAGCTGTGTGTGACTGGAACCAGTTTGGACAGAAGATCTGTCCTTTGAGACCAGTACTGTCTTAGTTGGAATTGAATATCTCTCATTTGAAATCTGGAGCCCATTACCACTGTAATGGCAGCTGCCATGTGGCCCAGTAGCCTGAGAAATTCTCTGTCTGGTTTGTGTCTCCCTGACACATATGAGCTTGCAATTTGCAGAATGCTTTTCACCCTGTCCTGTGGCAGGAGTGCTCTGCCCAGTCTGGTGCTTAATTCTGCTCCATTCCAGCACCTTAAGTGGCACCTGCTGAGATTTTCTTTTGTTTTTAAGAAATCCCAGGGACTCCAGTGTAGATTTTGTTAGTGCTAGTGACTGGTCTGCATGCTGCAGAGATTGTCCTACTACTAACCAGTCGTCCAGGTAGGGGAAGACTGTTACACGTTGTTTTCTCAAAAACTCTACCACCACTGCTGGGCACTTTGTGAAAGCCCTTGGTGCCAAAGTTAGTCCACAAGGGAGTGCTGCAAACTAATAATGGCCTGAGGCCAGCCTGAATCTCAAGAATTTTCTGTGAGATGTCCTGATGGGAATGTGAAAATAAGCATCCCTTAGCTCTAGGGAGGCCAGCCATTCTCCCTTTTGTAATGAAGGAATGATTATTGATAGAGTGACCATTTTGAACCTTGGTTTCAAAATGTGTTT
The DNA here is from genome assembly GCA_016271365.2 of Neoceratodus forsteri. Lineage (NCBI taxonomy): Eukaryota > Metazoa > Chordata > Ceratodontiformes > Ceratodontidae > Neoceratodus > Neoceratodus forsteri. Next base: position 127,673,685 of record JADMNL010000025.1, on the reverse strand, counting down.
GTTCAGAAGTCTTAGATCCAAAATAGGTCGCCAATCACCATTTTTCTTCCTTATGAGGAAGTACCTGGAATAAAAACCTTTGACCCTGTGTCTTAGAGGCACTGGTTCCACTGCTTTGACTGCCAGCAGATGCTGTACCTCTGCTTCCAACAGAATTCTGTTTGCCGATATTACCGGAGGAAAGGTTCTTGTTCTCAGCTTTGGAAATGATTTGAAGCTGAGTGCCAGACCCTGGCTCACTACCTCCAATACCCACTTGTCTGTGGTGATGGAATGCCAAGCATGAAGGTAGTGAGCCAGTCTGCCACCCACTGGTAGTTCTACAATAGGGGATGTGACCTGCACTAGCCCGCCAGGGGTTCTGCATGGGCTGTGCCTGAACTTGTGATGCAGGAGCAGCTCTTCTCATGGCTCTCCTGCCCCTTCCTTTGAAATAACCTCTGGCCTGCTGTTGAGGCAGAGAGGCCTGTGCTTGAAAGAATGGTCTCTCTGGGGTCTATATGAGGTGGAAGGCCTATCTTTTGAATTGCTTCGATAGGTGGATTTATATTCCTCCACCTTCTTCATATATGCTTAAGTCTTATCTCCAAACAATTAGTTGTTCTCAAGGGGAAAATCCATTGCTTTGGCCTGGGTATCTAAGGTAAGGTTAGTGGCTCTAAGCCACGCAAACCTCCTAAGTGACACAGCCAAAGCCATTAACCTGGCTGCAGTATCATTGGCATCCACTGCCATATGAAATTGATACTTAGACATAGAAACATAGAAACATAGAATTTGATGGCAGATAAGGACCGCTTGGCCCACCTAGTCTGCCCATTTCCCTACCTGATGGACAAGCTGCAGATTCTAGTTAATTTTTTATTTTATTTATTTATTTATTTATTTAAGAGATTTACCAGATAAGCATACTGAGCGGGGACCGCTTGTTTCCAGATGTGACCTGGGGGGGGGTTACATAGATCCAACAGGTTCAGAATATAAAACAATACAGTGGTTTGAGAACAGGTTCAGAATAAAACACAATACAGTGGTATGGCAACAGAATGAGAGTGGATACATACAGGGAGAGATTACAACAGGTTACTTCCTCCTAACCCCACTAGAATTGCCTTATGCCTGCCCCATGCATTCTTGAATTCTCCCACTGTTCCTGACTCCACAACCTCCTTAGGAAGGCTGTTCCATGCATCCACAACCCTCTCTGTGAAAAAAGACTTTCTATCATTACCTCTGAGCCGTCCACCCCATCTTCAAATAGTGCCCCCTTGTTCTTGCACATCTCTTCTTCTGAAAGATACTACCCTCTTGTACTTTGTTAATTCCCTTGAGATACTTGTAAGTTTCTATCATGTCCCCCCTCTCCCTACTTTCCTCAAGGGTATACATATTAAGCTGCTTTAACCTCTCCTCATATGTCTTCTGGTGCAGACCCTGCACCATTTTGGTTGCCCTCCTCTGATCAACCTCCACTCTGTCTATGTCTTTGCGGAGATGGGGTCTTCAGAATTACACGCAGTACTCCAGATGGGGTCTCACTAACTGTCTGTACAGAGGGATAACAACTTCCTGTTTTCTACTGTTGATGCCTCTCCCTATGCATCCCAGTATCCCCCCAGCCCTCCTTACTGACTTCTCACATTGCTTGCCCACCTTTAGGTCATCTGATATAATTACTTCTAGGTCTCTTTCGATTTTTGTTGTTGTTATTAACTCACCCCTCCATTGTGTACTCTTCCCCTGGGTTTTTGTTTCCCAGATGTATTACCTTGCACTTCTTTGCACTGAATCTGAGCTGCCACATATTTGACCATTCCTTCAGCCTTGCCAAGTCTCTTTTCATTCTTTCCACCCCACCTTGCGTATCAACCCTGTTGCAGATCTTTGTGTCATCTGCAAAGAGACATACCTTTCCTTCCAGGTGCTCTCCAATGTCATGTATAAAAACATTAAAGAGGACCGGTCCCAGTACTGAACCCTGCGGTATCCCGCTAGTTACTCTCCTTTCTTCACTATGGACTCCGTTTACTATTACCCTTTGCGTCCTGTTGTCCAGCCAGTTTTCTATCCAAGCTACCACCTTGGGACCCACTCCAAGGCAGGCTAACTTGTACATTAATACTTAGTAGCATCAAGTGCAGCCCTTGCTGTATCCTGTAGATCTACAGCCACTTCCCCTGGCACTTTATCAGCCAGAGCTAGGACAGTGTTCCTGAGAGTCTTCTTGTGCTGTACTGCATATGCCATGTAATTGGCCTGCCTAACTGCTAAAGAGGCAGCCATGTAACCCTTTTTTCCATTGGCATCCCTTTTCCTTGAGTCTTTGTCTGGTGGATGGGTAGCCAAGGGGATCCTGGCCTTGTCACAGACAGCAGCGTGGACTACCCTTTCAGGGTCAGGATGAGTAAACAAAAAATCAGCTGTAGTTCTAACCAGCTGGTATTTCTTGTCAGCTTTCTTATCCACACCAGGGACAGAAATTGGAGTTTTAAAAATCTGTAAGGCGGCCTTTGTTAAGGACTTATGCATGGGCAAAAGCAGACATTTTGTGGGGGTTAACCCCAACATATTCAAAAACTCTGCCTCCTCCACATCCTCTTCCATTCCAGAAGAGGAAGATTAAGGGTCTCCACCATGCTCTTTACAAAGGCATAATGAGAAGAACATTCTTCAGGACCCCTAGGAGGAGATCAAAATTCTTGCTCTGGGGAGACTTCTGGATCTATAGATTCCACTTCGAAGTCATCCTCATCCTCCTCACCATACACTTCCAGCAATTCCTGTCTTGTTGGAGCTGGAGTAGCAACTGGGCAGCTACCAAGCTAGGAACCAAGACTGCACCCTGTAGGGCTTGCAAAACCTGTAAGGCCTTAGCAATGTCCTCAGCCGAGGGCATATTATATTTGTCTACTGGGAGCTCCTTAGCCTTCTTGGCCGGAGGTGCAGCGACATGTTTTTCTTTACATTTTTTCTCTAATGGAACATATTCAGAACCTGTTTTCACAGCCCTTTTTGATTCACCCTGTTCAGACTTGTCTGAACTCCTGTCAGGATCTTTGGCTTTACCTCCATCCTTTTTATAGGTAGAGGAAGAAGCAGAATTATCCACACTAGAAGCAGAAGCCATCTCTTCTAAAATCTTAGCCCTTTTCTTTAATGTTTTAGGACAAAAGGTCTTACAAATATCACAATTGGCAAAGATATGACTTGTACCCAAACAAGAAATACACAGAGAATATCTATCTGCTTTAGCTATAATCTGTCCACAAGACTCACAATCTTTAAAACCAGTGGGTCCTGTGCGTTTCTTAGGCTTATCACTATGGATCTCTGACATTGATCTGGACAAAAAATTCAATAAACTAGAAATTTTATATCATCTTGGAACCAGAGGTTTTAAAAATAAACAACCGCTAACGGTTCCTGGAACTGAGCATTACTCGGTTCCCAAAATAAAAAGGAACTGAGAATAATAAACTAAATAAAACTTAAATGGTTCAAGGAACCGATCACAGTAAAATGATTTTTTACACAAGAAAATATCAAAAAATGTAAACAGATATACAAGGAACCCTCAGTTCCAGGGAATCACGATTAACTGAAAAAAAAGTTTAAACTCTACACTAAACTAATTACTAAGGCAGCAATTTAAAATTTCTAAATAAAAGAATACTTAACACACAGATAACTTATTTCTGGAGACAGTTCTAGGAGAGCTCTCCAGGACGTCCTTGCTAGGCAGGCAGAGTAAAGAATCTGAGGCACTTGCCGGCCCGTCGGCGCAGCAGTAGCGCTACCGCTCACGAACCTGGCAACCCGGGTTCGGGAACGAGCCCAGGGAGCTGAAGGGCAGGTCAGGGGGAGAAGGCTGAGCGTCTGTAGGACTGCTCGCCTTCTCTAGGGAGGAGGAGGAGGGGACGAGGTTCAGAACTTGACTGACTCAGGCAGAGGCCTGGGGTACAGCAAGGGCCTGACCAATCCAGGAGGGTTGGGCGTGCCAGACGTCGTCGTCGGAGCTCTGCCTTGACGTCAGGGTACATGGCACGCCCAGAGAACAGGAGAAAAACTCCTCCGTCGCTCTGGGTAGACAGAGCACCAGCACAGACCTCAATGGTCCCCTGCCTGTCCCACACGGTGGCCCCAAAGAAGTAATGTTAGTTTGGGGTGCTTGGCCCCCACCTCGTGCCCGCCTGGGGGGTAGATCCAAGGCTACATGGGGGGACCGCCATGGGGCTCCAGGCATGGAAGGAACTGAGGCAGATGCCAGGCGCTCCCAAAGAAGCAGAGCGTAGGGGGCAGGGAAGGCGGAAAAACAGTAAGTTGAAAAAAAAAAAAGAATCTGAGGCACTCAGAGTGCATCAGTTGCTAGTGCAGTAGTTTGAAATTGGCATGAGCCAATTGAGAGTTCCATCATTTGCATATAATTCCATCTCTCCAGGCAGTTCCACACAGGAGGCTGACTGCATCAATTTAATCACAATGAGTGATTCCTGGGGTTAGAATGGTGTTTTCCCATGAATTTACAAATTTTCACCTTCAGGGTTCATGAGGCGGGCTGATAAGAAGACTAAGTTCAAAATTTGAGGTCAAAATATTAAAAAAATGACCAAGTTATGCCCATCTGTTGCAATTTTAGTATGCACCCTCATAACTGCAGAAATCTTACATATCTTCACCCAGATTTTCAACTTAGTCTTCTTATTACCTGAGCTTATATATGTCACAGCTGGCATTTTCAAATCCTGTCCAAAATGTGTGTTTCCACCTGTGGCACGAAATGACATTCTACTTGCACAGACTTATGTTTTGGTGCAGATTTGAAAATTTTGTCTGCCGCCTACATATGCTGGGGTAATAAGATGGCTATGCTGATAATTTGGTCACACATCTATGGAGGGATGGGTGCGTAGGGTCCTCGCCCTGTGCTGCCACATGAAAGTAAGGAACATGACGGAGCATGGGAACTCAGGGCCTGAAAGAACTAATGGCATTTTAGAGGTGTGTCACTGCTGAACCAATCACAGCTGAAACTGCTGTGGGCTTGGCTGTGTAGACCAATGCCCAGACACTCTGGTCATGGCAGTACTTCTGCTTCTTGACGTGGTATGTTCTGTAGTTGAAAGAAATGAATTGCTCCAATGAGACAGTGCTTCATTTCTTTCTTTGGTTGTAACTGTGGCCATGCGCATTACAGTTGATACAAATGCATATGGCTGGAGTTGCAGTTATTGTCGGCTCCTGCCACCCACCACTATCTCTCCCCCACCGATCCTCGCTCCTCTGCCCCGGCTTCTACATTAGCCATGGTGCAGCTTCACTTATGGTGGCTCATGCTGCCAATGTACTCTCTTTCTCTCCTGGTCCTCATTCCTCTGACCCCCTTCAGGCTTATACATTAGCTGCGGTGTGGCTTTACTTATTGGTGGCTCCTGCTGCCTGGTGCACTCTGTATCCCCAGTCCACTAAGGCCAGCGGGGCCGGCTTCTCTGACTACCAGCTTCTTGCTGCATTTACGGTACAGCTTCCACCATGTGACACCCACCACTCTCACTGCTGCCTCCTCGCTCCTCTGAAGCCAGTAGCAGTACCACACACCACTGCAAATACCTGCAAGTGAACGTTCGACATTGACAAATGCTTGTTTCCTTAGCAACGGAAAGGCGACTTTCTTTGTCAGCTATTAAGTTAAGTGTAGCAATTACTGTCAGACCTACTTGCAAGTCAGTAGCTAGAGTGCTTTGAAGTTCATTATTTATGTGTTGCCTCTGGCACCAGGAGATTCTAAACACTTTGGTCACTTCCATATCTCTAGAAGAAATCTTAAATAAAGACAATTCCAGACTGCAGGTTTTCACTCTTGAAGTTTAACAGCAAGGATTTGCATGTTATGTTCCCTCATAGTGTTGTCAAACCTTTCAAAATTTCTATTTAGGGTAACTTGCACCCATACAAAAACCCTCCATAGAGGCTTGAAGCGTCTAGCTTGAATTATTAGTAACAACCATATTGATTTCAAGTGCCACAATTGTATTCAGAATTATTCTCAACACTTTTGGTTATTACTTCAACTGGTTTTGAGACTGCATCAAATTTAGTTTTGAGTTCATCAAAAGCTAACCTGTTGTCTTGCTGTAGCATTGAGAAAGCTTTGTCTGTGGAATCTTGCGTTGTGAGTCAACTATAAGCTGATACAGAGCTGACAAGGAAGGCACCTTGCTTTTCTTCTTCGTAATACAAGACTGTGTCTCATGATATTTTGATTCCTTATTCAGCATCCTCGGGGCTGGAGTCTGAAAGGACCCTCTGTGAGTCTCCAGTCAAAGTCTGCCCCAAAGACAGCAATACATATTGATCTGTTGTCTTTTTTTTTCGTTTTTTTATCAAGTATTTTCTATTTTTTCTTTCCAGCTTGGGATAGTTTTGGCTCCATAACAACAGTCTGACCGTTTTTTTGAAAATGTAAGTTTCTAAAAGCAAGAAAAAATGGGTTTTATTTCCAATCATGCCAGCGCTATCAGTAACACATGTCACGTGCTCAGCAGCCAGCTCCACCCTGGGAAAAGCCCCTACAATGTTTCTGATGGACAGCAGCTCAGCATCACCCTGACCTGCTTGCATTCATGACAGTAGAACAAGCAAAGAAGCAAGAGCTTTCAAAAACTTCAAAGTCCTCTCTCTTGCCTGAGGATAGAAATAAAGCAAAAAGGAAATCCAATATACTGATGTTTTGATTTGTCCTGACAACTAAATTATTGAATTGTTTGTTAAGTAGTACTGCTGCCTTAAAAGGCAATGCCTTCTGGCTGTCTATCAACATTCTGGTGTTCTGATGTGACATGAATGGCAGACGGGCTCTTGTCACAGTTAGCATCAACACAACTCTTTTTTTTACTTTATAAATTTTATTGGGTTAAAAAACAAATAAAGTATAACCAGCAACCATGTAATGCATCAATCGGAGTATATAGCTGCAAGAATGTGGCCACAAACCCGCATGTTAACACAGAAAGATTATATCAAAATCCAGTAGAACAATGATTATTAAAGGGGACAAGAAATGGTTTTCAAACTGGCAGTCGTTTGTTATGTTCTTATTGACAGTAACGAAATTCGTACCTCCAAATGATTCATTTTTAATTGTGATTGAAGAAACTTTGAGTTGAAAAACTTTGTTTTGTATTGATTTTTTATGAACAACATTGCCTACAAGTCTCTTCGTGGAATGTGGAATTTTCACAACAGTATGTCATGGTTTGTGTACAGAATGTGAAGTGTGAGCTGGCCACCTATAAGAACAGTGCTCAGGGTTCTGTACACAAACCATGACATGGTCAAAACTCCAAACAGCTGTTTCCATGAAACAACTGTACAGAATTGTTGCCCATAAAATAAAAATTATGGAAAGTAACGTTTTTTACAAACTTTTATTCAGGTGCAGAAAAACTATTGGCCAATTGGTGAATATAATTTCTAACAAAAATAAATAAAACAAGAACATTACAATGAACTGCCAATTTGAAATGATCTTCTGTCCTCTTTACACTACAGAGTCAGGTAGTAAATAGTAAAGTATTTAGCTGGCAACATTATTACTAAAATACTTGTATGGTAAAGCTTGATAACCATTATGGGTTCATACAAAGGGTGTCAAGTTATTTATGAATGTTTTAATATACATAGGAAGTGGTTCCAATTTGTTTTATGTAATTTAAGTCTGTCTGCAATGTAGCTCATGCACTCCTTGGCTGCAACTTTGCCCATAAATGATAGCCAATCCTAATAAAAGGGTGGATGTGGCTCTTTTCACCTAGCAAACAATTCCCTCTTAAGACTCACAGCAGCCTCAGACATCCTCAATATACCCCATTCCCTGTAAAATAAGAATACAAATGGGAGGAATCTGCTCCAACAACCAGGTTGTATATCCACAAGGATTGGAGAATGAGACCAATCACCAGACTTTACAAAAATGGCACTGATTTTTATTTTCCATGTATTGTCAAAGAAAAGCATGCGGTTAAGCAATTGTGCACAGCTCAGCTGGTGAGCCAAAGAATACCTGACCAAACTTGTGTCAGCATGACTAACCCCATCAAAGTCCAGTGGTTCCAATCCTATCTAAAAAACAGGCACCAATCAGTCAAGATAGCCGACTCTACATCCCCCACTCCCAATTCTCACAGTTGTGTGCCTTAAGGATCTGTTATCAGCCCCATCCTGTTTTTACTATTCATAAATGACCTTCCCTCTGCCTGTACCAATTCCCGCATACATACAGTAGGTATGCAGATGACACTGTTCTCTTCACTTCTGGTCCTGTCCTTCTTGATGTTCAAGCCACACTTCAGAATGATTACCATAACATTCAGAGCTGGTTCAGAACAACCAAATGAAGTTAAACACCTCCAAAACAGTGTCTATGACATTCGGAACAGTAGGAAAGCTAAACAAAGCTCCTTCCACTCCTCCCATCACCTCATTGGAAGGAACACCACAGGACTCTGTCACAAAATATAAATACCTCAGTGTCTGGCTGGACCCCCATTTAACTTTCTCAAACCACGTAGAAGCAATTACCTGTAAGTTACGCCCCAAACTAGGTATGCTCTACCATAATAGAGATGCCCTCCCACTGCCTGTCAGATGTGAAATCTTATCCAAAATTATCATTCCTATCTTTGATTATGTGGATGTGGTTTACAGTACTGCCCCAGCATCAACCCTATCCAGACTGGACACCCTCCTGAATGCATTCTGCCACTTCACCACAAACTCCCCCCTCAGAACTCACCACTGCTCCATTACACCACTCTAGGCTTAGCACCACTTTCACATCAATGCTACATCCACTCTCTCACCCTTATATCCAAATACTGGTTCAACATGTTTCCTTCCTACCTATCAGAGTGCCTTTTTATGGTTTCCACAGACAGTATGAGCTGAAGCACAGGGATGCCAACTCCTTCTCTTTGCCTCAGCCATCTTCCACAGTGGGTAAATCTGCCTTCTCCCATAGACTCCCCTACCTGCGGAATAAACTCTCCTCTTCCATCAGAAACTCCCCCTTGCACTATTCTATTAAACAACAGCTTTACCTACTTCCACCCCACATGTGCTCCTGTCAAGCAAATGCCTCACCTACTCTTCTTAGTTGAGGACTCAGTGTATTGTCAAGTAACACATGTAATTATAGATGTACATACTGATGTGTAATTGTGTAAATACATATGCATATACTGTTGTATAATCAATGCCGTATATCTCTTGCTATTGTAAATACCCTTTACCAATGTACTTACTAAATGTCTCTGCACTGCTACTGAGTATACTCTAAACTAATCTGTATGTATAGTAATTGCAGGCTGTCTGTCTCTCTCAAATTATATGTATACGCTTTTCCCTCACTTCCGGCCGCACCTGGAAACAACCCCAGCTCAGTGTACTTTTCCCGGTAACCAAATATTTAAATCAATTTAAAAAAAAGAATAGTGAATTTACCCCTTTGATACCAGAAAGTGCAATCTGCTGATGAAAACTAGAACAGAACTGCATGTCCATTCACATATAAATGCTGGTCAGGGTAATAGAGCAATCTTCATTGATTTGGCCAAGGCATTCTCTACAGCTAATCACTCATTGCTCCTAGTCAAACTAGCATCCTGTTGTATCTCTGCCTCCTTTTTACATTTTTTTTTTCAAATCATACCTCTCAGACATGGTGCAATCAGTTACATAAGGACCTTCAATCTTCTCTGAGCCCTCTGTCACATTAGGAATCCCTCAAGGATCTGACCTAGGCTCTCTCCTTTTCACAGTATTCAGGAATGGTCTTCCCTGCTCCTTAACTTACCAGCTAGTAGACATCTGTAAAACAAGCATGTTTTCATGCAGCAGGAGGATGCTCGGGGGCAAGCTCTAGGAATATGGCAGTGTTGTCTCAGGTGTTTTTCCAGGCCAGAGTTGCCCAGAAGGGAAACATGGAATTGACAGCAAGTGGTTATGCCAATAAATGGTCTCATAAGTTCTGGTAAATGATAGCATAAAAACATGGTTATTTTCCAAACATCCTCTAGCTGGTAATTTCCATGAAACCATGGTGAAGAAATTATTAGCACCTCATAGTTTGCAGTCAGAGACTAGGTGGCATGATCTGATTTGGGAATTTCTGCAGTCACTGCATAATTCGCCTACTCGTACTCAGGCCCAGGTCCTGAGGAAAGGCTTCCCTGGTTGCACTGTACAATGACACAAAGTACACCATTTATATGTTAGTTAGTTAAATTACAGGAACTACAATGATACAGAAGTACAATATTAATACATTAGTTTGCTTGTTGTTGACTAGGTAAGTGCACTGATGTGATGGAATATTTTTATGAACAACCTGGGCCTTGGTAGGCAAAGAATTAGTACTAGTACTTATTTATCAAGCACCTATTCCCTGAGACTCAGAGTGCCTTACAAACTTCACAAACAGATCAGAAAAATAGAGAATAATGCCTGTGTAGGTGTGTGTTATGAGGAAGTTTCACACAACCAAAGTGAGTGATAATCCATAAACCCCACCAGCGACGCTGGAGGGGTTTATGAGATTATCACACACTGAGGGTGTGCAAAAAATTCTCGTAAGACACACCTTGCACAGGCATTATTTTTTAGAATAACTGGTGCAAGGTTTTGATGGAGACAAAACAGTAAGCTGTATTTCTGCGAGCATGTCCCTGAGCAGCCACCGTAGTAAGTGGCTTTTGCTTCTCGTTTTTCTTTTTAACAAATGTGATTCAGGTGGCTGCTGCTCTGATTGACGGAAACTGTCTTGTAGGAAGGCAAAATGTTAGTGTGGCAGTAGTGCTTTGTTGTGGGGACTGAGTGAAAAACTGGTCTCAAGCCACTGTGCTTTCTTTCACACTTCAGTGAAGTGAGAGTGCAAGGATAAAAAAGCCGCAATAACCCGCTATCAAATTATTACGGAATTCAACAAGTTATTACGGTGTTTTATTAGGAGTGCATATTCAGTCATTATAGGGGATTACCAGTTATTATAATGACATAACATAACTTAAACAACACAAATAAATAATGCATGTCAAACATGTCTAAAACTCACATTAAATACAAAGAATCAGTAAATCCTGGTAGCATCCAGATTCACGAGGCTACTATGTGATGTAAAAGGCCTTCTGAAACAGGAAGGTCTTCAAACCCCTCTTAAAGGCCTCCACCAAAGGGACGTCCCTTAAAGATCTTGGGAGCCTGTTCCACAGGGCAGGGCCTCTGGACTCGAAAGCCCAATCACCCGATGACTTCAGCCTTGCCCTGGGAACAGTAAGGATGCCCACCTGTGCAGTGATCTGACCAGCTGACAGGATCAGTCTCGAGGTTGTTAATCTCAAGCCCCAGTGAGAAGACTAAGTCCAAGGCACAATTGTTTTTGGTGGATCGCAGAAGTAACTACAGTGCTTGTGCTAAGCAGTTATTCCATCAACAGGAGAAACTCCTGCCCTAACTGCAAGAGTTAATTGTCAATCCAGGCATTGAAATCACCTAGAATCAATCATCTGGGTGATTCCAATACCTTCTTGGTGATGACATCCACAGTTTCCTGCAGGAAAATCTTCTTGTGCCCTGAAGGCTGGTACACAGGAAGGATCCTGTAACCAGCACTTGGATCCCCAGGCACAGCCACACATTCAAACAATGAAGTTTCCCCTACTGGGTGCACAGATCATTATAGATCGAGGGAGGGCTCCCAACCAGTCAGAGCGCTCCTTTACCCTGCACGTGGAACATTCTTATTCCATTTTGTTTTTAATTACATGGTGCCTCCTTCGATTGATAATATTTTAATACATCCCTTATCACCACTCGTTGTGGGTAAGAGTGGTTTCACTTGTGTTCTGTTCAAGCCAGAACAGCTCAGATTTGCTTTGCTGTTCTCTCACAATCAGAACACGTGTGATACCACTCTTCTCCTACATTGAGTGGCTCCGGTGGACATATTAATATATAACTTGGGTCTAAAGCAAAATGGCAACCCCAATAAACCTTCCCGCAATCTATCTGTGGGCAGTGAACCACAGAAAATCTGTTATGGACTGCTGCTTCCAAGACTGGAACAGTTTCATCACTCAGGCAGGTCTTCATGATGCAAACCAGAACAAGCAAAGAACGAGATATTAAATCTGCCATAATGGCGGTCATGTTCCTCACTAATCTGGCTTTTCAAAGCACTGCCCTAGAGGACAAATGGAGGCTGCTAGCCTATTAGCTACCTGCCCACTCAGTCCAGTGGGAGCCCTGGCTATGGGCACCAACCATATCTAGCCTTTCCCTAGATCCCATTTTGTCCCAAGGTGCCTCCTGGTCCTCACTAGCCCTATAGTGCCCCCCTGTTTGTACTCCTCACACCCCCACTGCCTACCATCCTGCCTCCCTATGATGCTCACCTCCTTGCAGCTCCTATATGCCATCACTGTAAGGGAAGGAATCGAAGGGATGGAGGTCAAACAGCAGGGATGGGAAGTAACTAAGCCTGGGGGCCCGAAACTCTAAACATATGCTGCCACCAACTAAACACCCTCCCATACAACAAAACCATAAATCCCACATAACTCACAATTAATGCACACACACACAGCTCTAACCACCCAATCCACCTAAACAGTCACTCCACACATACACACTAAAACTAATACACTAGCAGTTCCTATCCTTACACTCCAGCATTCAAGACTACCCTAGTAGCCACTCACAAAAATTCCACCCCTCCAATATACCATGAAAACAGGAGTGTAGCCAGAAATATCCATTTTGTACACAGCCTCCAACAGTTACACCCCCTCAATTAAAAAATGTACACATCCTTTCCAAATGGCACCCCCTTCCAAACAAGTCAGATTGTTGTCAGATGATTTCTCTACTCTCTAAAGAAGTTATACATGTATCAGACACTCCTCAGTGGCCTACACTAACCAAAATACTACAGATTATAATGATAATATTAACAGAGTGGCTTATAGTTTGTGACAGACACTCAACAAAACTGTACACAAATGTGTACAGTGAGTATGCCTGTCTACACCCTTGCCATGAATTAAAATAAGATTAAATTAAACAAGAGAATCCACAGCAAATATGTGCAGTTCAAGATGTAGACACTTCACGGATCTTTCAAAACACAGTACCCAACAAATTATTACAACATAAGAAGTCCTAGCCTCTGCTCTCACCAGTGAATGAAATATTCTAGCATACATGGCAGTAATGTGTGTGGTGGCCCTCTCACTGCTACCTGGAAAAAACAGTATGACAGAAATAAAGAAACTGAACCTAAGGTTTTCTTACCACCCATGGCCAGTCACTTCAAAACGGAATCCTCATCAGTCTTCATATGAACTTGCAAGAGACTAAGAGAGAGATCCTGGAGAGGAAAGTAAAACTAGTACCCCCACGATGACTTAATCCATGAAAAATAAGCATGCACTGTGGCCATGATAATACAGTGTTTACTTTGACTACCTGCCTGCAGTTGGCGCCTGATCTGAAAAATGGGACTTTAGGGCACCAACTGTGCCTCTCTGTCTCTGTAGTCACACACCACTGAATCTCTCCATGTATGGCAAGCCAGTCTTGGCAGTTGCTTTACTCACCCATGCCGACCCAGCCCTTCTCACTTCGGCACACTACTCCTGCTCTTCCAGGTCCAACACCCGGCACTACTGGCAGGATTAGTAGGCCCTTGACTTATCCGCTTTGTGGCCCCATTTCTTCTACACAGTAAGTACCTACCAGTACACCATGACAGTGGGGCTGTTGCCACAGGGTCACTGTCAGCAGCAGTGATTGAATATAGTAGACAGGACAGCACTGGGAATGGAACAGTGGGAATTCCAACTAGTTAAAAAATAACAAAGGCTATTCCTCCTAACTCTAGCTCACACGGGACCCTAACTACCACTGGACTCTCACTCTAACCTATTACTCACTACTCTATAAACAATTAAAAACTACAAGAAGGCTGACATTGAAAGTATAAGGCTAATATACTTTCAAGTTTCTTTCCTAAATTGAGTCTCCAAAAAATAACCTGCTTTAAGCAGGTTTTCAATCAGGTTTAAAGTTCAGCAAAGCAGCTCTAAACAAACAGCACGCCCTGCCTGGTGGCCATCTTTTTTGTTCCTCCATTAGGGAATTACATGGTTATAAACAAGCTGAGAAAATAAATTTGCAAAAACAAAAAAAAAAGAGAGTGCAGATAAAACAAAAGTAAAAATTAGGATACAGTGTCAAAGTGGTTCAATAACTTGAATTAAACAGTTTTAAATACATAGTAAACTATGCAGAAAAAATAAACTACAAAAACAATAAGATTTAATGGTGAATGAATACATCATGAACAGTACAGGAAAGATAACATATGAAAGGTGAGATATTTAGAAATGTCAAATAAATGCATAATAACAGCACAGGAAATATAATAAAATTCAAATGCAAATGGTCTGCAAAGCCCTGGATTGGCAGATGCAATCATAGGAGTAGCTAGCGGCAGGTGCAAGTGGGGGTTAAGAGGTAATTTAGGAGAGAGGTAAGAGGAAGAGAGGCACATGGGGGTAGAGAGGTTATTTCAGAAGGAGGGAAGATGTATGGAGATTACTGCTTGTCCAGCAGAAGTCCAGCAGCGGAAGATGAAAAAAATATTGGAGTCTGAGGAGCAAAGCAAACAGGTGGAGCAGAGAAATGAGGAGAGGAGACAGTGGGGAAAGGAGGGGAGAGAGGAAAGTCAGTACTTGAATAGAAAGGAGGCACACTGAAAGAGGTGCCAGGAGTCCAATGAAAATAGTGTGAGGCAATGATAGAGATGACAATGATGAATAAGTGGTGGAGTGTTTGTGGCAAAATGGCAGAAGGCTCAAAGAGAGGGTCCAGTCTGGCTAGGGTGAATTTTGGGGCCATACCACAGACCACATCTGCATAGTCAAGTACCGACAAGATCATTTTAAGAATGATCTCTCAGCAGACCAGGAGTGGGATGCAAGGTTTGTTACAATACTGGGTGCCAAGCTTGGACAGAACGTTTTGTAAATGTCATTGATGTGAGAAGAGAAATCCAGGTTATTAACTAGTCTCACACCAAGGTACTTGAAGGATGAGACTTTCGTAATGTAAGCAACAGCCAGGACTGGGAAGACAGGGGTGGAGGGCAGCCTTGAAGACTTCTGCCTAATATTAAAGGACATGGACAGGGTCTTTTTGGTGTTCAGCATAAGCTGGTTTGAGCTGAACCAGTGTTGGATATTATGAAAGTCATGCTGCAGTGATGATTTCACCTCAGTGATTGAACCACCCATGGAGACAAGGACTGTATCATCAGCATATGTATGAATGTTTACACTAGCACAAGCAGAATGCAGATAACTAAGGAAACAGAGAAAAAAATGGGGCCTAGGATTGAGTCCTGGAGAAAACCTGAGCAGATGAGAAGGGGTGAGGATAAGGCATAGCCTACCTGAACTGACTGATGTTGGTCAGTTTGATAGACACAGAACCGTTCAACTGCCAGGCCAAAGAGTCTAGTACCCCTCAGTGTATCCAGTAGAAGGGAGTGTGAGTGTGACACAGTACCAAAGACCTTGGCAAGGTCAATGAAGATTGTGACAGTAACTTGTCTATGGCCCACCCCGTTCAGAATAGAATCAGTGACTCAAAGAAAGAGGGAGACAGTAGTGGGCCTTCCTAAAGCCAGAATGGTAGGGGGTATAACTTATAAGCCTCCCACATGCAGGCCTCTGATGTTGGCCCAGTATCATTAATTTCAAATAAGAACTTGTTTTTTCCCAAAACCTAAGGTTTTTTCAAAATATATTATTTGTTGAGCAAGAGCAAATTAACTGTTATCTTGATGGGCCCTTTCAGTCCAAATGAATCATAATGGATGTCTTGACAGGAGAATGATCGGAGATAATATGAGATCCTGTAAATGCATCGGAAATATCATAACCAAGTTGCTGTAAAATAAACATATAATCAATTCTTCTATATGAGGCATGCACATTTGAAGATAATGTATAATCTCATTGAAGAGGATTTGTCAGTCTCCAGGAGTCAATAACCCCCAAGGTGCGTCATCAAATCTGTAATGACTGCTCTGGAATGGGTGTTACCATCTCTAGCTGCTTCAGTCATGGTAAGTGTCTAATGCAAAATTAAACTGGAATCCCTTCTCTTAGGAAAACAGAGTGATGCAGCAGAAGCATGCTAGACAGATAACCCAGAGGTCAGTGGATCGAAACCATCCTCTGATGACTTGCCATGCACATGTTTTATAGATGTGGAAACTTTGTAAATGAGCACTTGTGCTCTAAGGTGTTTTCTGAATTACTAAATAAACAAATAAATGAATAAAATACCCCATTACTACTGTTAAGTCAAATAACTCCAATCTCTGCAAAGAACGCCATACAAAATGTGGGAACACCCCCGCTGTGTGCATATACAGTGGAGTCAGCCACGATGAAGCATAGTAACTTGCAGTAATGACATGTCACAAAATCCTGCATGACAAAAGGGCTAAATTACCATTGACTTATAATGGCCCCTGCCATAAACTGCAGCATTCTGTGATATTCTGCAGCATTTCTGCATTGCATCTTGGCTGTCACATCTGTATTTTGCATATGGTTGTATCTGAACCATCTGTTTGTCCATTAAGAAATGGCCATCAACCTTCAGACTCTACAGTATTTTTGATTTATTAGATTAAAGTTAATCCCTTTTTTTACATATGGCAACTTCTCTCTTTTTTTCTATTAACAAAATTGAAGAAAATCAATTGCTATTAGCCCCACTGTACTTTTTCTGCCTCCAGAGAGATTAAGTGATTTCCTGGATTAGAGCTGTGTCTTATTTTCATTGCTAAAGATTCCTAAGAACCTTATTTTTCTTTAAATAGGTGATTCCAAACATTTCAAATGCCAGGATGCAAATGTCAACTTATTCATATTTAAGGAGAGAATATCTGTGTATGTAAGAGGACCAGCCTGTTTAAAAGAGCTATTTTTCAGAAATTTAACTTCAGTGTCTACCCCCCCTCGAGTATTGTCAAGACACTAAATAATGGAGCTTATATGTGACCTGACTTGAAGACATTGAATAAATACAGGCACATATTAGAGATAGTAAAAACTAAGCTATCTAAAACTTAACATTATAAGCCTTAAACTGTGCAGTCAAAAAAGCACTGTTTGGCCAGCCCAGTGGCACTGAGGGCTGAGGCGCTGGAAGCCACTCCTTGCGCCACGCCGGTGACCTGGGTTTGGGAATGACCTTGGGTCATCGGAGTGCTGGCATGGGGGGAGGGGCAGAGCATTGTTGAGCACCTAATGGCAGCTCTCCTCTCAGTTGTTACCCCCCTCCATAGTTTCACTGCCACCAGGTGGAGGTCCAATGGCAGTGCAGGCAGGAGGGGGTGGCAAGTTGGGACAGCGTCTCGAAACATGACGTGCACGTGCCTCCACATGCGTGCATGCATGCGTGTCTGGGACTGAGGGCAGGTGAAAAATATGAAAAAACACATAAAATACATAATGAAAAAAAAAGCACTGTTTAACATTTACAAAGATTAAACTTCCATAAATTATAAAACTTGAAACAACATTTGCTTCTTCTGTAGCAACACATCTACTACCTATCATCAAATAAATTGTGAAAGAAAGACAAACAAAATTTCTGAGCATACCAAACAGTTTGGCATAAGGAACCATCTACAGTATGTTAGAGAACTCTGTCTTAAGACATTAGTTCCTTGCCCTTGAGTGAGGCAAAGAGAGCAGAAGCTACTATGTGAGCAAGATGATGCTTCACACCCTTTATCTAGGCAGCTCAATACTACACACTGTAGTCCTAGCTGTAAATGCATTAGTGTTAACATTCTTAGGCAATTGGTACATATTACTTGTGTCCACATATAAAACAAATAATTCTCATACTACCCCTTAAGTCAGTCCAACAATGTTGTGGGGGTACAGACTGTCAGCAGTTCATAACAGGAAGTGCAGTGGCATCACTCCCAAGAAGCATGTGAAGATTAAAGGTCAAACTGATCAATCAGGTTCCAAAGCTCCTCAACTACCACTATATAATAACTAAAGAAAGAGCCATGTGTATTGTGGACAATAAATTCTAAGGCATTACTTCATGAACCAAGCAGCTAGAGAAGACAGAAAACAGCCTGCTGCTGTATCTCCCTAAGGCTCCACAACAGGGTGATACCCATGTGCAGACTACAAGGACAGAGTACAGCATATTTACCGCATGATTTTCATGTAAGCCTCCTCTTGCTGAAGACGTAATGATTTTCTATCTCAGCCATATCAGCAGAGCGTTACGCAGTGCAACTATTAATATTAATATATACCTGTAAATAATTGGAAAATCACATTGCCATAAGAAAGTGAGTTGCCATCATATCACTACTGCATTTCATTACAAGTAAAATCAGATTACTCAAGCAGTAATCGTAATGTCTTGGAACCATAATTAGCCTAGGGATACATATGGAACATGAAATCAGGCACATTGCATTTGCATATTTTAGTAAAGTGAAGAGGAGCTAACGAGTTGCTCATATGAAGTTCAATAGCGTATCTCCTTTTCCCACTTGTAGAATCGCCACACATTAATCATGTCAACCATTTGACCTGGGAGGGGGTTATCAGTTCCATCGAATATAAAATCAGACAAATGTCATCTAGGAGAAGGTTAAGGGCAAAGATCTACAACTAACAGAGCAGTCAGTAGTTACTCAGTTTTGCACATATTAGTGTCAAATGTATGGCAGCTTAGATTCAATGCAAGGAAGTGCACAGTAATGCACCTGGGAAACAAAAACCCAGGGGAAGAGTACACAATGGGGGGTGAGATACTGACAACAATAAAAATGGAAAGGGACCTGGGGGTAGTCATATCAGATGACCTAACGGTGGGCCAGCAATGTGAGAAGGCAGTAAGGAGGGCTGGGGAATACTGGGATGCATAGGGAGAGGCATCACCAGTAGAAAACAGGAAGTTGTTGGCCCACTGTATAGACAGTTGGTAAGACCACATCTGGAGTACTGTGTACAGTTCGGGAGACCCCATCTCCGCAAAGACATGGACAGGGTGGAGGCTGTCCAGAGGAGGGCAACCAAAATGGTGCAGGGTCTGCACCAGAAGATCTATGAAGAAAGACTAAAGGAACTTAAGATGTATAGCCTCGAGGAAAGGAGGGAGAGGGAGGATATGAGAGAAACTTTCAAATACCTCAAGGAATTCAACAAAGGCCAAGAGTGTAGTATCTTTCAGAAAAAGAGATGTGTAAGAACAAGGGGGCACAATTTGAAGATAGAGGGGGATGGCTCAGAGGTAATGTGAGGAACTATTTCTTCACAAAGCGTGTTGTAGATGCATGGAACAGCCTTCCAGAGAAGGTCGTAGAGTCAAAAACAGTGGGGGAATTCAAGAATGCATGGGACAGACATAAGGCAATTCTAGTGGGGGGTAGGAGGAAGTAGGCTGTTAGTTAACTAGGATCTGCAGCTTATCCATTAGGTAGGGAAATGGGCAGACAAGGTGGGCCAAGTGGTCCTTATCTACTATCAAATTCTGTTTCTATGTTTCTAATGAGGATTCTGTTATGTTGGAGGCATTCGAAGGGTGACATCACGTACACATTTAGGGGGGCCCCAGCAGTGTCAGAAAGCTTTCCTGTTCCTTTGCTGTTACTTCTATTTCATTTCCTGCTGGACACTGCTGTGGATAGTATAAAGAAATTATGGCTGCTCACTCACCAAATCAGTTACAAATGATGTTATTTCTAACTGACAAACAATATTTAAGTTAGCACAATGTATCATGGAATCTTTCCAGTTCTTTGGGGATGTGTGCTAATTATATAAAAAAGTTAAAATTAAAGCAATTTCTGATATCTCTGCTATCTCTATATTTTATATAGCATTATGAAATGGGTAGGAAAAATGTAGGACGTTGATTGGCTGAGGACCTTGGAACCCAATGCTGATATCCCAGCAAAACAGCATGGAAAGAAGATCTGAGTCCTCCTTCCCTTGTCCAGCCTCAGGAACATCACTACTTCTTCCTTGCTGCTGCGAACTGCCCTCTCACTCCAAAACTGACCAGTAATATCTTTTTTTAACAACAAAAAAAACTTTCCCCCGTGCCTCCCACTGCCTCCCACCACTTCCCCTATTTTAAAAAAAAGTTGCCCGCCACCAACTGTGGCTCTTCATGACCTCTTCCCCCATTGCCACTTGCCAGTGTTGTCACCCACCTCAAGCAGCTCAATCCTGTAGTGCTGATGCAAACAAAAAATAGAAAAGAAAAGCTAGTCAGTATTTTTAAGAATGCACTACTGTGTGTACCGTAAAGTTTCAGTTTGCCAGAATGCCCACCACACTAACTCATCATGGAAGTTCACACAGCTTGCTCCCACCCATTACACCACCTGCTACAGACCCACTCCCACCTGCCACACTGACTACTACCGGTGTGATAACCGCTGACAGCACATTGTAGTATTTTTTTTTTCATTAGGCCCAGAGGCCTTTCAATACAGGTCTTTTCTCACATAACAAAAGAAACAAAAAAAAAAAAACACCATCTGCTGTTCATACCTATACCGATACTGTCACCTACAGGCCATGTAGTATCACTACAACGGCAAAAATTGACTTTTTCTTTTTTAACAAATATTTTACTTTTTTTATTATCTTTTAGGAAAACTATAAATACTTACTTTTTAAGTATTCTATTTACTAATGGAAAGTGGAACCCATTTCATAATCGTAATAAGGCACTCCAGGGTGTGCTTTGTGCTGAGATAATGGTACTTCTCAAGTGATGGAAGCATTCCGCCTTCAGCCTTGCACTTCAACCACTCAAGGCGTGCCATTATCCCAGCACTACGCCCACACTAGAGAGGCTTAAAAGTTCCATGATCCCATAGTTCATTATTGTATAGTCTGCTCCTTATTATCTTACTTCCTTTAAGCTCGTACTGGTTGCTCGTTTATTTCTTTAATGGAATTGGAAGTGGACCCTTTTTTTTTTTTAATTAGTCTTTAAGTCAATTGTGATTAATTGGCCATGCATGTGGATTTTTCAAAAACTCTAAAATAAATGGATTTTTTTCATGTTAAAGTTCTACATGAACAAAAGCTTAAGGTGAGATAACTTTTTAAAATCTTAAAAGTAAAAGCTACCACTTTAATGTTTTGAGGGAGGGCTAGTATAAGTCACACAAAGTATTTGATTTTATTTTTTATTAGTTATATTTGATTACAAATTAAAATATTCACACAAGAAATCTTCACATATTTTTTTTCTCTGTAAAATCTACAGTATTTGTAGCATGAATAGTTTAACTAGGTTTTTAACATATCTATGCTGCACAATGTTTTTTGTACTGAGCACTGATTTTCAAGAGCTTCACAATGTTATAAAGTACTTGTTAAAATGTTTGTCTACATGCTGCTCAACTGTTTTCAAAATGTACGTGTTGCATGATGCTCTTTAATGTCTGCACAGAAATCCTTTACGAAGGTTTTAAAAATCTACATTCCATATGAAGGATGTGAAAATCTTCATGCTGCAGGAAGATATTAACAGTCTATATATTACACAATGGTTTTCAAAATGTATGTGCTGTGCAAAGATGTACATTTTAAAAACTTACATGCTGTGTAATTGTACATTACCAAAAATGTTATGCACTCAGACTTATTAAATACTTAAATGTTAAGGATGATATTTTGCTATTTGTGAAGAAGAAGTACAACTACATACGTAATGGGCCCTATGTTACATGATGGTTTTCCAAATCTGTGGGCTGCTCCATGGTTTTCAAAATTTACGAGCTGCACAAAAATATTCATTTTGAAAACCTGCATGCTGTATGAAGGTTTTAAATTCCTCATCATCAAAAATATTACTATAACATAAATTGTTAAATATTTAAACATTAAGGATAATGTTTTACTATTTTTGAGGGAGAGGTACAACTAGACACACAATGGGCCCTTCACATTATCGGGCTCAGTTTTGGATCTACGATGACGGTTCGACAACAATTTCATCGACCGGTATCACAGCGATGGAATTTATGTCAACCACAAGTTGCAGATGACATAAATCCTGCAGGACTCCTCGTCCCTTGTTCTATCAGGGGGCTTTGCCCCTGAATCCCCTGTTCTAAATATAATCAACTCTGAGTCAGAGTTGATTCAGGGAGGGGGTGCAGGACTGGGAGACATTGTACCCGGGTCTCTGGTACACCATTACAGGGAACTGTCGATGTTGTCAGCATCGATGTAGTTCTCTGTAATGGTGTCACTGTCGGGGAGGTGTATCCTCTGTTTTCACCACACAATGTGCGTACTAAGACACCCATGGGTGTGCTGTGCACTTGGCATCAGTCAGACACACAGGCTGGGAATAACTATCCCTCGTTACAATGATGTATGGATCTGTACATCTACACAAAGTGTACTGCCACTGGGAGGGGCACCTCAATTGGACTATCAACTTTCAGTTGGAAGGCACAGTTGATCCCATGGCTTGTGGGAGCATGGAGTCATGATAAATTACACTCCATGGAAGGACTGCTGTGCCCCCCCTCACCAGGTACAGAAGTAAGAGCAAGGCTAATGCTGGGTTGATTAATAGCTCAAACCCTGAGGAGCACCACACCACAATTTAACCAAGCCTTGGGGGACTTTCAACCTTAATGTTGAATTTGCTTACTTGATGCTTTTTGCTTAAACCCTAACTAATTAATTATTTATTTTATTTATTTATGTGAACAAGTTGGATTTACAACCTTTGAGTCAGGGACTCATTTACAAAGGCACCTCATCGCAGGGAGGTCAAGACAATAGAACATTGTGCAGATACAGTACTGGACAACATTACAGGTGCAGACATTGAACACAGAATACACTAAGTTGCATGTTGGTATAAAATACAGATTTACAATTAAGGATGTGCAATTTCTCTAGAGTAGCAGTTGAATACAGCCTTGTATAAACCAAAGGGGGTAGGTAAAAAGGGGTAGGGGGAAAGATGGATCGGCAGTCCAGGGAACCTTGTTGAGATTAGGGGGGGCCAGGCAGGGAAAGGCCCTGCAGTAGAATTAGGGGGGGCAGGGTTAGTTGCACCTACAGCAACTGACATTAAAGAGATGGTTCCAGAGAGCAGTTTTGAAGAGACCAAGTTTGGCAGTGTTGGTGATGCAGGTAGGGAGGGAGTTGAACCAGGCGGGGGTTCGATAAAAGAAGGACCTCTAGGCGAGGGAGGTCTTGGTTCTGGGTACTTTGAAGGTGGCTTTAACAATAATTAATTTCATTATTTGCAATTCAGTTTCCTACATTTCAAAAAAACGATAAACAACCACTGCACATAACTTTATATTGAAAGGCAACTCCTGGATTGACAAAGCCAGATTTCGGCAATACTTGATAATGCTCTAAATCATGAACAAAAAGTGGATTGACAAAGCATTGTCAATACTTTTATGACCATTTCTGGATTGATACTCAGCAGTTTTCACAACATTTTTCTGTGATGACAACAGTTCTCATAACCACATTTTCAACGCACTACAACAGCCCTCATGACTACATTTTAGATTTCCAACAACAGTTCTCAGGACAGCATCATGATTTCCTTAACTCCTAGTCAATTCTTTATTTATTTATGTCAGTAATTGATTATGGAGATTGCATATATAGGGAATACATAATGGACTGCAGTGGAATAACACATTTATCTCCATTAGTGAGTGGTAAGACCCATAACTCATGAGTGGTGAAGCCACAAGTGAGTTATAAAGGTCTTACCACTCATGTGTGGAGATAAATGTGTTGTTCTACTGCAATCCATTATGTGTTTGATATATACCACACCATTTGTAGTGTGTTTACTGGTGTTTTACCTTGTTTTAGCTTAAAACTGCCTTTCTTTCCATTGTAAGTTCCCTATCTGGCCTATTGTTCTCTGTGTTCCATTTCCAGATTCTAAGTGGAAATAACATGTTCTAAGTTATATAAATGGTGTTCTGAGTTATATAAATGGTGTTCTAAGTGAAAATAAATATTTATCTCAAAATAACATGATTTATTTACCCAATTTATTCACCACGGGTGTGGTATATATAGAAATACAACTAAGTATGTAATAGATATCCTGGATTCTCTTTATCACTGTGCTTTAAGGTTCATTTCTGGTTTACCCTGGAACACACATCATTGCCATCTGTACTCTGCTGTGGGGTGGGGTTCTTTAGGCAATAGAAGGCAACACTGGTACTTATTCATTTGCAACTATGTTATAGGTAAATTTTCATAATTTCTCTTGAATTCTTTATGTTCAAAGCAGACAGATACAGTCTCATGTCCAGCACGTTATAGAAATTTACTATACCTAGAATATGTAAAGAAAATTTGGTGATATTGTTGTTTCTGTTTCTCAGGCTTGTGAAGAACTTAAAAGACTTAAACTACACACATTGATCCCTATCTCCCGATTCAAATTCCTTATTGCTGGGTTCCTTCCTACATAAGCAGTGTGACTGCTTTGATTGAATCCATGTTTCTCTTTTGTATGATAGACTACTGCTTTGTACTAAATCATGCAATGTGGCTTCTCTGTCTTGTTATGTTATTTGTTTTTATGGTATTTTATAATGTAACCTTTTGTAACTTTGCTGTACTTGGATGCAATTGTAAATGAGAGTGTCTCTTAAGTTCTTTCGCAAAAAACTAATGATGAAATTGATGATGATTAATAAGGTACATTTAAAGGTCATCCCTTGGACCAGAATCTAATGACCCTTACAGTTTCAGGTTTCAACACTCAGCCATTTTTTTTAGTTATTGATGAACAAATAAAGTTCTTAATTATCACAGCCATATTTTCAACTCATGATAACTGTTTTCACAACTACCTTTGTGACTCACAATAACACACTCACTACAGCTTTCCAGCTCTCATAACAATATTGTCATAAGAATACCAGTTCTTATGGCATTGGCCTAACACCATCTCACGTAATTATGACAAACAGAGCTGAGTATGCACCAACAAATATTTATATTTCATTAATAATTTAAAATGTGCATGCTTTTTGACTAAAGCACAAGTGATCAACCCTTGGTATGTAACCTAAAGAACCCTAATAGTTTCAGGTTTCAGATCCCAGCCCCTTTTTAGTTACTGATAAGCACAAACAGGAGTATTAAAAAGCATTTTTACATGCTTGTAATCTTCTATAACTTTTCAATAGTCATATTAAACATTATGACATTTCAGACCTCAAGATACTGGGCTAGACATTATGCATGCCAGTTTTGATGTTCGACGATCAAATGGTGTTACAGTTATCAACTCCTGAAAATAGAGGTTTAACACAGAAGTGCCTTCTCAGCCCTAACTATAATGAAGTGGGATAGATAGATAGATAGATAGATAGATAGATAGATAGATAGATAGATAGACAGACAAACAGACAGACAAACACAGATATAGATATTATGATTGGCCCTCATTCCTACAGAAAAAAGCTTCAGATATCTGCTCATATCTGATGGTGCTCAATTAGCAGATATGCAACAAATTAATCGCTGCCACTTTATTAATGTGTTATCAACACCTTAATAACACATTAATACCTAATGAACACATTTTGATCCATCTTATTACAACCTTGGTAACACATGTAAAAAGATATTTACAAGTAACAGCCACCTTATAAACACATGTAATAACCACCTTTAAAACGTCCATGTCTTTCATAACTACAGCCTCTGAAAAGCAACACACATCAGAAAACCTCTGTCTACAAAAAGTGCTGTAGCCTATAATCGTAGATCACTCACCCAACACCTTCCTTATAGCCTCACTCCCCAAACAGCCCTGTCCTGCAATGCTCCAACACTCTCTCTCTCTCTCTCTCATTATTAGTTTTCAGCAGGAGCTCCATCCTGCTGTTTCAGTTTCTATACTGCTGCTGACTACATGCAGTTGCCACCAACTCCCACAATGCTCCTGACTACAAATACCATGCCTCTCCACACTGCTGTTCCAGGCAGCCATTCCCAACAGCAAATGCACCCCACTCCAATCCTTCTCTCCTAATTGTATTCTGCATGTCACACCACATTGCAGGTCATGCCACTCCCCAGCACCACCCTGAAAAAAAATTAAAGTATGGACCACCGCAGCCGTGCCTTCTTTTATAGGAGGCCCCTACACTTCATAAAAACTTTAGGGGCAAAACAGTAACCACTCCCAAAATCACCACTACACTATGAAAAAAAACTACCCAGACATAACACTACACCATGGAAAACACTACACTCTGGAAAAAAAACTAAACTACTTTACTTAACACCACAAAACCTGATAATTATTGCAAATGCTTATGCAACAAAAACCTAATATAATATGTAAAATATCTGCTAGAAAGGTCCTCTATACTCATGAAATATTACCATCTTGAAGTCTAATGAGCTCATAAATGTCACTTACCTTTCAGGCTCATGGCTTTGTGATTTCATTACCCCTCAATAGTAATATTTCCTTGTATAAAACTAATCTAGCAGATATTCTATATGTATATGTAAGCATATTGGCTCTACCCAACTCTTGTTGTCATCATCTTAATCTGAAATATACTCTGACCAAGATACATTTGGCAGAATAGATCGTTAGCCATTAACTATTTGCTTAGCACTTTTACCTAGTTCCAATGTAAGGAAGCACATATATCCAGTAATATAAAAACATTAAAATAATATTTTTGATAAAACTTATATGTTCATTACCTGAGAGCTTGTAATAATTGCCTTCCACCAGTGTCCACCCTTTACAAGGTCAACTTCACTCAGAGGCATTGCCACTTTTCCAATGACACAGTGGCGGGAAAACTTATCAAAATCAACTACAGTTAATAATAAAGTCCTTCTCTGAGCTTCTAAAAATGGGATTTCAAATGTATATCTCTCCTCAAATACTGGATTCTGTGTTTTACGCTTTACACCAGTTTGTTTTGAGTTTTTCTGGTCAGGCAGGAGACATATCTTAACATATGGGTTTGAATGAGCCATATCTTGTCTAGAGCAATCATGAGAAACTGGAAGTGGTAGGTCCTTGGCTTCAATTACCCTTACTACGAGATGGTTGTGCATTAGGTCATACTGAGTACTAAAATGTAGCATGCCCAGTTGATACTTGGATAAGATTTCCTCATCAGTCAGTGAGTCCACATCATCACTGTTAGAATCAACAGAATATAGTCTTGGCTCAAATTTTCGGAAATAGTCATCTGGAGTGTATGTTTTCCGCAGCACATTTGGTTGAACTATTTCTTTTTTAGATCCTATTGTCCAAAACTCAATAGGTTTGATGTCAATTAGTGGAGAACTTGGCCGTCTGGACTCCAGACCTAGGAAATAAATTGCAACATGATGAACAAGTATTATTAAATACATTGCACCAACCTACTTTCCAAATGGTGACTAACATGACTACAAAAAGAAGCTTATGAAGTGACATATAAATAAAGCACCTTGTCTGATCAGCTTCATCCCAGGATGCCTAAAGAACTGTAATCAAAGTTAGTGGAACCCCTTTTAGACATTATGACCCACTCACTGGGAGGTGCCAGTAGATGGAAAAATTCCACAGTTTTCCCTTTCTATAAGAATTGGAGCAGGGCAAATATAATCAACTATAGGACAGTGAACTTGAAAAATTATGGAGTCTATAATATTATAACATATACAAAATGTTGTTAGTTTTCAGTGATTGAGAGATAACACCCAACATGGCTTTACCCACAACAGGCCATATCACACAACTCTTATTAGCTTTGCCAACCCACTTAGCAAAGCACTCAGTCAGGGACAATGTGTAGATGTGAAATACCTTGACCTTACAAGGATTTCAACTATGTCCCACTCGTGGTACTGATACTCAAATGGTATAATATGAGGTTGTACAACTACATTGTAAGATGGATTGCAAATTAGATTACTGCTGCAAGGCAGAGTGCAAGGGTGAATGGGCCTTCATCTGCATGGGGGAGGGTCTCTAGTGGGGCCTCTCAGGGATCAGTAGTGCAGCTGATTCTTTTTAACATCTATATCAGTGATATGCAGAGAGCAGTGATGCATGGCTAGTCAAGTTTGCTGACACTACAAAGATTAGGGTGATAGTTGAAACTAAGGAGCAGAAACATTAATGTATGTATTTGTTTATTTGTTTGTTTATTTATTTAGCATTTGCTGACCAGCAAAAGAGGGCTAAGCAACTTTGCTTATTTTCAGCCTCATCCAGGGAGGAGGGAGATACAATCAATAAAACTGAACCAGATCAAGCTGTTGGTGGTATTTTAGTGAATCTGAGAAATTTGGCCAGAATACCATGGAAATTACCTATATTTTTTTGAGATGCACCATGGGATCTTTAATTTCCTTCTGAATAACCACTATAAAAGGCAGATAGGACCTCAGTTTAACATCTCATCTGAAGAATGGCACACCTTTAAAGTGGAGCACCCCTTAGTTCCGCAGTCTGTCTGGTGTTAGCATTTATGATATGAGCCCAATTCTAGTCTGGAACTAGAAACCATGACCTTCCTGCCCCGAGGCATGCTACCAGCTGAGCCATGCTGACACAAATAAACCTACCAACAAACTTGGGCAAAAATGTCTTTCAATATGGTCAAGTTCATAGCGGTGACTTTGGAAGTAAAATTATGAGATGGAAATACTACCTGGGGGTAAAGAGCTCAAAACATCTAAGCTGGAAAGAGATCTCAGCAAGAGTATAAGAGACTACCTAAAAATGTCCAATAATTGTGAATTAGCATTCAGTAAGTATAATAAATTAGCCAGTTGCATTAGCAGAAACATTGTCAGAAGAGAGGGGGGAGTTGTTGTACTACTCTACATGGCTCTGGTCAGGCTACATTGGGAATACTGTTCCCAGATTTGGGCTCCAAACCTTCAGGGATACATCAAAAGAGTTGATGGAGTCCAGAGAAGAATTACAAAGATAGTTAGGGGGCTATAGGATAAGATCTGTGAGGAATGATCAGAATATTTGCATTTGTAAATGCTAGAGATGAGGAAATTGAGAGAGGATATGATTCTAGTGTACCAAGCCAATAAAAATAATACCACTGACTTTTTGAATCGCCTTAATTTAAATCAGTGAGTAACATAACAAAACACCAGAAGTCACCAACAGCTGTCGGTAGGAGATGTAGTTAAAACCATATGTAGATAAAATATCTCTATTCAGGGAACAGTGGCCATGTGAAATAGTATGCAAGTAGTGGTAATAATCAGCAAGATTGTGGAGACTTTTAAAAGGAGACTAGTCCAGCACCTAAATATTAAGATAAAGCATTATACCCGCTAATAGTGACAGACAGACAAATAAGGTCAAATCTGCCTGTTTCCATCTGTAAATCCTGTTTCTAAAAACATCCACTCTTTACTGCTAAGAGTTGCTATGATTTTACATAATGAAGTAGCAAATAAAAAGAAATACAAAATTACACATACCCCTATAATGCAAAGCATCATGGGATATATATGCAAATCACCATGAACATTTAGGCTGGCTCTGCTTTAAGTAGGAATGCATGGTGCCAAAGGGTCTCTCATACAATCTGCAAAAGGTAAGAACAGAAGACATAGACACATATTTTGTCCTACATAGGTGCCTCATCTGTATATCACCCCAGGGGAAAACAAGACAGCCCTAAGGTGGTCTTACGGCTTTCGGTAATGTTGGGCCGAAAATAAGAAAGGAAGCTAAACATTTAGTGAATAACAACATGCATTTGTGTTATTACCAGTTATGATTACAGACTCAAAATCTCAAAACAGGTCACTGTAGACTTTATGTAAACTCCAACCTGCACATCATGTTGGCATGCACAAACCTTCTAAATGCACAGCATGTTTGCATTTTACCCTGTGCATTTTTTTTTTCATTTCACAACTGAGACGCTTACTTGAAATCCTTCTAGTAAGGCTGTAAGTAGACCTTGATGTATCTGAAGAAGATCGTCTTCTATCAGGTGAGGTTTCTTGAGGAGTGGGAGGTGGCTCACTAGCTGTATTATCAGAATCTCCTTCTTTGTCTTCATTATGATTACTGATCCTGTTGAAATAATGAATGGTGTCAAATTACAGTAAGCATTTAAAACAAAAATCACATTACCATTGGTCCAGCCTTCTCTGAAATAACTTTGACATCTAGCAAGTGCAGTGCATGCATTAGTTCTTGTGGCCTCACTGTGTGGTACTGCGGGCACACTGTGTCCAGACACTGCTACTGCACATGATTTTCTAATATTGGTCATAGTTATGACAGCTGTACCTGCTTTACATCAGCTTGGCACCAAAATGTTACTAGATGCATACAAGAGGCTGCAGTATTGGAGCATGCTTGACCACAGAAATGTGGTCTAGTGGCAGTCTAAATGATGCGGGGGATGGAAAATCCCATCCTCTGCAGCATATCACTGATGCTCCCAAGAATTGCAATGCAAAATGAGCTTTGAAAATCTGGCCCTACATTTATTTAATGTATTTATTTATGTATGTCTTTGATAACTGGGTAAGTGCACTGATCCAAAGGACCGTTTTCAGGCACAACCCGGGCCACAGGATAGCTCAGAAAACATACAATGCAAATGTTTAAGAAACAGCAATACAGAATTAAACACATTCAAAATTTAAGCACAGTTACAAATGAAAATGCAAGCATACAAATGGTACAGACACATCCTTGGGAACACAATGCAAAAGTAAGAGAAAGAGCAAATAAATATAAATCACGTGTGAAATCAACACAGTAACAAATGAACGTGCAAGCAACAAAGTGGTACAGATAAACCCGAAGGGGTGCGTAACTCCAGACTTGGGTGGGTAGGGTACAGCTTACCATGCAGTAGAGAATCAAGTGCCCACAATACAGCTGAGCAAATGAGACAAGATATGTAAAGGGACAGTGATTTTCCAAAACTGGAAGGTAATGTTAGGCACACGGGCACAATGCCAGAGCAGACATGGGTAGATAGACGAGCAGTGGTGATCAGAACAGGGATGCGCCCCAAGGAAGAGGGCTAGTAGCTTGTGGGAGGGCAAGGGCGGGGAGATGGAGAAATGAGTAAGGGGCAAAGGGACTACCATGGTGAACAGGAGCAACTGGTTTCTGCCATAAGTCGGGATTTAAGGTGGGATTTGAAAATGAGGTGCATGTCAAATGAACGGAGGGGCACAGGGATTCTATTCCACAGAGAGGGGCAGCTACAGATAGGGCTTTACCACCCATGGTGGTGGAAACTCTAGGGACCTGGGGGGCAGGGAATTCACGGAGATTCCTGGGTATGGCTCTGATCTTGAGAAAGGATGAGTACGATGATGCATAACCTCCTCTTAGAGTGTTTTCAACAGTGCATCTGAGAGCATAATCAAAACAGCCTTGGAGAGGAAGCCAACCAAGTGACTTGTATAGGTCACAGTGATGGGTAGAAAAGGGAGCCAGGAGAGTGAAACAGCAGACAGTACTGTAGACTGATGTTACTCTTGTGCACAGGTAAGAGAACAAACGTGAGTATATGGGGGAACAATAATCGATAATGGGGAACAGATTACCTTGAAAGTTAGCTAGGCAGGCCTCAGGGGTCAGGTAATGTTCTAGATGACAGGCAGGCTCAAGTTTGTGACTGACCCTGCTAACGATGAGATTGAAGTGTTCTGTGCAGGAGAGGGAAGGGTCAAGTGTTACACCCAAGTATTTAAAGGTTGCAACATTTTCAGTGCAGTACTGTCAGGAAAGGGCAGGGAGAGGGAGGAGTTAGCTTTCAGAATGTTAGCAAGGTATGGTTTGGACCCAAACAGCTAGGCTTTGATTTTCTTTTCATTTACCAGAAGCAAATTAGACATGAACCAGTGATGGGCCGAGTCATAATTTTGCGCGAGACCAGAGGATATGTTAGATGGGGACTTGTCACTGCAAAAGAGGACAAGATCATCTGCATACAGGAGGGCACCACAGTTGAGGCTGTCAGTGGAGAGTGAGTGGATAAATATGGAAAATAGTAGGGGCCCAGAATGGAACCCTGGGGGATGCCTATGGAGATGGGCAGGGCAGGGGAAGTGGCAGAACCTATGCACACAGATTGGGAGCGGCCCAAGAGGTAGCTCTGAAACCATTCTGAAGTCTCCTTAGAGCAACCGAGCAGGTGGAGTTTGGTGTGTAGGAGGGAGTGGTTAACCAGGATAAAGGCCTTGGTCAGGTCCACCAAATACAGCACCAGTGGCTCTTCCCCAGTCCATATTCTTAAGTACATGGTCAGTAAAGTGAGCCAGGGCAGTTGTGGTGCCATAGCTTTTGCGGAATCCATGCTGTTGACTGCACATTAGGTTGTGCTTCACGATATGATTGGATAGTTGGTGATGGACTGTTTTCTCAAGGAGCTTGCTTAGGTGGGGGAGGATGGAAATCGGCCTATAACTGTCAGAGGAGTGGGGGTCCCCAGCTTTGAATATGGGTACCACCTTGGTGGTTTTCCAAGAGTCTGGCATGGAGGAGGTAGACAGTGCCAGATTAAAAATAAATGTGAAGGGTTTGGAGATGGCATGGGAAATGAGTTTGAGCAGGGAGAGGGGAGATGCTGTCTGAGCCAGGGCTGCCCTGGTTTGGGAGACTCTTAAGGAGCTTATTGGTATCCTTTTCTTTTGGGAGATAGCCCTGAAGTAGAAAAGGGGGTGGGAGGGTAGCAATGAGAGAGGAAGAAGAGGTTTCTGATTGATTTTTATTTTTGATCTTAAACTAGAAACAGTTCCAGGATGCCCAGATTATCATACATTAAAAAGGTGGTTCAGAGGAACACTTCTTGGCAGAATAAGATGAGACAAAAAAAATGCAAAAGTTCAACTCCTGCGTAGGCCTAAAGTATATATTTTTTTCCACCACAATAATCAATGTTTCATGGCAATGCCAATTCTTCAGGACTAGTGACTTCCCTGTATCCAGCTCTGTTAGAGATAGCAGTTTTATAGCATTCTGAATAAAGGTAAATAATGATATGCCCACCAATATATATACTTCATCTAAGGTAAACCAGCTTTCAAAACCTCTTGGGCACCTAGTCTCAAATAATCGCTGCCACTGAATTGCTGCAGTGAAACTTATCAAAGTGTTCCTAGGACCATCTGGCTCCCTGCTGATATTAAAAGCAATATGATAACTGGAGAGCATTTTCTCCCACAGGGAAACTGGCACGGGATCAAAACACCACAGTAAATTACAGCGCAGTTGAATACTGAGCACACACAACACCAAAATGGAAAACAAGGTGGTCATTAACAGCACTCTGAAAAATAGCTAGTGCTACCACCAAACTCAACAGAAAATAAACTGACTGCACCCCCAAATCCCCTCCATCTTAAAATAACTACCTCCGGGGGGGAGGCAACTTAGGTATGGGGAGAAACCTCGGGGGGGGGGTGAAATGTTCAGGAACAGACAGGGAAACAGACAAACAGTAAAATAATAGAAATAACAAGTGTTCTAGGACCAGGAATCAAACCCAGGTCTACCAGTGCTCTGCTGCCTTCCATGGACTGTGGCCCGACCCGCTAAACCAAGGCAGTAGCTCAGCAAAGTGCTTCCCCCCAGCACAGCCTTTATCCACTGCTTCCCTGTGTCCCTTGCTTCCCTGCCTCCCTGCGCTATACTTATGGCATGGTTATAGCTACATGGATAGCACTACACCATACCTGTGCTAGGGTATCCCTGTAGCTTTTTTTACACACACTATTTTCACAGCACAGTTATTGCTGAGCTATTCTTGCCACGCCATATTGACCCGGTACCAGGGAAACCTGGTTACAATTCACAGTTATAATCAGCTGTTATAATGGCAAATGCACATAGGGTTTCCCTTACTCTATGCATGCACACACTGCCTCCCTGCTGCAGCCCAACCCTGGCAACAGCGTGGAGGTCAATTTGTATTTATATAATTGCTGTGGCGATAAAATGCTCCACAGCAATTATGTAAAACAAGACATAGAAGTAGTGCGTAAAACTTGAATTTTACACACACACACACACAAGGTTTTGGATGATTGTATAAACTCCTCGAGCTTTGCTCTCAGAGTTTATGTAGCATCCTAACATCCAACACCTCGGGTGTGTGTAAAATTCTCATTGTACACACTGTTCCATGTATTATTCTATATATAAGACAAGGTTATGTTTGGGAATGCAGATAATTGTTTTCCAAGAGGCCAAACAACATTTTGAGATGTACATGGAAAATAAGACTAACAGTAGTAGCTGTAATCATTTACTAAGCACTATGCCCATTCTGTGTTTTACCCAAAAAAAAAGCATCTGATAATGTTTTAGTATTTGATGACAAAGGGGCTTGGTGAGTGGTCATGTTTATTTAGTTGTTTAACCAGGTATAGCACACTAAGCTGAAAGCTTTTTTATAGGAGCGACCTGGGAGCACAAGAAGGTTAAGTGACTTGCTCAGGGTCACACAGTATGCAAGTGGGATTCAAACCCAGGTCGGGTCTGCTGGATGTCACTAAATTTGCAGCTCAGAGCCTTAGACCACTGCGCTATACTGCCTCCTCCATGTGGGAAGGCAGTGTGACCTAGTCATTAGAGTGCAGTGCTGGCTGGCTAAAGACCCAGTTTTTATGCACATTACCAGTACTTCCTCACCATGTGACCTAATAGAAGCCCTTCAGACTTTCTGAGCTCAGCTTCTCTCTCCCTCTTTCTTTTTCTGTACCTAATCTTGCTCAATATCACTTACCCTCTTTATGCTTAGCAAATGGTTGCTTGTAACTATTGATGGATTTCAAAAGTGCTTTAGGATACAGTGAGCAGAATTTTCAAAGGTCTTTATACAGGCAAATATAGAAACTGCTCATCCTCACTGTGACCACTGCACACTTAGATTCAGCCAGCACACGTTTCCAAACCAGTTCTGACTGCGAAATTCAGATGCAGTCTATGGCAGCACACACCCAGGCCTGGACTGACCTGCTGGTTTTAATCAAAACCAACTGATTAGCTACTGTAGGTTGACAGACAGCAAAAAAGGCATTAGCAGAGGTGGGGTTGGGGCATAAGATACTGATTGGGGCCCCATAGTATCCTCAACCCCCCCCGCCCCAAGTACCCACATAGAACAGTCCCACTGGCAAAGACTTTATAAGGCAGCCACCCCCTTGAACACATGGGCATGTCAGGTGTCACCAGCAGTGAGTGCCAGCTGGGGGGGAGGTGAACCTGACTCCTTCTCCATATCTGGTGGCTTGGAGGGATAAAAATGCCCTACTGCATCCACTGTCCATTAGCAGGTGGTTGGCTGATGGCACATGGTCACCCATGGTGCCTATGCTGCACTGCCACTCATTGAGCTATTTATTCATTTGCAGCAATGAAAAACAACAACTCTGTTATGGATGACACCTGTTATTGAATGAACAAAAATGTTTTTGCCATTAATTGTGAGATTATACAGCAATACCCAAAGTCAGGATCCTTCTTGTCAAGTCATGTCAGTCTATATGTAATACTAAGTGCTATATGGTCTAGATTAGACAGTAGAAGGCCCGTATGCCCATGATTCAGTCTCCCATATTAATGGGTCCAGATTTCCCTTCTATTACCTATTATATAGTTGTCCAGTTTGTTTCTGAAAGTGTCATAATTCTCGACTTCCACAATGGCCTGGGTAATCTGTTCCATGCTCTTCCTGCTCTCTGTGTGATGAACCCTTGTCTGTTTCTGTTTTTTTTTTTATTTCCAAAGTGATCTGTTTATTACGGGATCTTAAACTGGTGTTTTTGTTGCATAGCATCAGATTCATGCTACTCATGAGCTTTTTATCACTTTGTATCCTGAACATTTTCAACATATCCCTTCTCCATTTTCTTTCCTCCAAAGGGAACAACACAGTCAGAACATTCAATGAAGCACTGACAGGACTAGATAGAGAGATCACTTGCTAATTGCTTAATTGCCTGTAGTAACTGGTGACCTTCTTTATCACACTGACTATCAATGTGATCAAACACCGTAATAACGGGTATGACATCATACCCAGTTATTATGGTGTTTGGAGCGTACGCACTTCACTTTTCCTGTTGAGAAACTTGATTTTTGTGCTTATGTCCCAGCACCTATTACTATCAAAAATAAAACATTAGTGACTGTGTGCTTACAAAGTTATTTTACTCACCGTCAATGTCTGATGACCACATAAACCTCTCAAGTTGTGCTCTTGAGATTTATGGGTCATTGCACACCTTGAATGTGTAAAAAACTTCATGACCCACAGTTGCCTATGCATTATTCTCTATTTAACTGCCTAGTGTATCCAAATAATGAGCGTTATGCACTATCAGGCAGAAAGTACGCACCAAAGGCACATACCCTTCCCACGTAGCTCCACACCTGTGAACAGGTGCACACAAGCTGGTATTCACATATCCATGTGTCTCAGCACCCTCACAGTTCACAGTTGAACCCTCTGCTGTAGGCTCATGCCCTAGTCTAGTATGGAGTCAACCCCACTCCATGGTGCACAGGGCATCCATGTATGGGACCCAGTCCCAGTACCACGCCACCTGACCATGGCCCCAAGCCCTGAAACCCCCACCTCACAATGGTGGCCAGTGGTCTCCCCACTCCCGCAGTGCTGAACCCCACCATCCCCAATACCTGCTTGTCAGTGCTGCGGCTCTGGATGGCCAGCGGCACAGCCCTCTACACACCACCATGGCCAGTGGCTGTCCAAGTGATGCTGGGAGCATGCCCCTATTTATAGGTGGCATGCTCCCAGCATCAGCCAGATGGACGGTGGCTGTGCCACTGGCTTTGTAGAGCCACAGCACTGACAAGCCGGTGGGGGGACAGGGGGGATGTCAGTGCCATGGGGGGTGGGGAGACCAATGGCTACTATTTGTTCTTGCTGGGGTACTGGGTGTGGGGGTTGGGGATGTGTGGATGGGGCACCACTGTGTGTGTTTGGGGGGTTTAATGGATGTGGGATTCAGCCATTCCTCTGTGTATGTGTGTGTGCGTTGGAAGGTATGTGTGGCTTGCCGGGCCAGGGTGGAAGGGCACACCCCCTGGATGTGGATCTGCCACAATGGGTACCTTGTGGCAATCATATGGGCACTCGGCCATGCAGCCATCCAAGCCTCCCCCATCTGCCTCGTGGGCTGGGGCAGCTTGTAGGACCATTGCCAGGTCCCACCGTGACTGGCGAGCGATGTCTTTGGGGGTGTGTAGTGGGTTATGGCAGGGTCCCAGCTGCCTAATATGCTCACCACTATGCCCCCCCATGCACAGTACTTTGCGCCTAAGTGCATGGCATGTGGTGCCGGCATGCCCCTGCCCACACCTGACACATTGCTCTCCATGTGGCCATGGTATCCGGTGGATAACTGGCATCCACACCATTTGGGAATGCTGTAGAGGTGTCCACAGGATCCTGTTGTGTGGCATTCCCACATATTGATGCCTACGCACCCAGTTTCCACGGCACATAGGCATCATGCATAGGGCCCATTATGACTAACCATCACTAATGACATCTGGACATTAGTGTCATATGATGTCACAATGAGGCCTTTCTCAAATGGCTGCACCAAAGGCACATGTCCAGGCACGCACCTCTGTACCCTCAGAAGATCTGCGCAGGGGTCACATTCATGAACACCAGCCACCACACGGAACCTGTACGTGACCCTGCCCCCCTGGCATGCAGGTTCGCAGTGGGCAGTCGGGTGTGGATCGGTGGACCCAGGCAGTCAGCCAATCAGCTGCTGACTCGGGTCCCACAGTGGATCACTTGTGCCAGTGGGCCACCATGTTGGCAGCTCGTGTGCAGATTGCCTACTGCAAAGTGGGGGGGAGTTACCCCAGTTGTCCGCCCCCAGCCATCCCAGTGTGCCCCGACAGCTGGCACCTCCATAGTGGGGAGGCCAATGCCCCCTGCCGTCACAGCTGTGGCCGGCGGCTACATCCCAGGGGACATGTAACTGGCCCTCTGGTTGCATCTCACCTGACTCGGCACAGACAATGGCCCCCACGCGCCACACTCTGAATGTTCGTGAATCACATGGAGTGCTGGCATGCCTGCCGCACCACCCCTTTGTGGAGCTCTGCAATTGGACTGAGGATCAGGTGTGTAGGGGGTCATATGTGCTTGGTCCATACATGCAGGGGATAGGCAGCGTGTAACCCACTCCACACCTTTGAGAATAGGCCCCAATATTTGGGAGCTTGACAATGGGCACCACTGTGGGGTCTTCATTTAGTGATTGAATCAAATACCAAACATGCCCACTAACCCAAAAAGTACTCATTGGGCTCCTGCCTCCAGGCATGGGAAACCTGAGCCAATCTCACAGGAACCAGCACACTCGCACCTCAGCCACCCAACTCCTCCTTGTTCCTAGATGCCGGACAACTCAATGCCAGCGATTCTTTTCTTATAGAGCTCCACTTTGGTTCAGTGGGTTGCACAGTGAATTAACCAATCTACTCAACCTTGGCCAGTTTTAGCATACGCTCTGTCAGCGTCTCATATCCGAAAGCTCCTGTGATTGTACCACCTAATTAAAGGTACTTCTGTCCACATCCCTAACACTCCTCCTTGAGTGCATCCCTGCTCACTCCCCCCTTCACCCTGTTTATACCATCAGATATAGTGACAAGGCCCCAGGCTGCTACCCCTTTCCCTGGTTCTTAAAATTCTTTCCCCCCCTCTCCTTCCCTTGTTTTACTTCTCTACATCATCCTTACTCCAACAGATACATTGACAAAGCCCCTGGCTGCTACCCCTTTCCCTGGGTCTTAAATTTCGACTCCCCTTTCTTCTTCCCTTGATTTATCTCCATTCCATTCCATTCTCTTATTTTTGAATAGTGCCAATTATTTGTAATGTATTTCACTTTGTTACTGTATGTTAGAAACTCAATTGTCAGACTTCCTAAGTTTGTTTGTAACCCTCCTCACTGATGTGGAACCTTTGTAAGTGAGCTGCTTTGTGCTCAAAGGTATTTTTTTAATCCGAGATTGAAATAAATAAATAAAATAAATTCTCCTGATGATGATGGCAGTAGAACTCTTAAAGGCCTCCTTCAGAAAACAGCTGTTTGACCAATAAAGGATATCAGCCATCTACAAAGTATTTGTTGTTTATTTTCTTCAACTGGACACAGCTGGTGACCATATTTCATTGGTATTTGTGCATTCATTCATTAAACATTTGTTCATTAGGATGAACCCAGTGAGATGCAGCTTCTCACTTACAGAGGGCCCCAGGACAAAGCAATGTATTCAGTTACACTCAGTCACACAGCCAACCAGCAATATTTACACCATAACCCACTCACTCTCTCTTTTTCTCCTGGATCTTATATTCAGTGCCCTGTGATTAAACAAACTTTTTAAGGTGCCCATGCACTAACGGGTGGGAATTATGTGCCAGAGGCACATATCCTGCCTGCGCAGCTCCACAGCCGTGGACAGGCACAGGGTGTGCATATTCACACTGGCAAACACCTGTGGGACACCTGTCCACAGACCTGCCTCCTTCCACATGCAGGTTCGCGTGACACAGACAGGGGTGGAGCAGTGGACCCGGATGGGCTATCAATTGGATGCCTGATCCAGGTCCCACAATGTATCCCTTATGTGGCAGGGCATGGGTCTTGGTCCCTGAATAGCCACATGAACACCAAGACCAACACAAACTGGCCCCCTTACTCACAGCAGCCCTCATCCTGCCTACAGTGCAAACCCCCACCCCCAATAGCAACCGCACCCCAGTTCCATATGGCTGTGCCCCCTGCAGTACTGCCCTGTCCCCATGATGTCCCCCCCACACACATCTGTGTCTGCCCCGTCCATATGCAGACCCAACCCCTCCAGCCCCTGTACCTTTCCTCCTGTGCCAGGGGACAGCCAGCGGCACTGCCTGCCACACATCTCCTTGGCTGCCAGCCATCTAGGTGATGCTGGGAATGTGCTGACTATAATGCCAGTGCACTCCCAGCATCACATGGATGGTGGACCAAGGAGGTGTGTGGCAGGCTGTGCCGTTGGCCATCCCCTGGCACAGGAGGAAAGGTACAGGGCGTGGGCTCTGGGGGGAGCTGCTGACCACCACAGGATGCCCGGAGGGGCCAGGGTGGTGTATGTGCTGGGGCAGGTGGTGCTGTGCAGCCATTGGGGATGGCCACTGAGGTCCTGTTGGTGGGGGTCCTGGGCTTTCCTTCTGGTCCGGGTGGCAACCTGGTGTGTGCACAGGGTGCATTGCGGACTTACGGCAGGGTTCTCCCTGGCATAGCCTGTGCCCCTATTTGTCCACCTTGGCCAGCACTACACACCTTAGTGCATGGTGCGTAGTACTGGCATGCCCCCAGCACATTGCAGTCCATGGGGCAAGGGATCGGGTGCATTGCCCCGCCTTGGTGCATCCTCTGTGGGGGCACAATGGGTGTGGAGTGTCTCCACACCACACATACATGGCGCGTAGCCAATCCACACATTTGTGCATAGGCCCTTAAGTGAGGAGCCCCTGTCCTGTGCGAATTAAAGTTCACAGTGAGATTTTATTTCAGGCTCATGTTTTGTTATTTTATGTCACTTCCTCAGGACTATATGGCACAATTCTGTAAAATATATACATTTTTATTGAATTATACATTTGCGTGAATCACAGTTCTAAATCACCTCCGGTCTGGGTCAGGAACAAAAACTATTTTTCAAATCACCAAAATATTAATTTATGTACATATGCTTTATAAACGTGTATCATCTAGCAACATTTATCTAAGTATGAACCCTATTATTTAAATGATGCTTATTACTCTGAATATGAATTATATAGCAGTGAGTTGTCACACACTGAAGGGCTGCAATCATAACACTCGCTCTGGTGCACCACATTCACTGTTTGTCATAGTTGCAGGTTTAAACCACAAACCCAATAGCATATAGTATTTACATAAGCTGAGATTTTGATAAACCCAGTTAGAACTCCGAGACATGCTCATTACAGTTGCGTCCACTTGTAAAGCTGAATATACAGGAATATCTGATTTGACCAAAAAGCAATCATATCAGGACACTATCTTGATAATAATTTTCAGTTGCTAAATTAGTGATATGTTCTGAGCCCCTGCTAACAGAGGATGAATCAAATGTGTAGTGATACATATTTTATTGACTGGTAGTTTAGTGACTTTAAAAGAGAATTTTTTAATTCAACTGATTATAAGGTGTTCAAAAGTATGCATGAAGGGTGGACTTCATTAGTCGCTGGTCATTTGCCTTTCATGATACTAAATTACTAGCTTATTATCACATCTTTAGGACTCAGTTGTCCAATCACCCCAAAAATACTTGGGAATGGGGTCCTCACAGTCACTCCCACGAGAACAACTTTATGTCAGACAAATAGTTTAAAGTGGTTTCCTAGAATGCTGAGAACATTTTTAAAAGGTAATATTTAGCTATGACACTGCTTATATTCCCTTATTGTTCTGTATTTATATTCCCTTGTTATTTACTGTATTACTGGGGACATTTGCATGAACACATGATCTTTGTCCACCAGATTTTTGGCTCCTCCTCTTGCTTTTCCTTTGCAGTCTATTTGTGGCATTGCTATAATTTCCACAGCAACAGATTGTGATGTCATAAACAAAGGATTATGAGGAAAAGGCAGGAGGAGGAGAGGAAGTCTGGTGGACAAAGATCTTGTTTCGTGCAAATTTCCCCAGTAATAAATTACAAGGGAAGAGAAATATAGGAAATTAAATTAAACAGAAATGGAATTCATAAGAAGATGATATTTTGAAATGTTTTCTTAGATATTGGAAAATCATGTTAAATATCACCAAAACATGCCCTATCATTGTATCCAAAAAAGAAAATAAGGATGGGCAGCTGCCAATATGGTTGCATACCTTACAGAACTGCCATGTAGTTGTTGCATAGGTCAGTTATCCAGTTCTTGCTACTGTTGACTATTGCTAACAAAGGGAGGTCCTACCAAATAGGCTGATCAACTTCTTTGACTGGGTAATGAAGATGGCGGACAAGGAACAGATGGTTGACATTCTGTATTTGGATTTCAGCACACCTTTGACTAGGTGCCCCACAAGATGTTGCTCAGGAAGGTGGGTGACCTAGGGGCAGGGAACACATCAACCAAGTGATAGCAAATTGTCTCAGCGGTAGGACCCTGAGGGTGGTGGTGGGGAAGGGGAACTCTCAGGTACAAGGAGGGGTTACAAATGGCATCCTGCAGGGGTCAGTGCTTGGCCCAGTGCTGTTCAATGTGTTCATTAATGACACTGGGGATGGCATTAAGGGCAAGAGCTGCCTCTCTGTGGATGACACCAAACTCTGTAGGAGGGTGGACATAAACATAGGGGTGCAGTACATAAAGGATGACCTAGTGACACTAGAGAGTTGGTCAGGTATCTGGCAGCTGGGGTTCAATGCAAAGAAGTGCAAGGTCATGCACATAGGAAGGAAGAACCCAAGGACTGAGTACAGTTGGGGGGAGTCAAAGTCACTGAATCAGAGGAGAAAAAGGAGTTAGGAATAGCAGTCACCAGTGACCTTAAACAGGCTATGCAGTGCAGAAAGGCAATGGCCAAGGCAAACAGAACGCTAGTCTGTATTGCTAGAGGGCTCACACGCAGAAGGGAGAAGGTTATACTGCTGCTGTACAGATCCTTGGTGCAACCATACCTAGAATACGGCATGCGGTACTGGAGCCACTACCCGAATAAGGATATCAACCAGTTTGAGGAAGTTCAGAGGAGGGCAACAAAGATGGTTCAGGCACAGCAGGGCAGGGCATATCAGGACAGGCTGAGAGAACTTAACATGTACCCACTCGAGGAGAAGAGGGAGAGAGGGTACATGACTGAAACCTTCAAGTACCTGAAAGGGTTTAACAAGATGGATGTTAGGGAACTTTTCTGTCTCAGTGAAAACAAAACCACAAGAGGGCACTGCTATAAGCTTGCAAAGGCAAGGTTCAAGAAGGAGGTCAGGAGGCACTCCTTCACAGAGTGGGTAGTGGCAGGTGGAATGAATTCCCTTCTCAGGCTGTCACTCAAAAGATGGTGGGGTGGGGTGTTCAAGTGATGGAGGAAAATGGTGAAGGGCAGGGTTAGGGTTGGCAGGGAGGGGCATAGGAGCCGGGTTTGTAAAATTGTTGGTGGGGATTAGGGGTCAAAGCCCTCAGTGTGGGTCTGTGGAAGCAGAGCCCCTTGTACTTGGTGGTCTGGGGGTTAATCCCCGCAGGTAAATATGGCTTATGTAACTTACCGTAAGTCAGAAGTTAAAAATAAGACCATTAACATGACAGCTTTTTTTTGCAGTGTTGTATAGTCTACTTGTAACCGTATCCTGTGAAATCAGGGACAGGTCTGCCTTTACCTTAGCACTGCTTTAGAAAAGGGTTTATTTAGATGCTAGATTGTACTGTCTAGAATTCGGACTCTTGATCTCTACTGCAAAACAATCCAGTTTGCTGCATAAATATCACAGTACAAATTATAAGCACACCCTCAGCTGCAGTGAGAAGAACAAACGATGAATCAATTGACTAGCCAGGGCTGTGTTTTACTGAACAGTTTGCTCAGAGTGGTACCCATCAGATTTAGGGGCCCACCTTTACATTATTCATTTTAAAATAAAATACTATGACATTTTAGGTAGGCCAGTGAAGGGGTCATGAGAACTGTTACTGGACCGCAGACTAGGAAAAAATCTCAACTTTCTAATTTCTGCACTACTCCCACTACCCATACACTGAAGTTTGTCTCTGTCAGTTTTCCCCATGACATATCATGCAGAGCGGACTATACCCATCACTGCTAGTCTGAGCATGTACACTACATAACATTACAAAAGCAGAGAAGCGCACCCACTGTACTAACAAAAGAATAAAGAAATGTACCTGTCACACAGGTGTTCATACTGCCAAGAAGTGCAAGGTAATAAACATTTGATGCATCCAAACATTGGATATCGAATGGGGAAGGAACAAGTGGAAAGCATTACAGAAAAAAGAACTTGGAAGTAATAATTTCCAACTTTCTGAAGGCATCAGCGCATAGCAATAGGACAAAGGGTCGGACAAGTAGGATGCTAGGTTGCATGGGGGGAAGGGTGATTGCCAGCAGGAGAAAAAGAGGTGCCTGCTACAACTGTACAAAGCAGTAGTTCACTTTAACCTGGAGGATTGTGTGGAGCTTTGGGGTCTGCATCTGAAAAAGGACAGGGACTGAGTGGAGGGTAGCTGAAATACTCCAGTGACAGCAGGAAAGAATATATGGGGTGAGGTTGCTACACACACACACACACACACACACACACACACACACACACACACACACACACACACACACACACACACACACACACACACACACACACACACACACACACACACACACACACACACACACACACACACACACACACACACACACACACACACACACACACACACACACACACACACACACTATTACTTTACTGGGAGGCAGTATAGTGCAGTTTAAGGCTAGAGACCTGGGTTTGAATTCCACAGCCCCCACTTGCATACTATGTGACCCTGACGTCACTTAACTTCCTTGTGCTCCCAGACTGCACCTGTAA
The DNA here is from genome assembly GCA_016271365.2 of Neoceratodus forsteri. NCBI lineage: Eukaryota > Metazoa > Chordata > Ceratodontiformes > Ceratodontidae > Neoceratodus > Neoceratodus forsteri. Next base: position 127,628,883 of record JADMNL010000025.1, on the reverse strand, counting down.
ACAAACTTCAGCTTAGTGTACCTCTCCTCGTTAAACAATTAAAACAAATAAAAATAAAACTTTCCACTTAACAGCTGAGTGCTTAGAAAGGTTTTCACAAATGTGTTAACAGTCTAAAGCAATGCCTATTTATTGTCTTCTTAAACAGGGTCATAACCTGCATAAGAGTTACCACCTTTTAAGAAGCCCAAAGTGGTACATTTCTTACAGAAACATGATTTTCCGCAGGATAATATGTAACCTAGACCAATGCAACAGACCTGTTTTCTGCAAATAGCCAGAATTAAGACCAAGTGTTATAGTTTCTTAATTGCTTCTATTGTTTCTTACCATTTTAAGATATTTTAGTTAAAGAGCCGCAGATGCCAAAAGTGCTACATTGCAGAATCCATAAAAGCATACTCCCAGTAAATCTCATACCAAAATCTAGATTTTTACGTTACTTCATTTTAAAGTTATTAGCCATTTTGTAACTTTGACTGCACTACCTGTGCAATAACAGCAGGTGTCAGTAAAGAGTTGCTGCTGATGTCATGTTGGGGCCTCAAAGTCTAGTAATCCCTGTCTGCAAGCTTATAGGACCCATTTCTCTAAAGTTGCAAAGATCATGTGCAATGGTTTTCACAAGTGAAACAGGCAGCACCAGTCAGTAAACATTGCTATAAAAACTACATATGCTTCAGGTTTTGTAACAAAGTTGATAAAATTGTATTAATTAATGCTGTTTTGGTGCGGTCCATTTCTCCAGGGTTGCTGGATGCTAAGTCAGAACGCCTCCAGGCTGCTGAAGCCATTTGAAGTGCCACTCTAATGTGCCTGTTACTAAATTGTATTTGCTGCTAGTTTGCTGCTAGTATTGTAATGTTGATACAGTAATTTATAATAATAATAGTAATAAATGTATTTATAAAGCGCCTTATCAATTGCCAAGGCGCCTAACAATATAAAAACAGATCAAAATCATACAAACATCAGACATCAGTTCAGTTAAAATACAGAACTATAACAATAAATCAGAAAAAAACAAAACATTCAATTGGCTGAGAAAGCTTGGTGCCACAGAAAGGTTTTTAAGCCCTGCTTAAATCCCTCCACAGTTGCACACTCCTGTAACCGACGGGGTAGAGAATTCCAAAGGGTGGGGGCTGCATACACAAAAGCTGTTGCACCGGATGATTTCAGATTCACCCTTGGGATCTCTAGCAACCCCTCATCGGCCGAGTGGAGTAATTGACCAGGGCCGTAGGGGACCAGGAGCTCTTTCAGATAGTCTGAGCCCTGTCCATGTAGGGCTTTGAAAGTCAGTAAACCGACTTTAAAGGTGATTCGCCACTGTACTGGCAGCCAGTGCAGTTCGCGCAGCACCGGAGTAATATGACAGGATCGAACAGATCCTGTCAAAAGCCGGGCTGTCGCATTCTGCACCAGCTGCAAGCGACGTATTTCAACCCCAGAAAGCCCTAGGTAAAGGGAGTTGCAATAATCCAAGCATGAGGACACAAAGGCATGGACCAGGGTAGGAAGGTCGTCAAACAGAACCAGATGCCTAATCCTGGCAATATTCCTAAGATGATAAAAGGATGTTTTGACAACAGCTGACACTTGAGAATGCAGGGTCAGTACATCATCAAAAACTACCCCCAGGTTACGTACCCGTTCAGAGGTCGGGAGTGAGACGCCACCAAGAAAAATTCCAGAGGGCGCACCAACACCTGACCCTCCTATCTGACAACCTGGGTCCACGACGAATACCTCAGTTTCTTCTGAGTTCAACTTCAGCCAGCTGTTTCACTGCTGTTTTGTCATTTTCTGCTTTACAATATATTTTAATAGCGGCCTTGTATGTGTTGGCTTTTGTAAAATGATCATTGTAATTTAGAGTAGAACATAGATGAGTCTGCCCCACCCCCATTGACAAGGAGATGGGATAATTGTTTTAAATTGCCATTCTTAGAAGTTGCCTCAATTGACTGATAGGTGTGAATGAGCTCAGCCTTTCACCACATCAGAAACTTATTCAGTCTGCAAACCTCTTAACAGTGTGCTATGACCCAACATTCAGCAACCCAGAAAAAAAGGACCTCAATAAGAAGGCACCCAGACAAAATAGTCAGTTTTGTTACAAAGCCTGAAACACAAAGTTTTTAAAGCAATGTTTACTAACTTGTGCTGTCTGTTTTACTTATGAAAACCATTGCACATGACCTATAGAACTTTAGAGAAACAGGTCCTATAAGCTTGCTGACAGGAAATACTAGACTGCAAGGTCCCTAGATGACATCCACAGCAGCTCTTCACTGAAACAGGCTTTTCTTTGTTCAGGTAGTGAAATCAGGGTTACAAAATGGCTAATAACTTTAAAATGAAGTAACATAGGAATCTACTTTCTGGTATGAGGTTTACTGGCTATACACTTATTATAATTCTGCAATGTAGCACTTTTGGCCAGATGGTGTCAGCAGTTCTTTAAAGATATTACAGTGTTCTGCAACATTTAGAAGAAAATTAGAAAATATTTCTTCTACTACAACGTCAGGACTGTCCTGCAATAATCAGGATAGGTGGTAACCCTATGTACGGGCAATAAATAAACAATTGGCAATAAAAAAAGAGTTATCATGGCACTATTTCCTGTGCAGTGCTTCAAATCAGCAGTAGTCTATTGAATACAGTTACATCCTGCATGCCTTTCTACATAAAATATAGAGAATAATGGATACCAATTCATTGGTAACAAGCTGGTTAGTACAGCAAGAGGTTGCCATGGCAACATTAAGAACCTCGCGAGCAAAGCTCAAGAGGGTCTGTTGCCACTGGCTACCTCGAGATGTACTGGCCAGTTTGTTACCGATCAGTCAGCATCCATTGTTTTTTATAGTGTATGATGCTACTGGCTGCCATACATTTTTTTTTTTTAGCACATTTCTATTTTCCACCTTACTGGGGCAACTACCGGTGGGGGCATCCAGCCATTGGCCCTACCTGCCAGAAGAGCACCAGGCTCACTCACATGATAGGGGTCCAGTTTGGCCGTGGCCAGTCTGCTGGAGGGCCTCCCTCATACCCTGCCTAGTCAGACCGGCCCCCCCCCCGGGCCCCCCAGTGCAATTTCCCGAGAGTCCTCCCAGCGAGGCAGGGCGTGGCTATCAAGCTGCACGGTTGTGCACAGCCATTTTATACCTAATTTGGATCCCACTGGAGCACGGACGTGCAATGACGTTCAGGCACAACATGCCGATGTCTGCCGTGCTCCCCCCCACTTATTCACTGGCATGTAGTGCCTCTGGGCATCCCCAGAGGCTGCTACAGTGCAATGAAATTCCCTAGCCCTCCCCAGGATCAGGAGAGCAGTCTATAGATGCTCAATCATGATCCTCCCCTGCCGACCCACTGACCCCCGAGTCCATTCCCGAATCCGGGTCGCCAGCGTGCCGCGAGGTGTGGCATCCAGCGCCTCAACCCTCAGCGCCGCCGGGAGGGCTGCTGCCATACATCTTGAGGAAAAAAATCACAGACAAATCATTAGCTTTTACTTATTTGTCCAACGGACTAGCTGTTGCTGCCATGTAGGAGGAAGATGCATGATCACGTTCTATGTTGTTATGCTGCACTAGCTATGTAGCTAGTACAGCATAACAGCATTTTTAAAATGATGGAATTCAGTGCATAACAACGTTTCATCATACACTATATTTCCTTGTAATATGCTGTATAGGCAGAGTGACAAAACACCATAGAAACCCTCCTATATAATTTAGCACAGACAATTTCAAGTCTATGCTCATTAAACATAAAATGTGCATGCAGTATGCCATATAGAAAGTTCTAGGAATTTTCCAACAATCAATCACTAATCGGCATGGCTATCAACAGATTCTTGTAATACGGAACAGTTGAGAGGTATGTTGTACAGTAGGCTGAAATGCAAATTAGTACAGAGGAGATAATTTGGCTTAGCTGTCTGAGCAGAACTGAACCTGGAGACACAGGTTTGAATTCCATAAGTAACATATTCACTGTGCAGCCCTGTGCAAGTTTTCAACCTCCCAGCACTTAACCAACCCCTCATGCCATGCCAGCTTTCTCCTGAACTCCAGGTCTTCATGAGTTCTGCTACATAATCATTCACCTCAGGAAGCTTACATTTCAGTTTCTTCTGTATATCTTGTTACTGCCCTTTTCACATTCACACTACACAGTCATGCAGCAATGGACTTTGTTTCTCTAATCTTCTGAGTTTGGACCCTACGGAATACTGCTGACTAACTGAATTACATTTCTTAAGTTGTACGCACAGAATTTTGTTGACACCGATTCATTTGCGGTCACAAGAATGGTACTCTTTCCAAACCAGAATCGAATCTAATCTAAAAGTTATTTGTGGCCTTCCTTTCTTTTCACACTAACCTCCCCCTTTACAAACAATCTCTTCTTGCACAGTATACAATAAGTCTAGCTACTGCTGCCTTGCCCCTTGGAATAGACCTCCCATAGTTTATTAAATAAAACAATTGCTGCTTTCATTGTACTTTCAACAAAGTCTCTCAACTCTTCTGCGGCCACAAAAAAAACTGTGCTGGTGGGTCCTGTGCCCTGGCGTCAGCCATCTACTCACCATTTCACCATCGGACAGCCCGCTGCACTAGGCCATGTCCACTGCTCAAACTCCTCAGCCCTCACTCTCTGTCCGACCACTCCTGTCACGCAGTTGTTACCTGACCTCGACACCCGCCATGGCCCATGGCCTTTACACTGCATCGACGCCATGCACATGCTGCTGCTGCCCAACAGGATTGCCGCCCTGCTCTCCTTACCCCTGGAATTCTAATGAGAAAAGGCACCAAAGACGGCAATTTAAAAAAAAGTGCCATCCAATAGGCACAGACGGGGTGGGGAAGGAATTGCTCCCTTCACAGCATTGGGAGGGGGTGGTGTGCATGCCACAGCATGTCACAGAGGGCGTGCATACACAAAAAACTGCCCCACCAAAAACTATGCTGATGGTAATTACTGGAGAAGTTGAGCCCGCTTTGTTAAATATTGCTGGGGCTTGATTCCCATGGGCCCATATAACCCGGCACCTATGGGAAGGGGGGGTGGGGCCAACTGTAATCTCCAGATCAGGGGCATCACAATTGAGCAGACTCCACACACCGTAAAGCCTTCTTCTGCTGGCTGTTTCATATGTTTGAATGTTCATAAAAGAGCTTAATGATTATTTTCTTCTTTTTTAATTAAACAATTATAACTATGGGATCATAAACTAATGGCATATATTATAACATAATGCAGCAGAAGGCACTTAATTGGGACACAGATAACTGGGACGTCTGTTTTATTGGGACATCCCTCCGGGAACCGATTAAGTGGCCATTAATTTCTATGGCATTTTCATCCCTTTAATAGGGATGGGGAAGCCAGATTATTGAGACAATTCAGTCCCACTCACTGTCTTCCGTTACTGTCCTGAGCCCTTCAGCTAATCTACTGCTGCCATTAATGGGCTGTTAGTGGACCACTGAGTAGGTGTGAATATCATGAATAGTGCTGTCATGACAGTCTTGCTAGGCCACTCCTTGCTGCTCTCGACCCCCCACCCCCACCCCAAAACACACACACACACACCACGAAAACCCTCATTTAAATCTGGCAAAAGTCATGCTCTGTAGTGCTACTTACAGCTTCTTGGTGTACAATTACTCACCCGCTCCTGTGGTAGATTTAGTTAGGGGCATTTACTGAGACTGGCAGTTTTAAGCAAGGTTTTATTTTTATCCTAGAAATCCCACTTGGCCACTCCTTGCTGCTCTTGCCCCCCCACCACATATGCAGTGGTCGATTTTATGCTTCCCCATCCCTGAATCTCCAGGCAAAGCAACAGCAGCTCTCTCTGTCTCTCGTAACAGGCTGAACACCCCATGTCTTACTGTCGCAACACAACAAAACTATTCGACTGGCACACCACAACAGGTTTAACTGTTGCAGGCTGTTAAAGGACTTCTTTAGTTGCAGGGTACAGTAAACTTTTGCAGGTTGGCATGATAGAGAGAGAAAGTGGGAGCAATTGATGGTGGTAAGGGGAGTATGAGTTAGCTTATGAGTGTAACTTAGAAACATAGAAACATAGAATTTGACGGCAGATAAGGACCGCTTGGCCCACCTAGTCTGCCCATTTCCCTACCTACAGGTTATGCTGCAGATCCTATTTAACCAACAGCCTATTTCTTCCTACTTCCCCCCCCAAAAAAATTGCCTTATGTCTGTCCCATGCGTTCTTGAATTCCCCCTCAGTTTTAGACCCCACAACCTCCCTCAGGAAGGCTGTTCCATGCGTTCACCACCCTCTCTGTGAAAAAATACTTCCTCACATTGTCCCAGAGCCGCCCCCCTCTATCTTCAAATTGTGTCCCCTGTTCTTGCACAACTCTTTTTCTGAAAGATGCTACCCTCTTGGACTTTGTTGATTCCACTGAGGTACTTAAAGTTTCTATCATGTCCCCCCTCTCCCTCCTTTCCTCAAGGGTATACATATTAAGCTCTTTTAGTCTCTCCTCATATGACTTCTCTTGCAGACCCTGCACTATTTTAGCTGCCCTCCTCTGGACTGCCTCCATCCTGTCTATGTCCTTGCAGAGATGGGGTCTCCAGAACTGGACGCAGTACTCCAGATAGGGGCTCACCAACTGTCGGTATAGGGGGATAACAACTTACTGTTTTCTACCGGTGATGCTCTCCTATACATCCCAGCATCCCCCAGCCCTCCCTACTGCCTTCTCACATTGCTTGCTGACCTTAAGGTCATCTGATATGATTACCCCAGGTCCCTTTCCATTTTGTTGTTGTTACTACCCCCCATTGTGTAATCTTACCCTGGTTTTTGTTTCCCAAGTGCATTATTTTGCACTTCTTTACATTGAATCAAGCTGCCATACTTCTGACCATTCCTCCAACCTTGCCAAGACCCTTCTCATCCTTTCCACGCCTCCTTGTGTATCAACCCTATTGCAGATCTTTGTGTCATCTGCAAAGAGGCATACTTTTCCTTCCAGTCCCTCTGCAATGTCACTAATAAAGATATTAAAAAGGACTGGACCCAGTACTGAACCCTGCAATACCCCACTAGTAACCCCTCTTTCTTCAGAGTGGACTCCATTTACAATTACCTTCTGTGTCCTGTTGTCCAGCCAATGTTTTACCCAGGCTACCACCCTGGGACTCCCTCCCAGGCTGGTTAATTTGACTATTAATCTTTTGTGTGGGACTGTATCAAATGCCTTGCTAAAGTCTAGGTAGGCCATGTCCACAGCCCCTCCCTTGTCTACTACTTTGGTCACCCAGTCCAAGAAATCAATTAGATTCATCTGACATGACCTTCCTGCTGTGAACCCATGCTGCCTTGGGTTCTGTGCCCCACTGGCCTCTAGGTACTCAACAATTCTGTCCTTCAGAAGTGATTCCATCACTTTCCTTACCACAGAGGTCAAACTGACAGGTCTGTAGTTTCCTGCCTCTGTCTTGCTCCCACTTTTGTGAAGGGGTATCACATCTGCCTTCCTCCAGTCCTCAGGTACCACACCATCCTCCCATGATTTGTTAAAAAGGGTAGTCAGTGATGTCACTAGTTCTCTCTCCTTAATTCTTTTAGAATTCTGGGGTGAATTCCATCAGGTCCCATTGCTTTGTCCACCTTCAGTTTTAGGAGTTCTTTCAGAACCCTTGCTTCTGTGAAAGGACTGGGATTGACTCCCCTATCCAGAGTGCTTCTGTTAATTGGATTAGGTACCTCCCTCTCCTCCTCCTCCTCCTTCTTTGTGAATACAGAGCAGACGTATTCATTCAGTATCCCTGCTTTTTCACTGTCCCTCTCTGCCCACCCACTGTCCATTCTATTCAGCCTCACTATCCCTCCCTTTGTCTTTCTATGCTCCCTGATGTACCTATAAAAGGTTTTATCCCCCTTCTTAGCCAAGTTGGATAGATTTTCCTCAGTTTGGGCCTTTGCCATTCTGACTACCCTCCCTGCTTCCTTCTACCTTAACTGGTACCGTTCTCTGTCCTGCTCCTTCTGTGTTTCCTTATACTTCCTAAATGCTTTTTCTCCCTAACCTTCACCGCCACCTCTTTTGAGAACCATAGTGGCTTTCTCTTTCATTTTGATTTGTTTATTTGCTTCACACAAAGACTTGTTGCCTCTGTGATGGCAGTTTTGATATTTCCCCATTGTTGCTCCACCCCTCCTTCAAATTTCCTGTTCTTATAGCAAACAAAATGGCACTTCAGTTAATTGGGACGGTCGCTTAATTGGTACAAAAAGCCTGCCACCAGGCCATCCCAATTAAGCGGCTTCTACCCTAAGAACCAGTTAGGAGCACCACACTGAGAGCAGTTAATCAGATCTGTCACTTATCACAGGAAGAACTTAGCTTACTTTGTAGGCATGTAAAGTATATTTTATTTTCAGCAAAAATCCATGGATACAACACAGTATACCATACAGGTAGGAAATACATACCTTCACCTATCACAGGGAGGACACATGCATGTGTGTGCACAAGCTAACGTTTCATGGGGGATGACGCCAGCTTCTTTAGAGCATACATGCTTGCTACCCAGCTGCCTTTTTTATACAGCAGGTCATGAATATTCATGTGGCAGGGAGGAGACTATAAACTGCTGCTGAGCTAAACTAAAAACACCCAGTGACACACAGTGAGCCATGAGGTAATGACAGCGACTGATTTTAAAGATAAAGATAAAAAGAGAAAGTGAATGCTAAAACAAAAAAAACACATTTCTTATGGGCTTCTCATCAGCATTTATCTCGGACTATTGTTAGTACTTTTAATCAGCCTACCAAACATAAATCAGACAACTCAGTAATATAAAACAAAGCTTAATTCGACTGAAAACACAGGCCCGGCAGACAATTATTTACTGTTACAGTCTAACAAGCAAGACCTTTTATTTTGGAATAAATTTTAGTTGTGACAGTCTAACAATCATATGAATGCATCCCAAAGACATTTTTATAGGAAACTAGTAAGGGGAAGTTCTTCATTCAGTTATTGAGGAGTTAAGGTGCCCAAAGTATGAATCCAGTATTTGTCACGTTGTGAGAGTTTTTTTTTTGTTTGTTTTTAGAAAATCACTGCCTCTTTTTAATGTCCTGACTTTTTCAATTCCTACAATTTGAAGGACAGCTACTAAGCCATGCTTCACGTCACTAAAATGTCTTGCCATGCAGTAGGTCAAACTGCCATTCCCAATAGCTGTTTTGTGCTTACTTATATGTACTTGTAAGGTTCGTTTTGCCTGACCTACGTATCCTTTGCTGCATGGAAATGTTAGGAAGAAAATCTCTCTTGTCATAACACAGTTGATAAAGTAGTTGATGTTGATTTCTTTGCCAGACAGCAGATGTAGTATTACATACAAACATACTAAGAAGTCAGCAGATTAGGCCTTATGATCTATCAAGTCTGTTCGATAATCAGTGTCTTCCCAAGGCACCATTATTAGCCCCTCCCCCTTCCTCACTACAAGGTCCCCCCCACCAGCAGGGCTCTGGGATGCACCCCCATACCTATCCGAGACCTTCTTGAACCCCTCCACAGTTGCAGCAGCTATGAACTCCCCAGGTAGTGCATTCCAGGGCTCCATCACCCTCTCAGTGAAGTAGCGTCTCCTTGTTTCCCCACTCAGTCTCTCCCAGTCCAGCTTCATTGAGTGACTCCTTGTGGCCCCCACCTCCCTCGGCTGAAGCACCCCCTCAAGGCTTACCCTTTTTTTTTTTCCAATTGTTTAACCAGGTGAGACACACTAAGCTGAAAGCTTGTTTACAGGTGCAATGTGGGAGCACAGGGAAGTTAAGTGACTTGCTCAGGGTCACACAGTATGCAAGTAGGGGCTGTGGGATTCAAACCCAGGTCTCCAGATTTGCAGCTCAGAGCCTTAAACCACTGTGTTATACTGCCTCAGTTTATTCCTTTGAGATATTTGAAAATCTCTATCATATCCCCCCTGTTCCTTCTCTCCTCTAGCGAGTACAGATTTAGCTCCTCCAGTCTCTCTCATAGGGCCTTTCCCCTAGTCACAGAATCATCCTGCTCACCCTCCTCTGGACCCTCTTCAGAAGAGCAATGTCCTCTTTAAGTAGGGATGCCACAACTGCATGCAGTATTCAAGGTGTGGTCTAACCAGGCAATTGTACAGCGGAAAGAGCACCTCTCGACTCCTTGAGGTTATCCCCCTGGCTATGCATGCCAGCATTTTATTTGCTTGGGCCGCAGCCCTTCTACACTGCTCTGAGTTATTCATTTTGGCATCCACCACCAACCCGAGGTCCTTCTCCCCCCTTAAAACCTGCAGTGCCTCCCCCCAAGGTATATACATGAGCCGGGTTTTTGGCCCCCAGGCGCAGAACCCTGCATCTCCCAGCATTAAACTTCTGCTTCCATGCTCTTGACCACCTCCCCAGAGTCTCCAGGTCCTCCTGGAGAACCAGCTTCCCCTCCTCCCCTACCACCACTGCCCACAGCTTCAAGTCATCAGCAAAGAGGCTCATCCCACTCCTGATACCACTTCTGATGTCTGAGATATAAGCGTTAAACAGGAGTGGGCCCAGTATCGACCCCTGAGGGACCCCACTAATGACTCTCCTAGAGGATGAGACCTCCTCCCCCACCCTCACCTTCTGTAGATGCCCTGCTAGCCAGTTTCCTATCCACCTGGCCATCTGCCCCCCCAACCCCGTATCCTCCAGCTTCTGCAGTAGCCCGGGATGTAGCACTGAGTCAAATGCCCTGCTGAAGTCCAGAAAGAGGACATCCACTGGTGTGCCCCGATCCAGCACACTCATCACCCCTTCATAGAACTCCACCAGGTTGGTCTGACATGATCTTCCCTTAACAAAGCCATGCTGGCAATCATCTAGGTGATCCCATGCCTTCAGAACCCCCTCCAACCTCTCCTTCAAGATGACCTCCTTCATTACTTTGCCCACTACCGACATCTGGCTAACCGGCCTATTGTTTCCTGGCTCCTCCTGCTAGCTGCCCTTGTGTATAGACATGATATGGGCCATCCTCCAGTCATGAGGCACCCATCCTGACTGCAGGGAGGAGTTAAATAGGTCTGCCAGGGGTGCACCCAGGGTATCAGCCATCTCTTAAGCACCGTGGGATGGATCCCATCTGGGCCCAATGCTTTATCCCCTCTTAGGGCCTTGAGGGCTTCCCACATCCTCCCACTGGGGATTTCAGCATCCCATTTCCCCCTCATCATCTGCCGGTCCCCCCTCCCTCTCCCCTTGCAGTGCCACCCCCCCGTCCTCCTTGGTAAAGACAAAGGCAAAAAAGTCATTTAGTACCTCCACGTTCTCCCCCACCTCCTCCACCCACCCACTCTCCATCCTCAGCCCACTAATCTGCCCCTTCCCTGTTTTTCTTTCCCTGATATACCTGAAGAACCCTCCCCCCCCCTTCTAATCCCCTGTGCCAATCTCAGCTGTGCCCCCGCCTTGGCCGACCTCACCACCTGGTGACCCTCCTGGCCACCTTATCATACTTTTTTTCCCCTCATCGCATCCTGGACCACCCTTGTCCACCAGCTCACCACTTAGCTTTGCCCCACTTGCGTCTTTCCCTCGTGCAGGCCTTGGTAGCCTACTGGAGCCCCTTTTTAATAATTTCCCACCGGTCCTCCGTGCCCATGCTTGGCCTGATCTCATCTAGGTAGCCCCTAAGGATCTGCTCCATCCCCCTGAAGTCTACCCCTCTAAAATCAACCGCTGTCATTTTTGTGTGTTCTACCCCACCCTCTAGGTCAAGGGAAGACCAAACCATGGCGTGATCACTTCCCGTCAGTGGGTCCCCAACAACCAGGTCCCTGTTGAGCTCACCATCTGACAGGACCACATCCAGGATGCACCCCTTCCTCATTGGATCAGTCACCAGCTGGGCAAGGAATGCATCCTGGAAGATGTCCAGCAGGCGCTGCTCCCTGCCTGATGAGGATGCCATAGTTCCCCAGTCTGCTCCTGGCATATTCAGGTCTCCCAGCACCACAGTTTTGCCCTCTCCCCTACCACAGTGATCCCTAAGGCTAGCCACCAGGCCTTCCTCCTGTTACTCGCCCTGACCCGGCGGTCAATATACTACCCCCATCTTCACCCTCTTACCCCCTTGAGCCTGCAGGGTGACCCATAAGGCCTCCACCTGATCCCCTGCTTCCTCAACCTTGCTTATCCCTATGCCATCCTTAATGATAAAAGCTACCCCCCCTTCCCTCCACGCTACCCCTTCTGCACATGGCGTACCCTGGTAGGTTTAGGTCCCAATCATGTCTGGAAGTGGCCCAAGTCTCTGTTACAGCTGACACATCCACTCCCCCCACTAACAGTGCCTGAAGCTCTGGCATCTTGTTTCCCATCCTCCTGGCGTTAATCAGACCACCCTCCAATGTGCTTGCCCCCCCCCCCCACCCTGAGGTCTCCTGTTCCCTGCCTGGGCACAGTTTTTACAGTGGTAGTTGACATTGTGAGGCTTAGGTAGCCATGTGCTCCCCATGTAGGTGAAGGTTTGTGTTTCCTACCTGTATGGTCTATTTTGTCGTAGCCATGAATTGTTGCTGAAAATAAAATACACTCTGCACATCTACGAAGTAACCTGAGTTCTTCCTGTGATAAGTTATAAGTGATTGATCTGATTGAGTGTTCTCAGTGCGGTGCTCCTACTTGGTTCTTAATGGGTTCCCTGCTTGCATTTTGTATCTGGCATCAGCAGGAGGAAAACGTTGCCTCTGTTGCTGTATATCCCAGTGGGTTTTAGCACCTACAACCTCTTTCTTGCATGCATTTGCATAATATAATATATCTTACAATATCAAGAGAAAAAGAAAGAAAGAGAAAAAGACAGACAGAGAGAGAATCCAGAAACTGGGTATTTTTTAGTTACTCTCTGTCTGTCTATCCCTCTCTCTCTTTCTCATTGTGATCCCCCTGCCCCCACCCCCATGATGATGGGGGCTGTCTTGATTGCACCCTTCCTGCAGTTGGGACAGGGTGGGTGTACTGCTGTATTCACAGCTGATACAATGGTGTTCGGTGATTGGCAGGTAGGTTGTGCACAAGTGCTGTGGTCCACCCCCTCCCTTCCCATAGCTGAGCGTCTCACTTTGCCATCCCACTAAACCTTCAATCGGCACCAGCATGGGGTTTCGAGGTTCTCAAATGAACTAAGCTTTGGTCTCATGGGTGGCAGTGCAATGCACCACCACACCACTAGTCCAAAACTACCCCGTATGAATTTTAAACTGAAGTGGTAATGCCTTTTACAGCACCATAGATGCAGTTATAGGTCTTAAAGTGCTGAACAGTGCTACAGAGTCCAATTTCAATTTCTATAATTTGTTTAAGCTCAGTGGTTGTGTGGCACAGTGCCCAAACTGCTGAGTTGCTGGCCCCACTACATCTCTTACAGCACTGGCATGCAGAGTGAAGAAAGAAAACAGGCAGATTAAAATTGATTATGAATGCAGAGAACTGCACTCCATCATGCTAAAGGAATTGACACTGGTCTTAACTATATCCCTAGCTGAGCTCTTCAAAAGCTCACTTGAGATAGGGGAAAACCCTAGGGACTGTAGGACAGCAGATGTACAGTAGTCCCTCGGCATAAAAGAGGAAGCAGGGGTAGGACCTAGGGACTGTTTCTATGAAAAAAATGGAACCTTTCAATTACTCAGCTTCACTGCACCTTGTTAACTTTCAGTCAACTTTTGTCTTTATCTTCTGATATATTTTAGTTCACAAACATTAGGGATTAAATAAGCCCTTGGTCTTGATGAATATTTAAATTTTCTGAAGGCATACTTTTTTTAGTGAACTGAGACATCTTTTTTAAATTAAAAGATCTATAATACTAAAAGTCCTTTCTCCTGTTGTATCTTATTAGCCCCTTCAACCAGTAGTGCATATTATGAAGAACATTTTAACCTAATGTTCTCTTAATATTCTGTTTTCAAGTGCTCTTATTCCCCTGCCTTACAAGATGCCCCCTTTCCCCATTTTGAGCTAACTTTAGCATATTATTTTGACATCTTAAATAATTGAAAAAGAATTTGCCTTTAAATATGGCAGTCCCCAAAGTTTTCATCATTATTCGCAACTGATTTTAAACACCCAGGGCCAGATTTTCAAAGGGTAGTGCAAGGCTTGCCTCCAGCACTACACCATCACACTTAGGTTTTATCAGTGCCCCAAACCTCTTCGCCACAACTGCACCTGATTTTACAATCTCAGGCACAGTTGCGACAGTTTCCACCCTTTGCCACATATCTGGCGCAAGCTCGATGAAAATGGCCCTTCAGACACCCGTAAGCTAGACCACAAAATGGTGGTCTAGCTTGCAGCAATTTGGCACACAGGATAGAAACCTGATCCCCATCAGGAGAATGCCGCAAACCCTGTGCGCCATATGTTCGGCGCACCTGGGGCATGCAGCATTCTCGGCCGTTCGAAAATCCAGCCCCCACAGTTTAACATCACTTTTCTTGTGACTAACCTTATGGGAAATTGAGTGCTCCACAACAGCTGCAAATAATGATGAAAATCTGGGGAAAGCCATATTAAACTGTACACAGTATTAAACATAAATATCATTTCAAATGTCAAAACAGCAGATTCAAAAAGGAGTAAAAAGGGTACATTACACAAGACAGGAGATCCAAGGGCAATCCAAATTGACTAAGTAAGTAATAAGGCACAAGAAGGTGTGCATTATAGGATTTTAATGAACACCCCAAGGGTGCGGTAAGGCTCGAGGCTGAAGACTGAGTGTCCTTATACCACTGGAAAATGCATTAAAATCTCCTGATGCACACCCTGGAGGGGCGTATTACACTTATAAAATAGCTATCAGTAGATTTTTTGGGGGAGGAACATCAGATTTAACATAGGAACATAGAACCATAGAAGGTGATGGCAGATAAGGACCATGTCGCCTACCTAGTCTGCCCCTTTTCCCTACCTAATGCAATACCGCAGTCCCAAGTTGATCTGCAGCTTACCCTTTCCTCCCTACTGCAAGAGTACTCATATGTCTATCCCATGCATTGTTGAATTCCCCTACCATTTTTGGCCCCACCACCTCTGCAAGGAGGCTATTCCAAGCATCTACTACTCTTTCTGTGAAAAAGTAATTTCTCATGTTGCCCTGAGCCTACCCCTTTCTAACCTCATATCATGCCCCTTGTTCTTGTACACCTTCTTTTCTGAAAGATGCTACCCTCCTGTACCTTGTTTATACCCAAGGATTTAGCACCTGGCCATGCATTTAGTGAGATTTAATGCACTGTCAGGTGATGTCTCTTAGCCAATGAGACTTCTAGACTTTTTTCTTTTCATAAGGGGATGAACAATAAGTAGAGCTGTGCAGAATGTGAACTTGTGCCATCAAAATTCATGCAGACAGCAATTCCACTTCCAGAATACATTCTTAAATGTCTTTTCAATGCCCACTCCAAAAAGCATTGCTATGTAAACCACAGTATGATAGTCCATGGCTTATGTAATCCAAGGAATATTATTTCATGTTTTGTGAAAAATTAGTCCATGATTTATGTAAACTGCTGAATATTGTTTCCTGATTTACACAAACCGTGGATTACTAATATGTAGTAAAAAAAATCCACTTTCAGAATTTTGGAATTCTGGTTCTGACAGAGTTCCATGGCATTAGGCAAGACTTCTGAAATTCTGCTAAATTCGCAGTGAAGCGAAATTTGAAGATTCCACTCAGCAATCCTAGCAAGGCAGTGGTTGATGATTTACCCTTATCAATTGTGGTGACCTCAGATGACGTACTGAGTGGCTGAGCAATGTATAGCCACATGTGAAGTGTCTCAGAGGTCAATACTTTGATTTATGCCAAGTAGTTTGTTTTTTCAGCATCAATGGATTGATTTAAGCATATGTATTATTGATGACTTTAAAGATCAACAGTTTTTACACATTTTTAATAAATGATGGAAAAGCTGAAATTCAAGTCCTTGTGTTATGATTAGTGTTTCCTGAAAAGTTCATGTTGTTTGGTCCTGAGGTTTTCTTTAAATCAGCATTTGTTAACTTGCTCTACAGTGGCTGAAAACAGTGGCATTATTTCTGTCCTCTCAGTCAAGCTTAGAGGGCAATGAGATCATTTTGGAGTAGCTTGCTGTTTCAGATTTCCACTCAGAACAGCACTCTGTAGAATTAATGGTTTCCTGAGCTCTACAGGTTTCTTACAAACCCAGACTCTGGTTTGTGTTTAGGTGGATCAGCTTAAAATCTATCATTCTCTTCCTTTAAAGGAAAGCTGTGCTTTGCATGGGTTCCCGCCCCTTCAAACCTTACCCTCTGGTTTAGCTTTACTGAAAAAAAGTTGTTTATTTTAATTCTGAAATGTCTGCTACCCAGACGTATGGCAGATGCAAAGGCAGCTCCATTAACTGTAAAGGTGTGGCGCCGCAAAGGATCTGACTCTGGTGGCAGGGGCACAGCAGGGTACAACTGCCTGAACTGTGGAGGCATGCAACAGGGTGCAGCAAATGTCCTGAATCTTGTGACAAGTGGCAGCATGGTGCAGCAGCCCTAACTGAAGAGGCATGGGGCTCTAGGGCACAGCAGGCCACAGCAACTCCAACTGTGTAGAAAGGAGCAGGCTGCAGCAGCCCTGTTTGTGGTGACAGGGGATAGAGGACAGCATGGTGCAGCTGTCTCAACTGTGGTGCAGAACACAGGGGGAATCAGTACAGCAGCCCTAACTGTGAGATGGGATGCACTTAGTGCAGCAGCTTTGCCCATTTGGGGCAATGGAAGTGGGTAGCAGCGTACAGAAAAACCCCACCTCTGGTGGCTAGGGTAGCATGGTGCAGCAGCCCCAGATGTGGAGGTAGGGAATCTGGCACTCAAGGGCTTAGCACAACCCTGCAGCCCTGACTGTGGAGACAGGAGCAGGGGGCAACAGGTGCAGCGTCCCTAACTGTGAGTGTGGGGGACAGAAAGCAGCATGGTGCAGCAACCCCAACTGTTCAAGCAGGGGGCAGCAGCCATGATTCTTTAGGCAGGGGATGGAGGCAGCAGGGTGCACAATCCCTGACTCTGTCAGTGAAGACAATGGGAAGCATGGTGCAGCAACCTTGAATGTGGAGCAGAAGGCAGAGGGCTTGCAGGGCAGGGGACTGGTGGCAGTAGACTGCAGCTACCTCAACTGTGGGGCAGAGATACAGTGCATCGGGATGCCATATAGTGTTTCTAGTTATACACACACATGATGTATTTTCACACAGAAACCACCAAAGAACTGACATTTTTGAGTTCAGACAGTACATGTGCTTGAAATACTGTAGCAGAGTGTGACAGGCACCTGTTTGTCAATCTGACGTAAAAAAAATGTTCTTACATGAATGTATGTATGAAGGCTACATCAAAAACAAACTGTTTCTGTGAATGAACAAAATTTAGATTTATTTTAGATTCTTTAAACAGCCCTGTGTTACATAGTTAGAAAAAAATCAGAGTTTTGATTAGAATGAACTAAGAGCTATAATACAGACAAGCTGATTTCTCACAGAGAAAGATTTCCACTACATCAAATCCGAGATTGAAAATGAAATTATTAGGTTTTCATAAGAAGATAATGATAGATTTTAAGCTGATCTATCTAAACACAAACTGGAGACTGGGTTTGTACGAAACCTGGAGAGCTCGGCAAACCATTAACTCTACAAACTGCTGCTCTGATTGGGAATCTGAAACAGCAAGCTACTCCAAAATGATGTCATCACTCTGTAACTTTGACTGAGAGGACGGAAATACTCCACTATTTCAACCACTGTAGAGCGAGTTAACAAATGCTGATTTGAAGAAAACTACAAAACCAAAAAAGCATGACATTTTCAGGAAACACTAATCATGACACAGGGACTTGAATTTCAACTTTTCCATATTTTATTAAAAATATGTGAAAAAAAAACATTGCACATGATCTTTAAGCAATATCAGTGATACTATTTCGTTAATGTGCCAGTGTTGCTTTATTGTTTATTTAATGGGAGGAATGTAGAAAATTCTGATTGGTTCACATAACGTTGGAATCTGACTGTAATCCGACAGCTGCACCAAGGAAGGAATGTAGTGATTTGTACAGTGCTGGATACATTTAATCTCAGAGAATAAACTGTTTATTCACATTTAGAAGGTAGAAACTTGACAGATAAATTATTTATCCAGAATGTGTTTCTGTCACGTACAGTACGTAAAAATGTATACTGTAAGTCAAACATTTCCAACATTTTTAAGAAACAGAAACTAACCTCCTATCCAGCTCTGTATTTAGACAATGTTGCTTTTTTCTACAGCTAATAATGCACTTTTGGTTGGCTGGTTTGTTTGGTACTTTGTCTGACACAGCACTCCATTTTGGCGGCAATAATTACCGACTGCGCTGGGAATTACTTGTAGTCTTCTGATACGGATCACTAATGGAGAACTTGAGTTCAAAGATTGTTTTCCCAGACATAGCTACTGTAGTACTTCCTGTGATAGTGCATAGAGATAAACACACACACACACACGGTCCAAGAATTTGTCTTCCTGTTGCCTTGAACTGTAATACTTTTGTCCATTTTAAAATGATCCTTTCTATAATGGACATACATGAGGAACATGTACATACATTTTTACATTTAGAAAATAAGACTTCATTGTTTTGTGATTTTTGTAGCTATTATTTTGGTGCTTTCTAGAATAGCCCTACAGTTTTTATCTGTAACAGTATACCAAGACCTACAAACATACCCCCACTGCTATATTTTTCATTTATTCAATACATTTTAACATTCCAGAGGGGGACTGTGAGGATGGTGTCACGGACATCATGTGAGAAGAGAAGGAGGGACTGGCTGTTGCATCATGGAGGGCATGGTGTCTGGTGTGTGCTGTGCAGCGTTGAGGGATTTTGCTGTTTGGTGAGAGTGGGGCAGTTTGTTGTTTTGTAGGAGGTTTTGTTTTGTTAGTGGGGTTTTGGTACTATGTTTTTTGTAGAAATGTTTCTGTTTTTTTGTTAGGGGCTTATTAGTTGTGATTATTAGCATGGGATTTTTTCTTAATTGGTTTCGCTGGTGTGTTAATTGATGTGTTTATTGGTTATTGGTCATTAAGTTTTTTAATTGGTTTGGCTGGTGTGTTAATTGTTGTGTTTACTGGTTAATTGGTCATTAAGTTGTTTGTTTTGGTGGTCATAATGGGAACACTGTTTAACCAGTAGTTTAACCAGGAGTAGGACACACACCCCATTGACTTCTATGGGGATGATATTTCCACCTATTTTTATACCCTTTACAGTTGGGATTTTATTAAATCAAAGTGATCAATTGACTAATAGGGACCCTATTAGTCGATTGATCACTTTGATTTAATAAAATCCCAACTGTAACAGTATAAAAATCTGTGGAAATATCAGCCCCATGAAAGTCAATGGGACATGCTCACACAGCCTTCATTTTGTGACATCACAAAACAGGGCTGAGGGGGCTGACGTGGGGGCATGGTTTTAGGACCGGGAAGTCGGGCCTTTTTTTTGCTGGCATACCAAAATAGGAATTTATGAGTTCAATAACTTTTAGTCAACATGTAATTTTTATGTCAAACTTCCTGAGAAGACTACCGAAAAGGTCAGTCATCAACCAGGCTGGGGGAAAGCAGAAACACAGATAGTAGGAAGCTGCTCTTTAAAGTACCATCCTGAGAAATTACCTCAGTTGAATGACAGGTGTGAATGATCAAAGCCTTTCACCACATCAAAAAGTTATCCAGTCTGCTACTCTCCCTAACATACCTCATAGGCTAAAATGATCAACTTAAATTGTTGTGCATTACTGGCATTGAGCATGACCATACCAAAATCAAACAACTGATTTATTTCAGTGTATTGTAATAGGCACAGAGAATGGAAAAAAAGAATATTTGCAGACCTCAGCATTGTGACAAACTCCCTGACTTCTTCATGATGAAAGAGAATAGCACCCCAAATGACATCACCAGGGTGGAGACATGCTGATTACCACAAGAAACAGCAGGTCTCAGCATCTAGCAGAGTGGCAGAAGCAGAGCACATGACAAATGGCTAAAAATAAAATGGAATTGTAGATTTTCATATAAGACACCAGGCAAACACTGTTGTTATAACAATATTTGATGAATGATGTTGACAGTTTAATTTCTGTACATTTCATCGCATTTGATCTTTAAAATGTTTGGGGGGAACATGCAATCTCAGAATGAGGCAGGGGTGTGCCATCTCAAAATGTGGTGGGACACTCAATCTCAAAATGCAACAGGACCACACATTAAGGAATTCAGCAGAGACTGGCAATTTGAGACTGTAGTGGGGATGCACACTGTCGGAATTTGACAGGACACACCATTTATTCTGAAATTGCGTATCCCTGCCACATTCCAGAGTTGTATGCACCCACCACATTTCAAAATTGTGTGTCTCTGCCACATTCTAAACATACATGACACCACCACATTATGAATTTTATCTTCCCTGCCACATTCCAAAATGATGTCTCCCAGCTACTTTCTGAGATTGTGTTATTGCTGCATTCTGCATTTGCAACCAGGAGACATCTCAAAATCTCATACCTGCAGTATTCTAAAAATTGCACACAACTTTGTCATTCTAAAGCTGTATTTGCCATTGCATTCCAACCCCCAATCACATTCTGAAGTACTGTACCATGCATCTGCATATTAAGGAAATGCATGCGCTGACCCACCCAGTGTCAGTTTTCCTTTTTCAGATGTTTATTATAACTGCAGTTTTATGCAACATAGGAGAAATAAGTCATATAGGGTAGCCTACAGGGAGTACTAGGCCGTGAGTTCAGGTTATGACATCACCAGCAGCTCTTCACTGAAACTGGCTTTTTTGAACAGCCAATGAATTTAGGGTTGTAAAATGATTTGTAACATTTAAAAAAAGTAACTTTGAGATCTCATTTTTGGCATGAGGCTGATTGGGGCTATGCTGATCCAAATTCTGACTTTACTAATGCCAAGAATTTCAGCTGGAGTCCTCTTTAAGTGTGAGGTATGCAGCATTAATTGTTTGGAATGCAGGTTTAATTGGTGAGATATACAGGGAAATACACAATAATGGGCTCCTATGGGGAAATGGTCCGATCCATACATTATAAATAGATGAGCAGCAGTAACACAGTAGTTGGTAAGCAACAATCCACAAACAGGCATGAACAACAATATGACACAAATGATATAATCAAAGAAATTGAGAGCACAACCATTTTACAATGCATAGAGTCCAGAGACATGATCAAGGAAAGGCTACTAGTTTGCTTGCCACTTTGGAGAGAAGGAGGGAGGGAGAGAGCAAGAGTGGGAAATGGGCAGGATAGAAAAGCTAGGTACTGGCATTATTAATGGTGTATCTCTTACTTCCCCCTCTTCAAATATAGTGATGATGGATGAGTAAATGACTTTTTGCAGAGCCGATACATAATATTTAGCTTCAAAATGGATGCTTTATCTTGACCAAAATAAAAATAAAATAATTAGAATACTGAGAAATATTTTAAAGAAGCATCACATCTGCACAAATAAAAAAAATACTACTATTTCTATCAGTATACTAACATTTTACCAAAAGCATTCCTGTACTTAGTTTTCATAAGTTGAGACTGTACTTCTCTAGAAATAATAAATACATAAACAAGTATTTTTGTACGCCAAAATTAGCTAGCAGATTCCAAACTAAACACTAAAGCTTTCTATGTTATTGAGGTAGGCCTTCTCCTTGGAGGCCTTTAAGAGGGACCGGAAGTCATACCTATTTAGGGAAGTCTTTGGAATGTAGAGATGGCTCCCCTGCACTGGCTGCTGGTCACAGGTCAGATCTGTTATTCAGACTTGAAATCACTATTTTAACTATATAATTTAATTTGTCTTTTAACTATTTTATTTATTACATAGATAGTTTATTTTTGTAGTTTATATTTATATTTGATTTTCAATAAAGAAAACAAAACATATTATCAACTGTATATCAAAGGGATTAGTACAGAATAAATACAGCAAATCTAATATATGAAACTGAAATAAGGTAATGGTGGCTTCCAAAAATTCAAGTGTGCTCCATATAGATTATGCAGTAGAAGTCCACAATAAAAGTGTCCATATTGGAGAAAGATGGAGCCATACACATGCACGAATATATTATAGTTGAAAAATAGTGAAATGAACAGATTCATAATATTGAATATAGGTGAATCATTTTGTTGCTGTGAAGTATGCAGATACTACAGTCAAACAATTATTCACAAAAAACTGAGATTAATACAATTAACTATACAGTATAAAGCAATCTAACAAGTATAAAACTCTTGACTAGAGAGAGATCTAATGTATAAATAAGGCTAAAGTATTCTAATAAACAATATACTCTAGATATTATGAACGTAAGTACCATTCATTAATTTTCTATTATTTTTTGAAAGAATTTAAATAATTAAAGAAGTCCTGCCAACATGTTTCATAATCTTTGAGTCGCTTCAAAGAAACATAAGTAATTTGCTCAAACAATGCATACTGAGATAAGTTTTGGATAATATCAGTCAACTTAGGAATGTTGTTAGATTTCCAAAGCATCAAGATAATGCGTTTCACTTGTAGAAACAGTAAGTGCAACTATCTGTGTTAGGCATGGGAGAGATGAGCAATGGAAGGGGTGTAAATACCTAGTAGAAAATATTTGGGGTCTAATACAAAATTATGGCCAATAACCATGGATGAGAATTGGTTTACCTTAAGTCAAAGTTTTTTTTATAGGGTTGCAATTCCATAATATATGGAGCAAATCACCATTAGGAGAATTGCAGCACCAGCAATTGTTGTTATTGGTCAAGCCTATTTTGTGTAATACCATTTGAGTTCTGTACCATAAATGGAGGATTTTGGTCTGAATAAGATTACTACGAACATCTTTAAATGTTTTATGACAGAGAAGCCAGCACTTGTGCCATTGTGAATCAGTGATGTTATAATTTAACAGTAGACTCCATTTATTTTTTGCTACTATAGATTGGTCTGGTAGGGTGTCTCTGATGGTTTTGTATATGATACTAGTAAATTTGGATGAGGAGTTAGCCCAGTGGAAGATATGATGTTCGTGTAGGATTGAATGGAGTGGTGGAGAAGAATGGGATTACATGCAGCATGTAATTGAAGATATTTCCAGACATCATGTTTAGATATCTCCCATTCATCACAGAGTTCTGAAAAAAGTTTTAGGTTTAGAGAGTTTTTAACCAGAATGTCTCCTAGGAAAAATATGCCTTTATTCTTCCATGTATGACAGAAGACAGGGTGATGTTCGATAGAAATGTCCTGATTACCCCATAGGGGAGTGTAAAAGAGGGGTGTAGGATTTGATTTTAAACATTTATGCAATAATTTCCAGTAGTAAACTGAGGGAGCAATGGCAGAGTGAGATTTTAGCTTGGGAGGGAGAGTATTATAGATGAATGAAGTAGGTATGTTGCTGGAACTCAGTGAAGCTTCCATTTTTACCCATAACGGTGTTTAGTATGTTGGCTTATAAAACCATCTAATGGTTTGAGCAGCCCAAAATGCCCATAGGTAAGCTGAAAACCAGGGGATCCCAAATCCCCCTTTGGACCAGTGACAGTGATGCTTGGAATGGCTGAATCTAGGTATTTTCCCTTCCCAGATAAAATTGCCCATTAACTTATTGAGCTTAGTTAGAAGGCTAGTATGCTGTTTTAAAGGGATGTTGGTAAAGATATAAAGAATTTTAGCTGTGATACACATTTTGATAGCAGCTATTTTTCCTGAAAAGGATAGATTAAGTAACTGCCATCTGCCAACGATGGTCTTACTGTTAGATAATAATGGAGAGAGATTTATTTCCCATAGCTTTTCTAAATTCGGTGTGATCTTGATGCCCAGATATGTAAGACTTTGAAGTGCCTAGCAAAAACCTAGAGGAGTATTCGTGGAGGGCTTACAAAAAGTGTTTAAAGGAAGGATTTCAGATTTATTATGGTTTAAGGCAAGTCCAGAAATTTACGTAAAGTTGTTAAGTATATTACTTAAAGGCAGGCTAGCTTCTTGAAAGTTTTCTAATAATGTTAAAAGATCATCTGCATAAGACAAAGATGAATAACGGGAGTTACCAATGGATATCCCATTAATATTATTGGATTGTCGAAGGAGAACAGAGAGAGGTTCCATAGCAAGAATAAAAAGAGAGGGTGATAGAGGGCATCCTTATCTGGTGCCCCTTGCTAAATAGAAGGGAGACAAAAGATTAGAGTTAATGAGAATTCTGGCAGAAGGTAATGTATATAATAGTTTAATCCAGGAACAGAAAGTATTAGTAATGCTGAAATGAGATAAAACCTGATATAAATATTCCCAATTTAACAAATCGAAAGCTTTTTCAAAATCAATGGCGATAGCAGTTGCAGGAGTTTTAAGGGATTTGGCTCTGTGTATTATATTTATTAATGAGCGTAAATGATTAGTTCCCATTCTATTCTTAATAAAACCAGCTTGGGATCTATGAGCTAATTTAATGATAAGTGGCTCTAATCTTGATGTTAAAAGTTTCACAAAAATGTTACCGTCTGTGTTCAATAAAGAGATTGATCTATAGCTGGAGGGGAAGGAAGGGTCCTTATCTTTTTTGGGGTAACACAGTGATAATAGCTTCAGTCATTGTGGAAGGGAGTTTGCGTGTATGCATGGCTTCTTGAAATACCTTATATAATAGAGGGGTAAGTGTATCCAAGAGTAGTTTGTAGAAATCAACGGGAAAACCATCTCCACCTAGAGATTTGCCAGATTTTAAGGAGAAAAGGGCATCTTGGATTTCTTGTATGGTGAAGGGGTTATCTAGAAGGTTTTGATCATGTTCTGAGAGATGAGGTAATTGTAGTTTTTCTACAAATTGTTGTATATGTGCACTTGGAATATGTTTAGGTTGGGCATACAGTTGTTTATAAAAGGACATCATAGTGCTTTTAATAGAGGGATTGTCCATGTGTTATAGGTCTCTATGATCTTTAAGGCCAGCAATATGTCTTTCCATTTGCTGGGCTTTAAGTTTGTAAGCTAATAATTCACCACTTTTGTCTCCCTGTTCCCAGTATTTGTACTTGAGTCTAGCAATAGCTAACTCCATTTTCCTAGATATTTAGGGAGGCAGTATAGCACAGTGGTTTAAGGCTCTGAGCTGCAAATCTGGAGACCTTCGTTTGAATGTCACAGACCCCATTTGCATACTGTGTGACCCTAAGCAAGTCACTCAACTTCCCTGTGCTCCCATGTTGCACCTGTAAACAAGCTTTCAGCTTAGTGTGTCTCACCTTGTTAAAAAAGATATAAGCTCATAAATTTTTATTCCAAGCTACAAAATCTCACGATGAGCTGGGGAGTTAGGGTCCAGTTTAGTATTTGTAAAATATTGGGTTTCTTTTTCCTTAAGTTGTTTTTCCAAATTGGCTAGTTGTTGTTCTCTAAGTTTTTTCTGATGGGCTGCAAAGCTTATGATTTTCCCTCAAATCATGGCTTTAAAGTTTCCCATATCAAGCTCATAGGGGTATCTGTAGTTGTATTGAAAGTAAGGAATTTTTGAATTTGTAGTTTGATCCATGGGAGAAATTCTGGATCTTTAAGCAACAAGAGGTCCAGATGCCACAAGGGGGATTTGGTGGGAGTAGGACCCCCAAAGTAAATGTATACAAACGGGGGAGTGGTCTGAAATTACTATTGGTAATATGGAGGCACCAATAATTTTCTCAGTTATGGAGGGTGCAGCATACCAAGTCTCAATTCTGCTGTAGGATTTGTGAAGGGATGAGTAAAAGGTATAATCATGGTCACGGAGGTGATAAAGTCTCCATACGTTTGGTAGACCAAAATCTTTCATGAGTAGGGAGAGGGCGTTAATAGAACCAGGATGGGCATCTATTGTTATTTTACCTTGTCTAGGCCTGCATTCAAAGCTAGGTTAAAGTCACCTCCCAATATAATTGGGAAGTTATTGGTCTTATTGGCCATAATTTGTTGGGATAAGTTATGAAAGAACTCGGGGTATCAGAATTGGGTGCATATACATTTACCAAAGTTATAGGGCCTATTGGGGTATTAAATAGGGCAATCACCCATCTACCTTCCATATCGCTAACAGTATGTATATGTGTCCAGTTAAGGTTTTTGTGAATTAGAATAGCCACCCCACATTTCTTAGCAGAGAAAGATGAGGCATATGTATGGCCAATCCAATCCCACTTGAGAATATCAATGTACTCCGTCAGTAACTTAGTTTCTTGTAAGAAAGCAATCCTTGCTTTGTGTTTTTAAGGTGTGAAAGAATTTCTTTACGTTTGCAAGGAGAGTTGAGTCCCTTAACATTCCAGGTATATAATATTAAATCAGTCAAGGTAGTGGTAATATAAGGGCTATAGAGAAGAACTTTATGAAGGAACTCAAAAATGTTCGGTCAGAGGACATCACTGTATCAACAAGATAGGTTATGGCATTGTAAAAACTAAATTGATTTTGCAAACATCTGCAGGATCTGGTACTTAAAATATTTGATGTTTTAGAGTAATAGCGGTTAATGTGTCTCTCTAGTACATGAACATTAAAAGCAAATAAAGAATGCTTTAACATGAATCTTGAACCGCTATCTAATATTACTATATAGAACAGTAAAATTACAGATATTAGCTATAATAAGATAACAGCAAGATTTTAAAATAGCAACAGTAATTAAGTAGATTCTATAGAAACATATGTAGGTTAAGGTTAAACTCACTAGAATGTAAGCTTTAATTGCAACATAAAAAAACAGAATCAAAAACTCCATTGAAAAAAGATAAAGAAGATTGGACAATGTCCAGCAGGGAAAGGGAGAAGATTATTTAATCCAGGATAATATATATGGTTAGCTAAGGAGGGAGAAGAGTTACGCTAACCCTAATTATATAGCAGTAGCCATATTAAACTGAGGAGACCATTATATAACACACACAACTGTGCCAAGTCCGTATAATAATAATTTGCAAGGAAGCCCGTAAAAATATGTTAACTACAACAGGATTAGGTGTCTCTTTGGTGCACCGGATATGAAAGAGACTAAATTTGGTACAGTTCTTTAGAGGGTGGTCTAGTGTCAGTTACAGTAATTGGACCTTATACCTCTAAAATGCTGAACAAAAGTGATATTTAGAAAAACAGACTTTGAGCGTCATAGTACCCTGGGTATAGGCATATGGATGGTATAAGTAAATGTGCCAAATTCTGCTAAAAAATTGCCTACTGAATGTATTTTGGGGGTGACTGGGCCCATTAGCTGGACCCTGTGAGCCCCAGCAGATGAGAGGTAAGAGATATACTATAACTCTCTAGTATCTAGGCTTCGAGCCATTATAGAATATATATTTATTTAGTTATACCTATTCCAGGGTTACATCTATGTACCATCTGCTCGAAAATTGACTGAGACCAAATCATATTGATTGGATTCAATTAAATCAGCTCCATGAGAAACCAGGATGTATCAAATATAGGGTTTAAAATCCAATTCTATCGTTTTTAATAAAAATAATATACAGAGCTGTATGAGTATGAATTTAAAAAGGGTTATATTTATCTGATGTACCAAAAGAAATAAGTCTACAATTAGATAAATTACTTGAAGCCAAATTGAGGGAATATGAAAGTACAGAGTTTGGACTGTCTTAAAATACTATCAAAATGAGATATAGCCCAGAAGTCAGATGAAGTGCTTCATTAATAGAAATTATAAAGGCTAGAGCATGCCAGAGCGAAACTGATACACTTGCGATGTACAACATATTTTTTCAGCACCCGCTGTGTGCGATAGGCATGGATTCAATTGTGTAATAGGCTGTGCATAATGAGACATTCGTCTCTGGTATCACATCAGGTTTGTAAGTATTAGTCCATTGATAAATAATGAAATGCCATGAGCAGACCTAATCATGAACTGATTTCAAGAGACAGCCCTTCTATGAGGAAGTGGAGACGTAAGGGAGGCTTTATTTTGTATTTTCCCCTTACACTTCTTTTTCAGTGGCTCCAGTGTTTTCAATGGAGAGCTGGCCATGAGCTCAGCCCATGAGGAGTCAGCCGAGGGAGTTTCATGTTCAAGAGCACTCGGAGCTACAGGCTGCACCACCAGGTCATCTGAAGTGAGATCCTCCTGCAACGATAGGATGGTGTCCTGGAGTGGAACAAACATGTTGCTGAGAGGATCGAGGGCTCTACCGAGGGAGCAGCTCTTTCAGAGGTAGATTTTCCCCTGTAATTTCTCAATTGTGCAGCAGGATGGTTTGAATGATTGATTGCCAGATAATTTATTTTCTTGGAAACGAGTTGAATGCCTAGGAAGGGGAGCAGTTACTGACAAGCTTGCATTCTCTGTATCAACATGCAAGGGTTCCTCTTCATGTCAGTTCACCTGTACAGCACTGGCAACAACAGCACAACTGGGTAAAGTATGGGCAGCCCCGACCAAGCCAGAAGAGCTGTAGGTGGTTTGCGGATTTTCAATAAATGCTGAAAGTGCCTCGGGAGAGCTGAAATCTTTGTGGCTGTTAGCATTACTGCAGGGTACTGGAGGGCAAATTTGATGCCTTTCTGATGCAGCGCCAGCTTAATTGGGTTGAAAGCACGTCTTGAGAGAAAGGTCCTTGGAGAAATCCCTAAAGATCGAGATTTGGAATTCCTGCCACATAAGGGTTCCTATTTCCCTTGCTTTTTGTAATATCATCTCCATGTGAGTATAGTTTAAAAATCTTGCCAAAATTGGCCTCAGTTTTTGTTCTGAGCCTGATTTGGGGCCCAGGGAGTGGTGAGTGCACTCTATAGTTAGATTCAGGTCAGGCGGAAGCCGTAGCGTAGACGGAAGAACATGTAGCAGGAAAGCATTCATGTCACCAAGTTCCACAACTTCAGGGAAACCAAAAAAACATAAATTGTTTCTCCAGTTTCTATTTTCGAAGTCATCTAACTTTGTTTGTAGTGATTTTATGACACGGTCTTGTTCCCTGATGGTTGTTTTTAATTCTTGTACAGATGATTCTGTCTTGGAAGCTTTATATTCTGTATTTAGCAGTCTAGTGTCCAGCATTTTTAAGGTATTATTATTTTGATGAGTGACCACTTTTAATTCGTTCATATCTTCTACTAACTTCTGGAACATAGATTCCACTCAGGCTAGAGATGATGCAAGGCTTTTGGGCTCTGCCATTATTGTAGGCCCAATGGTAGGTAGTAGTAGATGCACTCAGAAAGGAGGGCAAAATCTTGTTGTAAGCGCAGAAACTACTCACAGAAGGAGTCTTATGGAGGTCTACAGAAGAGATTCTTATGATTGGATCATATTGAAGCCCTGGGTGTTGAACAATGGAATTAGATTGTTGGAATTGATTAAGCTAAGTTAAGATTATGCTGCCATCTTGAGCTCAGTCAAGCCACACCCCCATATCATTTTTTTAAGAGTGTTATATTTGGAAATGTTTGTGCTTGTACTGTCCTTACCCTTGTACTGAGCCCTGAGCCTCAGGGAATGAGTGATAAACAAAAAAAGTTTTACTTACTTAATTACAGTTGTTGATGTACCTAGAAATTGTTCCTTTCTAATGTTCTGTAAATGGGGTGTCACTTGCTATATTATGTTCTTGTAGAGAAGGAACACAATCTGCTTCATTTAAAGAAATCACGCTTTAGCACAGACTTGTCAGCTTAGCAGCTGCTATTTTCATTAAGCGTCTTCACATTTTTCAATTAATTTCTCATACAGTTGACATCTGCTGCACAGGTAAAAAATGAAATCTTCTTAATGTGGCACTTTTCTCATTCTATTAAAGTCACAATACCAGCTGCCTTAGCCTTGAAACTGCAGCATTCACCTGCCGTGAAAGTCCACATAATTTAACTCCATTTGCCCAGTCATCTATGGTGAAAGCTCAGATCACTGTGGCACGCTGTCAATTCCAGTATGCCACCATTATTTTGTATTTAGTTATAGACACATAAAACATTACACTGAGACTTGTACATAAACCTATGATGGTGACAATTGTGGGAACTTGTGATGGTTGTTTCGTGTCCATGGTGTTTCAAGAAAGTCTACCTCTTGTATCAGCTATTAGGTTAGTAGTGGCATGGGCAGTCTTTTGAAAACAAAAACTGTATTCAACAAGGAAATGCTTCAGCATCTAATTGAATGCAGTGTTTGTCTCAAACTGATAATATTTTGGTCTCCAATATGGAGACTTTAGCACGTGTTTGCTCAGGAAACTTAGAAAAATCATACCAGCAATTTCAATAGATGTAAATTCCAGGTTGTTGAGGAGAAATCTACATGACTTACCTTAAAATAAAATAGATATATGGATAGATAGATAGAGAGATAGTTAGATACCGATAGATAGATTTGTGGGCTTTTTGAAAAGTCCTTTTCACCAACGTCTTACCAGTCCCCTGGCCATTAGATCTACTGTACATCTTGTCTTCTGCCTGGGAGGAGTGGTGAGCAGCACAACCAGTGGCACTCCATTATCATGTATATTATTTATTATTATTTGATGTATTGTGGGGTTATGATTTTAGAATTATCTGTGTAAGGGAGAGTGATGTGATTTGGGTGGGTTTTAGTTTGAAGTGTTATTGGTTATATTTTAACTATTTTTAGGGTAGTCATTTATAAGAAAACTAGGATTTTGCTGTGATGTCTGGCTCTAGTTGTTGTTATTAGCTTGTGGAATGTGCCTGTTTGTTCCCCGGTCTTATGTTATTCATCCTCCTCTCTCCGTGCCCTCTGCCTGTTCTCCCTCCCCACCTTTTTCTGTCTACCAGCACTGTCGGGCGCTGGATATTGTACATAGGAGGGATGGGGTGGGTGTGGTGAGGGGCATGGACATTGGAAGTCGAAGGAGTGGCCCACTTGCGTAGGGTTGGTTAGGTCCAGAAGATGCCCTGGGGCGAAATGGAGCCTGGAACGTGGTAATCCATGTCTAGTCCCCATACCCAAGGCACCATCTCTTTGATGGGCAAGTGGCTGGATGGCTTCACGAACCTCGTTCAATCTTGGGCAGTGTTATGCAATGCCAGATATATGATTAAGAACAAAACTGCTATTATTGCAGATTTTGTTGAACAGCTGATCTGGCTTGCATCACTGAGACCTGGCTGGATGAAAATGCTGGTCCCATATTGAGGCAGCAATTCCAGTTGGGTACTGTGATACACTGCCGAGATTGGACCGCGGGAGGGGGTAGCGGTCTGTTTCAAGACTGAGTTGGGCCTCACTGGTGTACCAGTACAGGAAGCCAATTTTTGAGTGTACTGTGGTAACTGGTGTGGGCTGCAGATAGCTCGCTCATCGGGCCCACCCGGGACAAAAGCGTATTTCTGCAGGAATGTCAGATTTAGCTGCTGACATGGCATTGGAGTCACACAGACTGATGGTTCTGGGTGACTTCAATGCCTGGGTCAACGACGAACTCTTGCCTTTTGGTCAGCACTTTCTCCAGCTGATGACATCACTGGGCTTCACACAGATTGTTTCTTCAGCTACATAGTCACTCTCTGGATTTGGTTTTCCTCCTGTGGATTAAGGCTTCTGACGTAGGGTGGAACCTGTCAGTTGGTACGACCATTACACTGTGAGGTTCAACTTTTGTGCCCCTCTTCATAGGTCTGCCCCTGTATAGATGGTCAGTTACCGCCCTTTACGGGATGTGTGCCCTGAAGATCTGGCGGTGGTGATTAACCTCTCGGAGTTTCCTGATGCCAGCTTGAGTCCGGAGTCATTGGTTCTGGCCTATAATAAGGCCATTTCCTCAGCCCTACACCTGACAGCTCCTGTCCATGTTCGTCCCCTCCCACTCTGCCCTCAGGCCCCTTGGTTTGATGGGTCCTTGAGGGAGTTGCGGTGGGTGGGATGAAGGTTAGAACATCGCTGGCGGAAATCTGCCCTGGAGGCCGACCACCTTAGTTTGGTGGTGCATTATCAGTTCTACCAATCAGTGATCTCCCGTAAGAAGGCAGAGTTCCTGTCCTGTCGCTGTCACTCAGAATCGACCAGTTCAGCTCTTCCGAACTGTGGACAGGCTGTGCAACTCAGCCTGTCTGCAGCTCTGTCAAGCTTTTTCACAAAAAGAGTGAGATGAGCTTGCTCAATTCTTTGCAAATAAGGTGGCCAACATCAGGTCAGAGATCAACTTGACTCGCTCTATGGGGGATGCGGCTGGTCAGCGCTTGGTCACTATACCTAATACATCCTGGAGTACCTTTGACCTGCCGGAGTTCAAGGATATTATGCGGATTGTCCAGGGGATGCGCCCTACATGCTGTAGTTTAGATCCGGGCCTAACTTCCCTGATTTGGGGTTGTTATGAGATCATTGGCCCATTTCTGGCTCAAATTGTCTGGTGCTCCTTGGAACAGGTGAGTTTCCAAGCTCCCTGAAGGAGGCGGTGGTGACACCCCTTCTGAAGAAAGCTTCATTGGACCCAGACATTTTTGCTAACTACAGACCTATCTCGAACCTTCCCTTTATAGGAAAGGTTATTGAGAAAGTAGTGCCAATCCAGCTGGAGAACCATTTGACCATCCATAATGTCTACGAACCTCTACAGTCAGGTTTTCGTAAGAGGCACAGTACTGGGACTGCTCTGGTTCTCAATGATCTGGGTGCTCAATGATCTCCTGATGGTGAGAGATCAGAGAAATCATTCCAATCTGGTACTCCTTGATCTCTATTCATCCTTTGACACTGTAGACCATGGGGTCCTGCTCGAGCACCTGAGGTCCATCTGTGGCCTGTCAAGTACAGTGCCCAGATGGTTTACATCTTTCCTAGCTGGTAGAACACAAAGAGTTGTGTTGGGGATTTTTTCTTCTGACCCTTTCTCTCTGTCTTGTGGGGTTCCTCAGGGCTCAGTGTTGTCCCCCATGTTGTTTTCAGTGTATATGCTACCCTTCGGAGACATTGTAAGATGGTATGGGTCAAGGTTTCATTGCTATGCTGATGATACCCAGCTCTACCTGTCTTTTGCCCCCAACCAGGTAAGCTCTCTCTCAGTATTTAATAACTGCCTTGCCGAAATCCAAGACTGGATGAATTCGAGCTGGTTAAAGTTGAACGCAGGAAAGACTGAGGTTATGGTTGTGGACCTAGGTCACAGGATAGAGGGGTTGAGGACCAATCAGCCCTCTGGATTATTTCTGGGGGTGCTCAGATCCTTACCTCAGAACGGGTGTGCGACCTGGGAGTGGTGCTTGACAACGGGCTGACCCTCCATTATCAGGTGTCGATAGTCATTAAGTCAGCCTTTTACCATCTTAGGAACATCGCCGGGGTCAAACACCTTGTTCTGTCTAGTGACCTACCTGTGTTGGTCCACGTCTTTGTGACCTCTCGCCTTGACTACTGCAACTCCCTTTACTTAGGGCTTCCTGGGGTTGATATCCACCGCTTGCAGCTAGTGCAGAACACTGCTGCTCGATTGTTGACAGGGGTGTCTAGAAGATCGCATATCACCCCTGTGTTGCACGATCTGCACTGGCTGCCGATTCAGTGGTGGATCACCTTTAAAGTAAGTTTATTGACCTACAAAGCCACACATGGACTTGGTCCTGACTACTTGAAAGAGCTTCTAATTCCTTACACCCTGTGCGACAGCTCTGTTCGGCTGATGACGGATTGCTGGAGATTCCAAGGGTTACTTTGAAATCTTCTGGGGCCCGTGCTTTTATGTTTGTGGCCCCAACCCTCTGGAATTCTCTGCCCCATCAGCTCAGGGAATGTATGACTGTGGGGAGCTTTAAGCAGGCACTTAAGACTTTCTTGTGGAGTCAAGTTTTTTATGAACTGTCATGATTTTTTAATGGTTTATTTTTTATTGTAATATTTTTATGGAATTTGTTCTTAACACTGTAAAGCACCTTGGTATCTGAAAGGCACTCAACAAATAAAGTTTTATTATTATTATATTATATGTAAATAAATTGTGACAAACAGGTCAGCATGCCATTTAATGTTAAAAAAAAAATGTTATCAAGTAAAATAATGCAAGGGCAATCTGGTATGTGCTGCTAACTTTACCTAATTTTTCTGACTTCTACCATGCACAGCAAAACAGAGGCCTCTAGCCCTGCACAGCACAGTCTGTAGTACCGTTACAACATGAAAGATGAATTTAGGTATGTGGATAATTCCCAACTTGGGAACATCTGATTAGATAAAACTTAAATGATTTTAGAAGGTACTTGCTAAATGAGGCTTAGAATAAAGAGTGACTAAAACAAATCATAAGCTTGGCACATAAAAAATTGCTTAAGGCCAACATCGGAGTGCATTGGGGGTTGATGGACATGACCCCTAGCCCAATTGCTAACAACTATTGAAGTTATTGTAAGATAATTAAGAGTGACTATAGCATGTATATAATACCTTTGAAGATAAGCGTTGAGTGGCAGACTATGGCAGTCATGCTCTCTGGACATGTGCTAAAATTAATTATATTTTATTAATATAGAAGTGTGATATGTTCAATGACTACAGTATATACTGAACACAATTAATGTATTGATTATAATTACAGTAGATCCTGCCCCTGAAGAAGCCTGTTAAGGTGAAACGTTGGGATACTAGGATCTATTGTCAAGAATATTAAGAAATGTAGACAATAAAGAACATTTGCTGAAAAGGTTAATAGGCATGGCTGGCCATTTCTTTGATTTCTTCTACTCTATTATCAGCCAGAAGGGGGAGTATAACTGCCAAGGTTCAGCGCCTTCCATCAAGATGATGTAGAAAGGCTAGAGTCATACCACTCAACCTTATGTCACTAAAATGAGGGACATGGGCACTCAAAATGAGGGACACAATCTCAAACATGGAGATAAAAGGTCAGAACACTGCAGAATACATTTCCTGTATTTTAACAAGCTTTATTTTTTATTTGGCATCTTAGAATGGTATGAATTTCTGCTTTAATGCCCGAATTTAGAGTACCATCTCTGTGTGTGGAGTATCTTTTCCATGAGGGACAGGAGAGGGGCAAAACAGTTTTGCGGGGTAGGGGACAGTTGAGAGATATGACCTGAGTGTCGACTCCATCACTGCAGTGTAGCTGCTGCAGCCATCTTGAACAGAAGGATAATGAATGGGAATTGTCATAGCCATATTTGGAGTGGTGCACTTGCAGCCCTTTTTCTTAAACCAGACGCTAAAGAGTCTTTGTCTTAAAGGAGGATTGGAAGGACTGCAAAATTCCCAGTTCATATTTACTTTCCTCCTGTTTTCCTTCTGTCTACAATAAGTCTCTCGTTTCTCTCTCTGGATATTAAAATCAACTCTATGTAATCCCCATCTCCCCCATTTGTGCCATTACAGATGCTCCAGTCTGTCAGAGCTAGTTGTAAATTAGTCAGTGGCCCCCGATGTTAACACCCTTACTTCTTACAAATGTAAGTTTCTAATTCAATAACAATGTAACCCATTGAGGAGTAGCCTAGGCAAGTAGTAATATCTGTTTAAGAGCAATGTGAGGAAGTTCTATTTTATGGAAAGGGTGGTGGAGCCATAGAACAGTCTGCCAGCAGAGTCAGTGGGTGCCAAGACCATAAATAATTTCAAGCATGGCTGGGACAGAGTAAAGGGTTTGGTGGTTGCTCAGGTCAGTAGCAGTAGGGAGGGGAGTGGGGGGTGGACCAGGAGAAATAAAACCCTTATTGGACAAATGGTCCCAGAGCAGATAGGGAACTCCAGGCAGACTAGATGCATCTTTGGTCTTTTCTACCATCATTGTCTATATGTTTCTGTGTACCAGGAGCCACTGGCTGATTGTAACTGAGGACATCATTGACTGGAGCACCTGTAACTGCACAATAGAGAGCGACATACAGTGCTGGTCTGAATGACCAGGGAGACAGAAAACAAAGAAAAGAGGCAGATTTATGTAGTTTTTACTAACCAAGCAGATACACTTGGCAAATACATGCCTATTTTTAGGTATGGCCCAGGAGGTAATAATGAAAACATTACATAATAGTAAAGGTCAAAAGGCAAACTACAATGCAACTGAACATACAAGAACAGAAAATATGTAAAAACAATAGAATAATAAAATTGTTCATGACCAAAGATGATCACAGAATAGTTGAACAGAGCCTGTTCATTAATATCCACAAAGGAATTCAGCAGACACTCAAGTGTGGTTATAGACAGAAGAGGAATTGAGTATAAAAAGAGAACTGAGCTAAGGAAATATAAATTGCCAGTACTGCAATGCTTCTTTCATTTATTAAAAGTATTGCAATTACAAACCTTTGAGTCAGAAGACTCATTCACAAAAAGGCTCCTTGTCAGAAATAGTTCACAAAACATACAGTGGTACAATAACATATGATACAGTGTAAGAACAATTAAATACAATATACAAAGAAAGAGTATGTAGAACATGCTAGTCAATGCAAGATACAGTCACAAGTTAAAAATGCCAGACAGGCTAAGTACAGGAAAAGCAATGAGTAGGAGGAGCAGGAGAGATAGAGGCTGAAAACAGAGGGGATAGGAGCGTGGGACCGAAGGCGAAAAGAACAGGGAAAAGAGGAGAGAAGGTACAAACTGATTATTGGAATAAAGAAAGGTTGTTGTATCAACATGTCAGCAGTACATGGAGCAAAAAGTCAATCTTTTCTGTACACTGAATATAGAACATAGAGTTAGAAACAACATTCCCCTTTCAAGAGCAATCTGAAAAATAAAAAGCATGTCTAACATTATAAAGCAGACTGTCTCTGATCTACACAATGATTTCTGTGTGGCACATCCTGTTTACAGGGGTCTGCCAACGCAAGGTTGAACCCACCACTGCGAACACCAGCTCAGTGACAGATTTTGCTTGTCAGTGGCGAGTCACTGTGCTGGTACTAGGAAGACACAGGCGGTGTGGCTCCCGGTGTTGTGCCCCCTCCCTGGTCCAACTCCAACTCGGAGTTAGATAATTAGAGACAGTGGGTTTGGGGGTGGAGCCCCCCTCATGGGGGTTCAGGGGCGTAGCCCCCCAGTGGAAGCACCACAACATCCCCGACGGTATAATGTTGACACTCGGCATTGTGTCTGTTGCTGTGGGGGATGTCAGTGTGAGCGCTGTTGCAGCACTATAGTAAAACTGTTTACAGGCATGTGGTATTCTATTCCAGGACCCACAATAGTTGGAACACTGTTTACAGGAGTTGTGGTAAGCCATTGCTTCAGTCTCAAGAGGAGCCAGGAAAGCATCACAGGCTGGTGCTTTGTCTGGGAGAGCTAGGGTGAACTAGGGTGAACAAAGAATTCCCTGCAGAGCTGGTGCAAATCCTTACAAAAATGGACAGTCAAGATAATAGACTTCAGCCATTATCCAATTTAGAATGAGCATAGCTGGTTTGAAACCAATTGTAGCTAGAAACTACAGTAGGTCAACAGGTTTGTTTGAGAAAGTCTTTCTCTGAAAGAAGCTGTAAGGGCAAAAGCTAAATGGCCATAATTGTGACTGAAATGTGTGGCTCAGTGCTCAAACTGAGTTAAACAAAAAAACGTACAAAATATAAGTCACATAATGAGCATAGGCAGGGTCTGTAATAAAATGTACTAGGCTGTAAACTAGTAAGGCAGGTAAAGCAGAACATGACAGGCGGTGCCCTGTCAAAGGTATTTGTGCTGTAAATAAAAGGTATTTGTGCTGTAAATTAAGGCATTTTAGTATGGTGCAACTGGTTATGCAGGTAAATGTGAGTTCCAGGCAGTGTATAAAACTGGGCTCTTCAAACATGTCCGTGACTAAGGTCATGTAGCCAGTTCCAGGCAGTATATCACCAACACACAGTAAATGACCATATTACGTAATAGGATTGCTAGGAACAAATCATAGCATTAGTCCTGTTTGGGATGTAACTTCCAAATTGTGTATATAAGCTGTGCATGTGTAACATCAAGTGGAATCATGTAACATCTAAGGCTAAGTGCAAGTGGCACTATAATACCACTGCTAAATAAATTATTTTTGATTCTCCATCGCTCTCGTTGAGTAATTACATTAAGTTGTTAGTAACATTAAGTATACTTTACAGACTCCAAGAAAATTCTACTCTTTTCCTGATCCCAGCACCAAGATGCAAGACTTGGACCAGTGGTGTGCTTTTGGAAAGGGACAATTCTGACTGAATTGTTTGCTGTGTGCAGAGGCAAGATCTTAAGGTAAGACTTAGAATATTAGTCCAATTTAGTTAGAGTTTTTCTGTTCTGCACCTTTGTGCTAGACCTGTTTATTTAGAATGTTCATGTGTGCATGTGTGTGTGTGTGTGTGTGTGTGTGTGTGTGTGTGTGTGTGTGTGTATTCCCCATTACTTTATTGTATATCTTTTAAATTTTGTATGAACATAAAATTTTCATATACACTATATTTGTGTCTACAGTGTGTTAATAACTACAGGTTATCTATTTTCTGGACAATTCCATGATCCTCCTTCCAAAAAGCACTACCAAGTTAAAAGTAAACCTGAATCTGATAAAGAGCTGGGCTGAGGTGTTCCAGGAGGGCCTAGGGAATTCTTATGGCCAAGCACAAGAGCCTGTCTGTGTTTTGTATGCACAAGAGCCTGTCCTTGTTCTGTGTGAGCAGGAGTCTGTGGTGGGACTTGAAAGGAGCAGTTCTAAATGAATCATGACAAGGTTGGTGGCACCACAATTTGGGGAGTAATCCAGTTCCCAGCAACTGACTAGTGTGTCCCAGGAGGTGTTGTGACAGCACAGTTTACACTGGCTGCAGGTTGCCCCTTCAAATATAACAGTATGCAACAGCATCCCTCTGCACTGATGTGACACTGGAGAAGATCAGATAGTAGCTTCCAGGTAAGTAAGGCACTGGCAGCCTGATATTCAAACTGCATGCAAAGTGGAATACAAAGTAATTTGTTCTTATACTACTTTGCAAGCAGTGCAAAATGAGATACAGTAGAAATTGTGTACTAAAGCCCCAAGCAGGGATAATATACTGTATTTCCAGTATGCCTAACCCCTGTCAGTGCTGTGCTGTGCAAAGCAAAGCTTTAGACTTGTGTGAGCACAACCTTTGGGAATTACCACATGTGGTTATACTGTGCAAGCAAGGCCCTTTGCAAGACTCAAACCCCTTAGCATTGCTGGTCTGGTGGTGTAGAGGGCTAATGCGATGAATGCCTTATCTTCTTCCATACTGGTGACCTGTGTTCAGGAATAAGCATGGGCTGCCAGGGGTCAGCAGGGTGGGAGAGGATTAAGCATCCCAGGGACAGCTCTCCTGTCTTGGGGAAGGGTAGCTAGTTGTCTCAGCCTCTGACTGCCACCAATTGGGGTCCACTGATAGTGCAGGTTGCAAGTGGTTCAAAGGGAGAGTCTCTGGTTCTGCAGGATGCGTGTGCCTCCATGCAGGCATAATGACATGTTGCCACAGCAAAGACTTGGAGAAAATTAGAAAAAGGGATCCAAGCACTAAATAATGCAGTGCACATCTTTCCAGATCTGCACCATCACTGGGACACCTGCAACAATCTAGAATTGGACTCTAGAGGCAGAAGGATATCCATCCCCTCTCCAGCCCTGCCACAGGGATGCAATCTATGGAGGAAGTGCTCTAGGTAGGTTGGGGGAGGTGAATACCAACCAAGGGGAGGTGGGGACAGGTGCAGAAGAGCCACTCAAGGAGTAAAATACTATGTGGAAAGAAAGGCCATTAACCCAGAAGTGTCGAACTCTAATAGTGGTGCCTAATATGTCAATGACCCTACTCAACATGCAAGGCCCTAATCTCCTCTCTAACAATCTACATTGCTTTATCATGGCACATAGTTCAGTACAGTGATAAAGGCTGTGGGCTGTCCCTCCTCTCTTCCCATTCTCTTGGCAAATATCCATGGCATCCTGTGACACCCATGTCCTTCTCCCAGTCCCTGTAAGTTATTTCCCTAGTATGTGTGGCACTACCCTCCTGCACTCTGTTCCTGCTTCTGAAATCCCTGGTGTCCAGCCGCCAGGGGTACACACACCCCATTCCCATTCCATACATCCCTGGTGTCTGGTAGCACCTGCCAGTAGAACCCATCCTTCCATGCCAGTTCCAGAAAGGCAGCCTATTCAGTCCCTCTGCTCACTACCTCAGTCCGCCACCTTCTGATTTCCGTGACTACTATGTTGGAATACCAGCAGGTACAGTGATATGGTAGTTTTTGGACATCTACGAAAAAGCATGGAGCATCTGTGATTTTTTCATAGCTGTCTTGCAACTACTACATATAGAATAATGCATGGAAAAGTGTGTGTAATAAGGAGCTTTTACACACCCAAGGCATGGGACGGATACCCAATAAACCACAAGAGCAAAGTTTGAGTGGTTTATCAAGACATCATACACCAAGGGTATGTAAACAATATGAGTTACCCACTGTGGCAAGAGAGATCTATTACCACTTTATTTAATGTTCTTATTTCCTGTTGTGAGACACTCCAGAATTAAGACACTGTCCCTTTAAAAAAGTTGAACACATAAAAAGAATTACTGTTAAAACCAGTTTGGGCCTGGCATTTATCTAGATAGGGACCAGACAGGTTTATGTATCCCAAGAGTCATATCTCTTGGATCCAAATGGACACTTAGACATTCTACAGGCAAAAGGACCCCAGTGGGAGGTCAGAGGTCAACAGCAAACAGCCCTTAGTGGGAGGTCAGCCTAAGATAGAAAAGTGTTATACATAAACCATATGTTAGGGGTGTTAGACATAGAACCACAGTGACATCTGCAGGATGAGATAAACTGTTACACCCCCAGCAAAGGGGATGGGTGTGGCCTGAAAAAATGACATCACTCAGACTTTAACTTAGAGACAGTTTTGAAAATCTGTCCACTTTTAGCTTGGAGTTTGAAGCCCAAGGAACTATTCCTGAGAATCTCAAAGCTAAGAAGAAGTTATCAAGCTGGTATATACTTTTAAAGTATACATAGGCCTGGGGAAACCACTGAACAGACCTGAGTTTATGGAAACTGGACTTTTCACATACTGAACAAAAATTCTGATTTTAACTCAGAATTTTGGAAACAAAGACTTTTCACTAAGCAAACACCTGGAGCCTCTAAAAGGATCTTCAGAGAACTGACTTTGATCACAGACTTTCTACAAATCTGTTGCGTAATGAACTTTCATAGAAACATAGACTTTGACGGCAGATAAGGACCGCTAGGCCCATCTAGTCTGCCCATTTCCCTACCTACAGGATAGGCCGCAGATCCTATTTAACCAACAGCCTATATCTTCCTGCCCCCCACAAGAATTGCCTTATGTCTGTCCCATGCATTCTTGAATTCTCCCACAGTTTTAGACTCCACAACTTCCTCAGGAAGACTGTTCCATGCATCCACTACCCTCTCTGTGAAATAATACTTCTCACATTGCCCCTGAACCGCCCTCCTTCTATCTTTAAATTGTGTCCCCTTGTTCTTGCAAGTCTCTTTTCTGAAAGATGCTACCCTCTTGGACTTTGTTGATTCCCTTGAGGTACTTGAAAGTTTCTATCATGTCCCCTCTCCTTCTTTCCTCAAGGGTATACATATTAAGCTCCTTTAGTCTCTCCTCATACGGCTTCTCTTGCAGACCCTGCACCATTTTAGTTGCCCTCCTCTGGACTGCCTCTATCATGTCTATGTCCTTGCAGAGATGGGGTCTCCAGAACTGGACACAGTACTCCAGATGGGGTCTCACCAACTGTCTGTACAGAGGGATAACAACTTCCTGTTTTCTGCTGCTGATGCCTCTCCTATACATCCCAGTATACCCCGGCCCTCCCTACTGCCTTCTCCACATTTGCTTGGTAACCTTAAGGTCATCTGATATGATTACCCCCAGGTCCCTTTCCTGTTTTGTTGTTGTTACTACCTCCCCACCCATTGTGTATTCTTCCCTGGGTTCTTGTTTCCCAGGTGCATTATTTGCACTTTTTGCATTGAATCCTAGCTGCCATACGTCTGACCATTCCTCCAACCTTGCCAAGTCCTTTTCATCCTTTCCACGCCTCCTTGTGTATCAACCCTGTTGCAGATCTTTGTGTCATCTGCAAAAGGCACTTTTCCTTCCAGTCCCTCTGCAATGCCACTGATGAAGACATTAAAAGGACTGGACCCAATACTGAACTCCCGCGGTACCCCACTAGTAACCGCCTCTTTCTTCAGAGTGGACTCCATTTACAATTACCTTCTGTGTCCTGTTGTCCAGCCAATGTTTTATCAGGCTACCACCCTGGGACCCACTCCCAGGCTGGTTAATTTGACTAATAATCTTTTGTGTGGGACTGTGTCAAATGCCTTGCTAAAGTCTAGGTAGGCCATGTCCACAGCACCTCCCTGGTCTACTACTTTGGTCACCCAGTCAAAGAAATCTATTAGATTCTGCCTGACATGACCTTCCGGCCAGAACCCATGCTGCCTTGGATCCTGTGCTCCACTGACCTCTAGGTAATCAACTATTCTTTCCTTCAGAAGTGACTCCATCACTTTCCCTACCACAGAGGTCAGACTGACAGGTCTGTAGTTTCTGCCTCTGTCTTGGTCCCACTTTTGTGAAGGGGAATCACATCTGCCTTCCTCCAGTCCTCGGGTACCACACCATCCTCCCATGATTTATTAAAAAGAGTAGCCAAGGAGGGGGGAGAGAGAGAGAGAGAGAGACAACATCTCGTTTAAGCTATGTATCTCCCCCACCCACATTATTGTGATGTGGGGTTGGTTAGGTTGTATCGTTTGTATGAACAGGAGGAGATAAATTACATTTTTATCTCTTTTTCAGATTCCCTTGACACTTGTGGTACATGAAGTTGCTACATTCTCAGTATATATTGACATCAGTACATATCAGGCTGCATGGTCTGAATTCCTTGAGGTTCCTCGACTAGAGTTTTTTGTTTAACACTAATATTATCAATTTATATTTAAATTATCATTTATATAGTCCTGAGGTTTTTGTAATTTCTTGGGCCTTTTATTTTAGCTTGAGAATACAGCTGGGTGGCATGTCCAGCTAGGTTTTTACCATCACACAGTGTGCACTGATGTTTTTAGACAACTTTACTGGTAATTCTTGTCTTTAATGCATACATTGTAATTTCATGAGCCCTATAACTATCTTAGTTTGTTTTAAGCTGGTGGGGTGCCTTTCAGTAATCACATCCTTATACTGACTGTGACACTCATGGCTTGATTTGGGAGTTATCTGCTTCAGCAGTGTTATCTTATGTCAATTAAATTTATGTGCAGTAGGATTCTTTGCATGTGTGTTGCACATGCACATCTGAACCCAAGGTTCATTCGGACTGAGGGCAGTATTGTACTGTTAAACTTCTCTGACATCATCTTCTGGTTTTTTTAAATGAGTATTTTAAACCAATGGGGATTTTTTTCTTTTTTTCTGTTTTTCTCTGCATTATCTAGCTGTTATAAGTATTGTATTTTCTAAACAACTGCCATGAGCTTCTGAAGAAGGACTGGTTGGTCCGAAAGCTAGAGCACTTTGTTCTTGTTGTTACATCTATGTTGGTCCATTAAAAGGTATCAAATCATTTGCTTCTGGAACTAGTTCCTTCCTTAATTCTTTTAGAATTCTGGGGTGAATTCCATCAGGACCCATTGCTTTGTCCACCTTCAGTTTTAGGAGTTCTTGCAAAACCCTTTCTTCTGTGAAAGGACTGGGATCGACCCCCCATCAACAAGAGAGAGAGATTCCTCTCAAAAAGGACACTTGCTGGCCCGGTGGTGCTAAGGGCTGAGGTGCTGGATGCCTTACCTCGCACCATGCCGGTGACCCATGTTCAGAAATGAGCACGGGCCACTGGGGGTTGGCTGGGGAGGAGAAGGATCAAGTGCCCAATGGCCGCTCTTCTTCTCCGAGGGGGTTAACTGCACGCTCCCGCCACAATACCGCCATCTAGGGGAGCCCGGGTGGAAGGTGCGGTAGAAGGGAGTAGCAGCGTCGGGATAGGGCAAATGTCGGCAGAGGGGCAGAGCAGGAGGCATGTCTCAGCATGCCTTCATGCTCCTTAGCCCTCATTGCATGCCCACATTGGGGAACGAACAAGGAAAAACACCCTATCTCCCTAGGTGATGACTCCTCACTGTGTGTGTGTGTGTGTGTAGGTCATCAGGCCTGTCAGGCGGACTCCACTGTTCAATTCCACGTCGCAGCATGTATGGTTCGGAGGGGGTAAAAGCAGGAGAATGCCTCCTCACTCTACCCGGGGGTCATCCAGACACCTAGGTTAGTGAACTGTGTACTCCAGGGGCAGACTCTGATGAGGAGAAGGATTGCACACACAGGTTTAGGTAGTCTGAAAGAGTGGCGAGAAGGGGGCAGTTAGGAGAAGTATAAATACAATAGTGAAAAAAAAGGACACTTGATATTTACTGAACTCTAAACCTCAGTATA
This sequence comes from Neoceratodus forsteri, assembly GCA_016271365.2. NCBI lineage: Eukaryota > Metazoa > Chordata > Ceratodontiformes > Ceratodontidae > Neoceratodus > Neoceratodus forsteri. Next base: position 127,584,270 of record JADMNL010000025.1, on the reverse strand, counting down.
AGGTGTAGTTTTAGAAATAACAGTGTATAGGGTGCTTTGTATAGCCATCCAATAGTTATTTTATATTTGTCTGCATTTCAAAATCTTCCGAATTGTAGAATTTACTGTGTTGTTTTTATTTAAGTAAACTTATTATAATTTCTTATCAACTCTGCCTGGGGTCTGGTTATGTGATCTAACATTTTAAAACAAAAGGGTTTTGTAAGGACTGTATGCCATGTTAATGAAGACAGTGACAGCTCGGCTATCCTAAAAAACAAATAGTCAAGAGGCTGCCAGTAGCCGTGGTGGGATTCTAAACAGAGAACGTAGTAACACAATCAGGGGGACTCAAGACTACATTTTCCACCCTCCCACTGAGAAAAGCAAGGCTGATAATGCTTCCTGAACCCTACAACTGCTCACAAGTTTCATAAAAAGGGTAACATCCCTGAAAACAGGAGGTCCTGTCACGCCCATGGGGCTGGGCTCGTGACACCTACATCCAAATCTTTTCCTTTTATAACTAGTGTGAAGGGGATTTTACAAAAAAAAACCTGTGGCTATGGCATGCTACGGTAAAAAAATCTGATTGCTATGGTGATTGACATCTGGTGGGGCAAACCTGAGCAGCAGCAGGTTTCAGCACAGGCACAGGATTGCTTGTACAGCTCTAATGAATTGAACAGCAGAGCTTTTGAAAGCAAGTCACAGCTGTTCACAATTGACAGATTTCAGTCATGCGACCTCTGTTATAGGCGGGTGTTTTTAACTGTGTGCAATTCTGGAGACCCCATCTCCGCAAAGACATAGACAGAGAGGAGGCTGTTCAGAGGAGGGCAACCAAAATGATGAAGGGTCTGCACCAGAAGACATTCGAGGAGAGACTAACACAGCTTAATATGTTTACCCTTGAGAAAAGGAAGGAGAGGGGGGACATGACAGAAACTTTCAAGTATCTCAAGGGAATTAACTAAGTACAAGAGGGTAGTATCTTTCAGAAGAAGAGATGTGCAAGAACAAGGGGGCACAATTTGAAGATAGAGGGGGGACGGCTCAGAGGTAATGTTATAAAGTATTTTTTCACAGAGAGGTATGTGGATGCATGGAACAGCCTTCCTGAGGAGGTTGTGGAGTCAGGAACAGTGGAAGAATTTAAGAATGCATGGGACAGGCATAAGGCGATTCTAATGGGGGGTAGGAGGAAGTAAGCTGTTGATTAACTAGAATCTGTAGCTTATCCATCAGGTAGGAAAATGGGCAGACTAGGTGGACCAAGCGGTCCTTATCTGCCATCAAATTCTGTGTTTCTATATTTCTATTGACAGTCGTGCAGTTCCATGTATACACATGATTTACCAGTTATTACATCACTATTACCCACTGATATATAGATATAATAGGTGCTGGAGTCACACAGAATCTGGCATAGGAGGTGAGCAGAGTGTTTGTGTTGGTGACCATCATGTGACTGTGGGGTTGGTTACTCTGGGAGGTGCTACTGAAAACAAGGGATATATGTAACAGGAATGGAGAGTGTGTTGGGGGGGTGTCACTGGACACCAAGATTTCAGCAATGGGAAATGGCAGTGGAAGGGGTGTGACACCAGGCATTTCAGCAACAGAAACAGGGAGCATGAGGGCGTGCCGTGAGACGCCAGGGATTTCAATACTGGGAACTGGAAGCAGGAGGGGGCACCACGAGACATCAGGAAATGACTAACAGGACTGTGAGAGCAAGTAGGTGCCACTAAATGCCAGGGATATTTGCCAAGGAGAGGGGGAGGTCCATGCTATGTGCATGCTGCTAAAAGGTGCATTTTGGAAGCATTAATCAGTGCTGTATAGACAGCCGGGGAACCCTTCCAAAAATCTTCTAATATACCTGTGCATGCATACTTCCATCTCTCATTAGCATATATGCTAGCAAGTTTGGGTAACACTAACTGTGCCTTCCAATATGACACTTGCCGTGTTAACTACACCTCAAATGCACAAAGCACAATTAGCACAGCCCATACCCTGTTAGCATGGTGCTATTTGAATACTGGGCCCTGGGTCTGAAATGGGTTTCTAAATTCTGCTACTTAAATAATTTATTTTTTCACAATATTATTAAAGGTGACTGATCTAATTCAAACCTACAGAAAAACTATCAGCACAGAAAACAAGTTAAGAGGCACACAATCTAGCAATTCGAGGAAACTGAGTCAGCCGACTACTGTATTTGTTATAGTGCTGATGCTGAACAATTTAGGTAAGGCTTTGTGTGCTATGTTTAGTAGTCAAAACACAGTACTTGCTTTTATACACTTGTTAAAGCTCTGTTTTCTACACACTCAATCTTCCCTAAAGTACATGTTGTATTTTTGATATTTTTTGCAAGCACTTGCTTTCACTGTAGCTGTGTGGGAGTCTAATGGATGCTAGAATGACATTTAAGATGAATAATATCCTCTGCAAATAAAACATTGCTTATAGTCATTCCTGAACAATACATACACAGGACTGGGTTTTCAGTGAGTGGCAGGGCTCCCACCAAGCCCTGCGCTACCACACTTAAGCCCTGTTTACACTGCCCTATTTGCAGTGTTCAACCCATGCACTACTTTTAGCTTCACTGAATGCCTAGATCCGTGTCTCAGACTACCAATATAACTATAGAATTGCCTACGTTGTCCTTTTTATTTGTAGCTCATTTCTGTTCTGCATGAGTTTTGGCCTTTCTAATTGTTGATTTACATTGCCTTACCTTTCTTTTAAACATTTCCTCGTTATATTGCATCTGGGTCTTCTTGTATTTTCTATATGCCCTATTCTTTTAATTTACCATTTTGGGGATTTTTTTACTAAATCATTTAGGAACACTTCCTCTCCCATTATACTTCCAGATCTCTGGGACATGGTTGCTAACACATTCTTCTATTTTCACCTTTATTCTGTCCCATATCTCATCTAGGGGCAATTCATTTAGTTTCTGCCTCCAATTCCAGTTTCTCAAGAGCTGCCTTGTCACTGCAAGGTTGGCCTTTTTATAGTTATGAATTCTTGTTTTACCAACTATTTTTTTTTGTATTGTCTGCTATTTCAAAAACTATCATATTATGATCGCTGGTCCCTAATGGTTGTATGACCTCTACATTGTCCCGGTCATCATGCATATTACTGAGGACCAAATCAATGCTAGAAGCATCAAGGAAAAACTTCATGCTTCTAGCATTGAGAAGCAGAACCTTAATGTTATCCTTCTCCGTTACCCTTCTTTGTAGGCATTCCACATTTTCCCTGGTTTAACTGTTTATGAACCCCTCTCCCCTTTGTTTTTAGCTTAAATAATTCAAAACTTCCTTCTTAAACATGAGGTACAACTCTTGTTTCCTTTTTTTGCTAAATGCAATCCATCACTACAATACATCTCATCATTGTTACAGAAATATGCCTAAGTTCTTACACAGTTTAGGCTTTGCGGTAAGCACCACCTTCTCATCCAATTATTGATTCTCATAATTTTTTGATTTGTTACAAAGCTGGTCCTTGGGATGGGTAAAATCTCTGAGAAGATTGCTATTCCATTTATATCCCTTATTTCCTTCTCGATCTTCATATACTGCAATATCATCTGGTCTTCTCTATCAAACACAATATTATTTTTTCCAGCATGTATCAACACTATCGGTTTATCTGTGTTTTTCTTAATAATTTCCAGGACAGGCTTACAGATATCTTCTAATTTGGCCCCAGAAAAATAAGAAATAGTCACCCTTTCCTTATCAATTCTAGTAGCATAGGCATCAGTGAACTTAATTATTGAATCTCCTCATACAAACACCCAGTTCCCCTCACCCACTCCTGTACTTGTACCACTTTCAACCTCCTTGTCCTCATTTCTTGTTTGTATTCCCTCTTCATCCTGTATTCCTGGCACAAGAATTTGCACCTGAATATCAGCTCCAGAACCTACATTTTGTTGCAAACCATCCCCTTCAATGGGGCCCACACTGTTACTAGGACACTGACATCCTCCTTGCTCATTTGAATTGTCCTTACTGACAAGGACTTCCTCTCCCATAGTACTCTCGTCAATTGTCAGATTTATTAAATGATCATTGCTATTAGAAACAGGCACCATATATTCCATAGCCATTCAACCCTTTTTGTTTTTCCTAATGCCCTCATGCACCCCCCATATACCATCCCTCTCTTCTGTTCCTCTATCCCTTTTCTGACTTAGCACTGTATTAGTTGCCTCGGTATTAATCTTCTCAGTTGTTGCCACTTGCTTATAGCATTTAACTTTGAGTTCCAAGCCAAGAATTTTTATTCTCAATTCTTTCAATTCCATACATTGTTTGCACATGTATTCTAGTAGGCCCCTGTAACTATTGATGTTGAAGTGGTTACACTCCTTGCATTTTATCCCCAATTCCCCACTCTTCAGTGCCACAATATATCTCTCCATGACTTATTAATGTATAGGCTCCACAAGGAATTCCACCAAGAGTAGATCTGTTCCCACACATAAGATATGTTTTATATACAAGTAGGAATGCAATATTAGGAGGGGATTTCAATTGTGGATTATCTAAAGCAGACTGAGGGGGAATACTACAAAAAATATAGCAATATGAACTACTTTCAAACATTAGTAAAAACTGCAAATCTACAGGGTGGGTATCAAGCTGTGCATGATACAGGAGCTAAAATGTATTTTAGGGGAACTCTAGCCACTAGAATAGATTTTTTTCTAGCTCCATACAGATGACAAAGGCAACAACAATATCAATAAAAACCTTGGACCACCTAGCAGTACTGTCCCAGTTTACAATAGGTTAAGATAGCAGGTCAAACATAAAACCTAGATGGAAAGTAAACAGTAGTTTATTATTGGACAGTGCTTTAATGCCAGAAAGGAAGGAATTGTATAGGGCTAGAGTCTCAATCATAGATGCGTATGATTCAATAGGAACTTGGTGGGACAAAACAGGACTTCAAAACATTTTTTATTACACATGTAGTTAAAAGAAAAAGAGATAAATATTTACATTACCAGAGGTTAAGGAAACAATTGTTTTTTTTTACTATCCAGGGCACATGAAACAAAACAAAATCTATCAGCAAAGATTAAAAGTATAAAAAAAGAAATGTTTGTCAATACAAAAGAGCAGAAACATTAAAGTTGGATGCTCAATTTGGGACACATGGGAGAAAACTGAAATATATATACATATATATATATATATATATATATATATATATATATATATATATATATACACAGTATATATGTATAAAAGCTGTACAGAACATGTTAAAAACTCATATATATATAAAAACTAGTGGATGAAAATTGTGGGTTGCATATAGTTCTGGGGCTAAAATACTAGAAATAACTGAGAGATATCTAAAATACATGTTTGGTTCTAGTGGATCAGTGGTTTTTGAAGATACTTTTTTTAAAATATATTTCATTCCAGGAATTTCGCATGAAATAAAAACAAAATATAGAGGCTGAAATTACTCTTGAGGAAGTTTTAAATGCTATAAAAAACTAAAGAAAATTTCTTCTCCAGTACAAGATGGGTTATCGGCTAAACTACATATTTCACAATCTGAATTCCTCTCTTCAGTTTTAATCATGTTATATAATGCAATCTTAACAAAGGGGATAATTCCAGGAAAAATGTCACAAGCCTTAATGATTATGTTATACAAAAAAAGGAGATAAAACATCCTTAAAAACTGGAGACCAATCAGTCTTTTAAATACAGACTATAAAATCTTGGCTTTTATACTGCAACAGAGGGTGCTAAAAATAGCAGAGGAAGTGATATCACCGGTACAGTCTTGTGCAATACCCCATAGATCAATCTTCAATAATCTCACTCTGTTAAGAGATCTAATAATGAGTGATAAATTGGGCAAGACATCTGGGTAAATCTTATCTACCTCTTGATCAAGAAAAAGCATTTGATCGGGTTGATCATAATTGTCTATCTAAAATCTTAAAGGAATATCATATTCCACAAACATTAATTACATGGATTCAGATTCTGTATACAAATGAGACAATGATGCCTTATATTAATGGCCAACCAGGAGATAGTTTTCTTGGAATGAAAGGAGTATGACAAGGATGCCCATTTAGTTCACTGCTGTATGTTTTTGCAATAGACCCTCTATTACATAAAATTTTAAATAACACCAAGTTAACAGGCATATGCTTAAAAGAACAAGAAGTAGTTCCCATTGTGTGTGCATATGCAGATGACACCTGTATTTGTAGTAACAATGAAGAAGCAGGACCTGATATCATAAAAGTACTAATAAAATATGAAAAAGTATCAGGGGCAAAGTTAAATTATGCAAAAGCCAAGGGGGTCCCATAAAAATGGATTTAGATAGCAATACAGTTGATAGAATTGTGAATATTACTATATCTACAGAACCAAAAAAAAAATTGGGGGGTAGTTTTGGGAACAGAGGATGTTGTTTCACTGAATTGGACTGACAGGGTTAACAAGGTTGCTGTACTACTCACCTCATGGAAAAATAAGATGATATCTAAGTGGAAAAGGGTTTCTCTATTAAAAACTTAAATTTTCCAATATTCTTATATTGTATATTGCACACATTTTCCATTACCTTTAAATATGGAAGTTACGGTTAACAATATATTTTTTTTAAAAGATTATGGGGAAGTAATTTAAACCCCTATCAAAAGGAACCATGCATATCAAGATTACAAACATGGAGGAATTAGGATGTTACACCCTGTGGTATTTTTTCACAGTACGTATATTTATGAAAATTGTGTGCCCTTATTATCGGGAAACGTTAATCTATGGAACAAAATTATTTTTCAATGGTTTCAAGAATTCTTCATTATATGGTGTAATGCACTCTTTTTAATGCCACTTAAATGATGTGCAAGAAATATACCAAAAATTCTACATCCACTGTTATTAAAATTGACAATGGAAAGTGTCATACACATTTTTACTTACCAATACAAGAAGACGTTTCTATCAAGCTACAGTAGGAACATTGTTTTTTGACATTCCAAAACTGGACTACTGTATGGCTGAATAAATTAATACAGTCTTCTTACAACTTATGGACAAGCGTATCTCATTACAACTGTGGGACTCTAGTTGGCTATCTTGCCATGGAAGACTGGGTATACGTAATATACATAAGCATAAATCAGTAGAGAAAGGAATGTGTCCTAGACCTTCCTCTGCTCAACTATTACAGACTCAAGAACATTTTTTTCTTTAAATCCAAATATACAACAATTTTGTGCAATATTTGCAGAGGAATGGAAGGAAAAACTGTTAAATCCAATTACATATAAAATCCTTATTTTAAGAATATACCCTGTACATTTTAATAAATTTTTATCTAAGCACCCTAAGGATAGTATTTGCAGTATGTAGTATTATTTATGGCAGGCTAGATGTTTGTTTCTATTACAGCAGAGGGTACCCGTAGCCAGGCAGGTAATACAACAGATAAAAGTGTATTTAATAAACAGATATAATAAGGTAAAAAATAGTTTCTTCTCAATTAATTGACATGTTTTGGAAAACTTGAACATGGCTTCTGAGTGATTAATAAAATATAAGTGAGTAATAGTTTTGTAGAATATGTCTTGAAATTGTAAAGAAATAAATGGAACCAACGTGATGGTTAGATTGTATTAGAGAAATGTGTTCTTTTCTATTGATTGTATTTGGATAATTTGTACAAATAAAAGAAATCCCCTACTCTTATGATATGATGGAAACAATATGATGTTGGACCCCTAAAAGTTCTTTTCATTTTGCTTAAATATTATATATGGCAGGCACGCTGCAGTTGGGTGCTGTAGCAGAAGTTGTTGTCTCCCATGGATATCCTGAAAAGTGTTACTGCAGCACTACGACAGGTTCAAAAAAAAGATGTTTGTACTTCTTCATGACTTAAAGTGACACTTCTTTGGAAACAATTTTTATTCTTTTTTGATCTTTAGTTGGGGTATGGTTTAGAGAGTCTCCTGTATGGCTCTTTGCAGTATTTCTTATATATTTTTTTTTTCTTTCTTTATATAACAGACTAGTATTTTGTAAAGTTTGATAAATATTTTTGTTCATTTTTTAATATATAATTTGCTTTCTGTTTATGGATTATTGTACTTTCTTCAAAGAAAAATACTTCTATTTGTGTGATAAGTGCCATGGAATCTACAGCTTTCTAGACAGCGGCCAGGGATGGGAAGAAAGAACTTTGGTTTAACATCTCATCCAAAGAACAGGACCTAAATAGTACAGCATCCCCCTTGTACTAGACTACAAAGTCAATTGCTAGTTATAGTACACGTAAATGGTGGGGACTGAGAACTTATGACCTTCCTATCTTCCAGACTCAGATTCAAGCATGCTACCAACTGAGCTACTGACAGTGATATTAACAGAGTCATTAAATTATATTTAACCTTTTTGGGTTGGATAGGTAGTGGGTACTTTCATATTAGCAAAACATCTCCAGTTATAATAAATGTACTAAAACTTACAGCCAAGGTGGTGTCTGTGCTGGAAATGGTCCAAGGATTTCTACTTCATCATCGCTTGTTTGGCAGCAGGAGAACTCATAACACTTCTGACAGCAGTTTCTACAACTCCACCTGCAGAGCACAAAATCTGAGATTTTCGACAATAGGCCCTGGAATAAAGGGAAAGAGAATTCCAAAAAGTGATCTTCTGAAAAAGACTATGCCATTTTAATCTTTTATGGGTTGTTTCCTGAAGATTACCACTGTGTAGTTGGGAGTAGTCTAGATGGGTCACTTTAGCCTACTTCTACTCTGAAGTCCTGAGTAATCCCAAGTAATCCCCAAGTAAGATGCATCATTTATTGCAATTCAGATAAAATAATCATGATCAATGTATTGCGAGGGTGGCACTAGACCTCTATACAAAATCACCCCATTAGGATTACTGGTAACTCCAAAGCAGTGATTTAGCTGCCTAAGATAACCAAATTGTATTATTTTGTTAGACTATTTGCAGTAAATTCACAAGAGATTTTTTGCCATACACACAGAATAGGAGAATGTTGAAACTCTTTTGTGAATAGGGCCAAAACGTATAAAAAGAGGATACCCCTTGGGGAACTGCAGTGTATAGCCATAGGCTTGCCAAAATAGATTTTAATGCTTTGAAAGTGTAACCCCTAGTCAGTACTAAGAGCCAAGCACCAATGTGAGAGACTAGTCCCAATCTGCACTTTGTGTATAAAAAAATATATATTTATATTTTTTGACTTACTGTTTACTGCACACTGTAGCAGACTGATTCTGTTGATATATGTGCCGATACTTTCTGTAACTACAAATCCCAGAATGCCCTGCAGCTGGCATCAGAGCAAGACTGCAGCAGTGGTAGATTCAACAGTATTCAGTGAATGTTTGAGCTTTTATAAGCTCCAGTCAGATTGTTTGCTGGTCCTGCTGTTCTCCTGTGGCTAAGTACAGTCCTCTGTGACTTTACTTAGCCCAGGGGAAACAGCAGGACCACCAAACAAAAGATCAGAGCTTATAAAAACTCTAACATGCACTACAGGCTATTGAATCTCCTATTGCTGCAGCCTGCCTATGATGTCAGCTGCAGGGGATTCTGGGATTTTTAGTTACAAAAAAAATGTCAGCTTGCAAGTTATCAAAATCAGTCAGATACAATCTACTATACTGCATTTAGCAGGAATTTAAAAAAAATTTTTGAATACAAAGTGCAAAAATGGAATCAGAGCCATACTTGGGTCTGGGGCTCTTGGTGCTGACTGTTCCCATTTAGGTGATGGCAGATTTAGAATAGTGGATAGTGATCATCACATTGATGGGCAACACTGCACAATATTACTGTTTTTAATAACAGTACATTCAAAACAAAAGCAGATGTGTTGTTCCTTGTTGCAACATATAGAGAATAATGCATGGGCAACCATTCACAACAAATCTGTTTTTCCAATGAGGGGTTCTGAGGACATCATAGGGACATCAGCAGTGAAGCTTGAGAGGCTTGTTATGTCATCAGAGCCTCAAGATGGAAACACAGCCAAGTTGTGACTGGTTGCTCATTTGTTATTTTGTATAGTGTATTGTTCAAAACATAAAAAATGCTGCTTTTATTCTTCTCAAGAAATCTTTAGTTTACTATATTTAAAAATAACAGAAACCACCCTCACCCAGCTGCTGAAAATGAGGGGTGGGTTTCTGTTTTTCAGAATGACAAAACAACAGAAGATTCTGTGTAGTGAGGGTCTAGGTTCTATGTGTATGGAGAATGAGGAAATTGAAAGTAAAAAAAAATGGCAGGTGGCACAAGTATCCATTTTAATTAAAAACTGTTGTACCACAGAGGGGTACAACAGTGACCTCTGGGGTGACCACTGAACTGGTACAATTGATTTTCAGTTAGGTTGGAAATCCATGCACAGCAAGGGGTGACCACACACTGTATACTAGTTATCTTCCAACTTTCATTTTCTGTTATCTCCCCCTCCCATTTCTTTGTCAGTTTTGCAAGTTTCACTGACTATTCAATCATTTAAAATTAGAAGACAGCACATGGCAGAATTAATGTTGTTTAGAGAATGAGTTACCAATTATTGCAGTGCAAATCACAAAGATCACAGAGCAGTCATGTTCCTGTGCCAAGGCAATGCAATTTTCACTTCTTTATTGCTGTTGAGTTCATCTGCTCAAGATCATCTTCAAATTAGTTAAAGAGCACCTGACAACTCTGGGGGGCAGGCAACTCATGTCCAGTAGCTCCCTGCCCCAGGACCTAAGCAATCCATATTTAGAATTGTTTTACATTAGCGAATAAGAAGTTATAACACTTACAAAAACTGCAACCTCACATCCGTGTAATGCCAAACACATCAAGTGTTTGCCTCAGCTCCACCCAGAAAATCGCATTTTTGATGATGCAAAGCGGGGAAGAGACTTCAGTGCTATAGATAGCATTGTAATGCTATCTGGGACAGCAGCAGAACTTGAATTAGGGATGGGCAAACTGGTTTGGGAAAAAAAATGAACTTCCCCAAACCTACAATATTAAAGGGAGTTGAGCCACATCCAAATTTGTTCTTTAGTTTGGAGCAGTTCAGATAACCCCATTAATTTCATTGGTGTCTAGTGGACCCCTCTCCCAATCCCTGAGCATTCCCATTAAAATCAAATAGGTTTTCCCTAGTGTCTAGCATACACCCCACCCTGGCAGGTAGTGCCCCACCACCCCGCTCCCCTCTCCTCATCCCCCAGCTGGTGATTGGCACAGCCCACCTATGGCTGGCTGCTGGGCCGAGCTCTGTCAGTGAATGAGCATGTACTTGAACAAGTATGTGCTCATTCATTCAGCTCTGTCTGTGACCACCTGTGGTGCATGGAGACAAGAGCGAAGGGCTGTTCCAGTCACCAGGGGGGGGTCATGATGGGGGGAATGGCATGGTGGGCCACTTCAGTGGCTCACCACACCATTCCCTCTCATCCTTAACCCCCGCTGGTGACCGGAACAGCCCTCCATTCTCGTCTCTGACCACCACGGGCAGCTGCAGACAGAGCTGTCATGCCAACGCATGAGCGTGTACCTGTAAAAGTATGTGCTCATTCATTGACAGAGCTCAGTCCAGCAGTGCCAGCTGCCACCTTGGGGATGGGGGGGCAAGATGGTGGGGCACTATCTGCTGGGGTGGGGGGGCACTAGACACCGTGGAAACCTTGTTTGATTTTAATGGGCATGTTCGGGGATGGGAGCGTCCGATAGACACCAGAAAACTTAATATACGCACTTGGGGATATGGAGGCTGGCCTGCTAGACACCAGAAAAATGTAATATACAATATGGTCACTCTTGGGGATGGGGGGCACCAGACACCAGGGAAATCAGTCATACAGGTGCTCTCGGGGAGAGGGAGAGGGGTCTGCTAAACACTTTATAAAAGGAACTAGAAACAGCTTTTTTTAATTTTATTTCTTAACAGTTACCCTAATGTATAAAAGTTCTAAAAGTTTTGGATAAGGTTTATTTAACCATCTGAACCTTTTGCTGCTTATCAAAACCTTTTAGAACCTCCAAACCATTTGAGGTTCACCCAGTCCTAATTTGAATACTACTGACACTTTTAAAAGGCTCTCATACATGTTAAGGGAGCTAGTACACATAATACTACTCCACCATGACATGCAGAAGTGCCTTTAGAGTTTCAGTAGTACTCAAATTCCAATGCAGCCCCTGACAGCATTGTAATGCTGTCTATAACACTGAACTCCCTTCCCCATTTCGCATCATCAAAATATTGTTTTTTGGGCGGGCTGCAATGGACACTTGGTGGCTTCAACTTTACAGAGAATGGAGTGCAGTTTTTGTAAGTGTTATAACTTCTTATTCCCCAAAGTAAAACATTCTAAATACAGCATGTTTAGGTACTGGAGCAGGCAGCTACTGGATATGAGCTTCCTGCGCCCAACTAAAAGAAGATGTAAGCTGTTCTTTAAAGAGACAATATTAACAGCCCTTGGCCGCCAAGTGTCCCTAGTTTAAAAATAAATATGGTTGCTTACATTCTATAGGGACTATGGATGTGGTTGTTTGATTGATTTGTATTACTTCTTTTGCATTTTAAAATTTAAAAACAGACTGCAAACCATACTAGGGTTACCACACAAAAATGTGTTGGTTTACATTCCTTGATCAACTTATATTGCATCTTTTCTGGACTTGGGGACACCACCACCACAGTCTAGCCACTCATGATGCAGTGGGAGGAAAGGGGACTACTGCATTATGAGTGGCTGCACTGTTTGGGGTATTCCTAATGTTCAGGAAGTATGCAATAAGAGCTGAGCAAGGATTTGAAACAAAACAAGGTATGAAGTGTCCCAAATTCACTCAGCAGGTCTGGTCCTCTACTCCCAAAGTGCTAACCTCTGAGCACAGTCTTGTGAACAGTGTAACAGACAAGGTAACCCTCTTGCCTTTTTTTGTGAGTTCGGATCAACCTTTGATCTCAGTTCTGGAGGGATTCAAATTGTTAACCTCTTGCTAGCATACCCAATGCACAGGCTCAGCTATATCTGTCTTCAGGGGACCAGATATATTTGCCTACGGGCACCTAACCAGGTGTGCAGAAATTAACCCTTTAAAACTTTAATAAACACCTCAGATTTAAAACACTTCTCTTTCCAGTTTGGTACCACCATACAAGCTTATGTCTGCTATCTGCTATAAACATAAATATTTCTTAACAAAAGAAAGCAATTCAAAGACAGACCAGGTTTTCTCTAAAATTAGAGTTTTTACTAAAATGTATAATAATACGTCAAACATACAATACAGAACTCTTATATCACAAGGCATACATATCTTTAAACAAAACAAGGTTTAAAACAGTGCAATTTCTACAACAATATTTTGATTTTGTCTAGCTTTCTAAATACCTGTTTTCAGTGCTCAGATGTTATCTTGGTCAGAGTCAGATAAAAGTGTCTCTGTAGTGAAAAAGAATAATCTTTACAAGCTGTATCTACCAACCCCTTTTGGATGAGTCATCCAGCTCCTACTCTGTCAAAATATCTAGAAAATATATATTTCTATACAACCACAAGATGAACTTTCAAGTATTAATTCTGCAACCTTAGTATAACTCAAGTTTCAAATGACACTTTCTTTGATCTCATGCTGTACCCTCCTCACACAGGCTTCATATGAGCATTTATGACCTCTCACCTCGGTGTAATAACCTGTGATTTCTCTTCAACATCATAAACCTTTTTTATGATTTTCCCTCTTAACAAAGTTAAGTCAAAACAACTCTGTAATTAACTCAGAGAAACAGGATCCTTGATTAAAGTCTTCCATGTAACACATTGTCTCTAAAAACTGAGTGCGAGTGACACATGCTGTCAGCAGTTCTCTTAGCCTGCATCTGTCAGCTGAAATCTTGGGGGGGGGGGTGAGTGAGGTCATTCCTAGGGCATTTGATTTTTCAGCAGAGACAGTCAATACATTTTATATAAAAAAAATATTATACAGCACTCAGAACGGGCTGTCTACATCACATGAAGTTTTGGTTCAATGTAATTAATCATTAATTACATGCAACAGGGTAACTACCCAGTAGTAACATGTCTGTTGCATGCAACTACATAGTAGCTGCAATGTAGATACAGTGTAGATACACTATAACTACACTGTAGTAAACCGAGACTTAAAATAAATTGCAACCATTATAATTACATCACTACCATGCATTTTAGCTCTACTAAGAAACAGATGAAACAACCAGCAGCATCAATGAATTTTAGAGAAGACAAGCAATCATAAAAGGTAGGGTTTCAACTAGAAAAAATAAGCTGCAAAAAATGGTTGAGTGTCCATTTAGGTGCTCCCACTAGTGTCATGTTACCTGAAGAATGAGAGCTGCACTGCAGTGTCACTCACATTTAATATTGCTGCCAGCAACAGTGAGCGAGTCCTGTTGCCCTCCAAAAATCTCAGCTGCTCACTGCTGTGATTTCAGCAGCATTGTTCCAGAGTAAGGAGAACTCATTAATAAATAATAATGCAAAGTGTATTTGTACTGGGGCTGTAATAAGATAGGACTGCACAATATAATTCATAGTAGTTGGGGGTTGGGGTGTCAAACTAAGAGCTGCTCAATCCACACCAGTAATATTATGTTTAATAAACATGATTACATTCTATATTAAGATGTATCAATAAATCATATTGCTAGGTGTAACTTATGTTTGCTGTTAATGAAATTGTAGGGATATATTTTGTATTCAATATATATTTTGTACAATTTGAAAGTATGTATTCTGAATATCTCTTTTTAGATATTGTAATTCACTAAAAATACAATCAACAGCTTAATCTGGTTCAAAGTTCAATCTCAGTTGCTTACCATCTGTATCCACACCTCCCCGGTCACCCCTGAAAAGGGACTTCTAGGCCCAGTGGGCTTACCGGGTCAACAAAATCTAAATAAAATAAAATAAATCAACTTCTACTGACCTTTTGGTCAGTTCTGATTGCACTGAAATACATTCTGCTCAGAATTCAGTATATATTTCCTGATATTTTGGGTTCAGCTTTAGTTTATGTAAGGAATCAGAAACAAACATGTCACTCCACAGCCTGACTGTTGTGTTAAAATAAAAGCAGCAACAGAGAAAACTGGCACCAGCCAATGACATTTTATGAATGATTTATTGTTCAGACTTGGGC
The DNA here is from genome assembly GCA_016271365.2 of Neoceratodus forsteri. Classification (NCBI taxonomy): domain Eukaryota; kingdom Metazoa; phylum Chordata; order Ceratodontiformes; family Ceratodontidae; genus Neoceratodus; species Neoceratodus forsteri. The sequence continues at coordinate 127,569,022 of JADMNL010000025.1, read as the reverse complement.
AGTTTGTGCAATTTTCTTTTTGAGCTGTGTAGCATGACTAGGAGGGCCAACATGCACAGTACCCTGACCAGTTTTGCCAAGGGCTTCTTCAGAGAGGAAGCTGCATCCTGTTCATGCTACACAACTAATCTATACCATGCTTCTTTTGCACGAGATGCACAAGTTTGGACAATAGATCATTCCGAAAGTGTCCATGACATGGGCTATTCTTTTCCATTGCAGCATATGTAAAGAGACTCTGTACCATTTTATAATAATTGCAACTAAATGTCACCTCCCTAATCACCCACACACACCAAAGGCTCTCTACACATCATTGTATATCTTTTTGCTTTTGGTAAACAATAATAACGGTCCTGAAAATCACAACATCTCATTATTCTGTACAATGTTGCTTGATGTGGAAACCTTGTAGCGTGCAATCCACATGTGAAACCATTGCACATAAATAGCCTTGCAGACAGAGCTGTAGAAATATAGCTCTCAACAATAATAGTGGTAATATATTTCTGCAGTTCTCTGCTATGGTGGCCATCAGAGCAAAGATAATTACATTGCAAATCAACAGCACCTAGCAAGCGCAGGCACAGTAACTTATTGATACAATCCACTCTAATAAATCATGGAAAATAATACTTAACAAGAACTGGCTGATGTTACTATGGTCCTGCATTTTCTGTGGATGCCATGTGTTTGTTAGCACTGAGCCTAGAGTTTGGGGGTGGAGGTAAAATAATACGGTGGAGCCCGCCTGGTTACAACACAGTGCCACAGATTCCTGCATGACAAACGAGGATTAACTGCCATTAAAACTGCACTATTTTCTGCAGTAACTTTACAGTGTTCTGTGTTGCATCCTGATGGGCTCCACAGTACATCAGCGAGTGCAGAGCTGCAACAGACAATATGTTCTAGAGACCATTCCTCTAGTCAAGTGCCATGTAATGCCTTTGTGGATTGTTTGTGAGTCCTTTCGGCACCAAGCAGTCCAGCTTAAAGTTGAGCAAGTCACAGTTCCTTTATGGTGATTTGCATATGCTACCCAAGATATGTTCATTAGGAAGGTATATCAAATTTGGTATTTATTTGAAACATGATTTTATCACCTGTGCCCTTCCAGGGTAAACTTTGCTTCGGTGCTTTTGCACCAACATTCTTGTCTTTTAAATGACTTTCCTATTTTGGAATTACCATGACCCAAACCATCGATATCATCAGGCTGGGTCCCCCTACTTCTAGACTCATGCAAAGCATAAGTACACTCAGGAGTCAGAATGAGAATGAAACATATGTTTGTGGTCTATTTTTTTCAGCCCTGGAAAAATGTTTGCAAGGCCTTTTGACAGAATGCAATCCTGCTTAAATTTCTTTCATGGTGATCTGAAGGTCCTCCCCTGATTCATAACCAGGGCTAAATCAGGGTACTCTACAAACATGTCTAATTTATAGGGATGTTGTACATCTTTATCTCAGATTCCATAGGTATGTGATATAATATACATCTATCTCTCTCTATGTGTGTAGATATAGAAATAGATATAAGTATAGATGTAGATATAGATATGGATATGCTGTATATCTTTGCAAAAAACATCATTAACACACCAGTTTGGGTAACGTAATGCCACAAAAGTAGGAAAATGTGGCATTAGGGTTTCTAACCCTAATGTCCCACCCCCACCCCCATCTCCAAGAAGCAAATGGAGAAAACATTAGGGTTTGGGGTCTCCAGAGTCTTGGAAAATCAGTTGGGGGGTCTTCTTTTGGGTTGTCAACCCTAATGCTCCCCCTCTCCCCCTAGGCTGTACCCTCCAATCCAAAGCACAAGATACTGTTCCAAGCCGCTGCCTCATAATGATCACTCTTCAAAGGTAGAGAACTATGTCCTGCAACTGGCTCCCAACACAATGTGTTGTATCTTTCTTGTTGCAGGGCCCACAAAAAGGAGATCATGTGTAATGTTGTTTGCTCATGGAATGGAGTGGGCATTAGGGTTGACAACTCCCAAGGAAGACCTTACCACTGATTCGCCAATACTCTGGAGACCCAAACCCCTAATTTTTTTTTTCCTTTTTGCCAGATGACACCATTATTTAATTGTATAGTTATTTTTATATGATTTTATACACAACATATTGTAATCACATTTTTAAGTATATTTACAAATGAAGGATGGTGTAACTCTTGCTTGCTAGTTTGTCTACATTTGGTATATTTATATAGGTGTCTACAATGTATTTATAATGTAAGTGAAATAATGTATTTGTAACTGTGTATTTTTCCATTGTGCCATGGACCTCATTGTAAATGAGGTTATAGCTTGATCGAGCAAATCCTGATTCATATATTTTAGGAATAAAATATTTTTCCACTACTACTACTAAGTTGAACAATACAACCTTACCTTACATTCAGTATTTAATGATATAATATTACTTTAGTCTCCATTTCTACCACAGCTCTTTATGAAAATGTTTTCTTTCAAAAAATAATAGGATATATACATTTATAATGCCACACTAAATATGTATGTACCATGATGTACAATATTCCAAATTTTAGCAGGAGAGAAGACTTCATGGCTCAAATGATGCCACATTGTTTCTGGTGGAATGTGTGTAGCTCTGAGAGCCCACAGCAGTGACAACGGAGACAGAAACACAAGTTTATGGTACAAAATTACTCATCTTTTTTAAATAAAGACTTATATTTCATGAATCACCCCTATTATCCTTTAATTTCCAGTTGCTGAGAAACCCTATCACCAAATCTGATGACATCACTGCAGCACAAATTGTGTCAACTAACATTATTCACTGAAATGATGCAACTCAGTGAAGAGTTGTGTGTAATTATCATGTCAAAAATCCATTGTCCACTGCAGTCATTCCATACACACTTCCACCTTTTCCTAAGGTAAAGTAAACCCAAAGTCCAGAAATAAAACTAACTCTGCACCCCCACCCCACCCAAACACATACTAATGTTACACCGCTGTTCATGGCCTACAAAACCAAAGTAACAGGAACCTGCCTGCAACAGAAAAGGTGCATTTACACACATGCTGGGTGTTGGCATCATTGCAATGCCTGCATGTGAAGTGCACTGTAGTTGCCAGTTCCAGTATATCCAGACACAGAAGCTGTACAGAAGCTGTGAAAGTGCTTGAGATGGCCTAGCTCCCTTCACCTTGTGTTGTATGTATGTCCCACTGCTGACTTCTAACACTGCAAGCGCACCACTTCAGGTTGTGTGTAAGCAATAAGGCACAAAGGGGTGTGTGTGTAAACCATATTTTACAGCATGACCAGGAGCGTAGTAAAGCACGAGGCCAAAGGCTGAGCGACTTCAGCTGCTGGCCGTGCTGTAAAATATGGTTTACACACACCCCTGAGTGCATTATTGCTCTTATAAAATTTACTCCTTTTTTTTCCTTTTGATTGTTGGAAAAAGCATATTTATATGTAGAAAAATAGATTTACTTTGTGCATTTGTGATAAAATAATCCTTTCGCCCACTGCAAGTGATGTCATTGATGGTGTCATTGTATTAGTGCCTACTTTCTTCTTCCTGTTTTTTTTTTTCTCTGTTGTTTCCCACATTCAAGATATGGAATGTTTACCACAGAATATATGGATTCAAAATTCTGCTCAGTTCCACTGGTAGAATGTTTCTCTCCCAACACACTATACACTCTGGCCCGGATATTTAGACTGTACCAGGCAGTGGCACAAGCCTGGGTGCAGCACAACTGGGATGCACCAGGAAGTGTGCTGGGTGATATTCAGTGGTGCTGCACCATGGCTCAGCACCATTGAATATGGCAATGTTGCCGCCTGCATTGTGCATGGCGCAGTGGCACTGCACCAGTGCAAGTGACAAGGGAGGAGCAGGGGGGATGGGCCAGCGCAAGTGCAGTTGCACTAGGTGCAGGAACCACAATATTCAGTGATGGATATGCAAATAGGGCCATAATGCATGCAAGGTGCAACTGGGGCCATTAGCATGTCATTATGGCCCCATTTGCATGTAGGTGCACTGATCCCCAGCGACTTGCACCTGGCACCCTGCCAGGCTACAGCCATTAGGGACTAACGCCCCCTGAACATCATGGCACAGTGCCCCAATGCCCATTCACGGGCTATGTAGCTTACAATATATTTAAACGTATCCCTGGTGGTCCAGTGGACCACTTCCAGCCCAATCATGGGCATATGTATAATAAAATAAATGTAACTTATCCCTGGTGATCCAGTGGACTGCTTCCAGCCTGATTGCGGGCATATGTATAATAAAATAATTGTAACTTATCCCTGGTGGTCCAATGGACCACTTCCGGCCTAATTGTGGGCATATGTATAATTAAATAAATGTAACTTATCCCTCGTGGTCCAGTGGACCGCTTCCAGCACAATCATGGGCGTTGTATGTTGAAAAACACTGGTGGTCCAGCAGTATCCCTCTCCCCACCCACCCACTCAGACCCGCCACCCGCTCCCCCAAGTCAGCGACCAGCAGCAGCACCCATCCACAAGCCACCCAGCCGCCGCCAGCTGACTGCGCCACAGTGGCTGTACACCTGTTGGTCTACAGTGTGGGCCAATGGGCTTGCACACCATACTGTACTACACAGTCCCAATATGCGAATGGATCCATTCACATATCTGGACTGTGTAGTACGGTATAGTCTGCATGCCCATTGGCCCATGCTGTGGACCAATAGGCATACAGCCGTACTGTACGCAGTCAGTCGGCAGGTGGCCAGGTGGCTTACGGGTAGGGAGCTGTCGCCCACTGCTGACCAGGGGGAGAGCAGGGTCGCGAGTCTGAGTGGGCAGGTGGGGGGGTACTGCTGGACCACCAGGGTTTTTCAAAATACAAAGCCCACGATCGGGCTGGAAGTGGTCCACTGGACCACCAGGGATAAGTTACAAGTATTTTATTATACATATGCCCACGATCAGGCTGGAAGCATTCCACTGGACCACCAGGGATATCTTTTCTATTACAATGCCCGTGATCGGACATGGGGGGGGCGTGACGCCGACAGACCCTGGCTCCGGAGCTCGGGTGGCTACCCATAGCTGGAGGCTGCCATGTTGCACCCTGCAATATGGCAGCTCACCTGTGGGTGGCCAGTCCTTGCTCCTTTCTTTTTTGGCTCAGCTTTGAGCACCAGTGTGTGGCGCTTGTAGGAGTTGCACCTGTATATGCTCAGCACATCCCGGGCTGAATATTGGGATGTTCCAAGTATGCATAGGAACGCCCCCTGCACTTGCACCACATACATTACTGCTGCACCCTGGCACATCAGGATTTGAGCAGCACAACATCCCCTTCTGAATATCCCACTGGGGCACATCAGTGGGTTTCGCTTGGCGCGACACTGTTGCACCATGCGCAACCCCTTTGAATATCTGGCCCAGAGACAACAAATGCCTTTGTTACAGCCAGAGACTCAGTTATCTCACTGTCAGGGCAAGAAGAGAGTTCCCCGATAAGCAGTTAAAGCTAGAAGGGAGATTTTTGACTGTCAACAAAGAAACAGTTGTAATGAAAATTATAAACAATATGCATTGTTTCTAATTTGTTTATGTATGTAAGAAGAGTGTGATAATCATGGAAACAGCATTTAATTCATTTGTTTTATTTTTTATTTAAGGTAGTTTTATTTTTAGGGCCCAGTCGAAGTTTTTTTACAGTGTATAGGTAACAGCCATGTTTGTGATGGAAGATCAGCTCTGGCAGTAGAGGGCTAACTGAAATGCCTGTGTTCCAAATGCCCGTTGATCTGTGCTGCAGACTCTCCACTGCTGAGCAGTCCTTTTTTCACCCATGTGTAAACCGTATTTTACACATAAATAAGTGCCAATCAGATTACACAGTTTTACCCTGCCATTTTGTAAGGAGAGTTCACACAGGAATGTAAACCTCCTGCACCATTCCAGCTCCACACCACTGCAGAATTTTACAGCAACCGAAACAGATCAGCTTACAACACTCCTCAACATGTTTACACTTTTCTTCTGGCAGTGGATCAGCTACACTGCACCACTCACAAGCTGCAGAATGCTCAGTGCAAACAGACCTAAAGTAACGCTGTCCCCAAAACAAAAGTCACATGAAAGAATAACAAAATTCCTACAACAATAACCACTGCAGTGATGTCTCAAATACAGTACAGTAACCTTCTTGCAAAGGTAAACTCAGCAAGATACAGACATCAAAGTAAGGCCCTGTTCACACTGCGGGAAGCTGGAAAATGGTTCTTTAACACGTTATTAGAAACGGATTAAAGCTTACCGTTTTAAAGCGTCTGCACTGTGTAAAGCGAGTTTAAAAACGTGATGGCGCCTTAACAAACCTGTATCAGTATGTTCTCACTGCAGTGGTACTATCCATTTTCTGGCATTCTCATCACCTGAAAGCTGCTTACCATCATGCTTTGCGGTGACACTGAAAGCTGCAGAATCATGATCTGGAAACTGTGTCGTCCTGCTCTCACTGACGACAAGTCCAAATTAGAATCGGAACCATTTTGAAAACCATGCTCAAGCCTACCTCGAAGCAGGGTTTGAGCACAGTTCACTAAAAGGTTCACAAGTCATGCGAAGTGTGAACGCAAACCGTGCTTGCGGCCACTTAAAACGTTTTACCACTGATAAAATGTTTTAAGTAGCACAGTGTGAACAAGGCCTAACTTAGCCCCACACTATCTTTCTAATGCCACTGTCTTTCACTGCCTGCAAAACCAAACAGAAACCTGCCTATGACACCACAAAATAACACTGTCCCAGTACAGAATTGACAAGAACGTCTAGCAAAAACACCATATAAAGTAGCATACTAAACACAACCATTAATTCTGTATCCTTGAATAATTGTCACCTGATCAGCCATTCTACAGATGGTAAATTTGTGATTAAAACGTTTTGGTTTTTTTGTTTTGTTTTGTTTTTTTATTTATTTGAGGTATCAGAATTACAAACCTTTAAGTCAAAGTCTAAGTGTCTAATTTTAGCATACAACATCTTAAGCACATACTGTTTTAAACACACTCTCGCAGTCTTCAAATAAACACATTTTTTAAATAAGAAGAAACTTTCAGTGTTTCAAGAGGAGAGTAGAAATGCTTCAGATACAGCTCGCTGTAGCAGACAGAGTTCCAATAGCCAAATCCAAGGAGTGAATGAATCAAGGCTAGCAAAGCACAGAGAAAACCTGGACCAGAGCTACTATCACTCAGAACCGAATTACCTGAAAGAAATGCTCTACATAAACCTGGACTGAATCATATTATAAACAACACTTTTTTCTCCTAATCTCAATATTCTGAACATATTGCCTCGTACCCATGTGATGCAACTTATTGCTCATTGGTGTGTGTGTGTGTGTGTGTGTGTGTGTGTGTGTGTGAAAAACGTAGTGATAATTTTATCTGGTGAAGCTGGGGGCAGGATAGGCTGCTTAGCCTTCAGCCTGATGGCTCACTGTACCCACAAGTTAAGATCACTTGATGAAATTATCGCGTTGTCTTTCATTCACCCCACCCTCATACATAATCCTCTATGTGATAAATACAGCTTAGTAGTGGAAATATGACAAAGTAGCTTTTATATTTCCAATCACTTTTAAAAAGCACTATACAGTGCAAGTGTTAGACAGGGCTACCCATATCATTTGCAGATACTATACAATCTGACTTCTTTGCAGTAGATTCATTTTTCAGATTACCCACAAATGCTGTGCATACAAAGAAAAAGATTAAAGCTGCATATTGTCTTTAAAATGTAACTCTAGCCAGCTCCATGGTGCTGAGCAGTGAGGTGCCCTCTCAGCATGCTGGTGACCCAGGTTCACGCCGTCACCTGGGATGGCTGGAATGGATACTGACGAGGAGGGAGAAGAGCATCTGCGAGGCAGGAAATGGTTTGCACCACTGTCAGAATGGCTCCTGGTGATAGGCCCGTGGAGACACACTTGAAGGCATGGGTGACCACACGCAGCTGTGCATCTCTCCTAGGATGACATGATGTGCAGCCATGACATGTGGAGAAGGGTGGAGGGAAGGTAGGAAAAAGGAAAAGGCGTGGCTCAGTTGCACTGGATAATATCTCTCTATGAGTGTCCTCCCCATGCCACCTGACCACCCAGTACTCCATCTTTGCCCCCCAACATAACCCCTGATGTTTTCCACCCTGGTGGCGGGGGGGGGGCCTGCAGGGATAAGCCAGACACTGAAGGGGTGACAGAGGATCTTGGGGAGCCTGGAGGTAATTGACAGCAGTGGGTGTTGAATCCAGTGGGCAGAGGGGGGAGCATATGTGGGGCCCGAAGGAGAGGGGCCACGAGGGGGGCGTGGGAAGGAGCAAAAAAAATGCATCTCAAGCAGAAAAATGACATTTATAGCTAAACATAAATTTCTGCATCCACAAACCTTCTGAATGTCTAGCTGTCTCTACTTATAATTTGTAAAGAAGAAGAATCTTCTTTAGAAACAGAGAGAGCAAAAACATGTTTTTCTGAGTCCCATGGAGACCTGAGAAGGTAGGGCAGGAATGCATGTAATTGATACCTTAAAATACAGATAAAAAAGAATGACTTGATGTTTTCTACTTAATCACCTGTGACTACATAGGAGTCTTACACTGATGTGCAAGACCTGGAAATTAAATTATTTATAGGATGGTTGTCTGTGTCTGTCGGTTGTCTGTCATTCTATTTGCAGTGCCTTTGGGGAAGCAGTACAGCCTAGAAGTTACAGCACCAAGCTGTGAACCTGGAAACCCACTTGACCCAGGTTTGAATCCCACAGCCACCATTTACATACAATGTGATCTGAGAAAGTCCCTTAAACTCCTTGCGTGATGGGTAATACCTGAAAATGAGCTTTGGCTCACTGTGCCTTTACAACCAATACGATTTCAAAATAAATAAAAAAATATAAAAAAAAAATCCTCCAGTGTGTGCTGAGGCATAGAAACATAGAATTTGACGGCAGATAAGGACCGCTTGGCCCACCTAGTCTGCCCATTTCCCTACCTAACGGATAAGCTGCAGATCCTAATTAACCAACAGCCTACTTCCCCCTACCCCCCACTAGAATTGCCTTATGTCTGCCCCATGTATTTTTGAATTCCCCACTGTTTTTGACTCTACGACCTCCTCAGGAAGGCTGTTCCATGTATCGACAACCCTCTCTGTGAAGAAATACTACCTCACATTACCTCTGAGATGTCCCCCCTCTATCTTCAAATTGTGCCCCCTTGTTCTTGCACATCTCTTTTTCTGAAAGATGCTACCCTTTCGGACTTTGTTGATTCCCTTGAGGTATTTGAAAGTTTCTATCATGTCCCCCCTCTCCCTTCTTTCCTCGAGGCTATACATCTTTAGTTCCTTTAGTCTTTCTTCATATGTCTTCTGATGCAGACCCTGCATCATTTTGGTTGCCCTCCTCTGGACAGCTTCCACCCTGTCTATGTCTTTGTGGAGATGGGGTCTCCAGAACCGTACACAGTACTCCAGATGGGGTCTTACCAACTGTCTGTACAGAGGGCCAACAACTTCCTGTTTTCTACTGGTGATGCCTCTCCCTATTTATCCCAGTATCCCCCCAACCTTCCTTACTGCCTTCTCACATTGCTGGTCCACGTTTAGGTCATCTGATATGACTACCCCCAGGTCCCTTTCCATTTTTGTTGTTGTCAGTATCTCACCCCCCATTGTGTAATCTTCCCCTTGGTTTTTGTTTCCTAGGTGCATTACTTTGCACTTCTTTGCATTGAATCTAAGCTGCGGTACATTTGACCATTCCTCCAACCTTGCCAAGTCCCTTTTCATCCTTTCCACCCCACCTTGTGTATCAACCCTGTTGCAGACCTTTGTGTCATCTGCAAAGAGACATACTTTCCTTCCAGTCCTCTGCAATATCACTTATAAAGACATTAAAAGGACCAGCCCCAGTACTGAACCCTGCAGTACCCACTAGTAACCCTCCTTTCTTCACTGTGGACTCCATTTACTATTACCCGCTGTGTCTGTCGTCCAACCAGTGTTTTACCCAGGCTACCACCCTGGGACCCACTCCCAGGCTGGCTAATTTGTTTATTAATCTTTTGTGCGGGACTGTGTCAAATGCCTTGCTAAAGTCTAGGTAGGCCATGTCCAGAGCCCCTCCCTGGTCTACTACTTTGGTCACCCAGTCAAAGAAATCAATTAGATTTGTCTGACATGACCTTCCCGCTGTGAATCCATGCTGCCTTGGGTCCTGTACCCCACTGGCCTCTAGGTACTCAACAATTCTTTCCTTCAGAAATGATTCCATCATTTTCCCTGCCACTGAGGTCAAACTGAAGGACCTGTAGTTTCCTGCCTCTGTCTTGCTCCCACTTTTGTGAAGGGGAATCACATCCACCCTCCTCCAGTTCTCAGGTACCACCCCATCCTCCCATGATTTATTAAAAAGGGTAGTCATTGGTGTTACTAGTTCTTCCCTTAGTTCTTTTAAAATCCTGGGGTGAATCTCATCAGGCCCCATTGCTTTATCCACCTTCAGTTTTAAGAGTCCTTTCAAAACCCTTTCTTCTGTGAAAGGACTAATATCAACCCCCCTATCTAGAGTGCTTCTATTGACCAGATTAGGTATTTCCCCCTGCTTTCCATTGTGAATACTGAGCAGAAGTATTCGTTCAGTATCCCTGCTTTTTCACTGTCGCTTTCTGCCCAACCACCTTCCTCTTTGTTCAGCCTCAGTATCCCTGCCTTAGTCTTTCTTTGCTCCCTAATGTACCTATAAAAGGTTTTATCCCCCTTCTTAACTGAGTTGGCTATCTTTTCCTCAGTTTGGACCTTTGCTATTCTGACTGCCTTACCCGCTTCCTTCTGCTTTAACTGGTACAGTTCTCTGTCCTGCTCCTTCTGTGTTTCCTTATACTTCCTGAATGCTATCTTTTTTCCTTACCTTCCTGCCACTTCTTTTGAGAACCATAGTGTTTTTCTTTCATTTTGATTTGTTTATTTGCTTGCACAAAGACTTGTTGCCTCTGTGATGGCGGTTTTGATGTTCCCATTGTTGCTCCACCCACCTTCTTGCCTGTTTGCTAGTGCTTTTCTGAGGCACTCTCCCATTTGACAAAATCAGTCCTCCTAAAGTCCAGTACCTTCACTTTTGTGTGGCTTGACTCTACAGCTAAGTTTATCGTGAACCACACTGTTTGTGGTCGCTTGTTCCCAGATGCATACCCACTCAAGATCAGAGATCCTCTTCCATCCCCATTTGAGAGTACCAGGTCTAAGATTGCTTTCTCCCGAGTGGGTTCCAAACTAGCTGTCTGGAGCATGCCCCTGTGGGCACGAGAATGGCTCCTCGTTTTGGATGTAGCTGCAGCAAAGGTGCTCCAGTCAACATCTGGCATATTCAGGTCCCCATCAGCAATATCTCCTCTTTCTCTGCCATCCCAAGGATGCCTTCTATCATTTCCTTGTCCATTTCCTCCCCCAAGACGGGGGTCTGTATACAACTCCTGTGTGGATTGTGGAGCCATTTCCAGTCTCCAGGGTGACCCACAGTACTTCCTCTCCTCCCTGCTTACCCTTTAGTTCTGTTGCTTTGATCCCTTCTCTTACATAGAGAGCTACTCCTCCTCTTCCTCTTCTTCCCTCCCTGTCCCTCCTGTAGATTGTGTACTCTGGTATGTTGACATCCCAGTCATGGTTCTCTGTGTACCATGCTTCTGTGACTACCACAATATCCAGGCATCCCTCTTCCATCAAGGCCACCATTTCAGGGAGCTTTTTACCTAGACTACAGGCATTGGTACTCATTACCCTCCATTTTTTATGGCTTTATTTCTTTTTGCCCCACCCCTGTCCCTTCTGCCTTTGTCTTTTTCTCCATTTACCCCAGCCCTTCTCCCTATCAACTGCTCTATTTTGGTGTTTACCTCACTAATTACCCTGATTTTTTGGGGGGGTGCTAGGATTTCCCTTCTCCTCTTCAGTGCCTCCCCCCTTGGCTAGTTTAAATGCTTTCCACTGAAGCATTTAAACTTATCACCTAGGATCCTGGTTCCCCTCCAGGATAGATGCAGACCATCACACCTCTATAGGCCTGCATCCTTCCAGGTGGAGCCCCAATCCCCAATGAAGCCAAATCCCTGAGCTCTGCACCAGCTTTTCAACCAGTCATTGAATCCCATGGTGCGGAGTGCCCTAGCCTCATCCATGCCATAGACAAGTAGCACTTCCGAGAAAGTTACCATGTGTGCAACTTGTCTAAGGCCCCTTCCCAACTCCACAAACTCCTGTTGCACTGCTCTGATCCCATTCTTAGCCAGGTCATTCGTTTCTAGGTGGATAATGACATCCAGATCCCTCCCCCTTGCCGCTGCTCACACGATCCTAAGGATTCGTTTCCTGTCCCTCCAAGCCTTGGAGCCAGGCAGGCACCTTACCTCCCTTTCCCATACCTCCCCCAGTTCTACCCCCCTAACAACTGAGTCCCCACCAGGAGTCATTTACTTCCCCTGTGGGGTCCTGGGCCACCATCCTGTGGGCCTCCATTGTAGAAGTTCCCAGCATGCTCCTTGGTCTCCACTGCAGGTGCCTCCATAGATGAACCATGTTTCACCAGAGTGGCTAATGAATTGTGGTGAGGCACAACTGGAGGGATGTGCCTCTGTTCCACCACCCTCACCCTCCCTGAGCCCACCATGGTCCAACCACTCCTCTTTCTTGGCAGTGGCCTGGGTGGTCCCTGGGTGGGGGAGCAGGTTTTCCCAATCCTTGCCAGGTCAGCATGGAGACAAACAACCTCCTCCCTCAGACCAGAGAGGTGCCTGCAAATAGAGCAGCAATGCAGTTTCCAGAATGTCTCCCAGAAGACTGCTGCTCCACAGCCAGTGTATTGCACCACTCCCCACATGTCTGTGTCCCTTCCAGTTACAGATGCTTTTTTGTTTTTTGTTCTTGTTTTAGTGTGTGCAAGTTTGTGAGTGTCTCTACCCCCTATTCAGTGTGCTGTGCTTTTAAGGATATAAACAGGTGTATGTTGTTAGCAGTTTTGAGGAAGTGATGTCAGAACCCTGCCATAAAGGAAGTTATGCGCTTGGGGCAGGTGGGGTGAGGGGAAGGGTGGGTTGGAGTAAACCTATGCTGTCCAGAAACAATCACCTACAACTCTTACCCTCCACCCCGGGGAGTGCCTTCCTTCCTTTCAGACACCTATTTCACAAAGCATAAGGTGACAGGTCAAGTGCTCTGCAGCACAAACCAGAAGCGTGCCTATATTTCCCAAGTAATGCAGCGCCCTGAGGTGTGTTATTGCCCTAATAAAATGGTCTGGTATTAAAAGTTTTGGCATAGAAAATGCAGCACTGTAGGTTCATGAGTATGTATAGGCATGGCAGGGGACCTGTCTCATCAAGTTAGAGAGCAGTATGCGTGGCAGCTATCTTGCCCCATTTAATAAAGCTAAGTATTGCATGCACTCTGATATGATATGACTGAGTGTGAATTTGAGGGGGCTGGAATTAATAGCACTCTCCATTAAAAAGAGAACTAGAAAACAAATAGAAATCAAAGTACCAGTGGTACTGGGAGGCATCATGTTCTCCCAAGCAGAAGCAGGACCCCAACGGAATTGAAATATGGCCTCCCAACTAGGCTATAGAACAGGATGCAGTGGCAGCAGTCCAACAAAGTGCCATAGTCAACAACAGGAGTGTTCAACTACTGCCAGCCACAGAAACCCATGGCAATGCAAGACTATGCTTTCACTCCTTTACTACAACAGCTAGACCACTGTAAGAGGCACTCATTGCAGTCACATGCAACATACTAGGGAAGCAGTGTGCTAAAAGAACCATATGAAAGATGCATAAATGAGGTAGGGAGACTGATTATTTCCAATGTGTAGTGCAATACATCATGGGTATGCAGATTAGTGTGGCGGGGACAAATAGCTACATGGGAAATGTCTTATATAAATGTTAATTCTATACTATTCTACAGTTCATGAACTACCAGTATTTAATCAAAGTACCAATGGTAGTAAGAGGTGCCAAAGCAATCTTTCTTGCTCTGCTTTCATATTTTCCTAAATCTTCTCAGTTCTTTCTTTCATTTTTTTACCCTTCACTCCATCTCCTGGATTGTAAGACCAGAGTGAGCATCAACCTATTTGATCAGCAACAGTTCAATAGAGGACTGTAGTGAATGATCAGTTTGTGTAATTACTGCCAACTCCACAGAGGACCATGGCAATGCAGCACAATGCAATCACCCATACATGCAAGCAGCCTGTATACTACAGACCACTGAGGCATCCATTACAGTCAGATGTAGTATACCAAAGAAACAGCGTAACAGAGAGACAGTTAAGAAGAAGAGCAGTATGTAGGATGCTTTAATGTTACAAGACAACACATATTTTCCAGTTTGCTTTGTGTAAATCTCTCCCAGCAACACACATGGAATCTAAAACCTAAAACTCAGTGCAAAGACTCTTAGGCATGCCAATCCTTTGGGGAGGGGAGGGTCAACTGAATAGGAAATGTCTCAACTTGTGCCACATTCTGCTGACCATATCACTATGTAGACCTCAGCACAGTCAAGTCACAAACACACTAAACGTGACAATAATTCAGATACTCTGCACAAAAGACTGTGCATAGCAGCAATAGGTGTTCTAGCTATTACTTACCACCTTGAAAGTGCCTTGTTGGTGGAAATGGTCAGTTCTATTGAGCTTAGAAAGATGAGCATAATATAGAGAATAATGGATGGGTAGGTAGTTATAACAAGGATTTTACACCCCCCCCCCCCCCCCGAGGGGTGGGATGCCACATAAACCCCGAGAGCAAAGCTCAAGGGTTTGTTTAAGGCATCCTACCCTAAGAGTGTGTATAAAATCTAAGTTTTACACACCTACCCATCCTTTATTTTGTATAATTGCTGGGGGTCATTTTTTTGCCACAGCAATTATACAAAATAAGTGGATTTTTGCATGGAGTCAAGCTGCAGACTATTGGGATTTTTAGCGCGGTCCATACCATCTGGCTCGTAAACTGAAGCAGCTTTTTTTTTTCCTAACTTGCGTCCGATTAGGTAGGGTTTTTTTTTTTGTGCCCAGTAGTATTTTAGGTTTAAAAAAAAAAGAACTTACCACCAACTTCTGTTGGGGAAGTTTCCAACACTGAAGAGTGGGGACAGACAGCGCAGAGAACAGGAAGTTTGCAATAGGCGCGTGCGACGAGAAGTAGGGAAACTGGGTGCATGTTTGTCATTATAACTGGCTGGTTATAACGACAGAATTATAACCCAGTTTATCTATGGGAAAAAACGGTAACCAGTTATTATTAAACGATAGCTAGTCACCTTTGCAAAAGAGACCCTAGTCTCAGTGGAATTCTAACTGGCAAGACAAAAGATAAATAAATAAAAATAGCTTTTCAGCATAAAGTGCCAACTGAAGATGTTCTACAATGTCTGTAGCTGTGAATATTTGGGATTAGTAAACCTGTGGGAAGCCACATGGATGTCTATAAAAACCATGCCACAGGGACATGACATGTGGCACATATGACCTGATCCCAAAAGAAGAAGTAGAACACATCATAGGTGTATCAACTTGTTCCTTGCATGCACACAGATTTTTGTTTGGGGATAGCATTCTGGGCCCATGACTGTCAATTTTGTATTTGCTCCCACTGCTTGACTTCCAGTCTTACTGACATACATAATAATCAGTGGCACTGATTTACAGTGACTGAAGCTGTCAATTCCATTTTCAAGTTGCAATTCCAGGAATTGTGCTGAACCTGCTCTCTTGGCCCTTGGGACCTCTGTGTGTCTCGGTCCTCCCTGCCCTCCCCCTAGCTTCCTCCTCGCCTCAGGCACATCTGGGTGTCTTCTTATTCTTGCCTTCCCTTCCTGTACCACCCTGCCCACCCCCTGCTCCCTTAATGTCCCCTCCCCCCCATGTCAATCGTAGGAAATCCTCTCACCATCTCCCAGCCAGGGTGCTAGTCACTACTACTCTGTCAAGGAACATTCATCCAAACCCTGGCCAGGTTCCCAGGAGCTCCCCGACTAGCACCACAGGCCTATGCATGGTCTCCACGAATATCTGTAGCCTCCTAAAAAAGTTTGACTCACTACAATGCCTGGTCACATCAATTAACCCTGATGTCATCGGCTCTGGTTGAGACTTGGCTGTCGAAATCCTCCCCTGACTCCTGGTCTCCCTTCCTGGTTTCACCCTCTTCCGGTCCGACCGTGTTGGGAGACAGGGCGGTGGCTGCGCTATTTATGTCAAGGAATCTCTCCCCGTACTAGCCCTGCCTACTCCAATCCTTGACTCCAGGGCCCAGGCGCTTACGCTGAAACTAACCCCTGACCCCTTAAAGGGACCCCTTTAATTGACTACTGCATACGTGCCCCCCAGGGACCAAACACAGTCCATTGCCTCTCTTACAGAATACCGTTCCTCACTACCTCCTTCCACTGATCAAATTCTGGTGGGTGACTTAAATGTCAACTGGCTCAGCCCCTCCTCCTCCTCTACCTATGACTCCTTTTCTGCAATAGATCTAACACAACTAGTTGCCCAACCTACCAGGTCTAACCCCAAGAGAGGCTCCAGTACCTGCTTAATGTGGTACTCACCAACCACCCTAATCGGATCCCCAATGTACAAGTCCTCCCAGACTCTCTCAGCGATCACTCCCCCATTCTATTCCGCTGGTCATCCTCAGTCCCCAAACCCATAGCACAGTCCACATGCCGGCGGCTTCTAATACCTGGTGGTCTGACAAAACTTAAGGAACTTCTGTCCCAAATTGACTGGTCTCCTATACAGGCAACTCCTGACATTGACACAGCTCTCTCCTTCTTTACCCGAACTTTTAATAATGCCTGTGATATCTTTGCCCCAATGTCGACCCACCATTCTAAAAGGCAGAATGCCCCCTGGGTAACCCCAGCTTTGATCCACCAACTCAAACACAGAGACAACCTATGGCACCGTGCCATTGAGACTGGCCAGCCCAGTGACAGGCAGTTACATGCTGCCACCCAAAACAAGTGCACTCGGGCCATCAGAAAGGCCAAGTCTGAGCACTATCGGTCCTCACTCACAGCCTCATGGGGGAACTCCAGAACCTTCTGGGATAAAATTAAACAGTTAAATGGGAGTGCACACTCCCCACCCACCCAGATCAACATTAATGGTGTGATTCTTCAGACCCAGCTCTCATAGCCAACCACCTCAACACCTCATTCACTGACCTTAGCTCTATCCTCCCTACAAATTTTTGACCCTCCTCCCGAGCGCCTGCCGTAATCTTTCTCGCCTCTTATTTTCTCCTCTGCCGTGTTTCTGCCCAAGAACTTAGGCTGCACCTTGTCACTGCCCTCAAGAGTAATAGTACAGGAGTGACACCCTGATCCATGTATCCTACGGCTGGTCTTAGACACAGTCCTTACCCCGATCACGTGCCTCATCAACCACTCTCTTTGCCTGGGGAAGGTTCCAACTGCCTGGAAAGTCGCCACTGTCACCCCTATCTTTAAAGGTGGAGATTGGACTGTGGCTGGAAACTATCAGCCAATCTCCATTCTCTCTCCTCTCTCCAAGGCCTTGGAAAAAGTGGTAGCCTCTCAAATCTCTGACTACCTCTCCACCACAATGTCCTATGTCCTGAGCAACGCATGGCTTCCGGCGGGCCACAGTACCAACACAGCCCTCCTAGAGTTCTCCAACTTTCTCCACCCTCCTTAGACACTGGTTCTCTGGCTGGGTGCGGTCTTCATTGACCTCTAAAGCTTTCGACACTGTCTCCCACCCCTCCTTCTTGATGCCCTTAGTTCTCTGGTTTTTGCTGCTGGGCCTATCTCCTGGTGCACCAGTTATCTGTCTGGCCGCTTACAGCGTGTAAAAATTAATAGGACCTACTCAGACATCTGTCCCATCTTTTCTGGGGTTCCCCAGGGCTCCATTCTGGGCCCCTTACTATTCTCCCTTTACCTTAACACTCTTTCACGATCTTGCTTGGGGAACATTCTATTGTATGCTGATGATGCAGTCATCTTTGCCTCAAGTCGTAACCCTATTGCCCTCCAGGACTCGCTGCAGAAGTCCTTTGCTGAAGCTGAGGGCTAGTTCAAGGAACATAGATTGGTGATAAATCTTAAAAAAACAAAAACCATGTTCTTCACTCATCCTCAAAACAAGTCCTGCAACTTCAAACTCCTCATTCACTCTGGGTCCTCTTTCCCACTCGAACAAGTTTGCTCCTATAAATACCTAGGGATCCATTTTAACCCTCCCTCTCTTCCATGGACACATCGCTGCCCTAGCCACTGCCACTAATATCCGATTGGGCATCTTACGCATCAGGTATAAACACTGCCTCCCCTGGAGGCTCTTCGACTGCATCACCTCCTCTATCCCTATCCTAGTGGACTATGGACTGCCGGTGTATGGTGCTGCTGATCAGACCGCACTCCATAAAGTCCACTACTCTGAATAAGGCCTGCAGGTTAATTACTGGGGCACCTAGGCTAACACACACCTGTCTACTGTATGCTAAAGCGCTGGTACTTGATCTTGATGAGCGCCTCAAATATCTGACCTGTACCCTTACAAAAAAGACCCTCCTTAGGCTATCCCCGCCAGGATTGACCACCACTGTCCGCTGCTCTGTCCCACTAGTTCATACTCAGACCTCTGGGAAAACCTCTCTTGTTATCCCTAGAGCTAGGACCTCTCACGGCCAAAGAGCCTTCAGCTTTAGGGCTCCCTCCTGGTTCAACACACTGCCCCCCTCCATCTCCGAAGCTCCAACTATATCGCTTCAAACGCCCCTTACGGAACCACCTTGTTAACACCGTTGCAATTGCCACTAGTCAAAGCTGCATCAATATTAATGACAAAGCTTACTACTAAGCTGCTAAGGACAACATAACTCTGGTATTGTTTGCATCAATCCTACCTGTACCAGCTTGTTTGTATCTATGTCTTAAGTTACTGTTATACTGTGTTATACTGTTATACTGTGTATTTTCGTTTGTCTTACTGTGACAAGGTACCTTTGTAAATGAGCCTATGGCTCAAAGGTTTTCCAAACTGCTGTCTAAATAAATAAATAAATAAATAAAGTTAATTGCTGCACTAATTTCAGACTTTTATCTGGTTTCTTTTCTCTAGTATTTAAGTGACTAAATATAAGGAATATAAGAAAAATATTTATACAACTAAGCTGAGTATAAACTGAGGCAAATAAATCCTATTATCTAGACCTGCAGGTAAATATACACGAACATTAACAGTTTTATTTTCATGTACATCAGTAAAAAATGTATGTTTATTTCATACATGCACGTCCAATCATTTAGACAATCAAAAATGGCTGTTTATTTATACTAGCAATACATCTTTGTGTTCTGTAAACCAAATATTACACTTGCCCTTCTTAGATTAATTTCACTCATGCCTCCAGGCTTAATTATATACTCATGGCTATGCCACTTGTGAGTAAAGAAAATTGGGGCTGCACATGAAAAAAAATGAATTATACAATCGGATCAAGTGTAAATAAATAAATAAAGCTAAATAAAAACAATACAGGAAATAATTCACAGAAAAATGCGTGTAATGTGGGAGGTGCTACTTTGGTATAACATTTCAAATTCCATTATATTCTATGATTTTTACCAGTGTGCACTGCAGACAGTCAAATTCCATACTTTTAATGGTCTTCCCAGAAAGAGCTGTAACACTGTGGCTCTGGTTATAATATGTTATGCTCTGTTTGCCCCAATCATAATCCTAATGCTTATGACCAAATACTGCTATATTTTTAATGATTTTACTATTCTTCTCCTTAAAAAAATGCTAATACCTCTGGAAAACTGAAAAACAGTATATTTAGACAATTTCCAACTTGTATTTCATAGCAAAAAAGGACAAAGAACCTCAGCATAAAAGCACTGAGGCAAGGATTACCCAAAAATGGCATTGACAACAAAACCAGGTTTCAAAGAAATGCAAAATCACACATACCCCATACTGCAAGGCATCATGGGTACATATGCAAATTACCACTAACAACTGGCTTACTATCCCATACCACCACATTACACTAAATAATAAATCCTTTAACATCATGCATGATATTGTTGATTATAAACGAATAGCTATTCGTGAAATCTCATACCCTGTATCATTATAGCACTATACGGCAAATCAGATGGACTGGAGAAAACCACAAAGCTGCAAAGCCTGCATTTCCCTGTATTCAAAGCCATTAAACAAGAAAAACCAGCCACCCTAGCTAACAAGGCTCTGTTGGAGTAGTGGAGAGAAATTATCCAACTCATTATTCGGAGCTGACGGAGGTGGCGATACTTTTGAAAACTATTTCATAGCACTTGATACTAATGTTGTTGTGGACTCAGAGACTGAGACAGAAAAATAACTAAATATATCACAAAACATAACTCAACAAAGGGAAAAGGTACAGAAACAGCATAATGGCACAAATAATGAAGAGAGCAAAGAAGAACTAATTACGCAGAATGCAAGAACAGTGCCAATTATAAAACAAGACCTGCATGAAAGTCATTTCTAAACAAATTTGAGTCCTTGGTTTCACCATATATGAATAAGCTGCATTTAGATCCACCACCTGAGGGAATAATTGATATTCTATATTTAACTCAGCTTTGACAAATATTACATCAAGAAAGCAAAAGGCCAAAAAATAATCTGGCACAGGAAGAATTGGACCTCATCAAGGCATTTGATCTAGTGAATCGTGACCTTCTTCTGTTATCTTTATCTCAGAGTCATTTCTACAAAGATGTTATTTGTTGGTTTTGGGATGGCCTTGCTGGCCAAGAACATAGAACTGTTATTAATGGTCCTTATTCTAGTTTTTCAAAAGTTCATTGTGGAGTTCCACAAGGTTCGCTATTGGGACTGCTTCTTTTCTTATTTAAATGACTTTCCTGCAGTTTGTCCTTCCTCAGAAATGCTCTTGCATGCTGATGATGCTGTCATTTTTAAAAAGGGATGAGATTTAGTGTCCCCTAAAGTTATTATTCAAAAAGGTTTTGACAATTTTCAACAATGGTTCTCATCCCACAGGATGCTCCTCAATACAAAGAAAACGAAAGCTATGTAAACAGTAAGCTTTCCATTATGACCCTTGATGGAGAACTTCTTGAGTCAAGTTCATGACTTTAAATATTTGGGGGAAACCTGGGCAGTACCCTTACCTATGACTTACATGTTGACTATTTAATAAAGTTGAGTTCTTCTGGCTAATAGTCTACTTTTCTCAATTTTAGATTATGGTACTCTCCATTATTCATCTGCAGATAGTGGGGTGCTGTGCAGGATTAGAGTTGTATATAATTCAGTCTGCCATTTTATCACTGGTCTTCCTTTACGTACACAGCATTGCACGCTTTATGATTTTGCTCAACAACTCTCTTTTGAGAACCATATAAAATTTAAGCTCTCTGTTTTCCTTTATAAAATTGCACTTGGTGAAGTTCCTTATTCTATTTCATATTTACTTCCCATACAATGCAATAATTTTCATACTAGGCCACAAGATTACATTTCTTTTACAATACCATTTAGGAGATCTTCTCTTGGCCAAAGGTCCCTTTACTACATTGGTACTTGTAATTACACTGATCTTTCTAGTTCCAGCAAGTGCTGTAAATCTATTTTCCAATTTAAAAAAAGTCGTTTTCTCTATTGACTGTTCAATCTAACTGTAACTATGTGTAATAATTTTGATTGCATTTTCCATTTTTTTCTGTTGTTTGTATGCTGGATACATTTGAAAACAGGCAATTTGTTCAAAATGTCTTTCTAGGGTAGACAATAAAAATAAAAGAAAGGCAAGGAAATAGATTAAGCAGGAGAAGGGTCAGCAAAAAAGGAACAAGGTGAATAGCCAAATGCAGTAGAATCATTTCTCATCCAGAATGTGATGTTGTTGGGACTGGCAGAGAACAAGAGAGAGAGCTTCAGAAAGGTAACTAATTAAAGAATGTTTGACATCACTAAAATAAAGAAATCAGCACAGAAATGGCAGGGAAGCGCCATGTAAAAATAAAGAACCAAAAGGACAAAAAACAAAAATCAATGAACTAAATGACAGACAACATTGCTGAAAAGGAAGCAAAGGAAATAGAACTGTCAATAAAAGCACAGAAAGAAGAAAAAAAGCAACACATTTAAAGGAGCAAGGAAAAAATATAAATAAAACAAGTGCTGCAAACAGCAAGCAAATGTAAATGGTCATGTCAATGTAAGATGGAGACAAAAATCCAGAGGAGTGATCCATGAAAATCCATGGTGTTGGGCTGGTGCACAGGGAAATAGGGAGGCCAGCTCAATGCAGGAATTCCCAAGACTACAAAAAATTCCTGTGCACACACAAAGGAGCTGTTACAGTTTCATAAACCATAGGTGTGAAGAGTCAAAATTAATCACTGTTTTAAAGGTGTGGTCAGCAGCTAAAGCCTGTTTTCACATGTGTATAATCTTTTTTCAATCTTTTTTGGTTTTCAATTTTATTTATCCTCCTCAGCAGGCCACCAACCCATCTGCCAGCCTACCGGGCTCGGGGTCGTTCAGGAACTTATGACGCTATGCGCATCCTGGTGGAACCCCACAGCTGGCCTGGAGGCATCATCCTTGGTGGCCCCTGAAATTTTCTTCCATTTTTGCCCTTCAGATTTACCCAAGGCCTTAGAAGTGGTGGCACATGCTCTTGGAGTCGCACATGTGCACCACAGCTCCAGAACAGCCTCTTTCGCCCTTCCTTGGCCTAGCGTTAGCAGTCCTTGGAGGTGATACAGTCACCTGGCCTCCACCAGGGGGCAGCCAAGCTCTGAGGAGACTCTTTCCTTCCTCCCGAGGCAGAAGGCTGCCAGCCGGTAGCCGACCAATGTCCTCACCCTTCCCCCCACTGACCTCTGATGACCCGGGCTTGTTCCTGAGCCTGGGTCACCAGTGTGGCATGAGGTGTGGTGTCCAGCACCTCAACCCTCAGCACCACTGGGCCAGCTATCTTTTTTCAATCTTGATAAATAAAACTGGGAGTCAAGACAGAACAACATGATGTGGCACAGGAACATAGAATAGCCATGATAGAAAAAAAAAAAACAAAAGACAAAAAAGATTCAATGGGAAGCTAGGGGAAAAAGGGCAAGTGAAAAAAAATACAAAAAAAAGAGAAAAAAGAAAGGTTGCGAGAGGAGAGGAGAGGAGAAAAATACACCTGAGGATGAGTAAGTTATAAATACTGTATAAGACCTAACTGAATAGATAGGGAGACAAAATAGATTTTAATTGACAAAAAATATACTGCTACCCACAGTTTACTTGAAAGGGCTACCAAAAAGCAAAATATGAGAACAGTATGACCCTTGCAGCATCAGCATATGATTTACTTAAAGGAGTCTTGGGAAATAAAATGAAATGGGCTGATATAAAAGATATATAAAGATATTGTTGCAGAGAAAATAAAGGATGGGTCTGTTTAACTTTTAGAAAGCATATACCACATCTCTACACACTGAGGCATAAGTGGGAATTTGATGAGATGGGAATAAACATGGACACAACATTGGATAAAATACAGACTGCACTAGTAAGCAGAAAACAAATATACAGTAAGGTCAGGGAGAGACACCCAAAAAACACATCAGTACAAAACACAAGGTTAAGAATGGAAATTTACAGAATGTTAAGCAACAGTGAATAGCAGAATTCATTAAACTGGCAGAGAGTGTACATGCACTTAAAAAAGATGATGAATTAGCACCAGGAAAATAAAGAAAGTATATCAGGGGCAGGACACAAAAAGAGAAGAATTAGTACAAATGTTTTGGAAACCAGTGATAGTAAGAATTCTGTTCTATCCACAGAAGAACATGACAACAGTGTTTTAAATGACATTACTATGGACATTTGTGGTTCAACCTTGATTAAATTACAGTCCACAAATTAAAAAAAATGACTAATGATACAGTTGTGCAGGACAGTTCAAGCTTACTTTTATTGAGCTGTAATGTTGTTGGTATGAAATTAGGGACATCAGACATTGCATGGCTAGACTCTATAAAGGGTTATGATATTTTAATGTTTAAGGAAAGATGGGTCCCTGATGGAGTCACTTTTTATATACCAGGATATGTAGGATATGACATCAGACCTAAGAAAATGTCAAAATATGGTAGACCTAGTGGTGACTTTGCAACTTACATTTTGACATCACTTAAAGGGGAGGTAAATATTGCAGGAGTCACTCAAATTGTGAATGCCCATGAAAACATATTTTAAATAAAGTTCTGAGCTTTCTTGTAGGTGTCAAGAGTCCTGAGATATGAAAATCTAAATCATCTGTAAATCAAAACAAGGCAGCAGCCATTTCTTGGAATATTGAGACAAAAAGTGATGTCACAGAGGGGCAAGCTCTAATTAACAACATACAGCTTGCCACTTAATGATATCACTTTCTGTTTTCGGATGACATGAAATGGCTACTGCTTTGTTCCGATTTACAGATATTTATATCTCAAGATTTCTGTCACTTGCAGATAAGCCCAATACCTCATTTGAAAGACCTTTTCAGGGGCCTTCACAATGTAAGTGACCCCTGCAATGTTTACTTCCCTTTAATGTGAATAGTAAAGACCTATTCTTAAGATCTTCATTTTGTCACAGGGTAGTGTTATCTAATGATAAGAGAGTCCTATGTATACTGTTAAATGTGTATGTTCCACCCAAACTGAGCAAATTAGTAGAAATGGAAATACTTGGGGAATTTAGGGTAATACTCATTAAAATTAATACAGAGTTTAAGGGTGTTCATACCCTTGTAGCAGGTGATATGAATGCCAGAACTAGTGACCAACTCAAATGAAAATGTACTGGGACTCTGATGATGAATTAAATATCCTGATTTGTGCTTCAGTTGATAAAAGGGTAAATGAGCGAGGTAAAAACATTATTAAACATAGCAAATTGTTTCTCCCATAGAATTTTAAAAGGGCTAGATTCACGAAATGCTGGAAATTCCTGCAGCTGCAGGAAAAACTTGGTGCAAGTAATTTTTGTAATAAATAAATAAAATAAATAAACAAATGGGTTGCCACTTGCGGATCCACAGGTTCCCACAGTTTTCCCTCAGCTGTGGATATTCACAAAGGTGAAGCCAGATTATGACTGGTTCCACAATTTACAGCAGCTTGTGTGTGGTGTTGCCAGGGAAATCTCTACAGCTGCAGAGAACTGTTGCAGCCGGTGGAACCAGCAGTAACATTGTCTGCAACTGCTGCGCTGTAGATCGCAGTCTACACAGTTACGGAGATTTTGGTCCGCAAATGGCATTGCGGCATGGGATGTAATCCTTGAAAGCTTTGTGAATCTAGTCCCAAATGGGTAACATTACTTTCCAACTAAGCAGAGTGATACAACCCCAGATATTTGTCCAGTTGATGCGTATTCATTTAAGTTGGTCAAATCACTAGGAATATTAAAAGCATGGGATAGTGACCATCACCCTTTAAAAGTTATTTTGATATTGTCCATCAAGCCTTTAATCAAAAGGGACAATGGAAAATAGTTCACTTGCAAGTGAACATATGATAATTTTAAACAACAAGATAATCAAATGGAGCCCTTAAATGGCAGAAAAATAAATAATATTCTGGGCAAAGAGGATATATCTGGTTAAAAAAAAGTAAACTGTGTAATTTAACAAATACTAAAACTGTAGATTTTATGCAAATTATGTGTAACCCCCCATTACCCAGGGTTACTACAATCCCAATAAGACCTAATGGTAGGCAGGAAAGGCAGCTTGTGAAACTCCAGTTAAATGGATTTCACACTATCTCACTCTGTTCTCAGTCTCAGCTCAGACTGAGGGATGACATCACCATAGAACTCTCGCAACTGCATGAGCCACACTGGAGTGCTGTAGTTAGAAGTTAGGATAGAATGTCGGGGATTTTGAACAGACTCTGTGTGCAGTCTTGGAGAGAGGAGTAGCACAGCAGTCTGTGTGCAGACTCTCAGAGCCTTAAGCTCTGTTTTAGAGCTACTGTAAGGGAGGTGTGTGTTTCCACTGAAAGAGGAACACAGTAAGCTGATTGTTAAAGTGGTGGGGACAGCTGTTACTGGTCCATGTGCCCCATCCCTGAGGGAATGGGGTGGAAAGGTTTGCCTGTTTTCCAGGGGCAACTCTCCTGGTTCTGGCTAAGGAAGACGCTGCCTATTTCAAGTTGTACTACGGCACCAGAAGCTGTGGGAGAGAAATTCCTGTGAGGAATCGCCTGTGGGGCACCTGCAACCAAAGGGTGAGTTCGCTCTGACATAGGGCCTATGTTTTTCACCTGAACTGTTGAAACATGGGGATTAGACTACTTAATCTGTAGGAGGTCTAGTGTAATAGACATTGCTGGTTAACTCAAGTAGGTTCAAGTCCAGCACAAAGAGTGAAGTAAAGTGGGGATTGGACTGCTTAATTAGTGGGGGGCCTAGAGCAATGGGCTAAGTCAAGTAAAAGTATGTTCAAGTCCAGCACAATGGGAAAGCAAGACAAGCAGAGGAAATAGGACATATATTTAGCCTTAATCTACATTGCCAAGCTTTACAGAATGAGATGTTTAATGTCCAGAGAAATGGCCGGGTATGAATTGTGGAAGCGAGAGGTGGGAGACCCCCCCATCAGTAGTAACCAAATTCACCTCTACAGATTTGCTCTGTGGCACCTTTACTTTCTCTCAGGTACTTGGCCAGTGCCTGAGGAAAGTACCCAGATGTGGGATTAAAAGGAAAATTCCCTGATAGAGCTGAGGTGCTCTTAGGTGGTTTAGGGAGCCACCAGAAAATTTTTCCATGACATATGGAAGGTGTCCGAGTGGCCAGCAAGGGAGCCGAGCCTGGGAATCCCAGATCAGTATACAAGTTCAGGCTGTGTACCCAAAGCAGCATGCAAGTCCGGGCTGTGTGCCTGGTGGGTTCAGAGCCTGAGGGCTGAAGTGTTGAAGAAGTGTTCTTGTTTCTCTTAATCTGCATTACCAGGAGTGTAGCCCCGTGGGGGTCTATCTATGCTTTGTTTGTTCTGTTTGGATGTGAATAAAGCCACACTTTAGAATCCCATTCCTCGTATTGGACATTACAGTTATTGTTTCCTGTGTTCGGAGTTACTTGGGTGCCCCTGTGCAGAGTAGCCAAACCTAGCCTTTGTGCCGAGTGACCTATTCCTCCCTGAACTCAGCCCCCACCTGGTACTGCTGTCAGATTCAAACAGCATACCACCTGTCATTTGCAAAAAGGTGGGGGGGGCGGAGGTACCGCTGGGATTTTTAAATTCAGGGAGGAAAGGTGCTCGGGCAAGGGAATAGCATTTTGGTTAGCTGGCAGTGGGTAGCCCAAAAAAGCTGAAGCAAGGTTAACTAGTGTGTCACTGTGTGCTGTTGTCCTTGTGCTGCTATTAAATGCCAACTGTTTACCAAGGAGCAGTAAAGCCTGAGAGAGTATGCCCTTGTCCTGCATCAAAAATTTACAGCGTTTTGCCAGCTTTTAAAAAACTGTGTGACAAAGAAAAGTGTGGAAGACTAGGGGTAGCAACAGGAAAATTGTGCCCTGGATGTTGGAAATGCTTTCTAGTGAATGGAGAGACTTGCTGTGTTAATGGCCATGACAAATGGTAGAAATGGACTCCCACCGTGTAGTCAGTCCAGGAAAAAAAAAAGTGGTTTTGCAGTTTAAATTTGCCTGCTTGATGATCGCAGTGAGGAGAAGAGCACTCGCAAGGGAAAGAGGCTCATTTGCATGGCGTCGTGTGATTGGTGAGACTGCAATCAGTCCCGCCCCCATGCCAGCTCAACAGCGACTGCCCAGCATTTGAGAGGGATTGTGAGTGGAGTGTGTGTACTGGCTTATCGGAGGAGCACTGCGGTGACTGAAAGCACTGTAAAAGTTGAAAAACTCAGATTTTTCTATCTAAATTCGGGCTCAACCCACATCTCGATTGACTGGACTGTGAGTGTGGTGTTCAGAGAGATGATCGGCAGGACTGCCAACCCGCTTCTGTTCAGAGGCCTCCAAGACTGGCTGCAGGCCATTTTCCATTGCAGCAAACAGCTACTGATAACAGTGAGTACCAACAGAAATAATTGCTCAAACAAGTGATTTTTGCCAAAAGCCAGCTGAATCTGAGTGTAGCAGTGTAATCGCTTTGAAAACAAGGACTGTGTTAAGTTTACCAGCAAAAGCAAGCTTGTTAAGCCATGGACTGTGAGCATAGTTATGGGTTCAGCATCAGTGTAAGTTTCAAAGCCATGAGAGAGACTGTGAGTTGTATCAAGTTATGCAGCAAGAGTTACAGGCAATCCTGTGCTTGAAATAATGAAGCTTTAAGGGACTGTGAGCTACAGCAATGTCTTCAGCAAGTGAAAAGTCCATGGTAAATCATATAAATGTGCTAGGAAAAAGAACAGTGCAAGTTTGTGCAGTTTGAGCAAAGTTATCAGTAGAGTGTGTAAATTGGATGCGCAGTGGCTTGACCCAATTTCAGAATGTTGATGCACAGGAGTGCTGCCGCCGCCATTACAGGGTGCAGTAGTAATGTAAACACAGCAGCAGAGGAGCCATTTTGAAAGTGAAAGTGAAAGAAAGTGCTCAGTGATGTGGGACTTTCAATAACAGTAAGCATTTGTTTGTTTTTCTCTGCAGTCGTGGCCTCATAACCAGCCCGTTACCCGGATCATGCCCGGGCTGTGGTAGCAGCAGAAGTAAACAAGTTAAGAGACATTGAGAGGTGTTTCTATGGAGGACAACTGCCTCCTCATGTGGCGATTCCTGGATATCCAGTGCAAGTGTGCTTAATATGCTTAAATGCTGGAAGGGACATCTTCATGGTATCTCACTGTTCAGGGTGCTTAGAGAAATATGGCTTGTTTAAAGTGCCCAAGATTCTTTTGGCTCCCACATGGACAAAACTTCAAGAATCTGCAGTTGGCAGCACATAGTACCAGGTGGAGCCTGTTGGAGAATGCCCCTCGGGGGAGTGTGGCACAAAGCTAGAGGGTGCAGACTTACAGACAAAACAACGTGCTGATGTTTTGGATTCTGGATCAAAGAGAGACAATTCAGGAAGAGCATCAGTAGACCCTTGGAGAGGAGGGACCTAGCCCAAGTCTCATAGGAGAAGACGAGATGTGGGAGGCCTTTGAATGGGAGGTTTCAACCGCCGCGCCCAGCAAAAAGTGGACAGTCTCAGGAGTGAGGACGACTGCTCACTCCTGGGCACAGATTCTCAGTGAGGAAGAAGAAGAAGAGGGGGAACCTATGTGGCCTTGTGAAAAAGGAATGGGTACACAGTCTCAAGCTCTTGCCTTAGAGGAATGCATGGAAGAGAGTGGTGATGCCACTACCTTGGCTGTGCATCAAGAAGTCAGGGATCCATTTTTTTGTCTCGTTGAGAATGCGTAGCTGGTAGAACCAGGACTGGCCACCCCCAAGCCAAGTCAGTGGTCTCAGGTTGACCAAAGCTAGTAAAGAGGAGAGACTGGTTCGTAGGAAGGCGAATGAAATCTATGGGATGTCCTTTCCTACCTTTCCTCGGAGAGTCTGGGAGGAGATTGAGAACAACAGGAAATCCTGGATTTGGGCTGAAGCAATGAAATGTGTGCATTCTGGTGCAAACAAGCATGTCAGGAACAGAATGTTTCATGAAAAATATAGCCAGTGGAAAAGAGGCAGGACACTGTTAATGGACACTGTTCGAATAGTGGATGGAGAGGGAAGTGAAACCTTTCACAGTGTAAATTATGTGCGCCCAGACGGGGTAATAATTCAAGCTCCTGACCCATTGTGCTACTGGCCACAATGCAAAGACCTCCCTGAGAATGTGCCCATGCCTACCAAATGGAAAGCAGAGCAGTGGTAGCCAGTGCTGCCACTCCAACCATTGCAGAGCCTTTGTTGTTCCACCAGTATGGACATCCAGGACTCAGGTGCCCCACATTCATCAGTTCTTCAGTGTACTGACTTTCCAGAATCCATTGACTGGCCCACCAGATGACTTCAGATTCAGAGAAGACACCAGCCCAGCTGTATCCTGATTCATTGTCTGGTAATTGGATGACATCAGACCAGCTGCTTTCCTTTTGTTCCTGTTCCAAGGTTCCATCTCCAGAGATGACATCAGCCCAGCAGTTTCCAGATGTGCCCTCCTGTCATTCCCTGAAGATGTCCACCCAGCTGTATCGGAAGAGTGCTGCCAGGGAGAGTCTTTGGCCAAGGACCAGGTCAGTGTTTTGTTCGTGCTACAAAGGACTGGTAAGTCCAAACTTTTCTATTCTTATGACATTGCAGTACACACCCTACACTAGCAGACTCCAGATGTGTGAACTGTCCTCAAAGACTCTCCCGTTCGGGACTTTGGCCTGCTAGAACTGTGCTTCACTGGGCTCCGGCCCAGGAGAGACTCTTTAATGGACTAGCCTTCAGGCACTGTGGTCACTAGATGGGACTTTTAGGGCACTCCATCCCCCAAATGTGTATTGTAAATAATGTCATTGTTTTTCTACTGTTTTCTAATGCTTATACTGTGTTTCTACCTTTTCTAAAAAAAAAAAAAGTATTTTTGGGATTCTCCAGTGTTTTGATGGTAGGGGTTTAGATAGACTGTGTATGCAGATTAGGAGTGTGTGTTGTCTTTCTTTTTCTTGCAGGTGTTCCTGAAGAAGATAGAAGAGAAGACAAGAAGAGAAGAAGGGTCTCATCGGAGTTCCTCACTAGTACTTTAGTGTGTAGTATTTAAAGTACTGTTGTTGTCGTTACTGTGTGTAACCCTTTTCTTCCACAGGTATGGTTGTGGGAAAATGTGGGAGTAATGCATATGGTTGGTATTAGCTCCTGGTGTGTGGTTGCACGGTGCCCAAGGCCAAGGAGGTCCCCGGTTTGTTTTGTTTTGGGAATTGAGTTAGAGGCAGACAGATTTTCCCTAGAGGGCTGGGGGGATAGACAGGCTGTGGTCCTGAATGGCCATAGGGACTGCAGTGCTGATCTATTAGGGCTATGCTCTGGACAGTTCTACCAGAGCCACTAGGTACCCATAGTTAGCGGGTAGAGTAGAGGCTGATATGTCAGCCAAAGGCCTCTAGGCCCTTAGTGCTGCCTGCCTGTGCTAGCACCTGGTAGGAGGGGGCCTGATCACCCCCCTCTGCAGGTAGCACATAGGGTGAGATGGCCTAAGCCGGGTAAATAATGACTGCAGACAGTCATTTTCCTGGCCCAGGGTGAGTGTAACCCCCCCATTACCCAGGGTTACTAGAATCCCAGTAAGACCTAGTGGTAGGCAGGGAAGGCAGCTTGTGACACTCCAGTTAAATGGATTTCACATTGTCTCACTCTGTTCTCAGTCTCAGCTGAGACTGAGGGATGACATCACCATAGAACTCTTGCAACTGCATGAGCCACACTGGAGTGCTGCAGTTGGAAGTTAGGATAGAATGTTGGGGATTTTGAACAGAGTCTGTGTGCAGTCTTGGAGAGAGGAGCAGCTCAGCAGTCTGTGTGCAGGCTGTCAGAGCCTTAAGCTCTGTTTTAGAGCTACTGTAAGGGAGGTGTGTGTTTCCACTGAAAGAGGAACACAGTAAGCTGATTGTTGAAGTGGTGGAGACCGCTGTTACTGGTCCATGTGCCCCATCCCTGAGGGGATGGGGGTGGAAAGGTTTGCCTGTTTTCCAGGGGCAACCCTCCTGGTTCTGGTTAAGGAAGACACTGCCTATTTCAAGTTGTAGTGCGGCACCAGAAGCTGTGGGAGAGAAATTCCTGTGAGGAATCGCCTGTGGGGCACCTGCAACCAAAGGGTGAGTTCGCTCTGACATAGGGCCTATGTTTTTCACCTGAACTGTTGAAACATGGGGATTAGACTACTTAATCTGTAGGAGGTCTAGTGTAATAGACATTGCCGGTTAACTCAAGTAGGTTCAAGTCCAGCACAAAGAGTGAAGTAAAGTGGGGATTGGACTGCTTAATTAGTGGGGGGCCTAGAGCAATGGGCTAAGTCAAGTAAAAGTATGTTCAAGTCCAGCACAATGGGAAAGCAAGACAGGCAGAGGAAATGTGACATGCATTTAGCCTTAATCTACATTGCCAAGCTTTACAGAATGAAATGTTTAATGTCCAAAGAAATGGACGGGTATGAATTGTGTAAGCGAGAGGTGGGAGACCCCCCATCAGTAGTAACCAAATTCACCTCTACGGATTTGCTCTGTGGCACCTTTACTTTCTCTCAGGTACTTGGCCAGTGCCTGAGGAAAGTACCTAGACGTGGGATTAAAAGGAAAATTCCCTGATAGAGCTGAGGTGCTCTTAGGTGGTTTAGGGAGCCACCAGAAAATGTTTCTATGACATATGGAAAGTGTCCGAGTGGCCGGCAAGGGAGCCGAGCCTGGGAATCCCAGATCAGTGTACAAGTTTGGGCTCTGCACCCAAAGCAGCATGCAAGTCCGGGCTGTGTGCCCGGTGGGTTCAGAGCCTGAGGGCTGAAGTGTTGAAGAAATGTTCTTGCTTCTCTTAATCTGCATTACCAGAAGTGTAGCCCCGTGGGGGTCCGTCTATGCTTTGTTTGTTCTGTTTGGATGTGAATAAAGCCACACTTTAGAATCCCATTCCTGGTATTGGACATTACAGTTATTGCTTCCTGTGTTTGGAGTTACTTGGGTGCCCTTGTGCAGAGTAACCAAACCTAGCCTTTGTGCCGAGTGACCTATTCCTCCCTGAACCCAGTCCCCACCTGGTGCTGCTGTCAGATTCAAACAGCATACCACCTGTCGTTTGCAAAAAGGCAGGGGTGGGGGGCCTACATATGTAATTATATGAGAAAATCATTGACAAATTGTTTTGTAATCTGGTTAATCCTGATAGGAAGATAACACATGAGAAAAATGTGGCAAAAAGAATCCCTGGTATGATGATAAGAAATGCACAGAAATGAAAAGAGATGTATACAGACTTTTTATTTTTATTTATTTTTGTCTTTGATAACCAGGTAAGGCCCATTAGGCACAAGTGCCTGTTTTCTCGGCAGACCTGGGAGCACTGGGCGGTTAAGTGACTTGTTCAGAGTCACACAGTGTGCAAGTGGAAGTTGTGAGAATCAAACCAAGGTCTGGTCTGCTGGATATACCAAGCGTGTTCACAGCTCGTTACTCTAACTTCGAGGCTATACTGCCCTATACTTGAAAGAATGACTTAAATCCTACAGTATCTAATAAATCTGCTCTATTGTTATTAGAAAAAAGAATATCAGGCCCTATTAATCCAGAAAAAAGCACATTATTGAAAGTCCCTTTGGAAAAATCTTCAACAAGCAATTATGCTAAAGGTCAACAAGCATTTTTGGGAACTCATTGCCCATGGTACACAAAAAAGACAACACAATGTTAACACAGCTATCACTAGCGTTAGGTAGGTGGAGCATTATACTAAGCTCTGTAGTGAGTCAGATGTACAAGCTTTATCTGGGACTGATGTGTTTGTAAATATAAAAAAAAGCACTGTGATGATCTAGAACTCTGGCCCCCTATTACAAAACACACAGTTGTTATGGGTTCAAAAACACAATAAAGCCCTGGGAATTGATAACATTCAGGCAGAAATTCAACAAGTTAATATTGAATGCTGGACAGAACTGTTAGCGCCACTATTTACAGCAGTGAATAATCCATTGATTATGCCACAAGGTTGGAATACTGGAATGACAGTGCCTATTTTTGAAAAAGGGTCCAGAGGTGATCCCACGTGATATCGACCAATGGCGTTATTTTTTTTCCCATATATCTTTTTACATTGCAGTCTGGAACAGGCAGGCTTTCAGTCCTGTCCCTGCCCCTTCCACCTGGCAACCACCTCAACCCAGCCCAAATGGACCCAGAAACCCTCACAGATTGTTCCCTCATGGCAGGCCAGGAGGAGGAGGACTGTCCTCCCCCCACCCAGAGATACAAATCCAGTAATGGGTTTAGTGGGTCAGGTGGCAGCATGGGACAGAGGGGCAGAGGACAGGATTTCATTCAACCCATGTTGACCATTTTCTGTTTTCTCCCCTGGTTACCCCAGCTGCAGTGGTACATTGCAGCTGAGTGCATGGAGGTGCACACATGGCACAGAACCGTAGTACCTTCCCTTTATTTTGCTGTTCAAGTGTGGTGCTTCTCCCAGGCCTCCACCTGGGGTCAGCCAGGAACTGAGACAACCACCACCCCACCCTGGGAAAGAAGAGCGGTCAATCAGATGCTCGATCCTCTCCCTTCCCCCTCCCAATCCACTGCAATCCATGCTTGTACCGAAACATGGGTTGCCAACTTGACAGGAGGTGAGGCATTCAATGCCTCAGACCTTCATGCCACTGGTCACATTATTATATATTGATGTGAAGGCATACTCTAGAATTACTGTGGAGATTCTTCAAACCTGGGTCAAAGAAAAGCAGTTTTTATCATGTTTTCAAGCAGGATTTAGAAAAGCATATAAAACAATTGATCATGCCTTTACTCTCAGTTAAAAAGGAGAGAAAATGTATGTAGCCTTTATGGATATTAGATCCACTTTTGACAACATCAATAGGAGTACACTCTGGAGAATTGTAACAGAGCTTGACATCCCAAAAAGACTGATAGCCATCTTAATTACATTATACAGTGAAACTTTAGCTAGAGTAAGAACATCTAGACAAGGTGAGATACAATCAAAATTGGAAAAAAGGTCAAACAAGGATGTTTGTTGGCTCCGACTCAATTTAATATATATATTCTTTGCAAAGAACTGTATTAATGTACCAGTTAGGGTTCAACTTAACATCACAAAAGTAGGGAAATGTGGCATTAGGGTTTCCAACCCTAACTCCCCACCCCCACCCACAAGCAGCAAAAGGAAAAAATATTAAGGTTTTGGCTCACCGGAGTCTTGACAAATCAGTGATGGGGTTTTCTTTGGGATTGTCAATCCTTATGCTTACCCCTTCCCCTTCCCCCCGCCCAGCCCATAGCCCCCTGTCTGAAGCACAAGATACAGCTCAAAGCCAGTGCCTCATAGTGATACACTCTTCAAAGGTAGAGCAGTATGGTTTGACACATGTTGTCAACACAATCTGATATAGCTTTCTTCATGCAGGTGTGGGCCCTGCATGAAGAAAAGAGATCACATCTGACCTTGTTTGCTCAGGGAAGGAAGTGAGCATTAGAGTTGACAACCCCATGAAAGACCCCACCACTGATTCACCAAGACTCCAGACACCCAAAACACTATTTTTTTTCCTTTTGCTGCTTGGGATGTGGGGGTGAGGAGTTAGGGTTGGAAACCCTAACACCACATTTTCCTACCTTTGTGGCATTAAGTTGAACCCTAACTGGTACATTAATGCAATTTTTTGCAAAGAATTTCCTTTCTTTTTGAAATAGTGGAATCATATCCTCATTCATTGCTGTGTGAACAGATGCGGCCACACATGGCCCTCTGGGCCCCTTCACCAAAGAAAGACTCTGTCCACCTATGGAAGTTCAGTGACAGATGTCTAGAATTCACAGGGCTGTCTGGTGAGCTTTGAAATACAGGGTCCTCTGGGTCCTACACTTCCATGTGGCTGCAGATACAGATTCACAGGGTAAAGAGTCCATCTCTCAGCCCATGCACAGGGCCCCTCTGCCACCCACAAGTGCAAAGGTGCAGGGCCTTGTATCTAGAGAAGAGCTGTCTTCACTATATGCTACCTGAGGGTGTGTGGGATATGGGGTGGTGGGTACTGAATGGGAGGTTGGGGTGGGTGGCTGGGTAAGGGGTGTGTGGGGCAGATTGGTGCGGGACCATTTTCTTTTTTACAGGTTCAAACATACAAAAAAATCAATGATGGATGGTTTTCTTTGTTTTAGGGGACTTTCTGACATTGGCAACTGGACACCTAAATGTCAGGCTACAGCTCAGTGGCACCAGGGGTGGGCACCCCAGTGCCACCATTTAAAAGTAATGGGAAGGGTGACCTGCAGGGGTGGGGTATTCAGAGAATCAGTAACAGAGATGGGCACCTGGTCTGCTTATTATACATATTAAGTTAAATAAATGTTGGGAAATGACCTGGAGGGAAGGGGAAGGGGAAGGAAGAAGCAGTACCAAGGGTTGTCACCCCAGTCCTCTTAATAAATATTGATTAGGTAGGTAAGAAAGAAAGAAAGAAAGAAAGACAGAGCAGGGGGATCCTTGGCTCACTGCTCCAATTGAAGCCAACAGTATGACTCCAGCTGCAGCCTCACATTTCAAGAAGGTCCCATTGTTCTCATACTGAGATGTGGGTGAGCAGCTCCTCTCACTAAGCTGGGCACCCAGGATTTTCAGGTGCACAGAAATATAATTTCCAGTGCAATTTCCAAAAAAAAAAATTCCAGAATTCAGCTAAATGGCTCCCATTGACATATGTTCAGGTGTTTGTTTTTTGAAAATACATAATTTTCAATGCTATTTTAGTAAAAAAACAAACAAACAAGAATGGCAGCCACCACAATCATACCCTGGTTAAAGCACTGAAAGCACTCTATACTTTCCCACCAAAAATAAATGTTCAAGCAGTAAAACAGCTCACTTACACAGATGACACCATATTAATAAGTAGAGCCCCACTGGGTTTAAGAAGAGATATAACTGTGGCAATGGAACATTTTTGTAAACTGGACCTAGAGATTAATGTAGAAAAAAATAAGGTTATGGCATTTGATGGAAAACCATTCTGGCCAAAAAAATAGACAATTAATAAGCTGACCTTCAAAGAAGTTTGGGAGTATGGTTATTTAAGAGTCATGTTTCATAAAAAATTAATTACCTCACATGAATGCAGTAAAATAAAATGCTACAATTATAACAAATGTGGCAGTAAGATTCGCTAAATCATATGCAGATTATTTATTTGTTGCACCACAAGGAACATTTGAGGCAAAAGCCAACTCTCAGCTCATATATGAGAGTAATATACGAAGCCTTTCACCAAGTCTAAAGTCACTGGAAACCAATCAAAACTATTTTCTGAAGACCACATTGCAACTACCCAAGGAACAATCCCTCTGCACCCTCAGATTGGAAGCCAATATGAAATCTTTAGATTTTTCTGGCAAAGAAAAGAGCTATAACTGAATGGCAGAAAACTCTAAATATGGAAGAAAATGGGCTACCAAATTTATGTTGGAAGGAAGCTTGTCAGGCAAAAGATCAAAGCCAAAGATTGACTAGACTAAACTAATTAAAACGAATGGAATAAAACGTGTCTGATCCAAATACACACGCTTCAATGTACAGTAAATAACTGTGTGATGGGAGATATCCTACTCTTAGATGACAATTATTTAGCCAGAGATAAATCAAAGAGGTACCCTTATAACATCCCGTGGCTCATTATCCCAACGCTCACCTGCCTGGGTAGTATTACCTGACAGGTGTAGTATCTCAACACTGTCAATCCCAGTGACATCATGCCTGATGGTGTTATGGGAGGGGGTAAGGTAGCAGATGTGACAGGTTGTTATCTTACCCTTGGTGATGCTGCAGAAAGCAGTGTCGGATCCAGAAGCTGGCAGAGCTGCCCTGTGGTGTGGAGGGCTAAACCACTGGTAGCTCAGCCAGCGTACCCTTGGAGGCTCAGGTTCTGATCAGGGCTACAGAGCTTTAGGAATTTTGACCTGTAACTATTATATTTTTACTCCGATGCCTGCTCCCCCTCAGAGTTTGTTATATTAGTTACGGGGTGTGGAGGGCAAAGCCTCTCACATGGGGGATATGGGTGGTATGGGTGGTGGAGCCCCCCTTACTAAGGTGTGTTTGTAGTAGTGGGATGCCCACCATTGTATTGTCATGTATCAGAGTCGTGTGGGATGTCTGCTTTCGGGACCGTAAACTCAGTATCTTAAGTGTTGGGATACCGAGTTTCGATCTAACAGTATATTCATCAAAGACATCTGGTCTTTCAAAACTCAAAATGTACAAAGATGCTTTGGAAACTGAAACAGGTGCCACCTAAAATACTGCTACAAAGCAGATGACAGGAAAGCCCTCGGTAAACTCCAATTAAGGATTATTATTAGATCAGGTGAATAATGGAGCTTTTGGTCCTCAGTGACTCCAATTCATGCCTCTAAATGTGATGATCTATAAAAATGTATATTCAAATCAAATCAAGTTTATTTATATGGCACCTTTCAAATACCAAGGCGCCTTACATACAATTAAAACAACTTCAATATAAAATTACATATATTAAAACAGAATAAAATTTTTATAAACAGTCAGTAAAATAGAACTAATCCCCAAAAGCATGGCTTCATAAAACAGTTTTGAGTGCCTATTTAAATCCCTCCATGGTCAGGCACTCATGTATCTGATGGGGTAGAGAATTTCAAAGGGTCGGGGCCACGTGCATAAATGTGTGGCCCCAGAAGATTTTAAGCATACCCTTGGTATCTCTAGCAGCCCCTCATCAGTCAAGTGGAGCGATTACCCCAGGCAGTAAGGAACCAGTAGCTCTTTCAGGTAGTCTGGGCCCTGTCCATGTAGGGTTTTATAAGTCAGAAGTCCAACTTTAAAGGTGATTCACCACTGAACTGGCAGCCAGTGCAGTTCGCACAGCACTGGCAAAATATGACTGGACCGAGAGGTTCCCACCAGTAACCAGGCCGCTGTGTTCTGCACCAGCTGCAGATGGTGAATATCTACCCCAGGAAGCCCTAGGTAAAGGGTATTGCAATAATCCAGGTGAGAGGACACAAAGGCATGGATCAGCATAAGAAGGTCACCGGACGGAACCAGGTGCTTAACTCTGGAGATGTTCCTCAGATGATAAAAAGAGGATTTGGCAACATCTGACACATGCGAGCGCAGTGTCAGACCCTCATCAAGAATTACCTCCAGGTTTTGCACCTGTTCAGAGGTTGGGAGTAGGAGACCCCCAAGAAAAAGTCCAGAGGGTAACCCCAACCCCAACCTCTCTATCCGGCAACCCGGATTCACCACCAACACTTCAGTCTTAGCTGAGGTCATGTTCAACCAGCTCAAAGCCATCCACTCCTAGATTTCTGTGATGCAGTTATTAAATACTGAGAGAGCTCTATTCTGATCAGGCACAAAAGAGAGGTAGAGCCGAGTATCATTGGCATAGCAATGAAACCTCAGCCCATACCTTCTTACAATGTCTCCGAGGGGTAGCATATACACTGCTAACAACATGGGGACAAAGGGGGTGAGTCAGAGGAATAAATCCCCAACACCACCCTTTGAGTTCTACTGGTGAGGAAAGATGGAAACCACCTGAGGACCATACCTGACAGGCCACAGATGAACCTCAGATGATCGAGCAGGACCCCATGGTCCACAGTGTCAAACACTGAAGAAAGATCAAGATGGACCAAAATGGAGCGATTCTTCTGATCTCTAGCCATCAGGAGATCATTGAGCACCTGAACCAGTGACATTTCAGTACTATGCCTCTTTCAAAAACCAGACTGGAGAGGCTCGTACACATCACAGATGGTCAAATGGTCCTCCAATTGTATGGCCACTACCTCCTCAATCAACTTTTCCATAAAAGGGAGGTTTGAGATTGGTCTGTAGTTCGCTTGGCAGTCTGGGTCCAAGGAAGCTTTCTTCAGGAGGGGTGTCACCACCGCCTCCTTCGGGGAGCTAGGAAACTCACCTGTTTCCAAGGAGCTCAAAACTATCCATGCTAGGACTGGGCCAAGAATTTCACCACAGCCCAAAATCAGGGTAGTCGGACCCGGATCCAAACTACAGCATGTAGGGCGCCTACTCTGAACAATCCTCATGATGTCCCTGAGCTCCCACTGGCTGAAGACACTCCAGGAAAACTGAGGAGCAGTGTCCAGATGCCGGTTTAGAGCAATGCCAGAGTGTGCCAGTAGGAGTTCTGCCCTGATGTCAGCCACCTTATTCTCAAATGCATGCTTCTAACAAAAGAAAGAGAAAAGTGGCTAGCCCCAGTATTTGACCATTTCAAGTATGAAGAGTCTAATGGATCAAAATCACACAAGTCAATGTATTTTACTGATAAATTAGTTCTGTTTTCTATGACAAGACTTGCATGCTGAACCATTTTGAAATTTGCACACTGCTGATGAACTGTGTTTCTATAGGCATGTTTACAAGGCTGCTTCACTCATGATTTCTGACCACAGCTGTGCTGCCCCAAATTCCCAGGTTGGCTGAGGTCTCTGTTTACACTGCCCCCATGTCCCATGCACTGGAGAGAGGCAGTGCATGGGACAAGAGCTATCAGCTCGAACTGGATGAAGAAGTCCAACTTAGCTGTGTACCAGAATGAGCATCGCAGCCTGTCCACACAGATGCTTAAGCCGCTTGCTCCGGAATGCGCCCATACTCTTGCACTAGTTAAAGGGAGAGGATGACTTACCACACTATGGTAAGTGTTCACATGGCCACCTTTGCACTGCTGCAAACCACATGCTCAGGTTGCAAATCTCAGTTGCAAGCTCTCGCAAATGCAACTGCCACTAGCCTAGTGTAAAAAAAAAAAATAAAATATATATCTCTATTGACAATGCTCACTGAGCGGCCCCCCACTTCCTTTCCTACTAATTCCTCCTCCCTATCTCACTCTCTTCTACCCCACCAGCTCTTCCCCACCAAAAGTTTTGCACCTTTTGTTATCTTTTACTTCGTTGGAGATTGTATTCTATTGTAACAAAATTGTAATTGAACTGTAACTTTTTTGTTTGTAAGTACTGTGTCCCTTGTACTACTGTTCTGATGTCCTCTTTGTGACGAGGTACCTTTGTAAATGAGCCTCTGGCTCAAAGGTTTCTAAACTGATGTTTAACTAAATAAATAAATGTACAACTACAGTGGGAATATCTTTCCCTTGATAAATGTGTTTGTACAACAGATGTAGAAAGAAATATCACAGAATAAAAATAACATTTTGGGCCCCCTTTGCAAGGTATTATGACATTTTGCATTTTGGGGTATGTCACAATAGATTCATAGTGAAGTTGGGTGTTTCACAGTGGAATACTGAACCAATCAGAAAGCAACTTTCACAATGCTGAAGACATCAAAATATCCTTGTGCAGCACTAAACCCAGCAGTTGAAATCAAAGAGTGCCAGTGGTATCTTCATCCAAAGTGAAGGTATGAAAGCAACAACAAATAAACTGAGGTTTGATAAACTGAATCTGCAATGGTCTAACTCAGCATATGCAATTTATCATCACATCAGGAGACAGGACTTTTATTACTCACTTGTGCCTCTGCCACCCATGAGTTACTGCCCTGACCTCTCATACTTAAAATAAACTGTATATTTCCATGCAGCCTATTGCATATCCCATAATTATCACATGGTCTAACCATCTGATAAGCATTTATCTGTTAGTTATGTCACAATGACTATCCTCAGCCTAAGAACCAATCAGACAGCATGTTTTCACAATGTAGATGGCATCACAGTAGGCTTGCCCTGCTCTGAAGCCAGCTGCTGAATTTAATGAAAAACAGTTTGATTCTTTATAAACAAAACTTACTTAAAAGGTATAACTTATAAACTGATGTTGCATAAATCAAATGCACAGTAGTTTGACTCATACAAGTTATCTCCATTTATAAGGAGGAAGCTTTTGATAACTCACTTGTGGCTGAACCACTCATGAGTTATGATCCTGCCCCCTCACTCATGAAGATAAATTGCATTTATTTTGAGTTAGGCCATTGTGTGTTCCCTGTGCAATACTGAGGACATTTGCATGAACACTGGCTAGTTACCCCTCAGAGTCCATTTGTCCCAGCAGTTCATGTCCCACTTGAAGTCATAATATTGTGCTGCAACATCACATGCTGTTGCCATGGGACTGACTGTGATGTCACAAACAGAATAGTATGACCTCAGCCAAAGAATAAACTACTGAAACAGACAAACTCTGGAGGAACAAATATACTGTTTTCATGCAAATTATCTCTGTAATGAATAAAGGGGATGCGACATACACTAGAATAGTACCCTATCCCACCTGAATGCCCCCTTTCCACTCAAATGCCCCGACATCCACCAGAATGCCCCCTGGCCTGATGTAGTGTGCCCCCAACTTAGTTCCCTTGCCATAATGGCCACCTTGGATCATGATGTGAAGGAAGGTTGCAAGTTCTAGCCCCACACCAGGAATGTGGGGTAGAATCTCATTTCTGCCACTGTAGTGCAACATGATGGGAGGTGCTGCATTCTGGAGATGCCACCTTTCAGATGAGATGTTAAAACAAGGTCCCATCTGCCTTTTCTGGTGGTTGTTCAAGTGAATGCTAAAGATCCCATGGCACTTCTCAAAAAGAGTAAGGGAATTTTCCCAGTTTCCTGGCCAAATAACCTATATTCACTAAAATATCAACAACATAATCTGGTTCAACTTCCTTTGGTTTACATCTGTATCTGCCTCCCCAGGACAAGGCTGAAAATAGGCAAACCTGCCTAGCCCTCATTTTCCAGCCAACAAAACCACAACAAAAAAATAATAATAAATGTTGGGTGACCATTCTGATAAGGGCAACAAGTTGGCGGTACATGCTGGAAGGTCTGGAAGAATTCTGGAAGGTCAGAATTTGGGAGGGGTCAGAGGCCATTCTAGTGGTTCAAGGTACCATTCCAGCAGGTCAGCGGGTACCATTCCAGTGGCTTGGGCATGCCAGCATGTCAAGCATTCTAGCAAGTCAGTGTACCTTTCTGTTGGTCAGGGTGACATTCCAGGGGTTCACGTGCCATTTTAGCAGGTGGTGGGGCTATTCTGGCAGGTTGGGTGCCATTCTGGTGGGTCATGTATCATTCTAGTGAGTCAGAGGGTGCTAATTCAGCAGGTTGTACATTCTAATTTGGGGAGGGCATGACAAATGGAAAACTGGAATAAATCCATTTTAATTCCAGGCACATTTCAGTTTTGGATCAGTTCCAGTTTTGATCCATTGAAGGTCTGTATTGCTGATAACTTGAAACCTTCCTACTCAGACTCTGAGGTTTAAATGCAACTTGGGATACATTACTTCAAATAGACAGAGTGTTAATTCTGACAATTCACTGCAGTTGTGGAGGGGAGGGCTACACTCACTGCTTGACGACCTTTGTGACAGCATGCATCTCCTGTATAGAAATCTTAGTACTGCAGTAAAGTTATAAGCTACCAAGCAGTAGAGTTCTTGCACTGTGAGTATTGAACTTTGAATTTTTTCCAAGGTACATTGGGGAAGCTAAAGATATCACATTATAGAAAAAGTGTGGATGAACTAAGGAGGTGGGTGAACCTTTTGGAAGGTTTGAAGTTTGAAATAATTCAAGGCTGCACCACCTCTCATAATTACGTGTGATAGTGGTGAGCCTGCATTTGGAAGATTTTCAAGCAGTAGAGTGTAGAGGGCCTGGGTTTGATCCCCAGAATGGCACATTTCTTTTTCTTCTCACTGCAATATATGCAGAATTAGAGAACCTGTTAGATGTCATTGCTAATGATAGTGATATTCGTTCAGCTAGGTTTGTTTGAAGTTTTATATTACTGATAACTTGAAAAGTTCTAGCTTAGACTTTATGGTCTAAATGCAGCTTGGGAAACACTACTTTAAATAGACAGACTGTTAATTATGAACATCCACACCAGCTGCATGAGTGGGGGTCTGCACTCACTGCTGGTTGTCCTATGCCACAGCATGCTTCTCATGAATAGGAAGCTCAGTACAGCAGAAGACAATGGGCTACCTAGCAGTAGATAGTAAGGGGCCTGGGTTCAATCCCCAGAGTGGAACATTTTTTTTCCTTTTCACTACAATTTATGTAGTATGAAAGAAATGTCTGGATGTTATTGCTGATGATAGTGATAAGATTTTCATCAAGGTTTGAAGTTCTAGATTGTTGATAACTTGAAAGTTCCAGCTTAGACTTTGAGGTTTAAATGCAACTTGGGAAACACTACTTTAAATAGACAGACTATTAATTATGAACATCTACCGCAGCTGTGCTGGGAGGTCTGCACTTGCTGCTGGATGTCCTTTACCACAGCATGCTTTTCCTGTACACTGC
The DNA here is from genome assembly GCA_016271365.2 of Neoceratodus forsteri. Classification (NCBI taxonomy): domain Eukaryota; kingdom Metazoa; phylum Chordata; order Ceratodontiformes; family Ceratodontidae; genus Neoceratodus; species Neoceratodus forsteri. The sequence goes on along the minus strand of JADMNL010000025.1, from coordinate 127,524,857 downwards.
TTAGTCAACAGTACAGCTACAGACTACCAAACAGTAGAGAGTCAGGGGCCTGGGTTCAGTTCCCAGAGTGGAACATTTATTTTTATTTTTCACTACAATTTGTGTAGTATGAGAGAAATTGTTAGATGTTATTGCTGATGTCAGTGAAATACTTTTATCAAGGTTTGACTTTCTATATTGCACATAACTTGAAATGCTATAGCTCAGACTTTAAGGTTTAAATGCAACTTAGGAAACATTACTTCACATAGACAGACCGTTCATTACGAAAATTCACTGCAACTAGTGAGGGGGTGTCTGCACTCAGTGCTGGATGTCCTTTGCCATAGTATGCATCTTAGTGTGGCAGTGCTACAGGCTACAAAGCAGTAACGGGTAAAGGGTTTGGGTTTGACTCCCAAAGTGGACTTGTTTTCTTTCTCACTACACTATATGTAGTATGAATTCAGTGTCATTCATGATTGTAATGATGTAATTTCAGCAAGGTTTGACATCCTATATTGTTGATAACTTGACAATTTTCAGCTCATACTTTGAGATTTAAATGCAGCTTGAGAAACATTACTTCAAATAGCCAGACTGTTCATTATGAAAATCCAGTTACACACAGGAGTGCGCACAGGGAAGTGGTACTCAAGAACCAACTCAGAATAAAATGCAATAAGGCTCTGGCACGTCACAAAACTCATAGAGAGGGATGCACATAAGTAAGTTAAATTATTTTTATTATACCTAGACACGTAGTCCGGCCAACATGTTTCGGACTGACAAACAATCCTTCTTCAAAGGCAAGGGACATAGAACAGAACCACATTTTAAAAGGACTATAACCCAGGTGCATCACATAACAAATCAATTAAGACCTCATTACAGTTGAATCACGTTCACCATTTAAAGTGCCAGTATCATGTTAAAAAGATCCATTAAAGTGCTAATAATACCTAAGCACCCCTAATATAACAACATTGAATAATTAGATGCCATATGGTTGGGGGGGGAGAAAAATGATAGGAATGACAACAAACATTGTTACCAATATAAACCATTACTAATAATACCTATTTATATACAAATAATAATAAAGACTGTCACACGATATACTAGATGCGATATAATAGCAACATTCATAAACATCTGTATTATATAACTCACAATATGGAAAAGCATCAAAATAGGTGGATTCTAAAGACTTCATGCAGGCTGCTTGAAAGTAGAACAAACTGCCAGTTTTGTTATAGTTATCTCATATTTCATAATTTTCTTAAGTAAACAATATCAGATAAAAGAAAAAGGTGCTAAATTCAACTAACACTTTCTTAGGTAAGGATACAGCTCCAACTGGGCATTGAGACCTGGACTTTTAGTTGCCCTCAAAGTTAAAATCCAAAAATTCTCTCTACTCAGTACTAAATTGTCGTAATCTCCACCCTTGGGATTACGACACACTCTGTCTATTGCCATGAAAGTGAAGGAATGAAGTCCACCACTAGCTACAGCAATGTGTACAGCAGTGGCATACGTGACATCCCTTTTCTGAATGGCTCTTAGGTGCTCACCAACTCTTGTTTTAAAACTTCTCGTAGTTTTTCCAATATAAAAAGCTTGGCTTTCACATATAGCCAGAAAGATGACTCCCTCTGTGCTACAAGTAATGAATTGTTTCATTTCAACTACATTTTCATTGTTACAACTAGAAAAATATCTTCCCTGTGAGGTGGAGACACACTGCACACATTTTTTTGCATTTAAATCAACCCTTCGGCTTCTCCAACCATGCAGTTTGCTGCTTGGTCTTAAAGTGACTGTGTGTGAGGGCATTCCTAAGTGTAGGAGCTCTTTTATAACACAGCCTTATAGGTTTTGAAAACAACTCTTTTAAATCTGATTCTGCACCCAACACATGCCAATGTTTCTTAATAATCTGCTCAAAATCTCGTGCCTGTGTGGATAATTCTATAACATAGTTAAATCTGTTTTCCCCACCGATTTCTACTATGTTGTCACCTAATAAGGCTTCTGTGTCAATGGATTTAGCCCTTCCATACACTTGCTGTATATTTCTTAGGTTGTAACCTCTCTATGTCAGTCTTTTTGTAAGAGCATCTGCACCATTCTCAACATCTTCTGAAGCAGAACAATTGCATTTAGTTCTAAGGAACTGGCTATATGGAATGTTGGATGCCACATGTGGGGGGGGTGACAGCTGTTGGCTAGAAGGATGGTATTTCCATCTACTTCTTTTCTAAAAATACTAGTTTTTAAAGTGCCACTGTTTCTCTTAACAGTTTTCAAATCTATGTAAGAAATCTGACTATAACTACTAGTGAAAGTAAACCTTAAATTCGAGTTAGTATCATGTAAGAAATTTAAAAAATTCATTCAGACTAGAGATGTCCCCCTGCCACAAAATTAAAATATCATCAATATAACATCTCCATAGCAACACTTTGTCTAGAAACTGGCTCACTGTATTACAGAAAACAACTTCTTCTTCCCATTTGCCCACATGTAAGTTTGCTATGGAGGGGGCACAAGTTGCCCCCATGGCAGTTCCTTTAATCTAAAGAAACATTTCTTGGTTAAACATAAACACATTAAATTAGAGAACACATTCAAAGTCTGTTGATGGGGCAGATGAATGTCCTGACACAGAAACCATCAATCTATTAAGATAAAATGCCACTGTGTCTAAAGCCCCCTCATGGGGGACATTCGTGTAGAGCAATTCAATATCCATTGTAACCATCAGAGTATTTTCCTGCAGCGTAAGGTCTTTAATCAAATTCAATACTTCCTTGGTATCTTTGATAAAAGAAGTCAGTTTCTGGACAAGGGGTTTTAAAGTAAAATTGTAAGATTACATTGGGGGCTTCACAGCCCGGTACCTGTGGAAAAGCGATAGCCCCTCTGTGTCAACAGTAAAAATTTTAATATGCTCTGTAAGGTTTGGGAAGGGATCATAACTCTGCCTGAGCTGCCAGCCAGCCAATCCCTTCCCACTTCCTAGTCTGCCCGCTCCATCCCTGCGCTCCTCCATATTGTGACATTTAGCCAGGGAGAGCGTGGGGACACGCCCCATACAAGTGTATGGAGCTCATTTTCTGAATTATTTTACACACTGTAGACTGCCTATTAGGAAAAATGAAAGCCACCACTCGACTAATAGGAACCTTATTAGTCAAGCAGTGGCTTTCATTTTTTTTAACAGGCAGTCTAAAGTTTGTAAAATCGTTCAGAAAATTAGTCCCATATACTTATATGGGGCACGTCCCCATGCTCTCCCTGGCTAAACATCATGATACAGAGGAGCAGGGGGCGGCGCGGGCAGACTAGGAAGTGGGAGGGGATCAGCTGGCTGGCAGCTCAGCCAGAGTTATGATCCCGTCCCAAACCTTACAGAGCATATTAAAATTTTTACTGTTGACACAGAGGGGCTATCACTGCCCCAGGGTAGTGGGCTGTGAAGCCCAAAGTCTTACTAATGGGAACTTACACCTTTACTTTAAGAAAGTATCACAAAATCTGGAGAGAGGCTTTGTAAGTGAGCCTATCCCACTCACTATCGGTCAACCAGGTGGATTGTTTAATGTTTTGTGGACCTTAGAAAGAATATACACAGTGGCCCTGGTGGGATTCGAAACCATCAAGAACTCTCTAATTTTTTTGTCAGTGTCTCCCTTTTTGAAAGCATCCATCACCAATTCATCGATCCTAAATTTAAATTCAAAAGTGGGCTCTTCCTTTAATTTTCTATAAAAGGCCAAATTATTGACTGTCTTACACTTCCTCCATGTACTTTATTTAACAAAACTACCACTCCTCCTTTGTCAGCCTGTTTTATTATCAATTCTGTATCTTGATGCAGCATGTGGATTGCCTCTCTGTCTCTCTCTCTCTCTCTATTCTTTAAGTTGTTAAATAAATGTGTATGGGAAGCACTGTATAAAAATGTCCAAGTCTTTCTCTACTAATTCTTTAAAAACAGTCACAGTAGCACATGGGGGTGGGCACCAAACAGAGGGGGTTTGAAATTTTTCCACAGCAGCACAGATATTACTACTGTTCTCAACATCTGGCATTCTTTTGTCATAAAAGGCTTTAAGATTATGTTTGCGGCAGTTCAAATTAAAGTCTACGACAGTTTGTACATAGTTAAGTGGTTTCGAGGGGGAGAAACTCAATCCCTTACTGAGGAGCTCTTTTTCATCTTCCATCATACATGTGCAGACAAATTAATGATTTGGGTGATGTTATTTTCAGGAGTGTCTTCCCTTACCTCCTCTGATAATTCCTCCCTCACGCTCCATATGTTCTCCTCCATTGATTCTTCCCTCTGTAGCATCCTAGGAACTGTCTGCCTCCATGGTGTATTCCTTCTCCTTCTTCCCTTTCTCATCCTTCTGTGCTTGCCCCGGTTTCCCACAGCCTTTCTTGGAGTCTTGGGTTTCAGGGTAGCGGTGGGGGGGGGCATATTGTATACTGTAAGGTAGATAATCTGTGTGTGGTTGGGGTTCCAAATTGGGTTGGTTCCTGGGAAAAAAACCTTCTCTATGTGCTTCCTCGCCCTCATTTTCACTAGTGTCTGTATTCATATCTCTGCTATATTCAAAAGACACATTTTTGTTCCAATTGGTTTTAAGGATACTTTTTAATTGGTTTTTACTCCACTTAAAAATAGTGCCTCTTTCAAAGTCCTCCTTGTCTCTTTGAAATTTGGTCATTTTAACTTTCTGCAGTTCCGCATCTAGTTTTAAAATACTATCTTTAAGTTGTTGATTCAGTCTCTCAAAATCGGTGTGAACTTGGAATTTTAAAACCTCCTCCTCCTGTTTCTTAATGGCTTCTCTAATTTTAAGTTATTTTTCTTTGCTATATTTGACAATAAGTTGCATCAATTTGGCACTCATCTCTAGTAAAATCATTTCCCAATCCTGCATAAATTCTTAACTCTCAGTAGCACAGGCTGGATCTTTAAGGAGTCTCAATCCTCTGGGGACTCGATTTACCTGTAGGTAAGCCTCTAAGTTCATTCTATTCCAAAACAGCCTCCTTAACTTATGTGTAAGCTTCCCTAAGTTCTGAAAAGCTTCAAGAAGTGAATAGGCTTCCTGTGGAGTCTCTCCATGACTATTCTCAGGATTTAGAAATGGGTTTGCTGCCATTGCGATTGCAATAAAGCATCCACATATGCCAGTGGGTTCACTTGAAGTTCATTACTCATAGTTGCAAATACCAACTTCGGGGTATTTTCGATAGACATTATAGCATATGGTTTCCACGCGATGAGTCTGGTAAAAAAATATTAAATGTCATACAGTTACTCTGTGTATACCATACCCTTGAGTTTTATGGGGAAAGGACACAGGAGTGGTTGTACGAAAATAGCACAAAACAACTAATAATTGCCACTATACCTGTAAAAATAATCCTTCTCCCCAACCTGTGCATGTCACTCATACACAAATCCAGTTACACAGAGGAGTGCGCATAGGGAAGTGGTACTCAAGGGGGATGGGGGGAGGGAAAGAAAAATGACAGGAATGACAACAAGCATTAATACCAATATAAACCATCATTAATAATACCTATTTATATACAAATAATATTAAAAACTGTCACACAATATACTAGATGCGATATAATAGCAAAATTCATGAACTTTGGTATTATACAATGCACAATATGGAAAAGCTTCAAAATAAGTAGATTCTAAAGACTTCATGCAGGCAGCTTGAAAGTAGAGCAAACTGCCATTTTTGTTATAGATATCGATATTGTTATAGTTACAGTATAAGAGCACTATGGGCTTTTGCCTTCTCGCTCTTGAACTTTCCTTAGTAGGAACCTTAGTATCTCATATTTCATACTTTTCTTAAGTAAACAATCTCAGATAACAGAAAAAAGGTGTTAAATCTGACTAAAGCTTTCTCAGGTAAGGATACAGCTCCAACTAGGCATTGAGACCTGGACTTTTAGTTGCCCTCAAAGTTAAAATCCAAAAATTCTCTCTACACAGTACTAAATTGTCATAATTCCCCACCCCTGGAATTACGACACACTCTGTCTATTGCCATGAAAGTGAAGGAATGAAGTTTTAAAACAAGAGTTGGTGAGCACTGAAGAGCCATTCAGAAAAGGGATGTCACGTATGCCACAGCTGCACACATTGCTGTAGCTAGTGGTGGACTTCATTCCTTCACTTTCATGGCAATAGACAGAGTGTGTCGTAATCCCAGGGGTTGGGATTATGACAACTTAATACTGTGTAGGGAGAATTTTTGGATTTTAACTTTGAGGGCAACTAAAAGTCCAGGTCTCAATGCCCAATTGGACCTGTATCCTTACCTAAGAAAGTGTTAGTTGAATTTAGCACCTTTTTTCTGTTATCTGATATTGTTTACTTAAGAAAATTATGGAATATGACATAGCTATAACAAAACCGGCAGTTTATTCTACTTTTAAGCTGCCTGCATGAAGTCTTTAGAGTCCATTTATTTTGATGCTTTTCCATATTGTGAGTTGTATAATGCATATGTTTATGAATTTTGCTATTATATCGCATCTAGTACATTGTGTGACATTTTTTAATATTATTTGCATATAAATAGGTATCATTAGTAATGGTTTATATTGGTATGAATGCGTGTTGTCATTCTTGTCATTTTCTCCCCCCCCATCCCTATGGCATCTAATTATTCAATGTTGTTATATTAGGGGTGCTTAGGTATTATTAGCACTTTAATGACTCAGTGTGGTCGAGAGGGCTAGTTGGCTGTGGCGCCACCTCCCCACCCCACCCCGATTGCAAGTGGACAAAGATGACTCGGTGTGGTGAGAGGCTAGTTGGCTACGGCCCTCCCCACCCACCCCTGACTGCAAGCGGACAAAGATGACTCGGTGCGGTCAAGAGGGCTAGTTAGCTCAGGCGCCCTCCCCACCCCACCCGCGATTGCAAGCGGACAAAATGGGACTATCTGCAGTGAACCACCGGGCTTGCTGCTTCCTTCCAGGACTCTGTTGTGCTGCTGGAATTTGAATCTTGGTGCCATTTTTTAGTCGGTGCATATGTGGAGATAGTCTCCTGCAGGGGCTCATTTTCAGTTTTCCCATATATTCCTATATTACTGACTGGTACCTTAAGACCTGTGATTTTGAATCCTGGCGCCTTTTTTTACTGAACTCGACTGTTGCCTTAAGGTCTGCTCCAGGGTTAATTTACGGCTTTCTGGCACTACAACCACAGTCGGAGCTGCAACAGATCACCATAGTAGCAGTAACTCTTTTAAATTTAACTATTATGACTGCAATTGCTATCGATGCCAAATACTTGTGCCAGGTCTGATTTAGGGCTTCTGTAATATTAAATCTGTAATTCGGAGCTGCAGTATATGCCCCAGAAGCAGGAACTGGCTCATTTAATTAATTTCTGTCCACGGATTTGCAGTTATGTGTAAGAGCAAGTACCACAGGCTGAAGTTGCAAGGTATATTGTGCTGCTGGAATGTTAGTTTAACTTTGTTAGTTTACCAAGGCATTTCGGACTAGATCTTACAGCTTATGTTTATAGTTGCAGTCCTATCAACGCTCTCTTGCTGTATCCCCTCCCCCTTTGTTCTCCTGCACAGACCAGATAAAAACCTTACCTATCCTCTGCTTTCTCCACAGATGACTCGGTGCGGTCAAGAGGGCTAGTTGGCTACAGCGCCCTCCCCCAACCCCCGATTGCAAGCGGACAAAGGTACGGGACTATCTGCAGTGAACCACCGGGCTTGCTGCTTCCTTCAAGGACTCTGTTGTGCTGCTGGAATTTGGTCCCGCCGACGCAGGGCGTCGGCTCACCACCACCCTCACCACCACCCTTGGTGAGCACTCCCTTTTATAGGGAGCTGTAACCAATCAGCCAATTTTCCCATTAGCAGCTTATATTGTTTAACCACTAGAGGCTGCTCTATTGCCTGATCTCCTGTTTCTCTGGCTGTCATTGTGCCTCCAACTGTTAGTGTCAGGATGATTACTATAATTGTTCTGCTTGCCATTTGCTCCTCCCTGCCCAGTCCCCCCCATTGTACCCTCATGTACCCCAGCCCCCCCATTTGGCTGCAGTCTGAACACTTGGCAGCTAATCTTATTCTGGGTAACCACCAGCCCCCCATGCACCTGTTATAGGGGCTTGGCAGTTAGCTCACACTCCTCTTAACTACCATGCAGGCCTGCCTTACCAAGCAACCCTGGCTGCTCCCCTAGGGGCTGTCCTTACCCAGAAACCTCAATATGTAACACCGTCATCCACCCTAGACTTTCATTACCTCCTTCAGGCTTACCTTAATGCTCATGTAATACCCATTCCCACCATCTCCACCACTTTACCACATTCCCTGATATCCCGCTACAAAAAGAGGACGTGTTCCAGGTACCCCTCCTCAAGATTCCTCCTTCTCCTCCTCCTCTTGTCTGGGAATATCCATCCTAATCCTGGACCACAGTTTGGCATGATGCTACCCCAATGTACCCTGGGCCAGTTACACATTGCCTCTCTCAATATTTGTAGCATCCTAAAAAAGTGGGACTCCTTCCTGGCCTGGGTACTTCAACATCAACCTGATGTCATTGCAGTGTGTGAAACCTGGCTCACCCCTCGGACCCCGGATTCCTCTGTATCATTGCCCGGCTTCACCCTTTACCATGCAGATCATCATGGTATGCGAGGGGGTGGCTGTGCCCTCACACTAAGGATACCTTACAAGGTCACCTACTCCACTCCCCTCATCTGGGGCTGCACACAGGCCCTCACAGTCAAGCTGGCTCTGGGAAGAGCCCAAACCCATTATACATTACAACAGTATACATTCCCCCAAGGGACCAAAAATCAGCTTTCCAAGCAGTATTGTCACATCTGGACACATTACCATCACAGTCGGAACTACTTGTGCTTGGTGATTTTAATATCAATTGGCTAAGTAAGGATGCCATCCCACACATTGATCTTGCCACAGCCCAAGATCTAACTCAATTGGTCACTTCCCCTACCCGTTTGGATCCACATACTGGATCCTCCTCCCTACTGGACCTCATCTTTTCCAATTGCCCGGGCAAGATTCTGAATGTTTCTGTCCTTCCAGACGCCCTCAGTGACCATTCTCCAGTTCTCTGCTCCTGGTCCTGTAAAATCCCTAGATCCCCTCCCAAAATAATTGTGCAACGTAAACTTAGTCCTGGTAAATTGTCACAACTAAAAACGCACCTCAGGGCCGTGGATTGGTCCTTCATTTTTAATACTGTAAACCTAGACACTGCCTTGGACTTATTTACCCGGTCCTTCAATAATATCTGTGATCTCTATGCACCATTCATGAAAAGAATGGTTAAAGGCAATCATGTACCTTGGTTCACTGAACGGCTCAAGACTTTAATGCGAACCAGAGACTCACTATGGTACCTCTCCATCGAGTCCGGCCTCCCCCAAGATAGACAGAATTATAGAATGGCCAGGAACAAGTGCACCTGGGCCATTCGTTGGGCAAAAGCAGAATACTATAAATCCACCTTAATCTCATCCTGGGGCTCTGGCCGTAAGTTTTGGAACAACATTAAGGAAATTTGAGGTAAGGTCCCCAACCTGGTCCCCTCCCAAGTCTTGTCAAATGGGTCATTGACCTCTGACCCTACTCACATTGCTGCAGCGTTCAGTGATGCCTTCTCCAATCTTAGCCATGTTCTCCCCCCGAATTTCTATGACCCACCTGCTCCTAGCTCACCCGCCCTGCACCCCAGTGCCCCCCCTTCTACCTTCGCTACATCTCTCCCATGTCAGCTGAACCATATCTTACGGCTGCCCTTAGTCATGCCTCCTCCAACGCCAACTCCCTTGACCTCAGAATTCTTCGGCCCTCCCTTAAGGAAGTCCTTGCCCCTCTCATCCACATGTTAAACCTCTCCCTCTGCCTAGGCAAATACCCTGCCATTTGGAAATCTGCCTACATCACACCCATATTTAAAGGTGGGGACCGCTCCTCTGTTAACAATTACCACCCTATCTCCATACTTCCCCCCCCCCCTCCAAGGCCTTAGAGAGGATAGTGTCGGATCAGCTCACTGACCACCTCAATAAATATGACCTACTCTGCAAACAACAACATGGTTTCCACAAAGGTCACAGCACGACTACTGCCCTGCTTGATCTAACATCTTATATCCACACTGCACTGGATAAAGGCCACATCACAAGTGCGATCTTCATTGACCTCACCAAGGCCTTTGATACCGTCCACCATTCACTACTCCAAACCTCTTTGCTCAACCTGGGTCTCTCACAGGAAGCAGTGGGATGGTTCGCTGACTATCTTACCAACCGGACCCTTCAAGTTAAACTTGGCAATACCCTATCACCTAAATCTTCTGTCCTCTCTGGGGTCCCACAAGGGTCCATTTTGGGTCCTCTCCTTTTCAGCCTCTTCCTAAACTCCCTTCCCGCATCCTGCACCTCCAACTTACTACTATATGCAGATGATGCTATCATATTCTCCTCCAGCCCTGACCCCTCCCTACTCCACCACTCCCTCCAGTCCTCCTTTAAGGCTGTTGAAAGTTGGTTCTCCTCACAACGCCTTACTATTAACTATATAAAGACCAAGTGTATGCTATTCGCACATCCACAGAATTCCAGAATTGGGCTTTTCCCACAAATACTATCAGCGTCCCAGACTCCCCTTGAATTTGTGCATTCGTTTAAATACCTGGGCATCACTTTGGATGCTGGCCTTACCTATCATGAGCATATACAACATTTATCCAAGACCCTAAATATCCGGCTAGGGCTCTTGCACCGCTATAAACATTGCCTTACCGCGAAGGCCCTTAAACTTGCTATTTCCTCCTCGGTACTCTCCCTGCTAGACTATGGTCTCCTGATTTTTGGAGGGGCTAGCTCCTCAGCCCTTGATAGTCTTAGACTCATTCTAAATAAGGGTTGTCGTCTTATATTAGGATGTGACAGACTCAACCATACCTGTGCTCTATATAAGGACATCAATTGGCTGAACCTTGACAACAGAATCAAATTCCACACTTGTGTCTTGGCAAAAAAAATTACCTTTGGCCTCTCCCCCACTGCACTCACCCCTTTAATCACTAAGGACTCAAAAGTTAAGCACACCCATAGCTCTGACACTCTTCGTTTCTCCATCCCCTCCTGTCGCACAGCTCAGTTCCAAAGATCCTTTTGTTACAGGGCTCCCTTGTGGATGAATAACCTACCCTCCTCCTTGTGTTTTGATCATAGAATTGGACACTTTAAAACGCACCTCAGGGCTCATCTTCGCTCCACAAGTGACTGCGTCTGTACGTGAATCGGTGCCACCTGTTCCGTCTACATCTGACAGTGACCTCTGGCCTGCCTCTGCAAGCAGCTCTTAATCTCCCCCCCTCCCAGGGATGTTAAGCCCAGTTTTTTTTCCCTTCAACTGCCTCAAACTGTACTAATTCTTGGTTGTTAGCCTAACTGTTCCTGTTATTAACGTAACTCTACTCTGTAACAAGTACTGTATTGATTATCTGTTCTCACTGTATTGTATATCTGTAGATATTCTATGTGACGTGGAACCTTTGTAAAGGAGTCTTTGACTCAAAGGTATTTCTGATCTCTGTAATAAATAAATAAATAAATAATGGATCTTTTTAACATGATACTGGCACTTTAAATGGTGAATGTGATTCAACTGTAATGAGGTCTTAATTGATTTGTTATATGATGCACCTGGGTTATAGTCCTTTTAAAATGTGGTTCTGTTCTATGTCCCTTGCCTTTGAAGGAGGATTGTTCATCAGTTTGAAACATGTCAGCTGACTATGTGTCTAGGTGTAATAAAAATAATTTAACTTACTTATGAGCATCCCTCTCTATGAGTTTTGTGAAGTGCCAGTTTTATTGCATTTCATTATAAAAATTCACTGCAACTGTGTGTGTGAGGGGGTCTGTGCTCAGTGCTGGTTTCCCATTGCCATGGTACACATTTCTTCTCTAGGAAGCTTAGTACAGTGGTAGAGCTATGGGCTACTAAACAGCAGATGGCAGGGGGCCTTGGTTTGATCCCCAACTGGATTTTTTTTTCTTTCTCACTACAGCTGATTGATGCTGTGTCTCAGGCTCCTTCCCCCAAGTCATTTCCCTTTCCATTGCCAGAGGAAGCATATCAGCCTTCCTCCTAGCCACATAATGAATTCATACAAACCTTCTTTGGTGCCTTTAGTACCATTGGTACTTTGATTATTGTATGTTTCAAACCATATATTATACAAAATACAACACATGCAACCATGCAGAACTCAGCTGTGTTTTCATTGTGGGGTTCTGATGACATCTGGGGCCCTCTTGCACTTCACTCTTTCTAGGTTCATATGATTTCAATGGAATCCCTAGTTGGAAACCCAGCCTTGCCGTGAGTGCTTGGCATGAATTATTCTCCATACAGTAGGTAAAAAAATGGCATGTTTCTTTTGATGCCAACACAGGGGCTTTGTGCCTGCACCAGAGTATATTATAAGTTTTCTAAGGAAACAAGATATCAGTGTCTGAAATGTGATACCATTACCATGACTTTAGCCCCTCTCCCAAGTTAAATAAAGGAGATTGACAGAAAATGTGCAAGAAAAGATGGGAAATAATTGTGGGGATAGAACCCATGACCTTCTGCTCTTACAGCCCCAGAGGAGAGCATGCTACCTATTGAATCACTTCCACTGCTACCACTGACTCTGCTTCTTGGTGCAGTGTTATGATGTTTACCATCAGAAGCATGTGGTAGCACCATCCTAATACGTTGTTTATTTATTTAGTTGTTTACTTATTTATTTCTAATGTTTCACCAGGAAAGACATACTGAGCTGCTAATAGCTCATTTCCAGATGTGTCCTGGAGGGAGGTGGAATGGGGAGAACACTAAGACAATGATACAATACTAGATAAATAAGCATCATAAATAACAATTGTGCAATTACAAGGATTGCGTAAAGAGAATACATGACAGTACATAAAGTGTCAGAGGATATCAGCATTTGCAATTACAATACAGTAAAGTGCTGGACAATAACATATGTAATGTGCAGAGCCAATAATGTGTTCAGGATGGGATCAAAGGTTGTTGATTCAAGAGGGTGGTGGAGTGAACTGAACTAGTGTAGGTGCAGAACAAAGGGAGTGCAGAGGTAGGAAGGTGGGGGGGGGACAGAAGCCCAGGGACTAGTATCAGGAGCAACTGCAGACGTGAGTAGTGAAGTCATGGAGGACAGAGGAAAGTAAGTGGTGGGAAGAGGCAGAGCAGATGGTAAGAGGGAGATAACCCCATAGTTTGGGGAAGTGGATGGAGACAGTGGCTTGACCAGCAGTGTATTCCTTGAGGGGAGAGCAAGACAGCAATACTCAAAGTTGTGTGTGGGGGGGGGTAAGAAGTGGGAGAGGGGAAGAGGGGAGAAAAGCAAGGTAGACAGGAATGGAGCCAAGCCAGTATAGATGAAGGAAGCACAATGGGTGAGGCATCTGGCCTCAAGGGAGGTGAAGGAGAGGGAGAAGTACAGAGAGTGATGGTGGATGCAGGGGAACAGCCCAGGGCAAAGTGGCAAAAGGAGTGAAAGAGGAGGTCCAGCCTGATCAGGGTGGACTTGGGAACAGCACTGTATACATGTCACCATAGTCAAAAATTGGGAGTATCATCTTTAAGATAATTTCATGATGGGTGGGAAGCAGAATGCACCCTTTATTCTTGCAAAGTGCACCAAGTTTGGGGCTCAGCTTCTTGTAGATGGAATCCACATGCACTGAGAACTCAAGGTGCTGGTACAGTCAGACCCCAGAATACTTGAATGAGGGGACATCCTCAGTTGCTGTCCCATCAAGAGTATAGAAGAAGGTGAGAGGGGTGAGCCTGGTGAACCTCCGCTTTTGTGAAAAAGGTCTTAGAGACCATTTTTCTGGCATTAAGGGACAGCTGTTTGCCAGGAACCAGTGCTGGATGTTAATAATGTCCAGTTGGAGCCTGGCCATGAGGTCAGAGGCAGAGGAGCCCGAGGCAAAGAGTACTGTGGCATGTGCATACATATGGATGGATGCAGAGGAGCAAACAGTGGAGAGATCAATTAGGAAGATGGAGAATAGTTTTGGGTCAAGAATTACCCCTTGGGGGATGCCTGAGATGATAAGGATGGGGGATACAAATTGCTCAATCAGGATAGCTTGAGACCTGCCCTGAAGGTAGGAGTGGAACCAACTGACTGAGGAGTCAGAAAGACTCACTGGCTTGAGTTTGTCCATAAAAGGGGTGGGCTACAGTGTCAAATGCTCTGGTCAAGTCAACAGAAATGGCAGCAGTGACCAGTCTCTGTTCCATACCAGATAGAATGGAGTCAGTAAGTCAGAGGAGGGAGGTGGAGTGTGACTCCTGAAAGCCAGACTAGAATGGAGTAAAGAAGGAGGATGAATCAAGGAAGGAGAGAGCTGATACAGCACAAGGTGTTCTTGGATCTTAGCTAGAGTGGGAACATGAAGATAAGGCAGTAGCTGCTAGGAGAGGTGAAATCACCCCCTTTGGGAAGGGGGATGACTGCAGCCTGTTTCCAAGTACTGACGAAGAGGTTGAGAAGGGAGATTACAAGTAGAGCAATGGCATGGCTAGCAAGACGTAGAAGTTTGGGGTCAAGACCATCAGGGCTCACATCCTTGTGGTGGTTTAGAGCCAAAAGAGCCTCAAGGGAAGTAGTGAGAGTGGTAGGAGAGAAGAAGGGGTGGCATGGGGCTAGGGAGGGAGGAAGGAGGAAGGGGAGTGGAGAAGGAGGAAAGAAGGGACTGGGCATGAGAGGTGAATAAAGAGTTGAAAGCTGAACTACCTTGAGGAGCGGGGGAGAGGATGGGGTTGGGGAGTGAAGAGGGTGTGCATAGCCTTCCAGAACTTAGAAGAGTGATTAAGGTTGTTCTGGAGCATGCATGAGAAGTATTTGGACTGGACAAGCCTTATAGTTCAGGTACAGGCATTATGAGGGATTTGGTACTTGTTAAGGTTAGCAGGGGAGCCGGATGACTTGTGGGTCCACCAGGCAAGGTCACATGCACAGAAGTAGCCTGCAACTCACCAACAGCCATGTGAGGTGGGACCTTGGACCCATTTTTTTTATAAGGTGGGCATGAAGATCGCTGGCAGACATGTATTTGGCACTGAAATAATGAAGGGCAGTGTTTATTTTGTTGTCTGTAGAGATGGGTGACCATTCAATACCACCAGGTCAGCATGGAAGGAGTACAAGTCCAGTGACCTGAAGGACCAGAGCTGAATGAATTTTGGGGGGCTTTGAGACAATGAATCTTGCCCATGCAGTAGACCATATGGTGGTCACTGAGGGCACTGGGAGGGTACCAGCATCCACAATACAGTGGGGGTGGGAAGTGAGAAACCATTCCTGAAGGGAGTGTTTTAGGGATCTGAGATTATGCTGGCTCGGGTCAGTAATTAGTTGGGTAAGTTGAAGGGGCTTAATGTTTTGGCACAATTTATTTAAAAAGGGGAAAAGTCAATTGTGGTTAAAATCACTGAGGCTGAGAGGCTCCCCCAAGGAGGAATGGGAAGAGATACTGGTGAGAAGCTCAGTAACAGAAGGTGGGGACTTGCCAGGACAGTAGTAGGCACCAGAAAAGAATATTGGAGCAATGACAGACAGGTAAAGCTTAAATAAGAACAACTCATATGCAAAGGGGGAGGTGACAGAGAGTATAGGCACAAACTGGATGCTAGAGAAGAGGTTGATTGCAACCCCCCCCCCATGTGATCCTGCTGGATAATTGTGTACCTGGGGATGGAACAGTGGTGTCATGAATCTTGAGAGAAAGCCAAGACTCTGAGATCACCAGCACATCCGGGTTGAAACTGACCATGAGCTGTTGCAACTATCAGTCTTGGGAAGGAGACTTTGGATGTTGACATGGGTCAGTCTTGGCCTTTTGGGGAGATGAGAGGGAGATGACTGGGTAAGGTCGAGATTGAACTCAATATCACCTGCCAATATTAGCAACAAGGAGCTTGAAGGAGCCTATGAGTTGGTTATGGGTAGAGGAGGGGGGACAGGAAGTGTGGGGAGGATTAGAGGGGTAAATGGAAAAGAAGCACCTCAGAGCTTCACAGTAATGCCAAGAAGAAAGAAGGAGACTGCATTCAGGATGCCAGGGGGAATGCGATAGGGTGGGGTGGCAGGAGGTAGGATGGGTGGGAGAGGAAAAAGGGAGATGAAGGGGGAAGGCAAGGATAACCAGTAGAGGGGAAGGAAGTGAAGGAAAATAGAAGAGGGAGGAGTGATGAGGTGCACCTGCAGTTTATGAGGGAGGTGAATATGGCATCCGAAATCTCATCTATAACATACCGCGAGATCTCAGTCAGCACACTATCACTTAGTAACAGTCCCAAGATGCAGTACATAAACGTTCTCATACAGCAGTACTTCTCATTCTTTCAGTCAAATACCTGTCCCCCTAACCCTTTCAAATATTTTTTTTTAATCTGTGCCTGCAGTTTATGAGGAACGGTGAATATAGCATCCGAAATCTCATCTATAACATATCATGAGATCTAGATCATCACACCATCACTTAGCAACAGTCCTGAGAAGCAGTACATAGAAGTTCTCGTATAGCAGTATGGGTAACCCCCCTGTTACCTGGGGTTACTAGAATCCCAGTAAGACCTAGTGGTAGGCAGGGAAGGCAGCTTGTGAAACTCCAGTTAAATGGATTTCACACTATCTCACTCTGTTCTCAGTCTCAGCTAAGACTGAGGGATGACATCACCATAGAACTATCGCAGCTTCATGAGCCACATTGGAATCTGCAGAAGGGAGTTAGGTTAGAATGTTGGAAATTTTTGAACAGTGAGCTGCAGCAGTTGTGTGTGAGCAGTCTTGAAGAGAGGAGCACAGCAGCCTGTGCACAGGCTCTTGGAGCCTAAAGCTCTGATACAGAGCTACCTTTTAAGGAAAGGTGTGTGTTTCCGCCAAAAGAGGAACACAGTAAGCTGTTCTTGAAGTGGTGGAGACCGCTGTTACTGGTCTCTGTGCCCCATCCCTGAGGGGATGGGGGTGGAAGGTTTGCCTGTTATTCCAGGGCAACCTCCTGGTTCCAGCTAGGAAGAAGCTGCATTATTTTCTAAGTTGTGTTGTGGCACCAGAAGCTGTCAAGATTCGCCTGTAGAGCACCTGCAACCAAAGGTGAGAGTTCTGCTCTTGTCATGGGGCCTATGTTTCACCTGAACTGTTTTAAAGTGGGATTGGACTGTTTAATCAGTGGGAGGCCTAGAGGAATAGGCTAAGCCAAAGTAAAAGTATGTTCAAGTCTAGCACAAGGGGAAAGCCAAGACATGTAGAGGAAATGTGTTATACATTTACCCTTTAATCTACATTGCCGAGCTTTCAAAAAGAGTTGTTTAATGTCCAGAGAAATGGCTGGGTATGGATTGTGGAAGCTAGAGGTGGGAGCCCCCCCCCATCTTTAGTAAGCAGGTTCACCTCTACGGATTTGCTCTGTGGCCCTTTTACTTTGCCTCAGGCACTTGGCCAGTGCTGAGGAAAGTACCCAGACATGGGCTTGAAAGGAAATTTCCCTTAAGGAGTAGAAGGCTCTAAGGTGGTTTAGGGAGCCACCAGGAAAATTTGTCCACTGCCATATGGACGGGGTTCGAGTGGCCGGCAGGGGAGCTGGGCCAGGAAAAACCCAAATAGTGTACAAGTCGGGCTGTGTACCCAAAGCATCATGCAAGTCCAGGCTGTGTGCCTGGTGGGCCCAGAGCCTGAGGGATGAAATGTTCAAGAAGTGTTCTGTTTCTCTTATCTGCATTACCAGGAATGTAGCCCCGTGGGGGTCCGTCTATGCTTTGTTTGTTCAGTTTGGATGTGAATAAAAGCCACACTTTAGAATCCCATTCCTGGTATTGGACATTACAGTTATTGCTTCCTGTGTTCGGATTTACTTGGGTGCCCCTGTGCAGAGTAGCCAAACCTAAGCCCTTGTGCCGAGTAACCTAGTCCTCGCCCAACCCAGTCCCCACCTGGTACTGCTGTCAGCTTCAACAGCATACCGCCTGTCATTTTGCAAAAAGGCAAGGGTGAGGGTCTTACAAGTACTTCTCATTCTTTCAGCCAAATACCTGTCCCCCAAACCCCTTCAAATTTTTTTTTTAATTAGATTGCATTTACTATTATCATCAGGGGCTCTGTCCCCCGCAACCCCTGTACCAATTCCCAAAACTTAACCCCACACTCCCTCTAAACTGTTTTTTTTTATTATATTCCATTTACTATCCTTGCATGACAGAATACTATGTAATTCCACATCAGAATACTACATCATTCCATCCCAAAATTCCCATCATACTATTGCAAGATTCTATACCTCTAGAGGCGTCCCTCATAAAGTGCAGCCGGGCTGTGATAGAGCTAGAAGCAACATATCAGAGGGAATGCAAGCAGCTGTCACCCTGTAACTTTGTCAGTATGGGATGGGAGAGTATGCTTCACCCTGGGAGGGAGGAAGTCAGTTTAATGGGAGGGGGAGCTAGTTTGGCAGAAGGGAAAAAAGCCTGAATTTAATAAAGTGGGGATGTAGGGCTTCCACCAGATGGGGAGAACTCTACTTTTATAACCTGGAGTGGATGTGGGCTTCACCCATTCTTTGTATTTGTTGTAGCCTTCATTTGTATTTGTATTTATCTAGTTTACGAGGAAAAACTCCATTAAGCAAGGCTCATTTGCATGGAAGTCCTGGGTAGGACAGATTGCAGTACAGCAAATGAAGTGACAGTATACAAAACAGTTCATATTATACAGAGTTAGAGATTAGTTTATAGTACAAGTCATCAGTTCTTCTCTAGTACAAGGACTAACACAACAAAAGCCTTCTGATGTAGTTGTTGCAGCATAGAAAGCAAGAACAGCATTTTAGTGTTTCGAAAGTAATACAAGGATTAATTAAGTTCTAATAGCAAACAAATTTGTCCATACAATATTGGCCAAGCAGGGTTTGGAAGTTACGGGGGCTGACAAGTGAACTCAATTTAAGTGACTCCTGGAGGGAAGGGAAGGTCCTAGCCTTCTCCCACAGGCAGAGAGGAGGAGTCACAGGGCGGGAGCAACAGATAGTGCAAGTGTTGGGCTTGGTAGGCAGAAGGCAACGTGGCCTCAGGATCTGGGAAAAGGAGGCAAGGGGACAGGTTTGAGGGTGGTCCTGATAAATGCCAGGAGCATGGGAAATAAGATGCCGGAGCTGCAGGTGCTGGTGGTGAGGGTGGGGTGGATGTGGTGGCAGTCACAGAGACATGGACCTCATCCAGACATGACTGGGACCTAAACATACTTGGGCACACCACTTGCAGAAGGGATGGGGGGGGAAGGGGAGGAGGATGACTTTTATCATCAGAGATAACATAACAATAAGCAAGGTGGAGGAAGCAGGGGATCAGGTAGAGGCTGTTTGGTTCACCCTGAAGGCTCAGGGTGGAAAACAGGTGAAGATGGGGATGGTATATAGACCCCCTGGGCAGGAGGAAGAACAGGAGGATGGCCTGGTGGCTAACCTTAAGGACCACTGTGATGGAGGAAAGGACATCACTGTAGTAATGGGGGACCTGAATATGCCAGGAGCAGATTGGGGAACCATGGTGTCCTCATCAAGCAAGGAGCAGTGTCTGTTGGACATCTTCCAGGATGCATTCCTTACCCAGCTGGTGGCAGAGCTGACAAGGGAAGGGCACATCCTGGATGTGGTCCTGTCAGATGGGGAGCTCATCAGGGACCTGGCTGTTGGACACCCACTGGCAGTAGTGACCATGCCACAGTTTGGTTCTCCCTAGAACCAGGGGGCAAGGTAGAGCACACAAGAATGACCGTGGTGGATTTCAGAGGGATGGACTTTGGAAGGATGGAGCGGATCCTGAGGGGCTATCTAGATGGGATCAGGCCAAGCATGGGCATGGAGGCACAATGGAAATTCATAAAGATAGGGCTCTTGGAGGCTACCAAGTTATGCACGGGGGAAACACATAAGGAGGGCAAAGCTAGGAAGCCGAGTTGGTGGATGAAGGAGGTCCAGGATGCAGTGAGGGAGAAAAAGGCTGCCTATAGCTGTTATAAAGGCTCTTGGGGGGCTATATCCAAGGAGAAGTATGATATGGCAGCCAGGAGGGTCGCCAGGATGGTGAGATCAGCTCAGACGGGGGTGGAGCTGAGATTGGCACATGGGATAAAAAGGGGGGAGGAGGGTTCTTTAGGTATATCAGGGAAAGAAGAAAGGGGAAGGGGCAGATCAGTTGGCTCAGGATGGGGGGTGGGTGGGTGGAAGAGGTGGGAGAGAAGGCAGAGGTACTTAATGACTTTTTTGCCTCTGTATTTACCAAGGAGGAGGGGGAGAACAGCACCGGTAGGAGAGGAGGTGGAAGATACAGTGGTCGAAGAAGGGGAGAAGGATGAAGAAATACCCAGAGGTGGGGTGTTGGATGCACTCAAGGCCCTAAGCGGGAACAAGGCACTGGGCCCCAATGGGATCCACCCCAGGGTGCTCAGGGAGCTGGCGGATACCCTGGCCACCCCCTAGCATATCTTTTTAACTCCCTCCTGCAGTCTGGGTGGGTACCTCAGGACTGGAGAATGGCCCACATTATGCCTATCCACAAGGGAGGCCCACAAGAGAAGCCGGGTAACTATAGGCCAGTTAACCTGACATCAATAGTGGGCAAAGTGATGGAGAGCATCCTGAAGGAAAGGATACAGGGGGTGCTGAGGGTTCAGGGTCACACAGACATTCACCAGCATGGCTTTGTTAATGGCAGATCATGCCAGACAAATCTGGTGGGGTTCTATGAAGGGGTGACAAAGGCGTTGGATCAGGGCAGGCCAGTGGATGTCCTCTTTCTGGACTTCAGCAGGGCTTTTGACTCTGTACCACATCATGGGCTACTGGAGAAGCTGAAGAGTATGGGTGTGGGGGAGGATGGGGAGATGGACAGCAAACTGGCTGGCAGGGCAGGTACAGAGGGTGAAGGTGGGGGGGAGGTCTCATCCTCAAGGTTAGTCATAAGTGGGGTACCACAGGTGTCGGTGCTGTGTCCACTCCTATTTAATGCCTATGTCATGGACATCAGAAATGGTATCAGGAGCAGGATGATTCTCTTTGCAGATGACTCTAAACTGTGGGCAGTGGTGGATGAGGAGGAGAAGGGAAAGTTGGACCTCCAGGAGGACCTGGAGACTCTAGGGAGGTAGTCAAGAATCTGGAAACTAAAGTTTAATGCTGCGAAATGCAGGGTTCTTCACCTGGGAGCCAAAAACCCGACTCATACGTACACCTTGGGGGGGGACATTGCAGGTTTCAAGGCGGAGAGGGACCTTGGGGTGATGGATGCCAAAATGAACAACTCAGAGCAGTGTAGAAGGGCAGTGGCACAAGCAAATAAAATGTTGGGATGCATATCCAGGGGGATAACCTCAAGGAGTAGTGAGATACTCCTTCCACTGTACAATAGTCTGGTTAGATCACACCTTGAATACTACATGCAGTTTTGGCATCCCTGCTTAATGGAGGACATTGCATTACTGAAGAGGGTACAGAGAAGAGTGACTAGGATGGTACTGGGCTAGGGGAAATGCCCTATGAGGAGCAACCAGGGCAGCTCAACCTATACTCGTTGGAGGAGAGAAGAGACAGGGGGGATGTGATAGAGGTTTTCAGGTATCTCAAGGGGGTCAATAGGGTAAGCCTTGAGGGGGTCCTACAGCTAAGGGAACAGGGTGCCACCAGGGGCCACTCCATGAAGCTGGATTGGGAGGTTGAGGGGGAAACAAGGAGGAACTACTTCACTGAGAGAGTGGTGGAGCCCTGAAATGTGTTGCCCAGAGAGCTGGTGGCTGCTACTATGGTGGAGGAGTTCAAGAAGGGCTAGGATAAGTGCAGGGGGAGGTACATCCAGGAGCCCCTCTGGGAAATAGGGGTCCTTGTGTGGGTGGGAGGGAGAGCAAAAAAATCGGTACCCGGCATAGGCACTGACCATTAAGTAGACTTGATAGACCATAGGGCCTATTCTGCTGGCTTCATAGTACGATAGTATGTTAGAGCATTCCGGGCCATAGGAGCAGCTCAGCTAAGAGCCATTTTACCAAACTTTGAAAAGTGCCTAGGGACATTGAGCATGATACAGTGCTTTCTTAGATTGTATAACCCTGAGGATCTGCAAAAGAGATTTGTGCTTGTATTATCTACTTTATCATGTAACACATTTCATTGGTGGTATTTCTGCTGATTCTGAACTATTTTATTGTCATCTGTCCTACCCAGGACCTCCTTGTAAATGAGCTTTGCTCCATGGGGCTTTTTTTCCTGATAAAATAAATAGATAACTAGAAATAGGGGGAGGCCCAAATTAATCAATGGGGGAATGCAAGCTTCACCCAGATAGCAAGGAGGTCAAAATTACACAATTGGGGGGCGGGGGGGGGGAGTGCAGGTTTCACCCAGACAGGAAGGAAACCTAAATAAACCATAGGGGGGAATGTGGCTTGCACCCAGGTAACTATATCTAAGTTGGTTGGGGGGTGGAAGTATACACTGCAATAGGCCCCTGCAACTCGGTAGAGAAGCTCAGGCAGGAGGCAGATTACCCACTAGGAAAAAAACGCATCTTTAAAGCCTTAAGGCAATAGACTAAACACAGCAGATAGGAGTAACATAACTGGAGTCCAATACAGATACCTAACTAAAGTAGTACATCCACATTAGGAATCTAGAGCGTGTACGTTCAACAGATATCTTCGATGGAAGAGAGTTGTAAAAATTGTGAGTGGGGGCCACATTTAATGATGTGAGTCATTAGTTAGAAAATGATCTGTAAAAACTGTTTATCCAATATCTGAGAAAACTAAAAATGAAGTGAACATAAATCTAAGAATGTCAGAAATACATTTTTGCCCCCCCCCCACAAAAAAAAAGAAAATCTATTTGATGAATGTTTTTGCCAACTAACAAATACTGTTGCTTTAACTGACCCTTGCAGTCATACTGTAATAACCACACAATGATGTAACTGGATTCTACCAATCAGCGTGCAGGATTTTTCTTACCCATTTTATAACCAATTTTAATGCACAGTCAGGAGTCTGATCTTGTTTTTTTAAAGTGAAAAAAGTGTGTTTGTATAATGAGCCCTTGTGTAATCCCATAACACACTCTGGGGTGTGCATTAAAGCATTTCAAAGCACTTCCTAGGGTGCAAGGCACTCGGATACACCTGCCACACAACACTCTGGGACATGCCCCGAAAGGCTTTAATACTCGCCCTGTCATGAGATATTGCGCAAATAAACCACGTACCCGTCTTTTTGGGGTATATAAAACATGGAGTAGCAGTAGTCCCACAGTGAATGGTTTTACACAGTGTAACTCACACATTCGTCACAGCACCATCCCCTAGGGTTCTAATTGCGGGGTTAGTAACAGTGTACAAAAACGAGTGGTGCGGCGGGACATGACAGTGAAAACGTCTCTTTAATTTTTATCGCAAGTATGGCAATGGCAAGCTTTAACTAGGACAGACTGAAAACAACAGAAAGCCCGCGAGAGCAATATTCATTTATTTTCACATAATAATTCCACTCACCTCATTTATTGGTTCCAACTGTCCTTTTAGAGATCCGGGTTTAGGCAAAGGAAGGACGACAAAAAAAAGAAAAATAGTTTAGTGAGGTAGACACAGTTCACAAGTTATAACAAGCAGATTGCTCTACATTATATGGCTATAAATTGTGTTAGTTCTGCAATCTGGAAGTTTCAGTCGTATCAGTTTGTTAAGGGGGAAAAAAGAACAGCGTTCCTTAAGGGATGCACGGTTTTTAAACAACACTACTTGTTTTTGTTCCTAAGACATTTATTTTCTTGATAGATTCCCTTCTATGCAGGGAAACACATTCGTTTTGAGAGTCGGACAGGACAATCGTTTCACATATAAATTCCACTACTACGCCTGATACTTTATGCAGTTTTACTGCCCAGTATTAATGTATATTATTACAAGTTATCGATGTGTAGATTCCAGTACTACAGATTATAGTTAATGCAGTATTATTAAACACTACTGCAGATTATCAATGTCTGAATTCAAATATTACATGTTATAGATTATGCAGTATTATTAAACATTATTGCAGATTATCGATATATAAATTCCAGATGATAGATTATGCAGTATTATTAAACATTGTTGCAGATTATCATGTAGATTCCAATGCTAGAGATTATAGATTATGCAGTATTAGTAAAATAGCATTGCAGATTGTCGATATATCCATTCCAGTACTAAAGATTATAGATTAAGCAGTATTATCAAACATGATTGCAGATTATCAATGTATTTATTCCAGTATTATATATTAGACATTACGCATTAAGTATTAGTGCAGATTATAGATGTAGCGGTTCCAGTATTACATATTATGTAGTATGAACAGAAACGTTATTATAAATCGCAGTATTACAGTTCATATATGATACAGTATCGCTGCCTTTTATTTTGTACATTACTGCGGATTATGGCTGTATATATTGCATCATGTCTATCATGAATCCTGGTATGACAACAAAGTCCCACTTTTACAGGCTTTATGATTGCAGTGCCCCAATCTCGTTCTGTAAACAGTGCATATAGTTGAGGTCGACGGGGCGAGATCCAACACACCACAATAACAATCACCACCGTCACAACCATACACTACTGTGCACAAAGTGTCAGTTGAAAATGCCTCCAACAATGCATCAGATCAAGTGGATGGATTACTTTGAGTGAGTGAGTGAGTGAGTGTGTGAATCTAACAGGAAAGTCGCTGCCCATAGTCAGTCATTGAGGCTCACTAGTAACTGGTCTCCCGTTTTAGCAGCTGGGAGAGGCAGTGATCGATCACCGATGAGGAGCCCCCTCAGTCACTGGTAGCCAGGTGCCCTTAGCTGTGCAGCCCCGAGACGAACGGTGGCTCTGCAATTAGCTGGAGCCGTAGCCATGGCAACTGTCACTGGGACTCGGCTGACGCAGCCTTCTCCCCTCCATCTATCCATCCCGAAATGAACGAAACCCGAGCCAAACAAACATGGTCCTGCTGCTGATGTTGAAGCTGGGAGCAGCTGTTGCGCCGAGTCCCGCGGCTGTAGAGTCTGCAGACTAGCTTAGTCCTTTGGGGGACCTTGTCGGGATACCCTGAGGCACCGACTGACATTCACTGAACCGGACACAGATGCCTTGTTTACTACGGAGCAAGCCCCGCAGCTCGATTGAAACGTAGCACTAGTCAGTTTATGTGCGTGTTTGCAAATTGCATAAGAACCGGTGCTTGGAAGCAACTCTTTCTGCTAGTCGTTTTAAAGTTATTTGCCTTTATCAGCCTTCTCCCTCTGTTGCACTCTTTGCAAAAAATACAGAAGTCAACATCAGCACCAGCAGCAGCGCTACAGGTACCGTGTCCCCCCCAGAGCTCATCACGACGCGGCGCAGCATTCTAATATATTCTTTATGCATCTAGCTGATTTCTCTGAAGTTTCCTTACTAGGATTTTTGGTTAAGCAGTTACTGAATAAAAATGAACACTGGCAGGCAGCAACTTGCCCTACTCAACCACATCTTTGACAGCCCTCCCTGTGCACAGCTCCCCTCCCGACGTCTCACAACCTACCTGTATATACGCCATCTTCAGCGAGTCTCACACGAGTTCCCAGCTCAGCCTGAGCATGGCGGCTCCTCGTCCCACTTTGCCCTCAAAAAAAAAAAAAAAAAAAGACGTGACTTGTTTGAGTGATTTATCACTGACCATCCCCCTCCTCACTGGCTCTGGTTACTCGATTTCTAGAGCTCCATCATCTTTTTCCCCAAAAAGATGGTTTTTTTCTGTTTCTATCTAATCTAATCCAGTTTTCCAACCGAATTGGAAGATATGTGCTTCCACAAAAATATTCATGTCCTTCTCTTTTGGTCATCAGCATTTTAGCCTTGGGGAAGTCCCAGAGCTGCTCATTGGCCGAGTGTGGTAACCAGAACACAATCTCCCCCTTTCCCTTCCAGATGGATGTGATAGTTGCAGGAGTTGCATCCCTTGCTGAGGTCTTCAGCTGGAAGTGTTTGTGGATACATTCTTGGGAAACATTGCTTGTGTCTGCGTCATGAGAGAGGGAGAGGGAGGGAGGGAGAAAGGGAGAGAAGCAGCAAGTAGTTTATTCCTCTTGCACCCACAATGGCTTCAGAGTACAGTTAGACAGTGCCATTAAGCCAATAACACCTGTAGCAAAGATGCACACAGACTTCAGCATATGGGATTTGCAAACATCTGCAGATTAGCTGACGTCCGGACAAAATAGTATTATTTATACAGCGGCTTTTATACAATGTATCACACAAGGTATGGTATACCACAGATATGCCAATATCTGCAAATGTATGATAGCCACATCACACAGTCTGCAGATATGCCGTGCCCAAGTACGCAGACGTCAAGGTGTATGTGATGCCCTGGTGTACAAACATCTGCAGATGTGGGTTGCCCCAAAATGCAGACTTGGGTATTAAGCGATGCTCCCCAAAATTATTTGCTTTTACTTTAATCAAAAAAGAAAATCTGTAAATAACACAGTTAGTGCTGGGCGGTCATAGAGGTAAATCTGTGTTTATCTCTATCAATATTCCCCCAATTGGTTTCCAGCCCCGCTCATTTATTGTACACCACAAGCCGCTATGTAAACGTCAGGGTATGCCTTTATAATTGTATTAGACTGCAATAACATTTTTGATGTGCTACATAAAGGCCATAGTGAGTATATGTGGAAAGTGAGTCCAGAGGCAAGAAACTGCAGGTGCAACAGGTCTGCCCTATAAAGGTAAAACAGCAACCCCATATGTGTGTAATGTGCCATTGCAGAAAACTTCGCAGTCTTGTCTTAGTACTGTATGGTGCATTACGGTAATGGTTCAGTATTGCTGTGTGTATGGAAATTCATCACTTCCAGATGCTTTTGTACCACAGTAGGGATGTCAGAAAACTGTTGTATCATAGTACCTGTGTCACTAATGTGGTACAACAGCACATAACCCGAGTCTACTAAGATTCCTCCTAATATAAATATATAATCAAGACTGGAAAAACACTCCCGGTAAACTGTTTGTTAAAAGATGAACCACAAAAAATGTTGGCAGCTCATGTAGTTATTACTTGTCACATTAACTGTTTTTTTTTTATCTTATCCTGTTGTGTGCTGTTTTCTGTTTATCTGACTGCTGTTCAAGATAGTTAGAAAAACGGTAAATAAAATAAAACAAATATGTACCATGTAAAATAATGAACCATAACCACACACAAGGTTAATGTTTCAGTCTGCGGGTGAGATGACATCACAGAGACCTCTTGAGCTTTGTTCTTTAGGTCTATGATGTCATCAGAACCCCTTAATGGAAATACAGCCTTGTTGTGTATGGTTGCCTATACATTATTCAATATGTAATATATGTACTATATGGGTGGTCCATTTTTTCCCATAGGGAATCACTGACATTAAAAACTCACAATACCATCCATCACATTTTGACATCAACAATTCATAATGCTGCATGTTAATGCAAGTGATGAGACCAGCTTACTGTTGTAAGTGCAGTCTCGCATGCATTCTTAGGGTATGAGAACTGCAAGCTGAAAGTGAGCATTAGTAATTTATTTATTTTATTTAATTATTTATGTATTTATTCATTCTCTGATTACAATACCTTTGAGCACATAACAGCTCTTTTACAAAGGTTCCACATCAGTGGGAAGGGTGACAGACATACAATGGATGTATTACATAAAATATTGACAATAAAGTATTTAAAATGACAATATGACATTAAAATTGCAACTAAAAGTAAAACTATGAAGTGGTAGGAAATCAACAATAACCTAATAAAAGGAGGCAGCCCAAGGTGCTTTGTCAAGTAGGTATAGTTAGATTTGGGTGAACAAAAGTTCAGGTAAGTGAAGATAAACAGTGGAAAGAAGGTGGAGGGTGAGAGGAGTGAGGTGAAAGAAGGATCGGGGAAGGAGGCAGGAAATAGTGCAGAGCCGTTAGGGTAAAAGTGGTCATTCGCAGAGAAAAGGGGAGAAGTAGGTACACAAAGATGTGTCACTACTGCTGAGGTAGTGTCATAGAAACATAGAAACATAGACTTTGACAGCAGATAAAGACCACTTGGCCCATCTAGTCTGCCCATTTCCCTACCTACAGGATAGGCCGCAGAGCCTAGTTAACCAACAGCCTATTTCATCCTACCCCCCCACAAGAATTGCCTTATGTCTATCCCATGCATTCTTGAATTCTCCCACAGTTTTAGACCCCACAACCTCCTCAGGAAGGCAGTTCCATGCATCCACTACTCTCTGTGAAATAATACTTCCTCACATTGCCCCTGAACTGCCTCCCCCTTCTTTAAATTGTGTCCCCTTGTTCTTGCACGTCTCTTTTTCTGAAAGATGCTACCCTCTTGGACTTTGTTGATTCCACTGAGGTACTTAAAAGTTTCTATCTTTATCTCTTCTTTCCTCAAGGGTATACATATTAGCTCCTTTAGTCTCTCCTCATACGGCTTCTCTTGCAGACCCTGCACCATTTTAGTTGCCCTCCTCTGACTGCCTCTATCCTGTCTATGTCCTTGCGAGATGGGGTCTCCAGAACTGGATGCAGTACTCCAGATGGGGTCTCACCAACTGTCTGTACAGAGGATAACAACTTGCTTTTCTGCTGCTGATGCCTCTCCCTATGCATCCCAGTATACCCCTAGCTCTCCCTACTGCCTTCTCACATTGCTTGCTAACCTTAAGGTCATCTGATATGATTACCCCCAGGTCCCTTTCCTTTATTGTTGTTGTTACTACCCCTCCCATTGTGTATTCTTCCCCTGGGTTCTTGTTTCCCAGGTGCATTATTTTGCACTTCTTTGCATTGAATCCTAGCTGCCATACTTCTGACCATTCCTCCAACCTTGCCAAGTCCCTTCTCATCCTTTCCACGCCTCCTTGTGTATCAACCCTGTTGCAGATCTTTGTGTCATCTGCAAAGAGGCATACTTTTCTTCAGTCCTCTGTAATGTCACTTATGAAGACATTAAAAGGACTGGACCAATACTGAACCCTGCGGTACCTCACTAGTAACCCTCTTTCTTCAGAGTGGACTCCATTTACAATTACCTTCTGTGTCCTGTTGTCCAGCCAATGTTTTACCAGGCTACCACCCTGGGACCCACTCCCAGGCTGGTTAATTTGACTATTAATCTTTGTGTGGGACTGTGTCAAATGCCTTCTAAAGTCTAGGTAGACCATGTCCACAGCCCTCCCTGGTCTACTACTTTGGTCACCCAGTCAAAGAAATCTATTAGATTCATCTGACATGACCTTCCTGCTGTGAACCCATGCTGCCTTGGGTCCTGTGCCCCACTGGCCTCTAGATACTCAACTATTCTTTCCTCCAGAGTGATTCCATCACTTTCCCTATCACAGAGGTCAAACTGACAGGTCTGTAGTTTCCTGCCTCTGTCTTGGTCCCACTTTTGTGAAAGGGAATCACATCCACCTTCCTCCAGTCCCTCGGGTACCGCACCATCCTCCCATGATTTATTAAAAAGAGTAGCCAGTGGTTTCACTAGTTCCCCCTTAATTCTTTTAGAATTCTGGGTGAATTCCATCAGGCCCCATTGCTTTGTCCACCTTCAGTTTTAGGAGTTCTTGCAGAACCCTTTCTTCTGTGAAAGGGCTGGGGTCGACCCCTATCAAGAATGCTTCTGTTAATTGGATTAGGCACTTCCCCCTCCTCTTTTGTGAATACTGAGCAGAAATATTCATTCAGTATCCCTGCTTTTTCACTGTCCCCCTCTGCCCAACCACTGTTCATTCTATTCAGCCTCACTATCCCTCCCTTTGTCTTTCTACGCTCGCTGATGTACCTATAAAAGGTTTCATCCCCCTTCTTAACCGAGTTGGCTATCTTTTCCTCAGTTTGGGCCTTTGCTATTCTGACTTCCCTCCCTGCTTCCTTCTGCCTTAACTGTTACAGCTCTCTTCCTTCTGCCTTAACTGTTACAGCTCTCTGTCCTGCTCCTTCTGTGTTTTCTTATACTTCCAGAATGCTATCTTTTTCTTCCTAACTTTCACAGCCACCTCTTTTGAGAACCATAGTGGCTTTTTCTTTCGTTTTGATTTATTTGCTTCACACAAAGGTTTGTTGCCTCTGTGATGGCAGTTTTGATGATTCCCCATTGTTGTGCCACACCTCCTTCTTGCCTGTTTGCTAGTGCTTTTCTGAGGCACTCTCCCATCTTGCCAAAGTCAGCCCTCCTGAAGTCCAGTACCCTCACTTTTGTATGGCTTGACTCTGTAGCTGAGTTTAACGTGAACCACACTGTTTGATGGTCACTTGTTCCAAGATGGCAACCCACTTCTAAAACTGAGATCCTCTCACTGCCCCCATTTGAGAGTACGAGGTCTAAGATTGCTCCCTCATGAGTGGGTTCCGAAACTAGCTGTTTGAGGCCTGCCACCTGTAGGACATCCAGAATGGCCCTGCTCTTGGATGTGGCTTGAGCAAATGTGCTCCAGTTAACATCTGGCATATTCAGGTCTCCCATCAACAGTATCTCTCCTTTCTCTGCCATTCTAAGAATGCCTTCTATCATATCCTGAGGGTCTGTACACAACCTCTGTGTGGATTGTGGTGCCCTTTCCAGTCTCCAAGGTGATCCACAGTGCCTCCTCTCCTCCCTGTTTACTCTTTTGTTCAGTTGCTTTTATCTCTTCCTTTACATAGAGAGCTACTCCTCCCCCTCTTCTCCCCTGCCTGTCTCTCCTGTAGGTTATGTACCCTGGTATGTTAACATCCCATTCATGGTTTTCTGTGTACCATGTTTCTGTAGCTGCTCGATGTCAGGCATCCCTCTTCCATCAGGCCACCAGCTCAGGGGCTTGTTGCCCGAACTCTGAGCATTGATGCGCATTACCCTCCATTTCCTGATGGCCTTACTCCTTTTGCCCCATCTCTGTCCTTCTTGCCTCTGTCACTTTCTCCATTTACCCCTGCCCTTCTCCCTATCAACACCTCCATGTTGGTATTTACTGCACTTACTATCATGATTTTTTTGGGGGGGCTAGGATTTCCCTGCTCCTTTCCAGTGCCTCCCCCCTTGGCTAGTTTAAATGCTTGACAATGAAGCATTTAAACCTATCACCTAGGATTCTGGTTCCCCTCCTGGACATGCCAGTATAGGCTTGCATCACTCCAGCTGGACCCCCAATCCCTGAGCTCCACACCAGTTTTTCAACCACTGATTGAATCCCCGTGTGGAACACCCTAGCCTCTCCTATGCCATAGATGGGCAGCACCTCCAAGAAGGTTACTGTGTCTAAGACCCCTTCCCAATTCCACAAACTCTTCCTGCACTTCTCTAATCCCTTTCTTAGCCAGGTCATTTGTTCCTAGGTGGACAATGACATCCAGCTCCCTCCCCTGTGCAGCTACTCCAGCAATCCTGAGGATTCGCTCCCTGTCCCTCCAAGCCATGGCACCAGGCAGACACCTTACCTCCCTCTCCTTCCTCCCCATTCTACCTTCCTAACAATGGAGTCCCCACCAGGGTTGTTTCCTTCCCCTGCGGGTCCCTGCCACCCTCCTGTGGGTCTCCTTTGTGGAGGTTCCCAACATCCTCCTTGGTCTCCCTGCGGTGCCTCCATAGAGGAACCACATTTTGCCAGAATGGCATAGGGAATTGTGGAGAGTACAACTGGAGGGATGCACCTCTGTTCCACCACCTCACCCTGCCTGAGCCCACTGTGGTCCAACCGTCCTCTTTCTTGGCAACCTCTGAGGCAACGGCAGTGGCACTGGTGGTCCTTGATGGAAGAGGAGGTTCCACAAATCCTGGCCAACTCAGCCTGGAGATGAGCAACCTCCTCCCTCAGCCCAGAGAGGTGCCTGCAGATGGGACAACACTGCATCCTTCAGACGTCTCCCGGAAGACTGCTGCTCCACAGCCACTGCACTGCACCCTCCCATCATGTCTTATTTCTAGCCCCTTAACTGTTTGCAATCCTTACTCTTTCCTCTGTTTTTTTCTTCTCTCCTTACTTCCTGCCTGTGTGCCCTTTAAGCTCCTGATTGTCCTGTTCTGAGACAAGAATATCCTATATTTCTCAGTAGACCCCTTACTTGCTCAGAGGCAGACCTCCAGCAGCTAGAGGGGGCCAGAGAGCTACTCTTGCCCTTCTAGGATGGTGGGTCTTTGGTGGCTCTGTGATCACTCACTTCCTGCTCCCAAACAAGAAGTTCCTGTTGTCAGTCAAATCCTGTGCCTATAAAAGTAGAACTAGCTTTGGGTGGGAAGGTGGAGCAGAGGGAAAGAGGGCAAGTCAGTTGAAACAGTCACAGGAACTGTTAGCTGTAAGATGCTGATGAAGAGTGCCTTTAAATGGTCCCAATTTTGGTAAGGAAGAGATATCTGTGGGCAGCGCACTAAACCATAGTGGTGTTCTATATGCAAATGATTGTTGCCCTTGTGTAGTCCAGCATCTTGGGATAGAGGAAAGTTGGTTGACTGAGCTGCACATGTGCTGGGAGGTGCAAGATGGGTTTAATAAGTTTGTAACACCAGAAGGCAGAAGGATGAGAAGTGCCTTTTTAGTTAGCAAGCAGGTAATACCCTATAAATGCTAGTCACCCATATTATTATATATTATTGATTGAGCTCATTCTATAATACATTAAATACTTAAAAATCCTTACTCAAACATGTCCATTTCCAGAGCAGCTGCATGTGATCAATAATATATTTAAGCAATAAGGCACAACAGGGTGTGTGTTACTGTGGAATAACGTCACTCCTGGGGTGGGTTGATGCACGAGGTGAAGCTGAATGCTTCCTCCACCCCAGGAGTAACATTATTACCCAATAACACACTCCCTGGGGTGCCTTATTGCTATTATACAATGGCTCATTTGAAAAAAAATTATATTAAAAAGTTTTAAAACATTTTTATTTTTTAATGAGATTTTAATTTGTTTTTGTGCTGAAGGCATATATTGCAAGTATGGAGAAAATGTAGTTTGGTAGGTAGTGCTGCTGCTTCATGCTTCTCTCCCACCATACTCTTTCTGTGTAAGCTTGTGTTCTGTCTCTCCCCTTCCACATCTCAGACATACGTAGACACGTAGACATATAGGTTTCTTGGTGGCCATGTTCTTTAGTTCAGCTGATTTTTTAGTTCAGCTGCTTTTGGCTATGGTTTTGCTGCATGCTTTTAGTCATTTTTGCGTGAGTGAGTGAATGAGCTAGAAGTGAGGACCAACCGAGTGCGCTTGCTCAGGTACAAGAGTGAACACCAGTGAAAAGTATGAAGACTGTGTCACTGAGTGTCCATTTGCTCTGTGTAGAACAGAATGTGAATTTCATGTTTTTGTTACCATTTTCTGTTCTTTCGGTACTAACTGGGTATGGGCAATTGAGGGAACCAGCTTCAGTGAAGAGCATGACCAGCAGTTACGGTCTGTGTGGTTCAGTGAAGCTGCTCACTTTGGGGGGGGGGGGGAGAAATGGCCATGAAAATGCTATTACTTTTGTGTGGTCCACTCTTGTGTTTGCTGTGAATCCCCCCACCCTCATTGTCTCAAGAATGGAAACAGCTGTATGTGTCTTGGGAGGGCACTTGTGGCTATAGCTGTTTGCAGCGGTGATCCAGAGCGATGGTAACTTGTGGCCGAGAGGCATAATTTCATTCAGTGTAATGTGGTCATGTGTGTGCCTGGACTTCATACAGTGATGTTGTTGTGTAATAACATCACTGTTGCAGGCACATACTGACCAGGAAATGTTATTGCCGTTGTACAATAAATATTTTAAAAACCTTACCCAAACATGTCCATTTCCAGGGCAGCTGCATGTGACACACTCTTGACACAATATGAAAGGAGCATTCTGACTGGCTGGGAGTGCTCCCTCAATCTATGGTATCATTCAATGGGCAGAAACAACCAGGTTACAAGTTGTGCTTGTGCAACATAATTGATAATCAGGAAGTTAGTTGTATGACTGAGTGTTTGTCTGTTACTCATGGATGCTTTACTTGTTCACACTCTCTGCCCCCTATGGGACTACCACCCTGTAGGGGTACTGTGAAGGCAAAGGAACTCTATCAAGGAGAGTTCCACCCCAATAAGTGCTGTGGGAACATAATTCCCTTAGGCTAAATTCCCTTAGTAAGGCACCCAAAGGACAGAAGTGAGCTACTGGAGGAGGTGGAGAGGAGGGCAGAAGCGAAGAAACAATGCTTCTAAATGAGGCTGGAGGAAGTTGGTTTAAATAGTTAATGAAGGGGGGGGGGTCTGGCTGGTTGTTCTGCCCATAGAACTGCAGGCATAGCCTTTTAATCAAATGGGTGTATGCTACCAGTTGAAGAGTTGTGCTTGTGTAACATTATTGATAGTCAGAAGGTTAGTGGTATGACTGTTTGACTGTTATAAGTGGATGCCTAGGCCATTTACATGCTTTGTCCTCTGTGGGACTACCACTCTGTCAGGGTATCATGAAGGCAAAGGAATTCTACTGAGGAGGGTTCTACCTCTTCAGATGCCATGGAAACATAATTCCTTTAGGCTAAAGGTACCAAAAGAATGGTGAGCCACTGCACAGTGACACCACAACAGCGAAACCTGAAAAAAGACCTTTACAGTGAAAGTCACTGTAATGGTCTGGGTTT
Source organism: Neoceratodus forsteri (assembly GCA_016271365.2). Classification (NCBI taxonomy): domain Eukaryota; kingdom Metazoa; phylum Chordata; order Ceratodontiformes; family Ceratodontidae; genus Neoceratodus; species Neoceratodus forsteri. The sequence goes on along the minus strand of JADMNL010000025.1, from coordinate 127,490,051 downwards.
CACTGATGCAGCATCTCCCAGTGTTCTGCCCCTTCCCTGAAACAACTCTGACCTGGAGTTGATAATATGTAATTCCTGGGGGTGCGGAGGGCACAGGGGCCCAGCCCCCCATAAAAAACACTTTGTTTCCGGACAGCAGAATACCACGTGTCGCCATTGCGCCATCGCTGTAGGGGATGTCATCAGCTTTGCTGTCGACAAACAGTGTTGCTTCCCCAAAAGAAGGCACCCAGAAAACACTAAAAAAACAGCTCCTGCAAACACAGACTGATTGATTAATGACAGACAGTTGAATCTTGTGATGACTGGTAGCAGATAGATGCATGATTTCCAGAGGAGACAGGGAACAGCAGCATTGTGGGATGACAAAAGGGAGTCATCATCCAACCTCAACTGACAGCAGAATCCTACCACTAGGGTAAGTGCTATAATTAATAAATATACTACATAAGGCCTTCAGCACTCAGGATAAAAAACCATGTGAAGGAAATCACTGGAGATACATATGACCTCACCACCATCCCTCCTGGCATGGGTAATTATTATTATGACAGTTCTACTTGCTTATTTGGAATTCAGTTCAGGGAAGTTTTGGAGGGATAACTCTCATGCTATCCCTCTAATGAGATAACACTGTGGGGTGTCGCAAGTCAATCTTTGCAGCTAAAATAATTTCCCCTATGAAGTAGACCTACCCCTCACAGTAAGGAATGAGGAGAGATGCAATTTCTTAAAGGCTAGCACCAAATTTCTTGACCATGAGGAGGCTTAACCTTGAATGAAAACTAAAGGAAGGGGATGATTTGTTTATTTATTTATTTATTTCATTTTGGCAACCAGGTGAGCCCACTGAGACCATGCAGTCCCTTTTTCATGGGCAACCTGGTACATAATGAGACTAGGTGGGCCTTAGGCAGACACAGGAAGAATAGATTTCAGGGATTCTTCCAATGTGGTATGGATAGCTAAAGGATCCCCTGTGGACTTAAGGCTTTACCCTCAGACAGCTAAAGTCTGAAATACAATACCACGAGGTTCTGTTGACTATAGATCTGCACAGCTAAAACTTCCCCCGGAGCACTGGACCTTAACACCCGGTGGGACTGCAGGGAAGCACTGCCAGAGGCTGAAGGACAGCTGCTAAAAGGAATGGCTAATATGACTAAGATTGATTGAATTAATAATAACTGCTAAAAGGAATAGTTGATAGTGATGGACAGAATGACTTAAAAGGTACTGAAGATATGAATGCATATCAAAGGGCAGTCATAGGTAAAACTCAGTAACAAGCTGGAAAAGTTAGAAGCTGTATTAAACTAAGACTGAAGTGACAGATGCTGAACCAGACTGACTGAATAAGAATAATGTAACTGATTGAGTTGAAGTGGGAACAGCTGCCTGGCCAGGAAGCCAGATGAATGTATTTTAGGAGGAATACTGTAGAACTAAGATTAGGGTTGCAAGTGACTTAGTATGGACAGCAGGTAAAACACACTAAGAAAATACAAGTTAATACATAGGATGACACAGGTAGGACATACTGTAGAAACTAGGCAGCACACCAAGAACCAAAACAGAAAAAGGAAACACAGGAGTTACATGAGGACAGGAGTACAGCATAAGTGGCAGACAGAAAGAAAAGAAGGAACCACAGTGTTACAGCCAGAAAGGCAGAAAGACTACATGCTAAGCTAGAAAGCCACTGAGGGCACAAACCAAACGGAAAGCTCAAAACCAATGAGGAAGCAGCAGCCCCAAAAGCAATGAGGAAAGCAGCAGTAAACACACTGAGAAAGGGATGGCAGCCAGAAACCTAGCAGAGCCTCCAGCTACAGCAAAGAAACAGTGCTTTTAAATGAGGCTGGAGGAAGTTGGTTTAAATAGCACAAAAAAAACCCCAGGGCGGTGGTTGGTTGCTCCACCCACAGAAATGCAGTCATAGTCATTTAATTCTGATTCCATATCAGTAGCATTATGAGACGGTATGTTTAGTTCCATACATTATAAAACTAACAAATAGAGAAACCATCACTTGCCCCATTTACATGCACAGCATAACTGCATTACTAAGGTATTGGTTTGAGTTTCGGGTACATGCAAACACTTCAACTAAGGACTAGGAAATCAAATCAGAATCCAGTTGGAGTGCATTGATATAAGAACATGTATTAATGTTTAGACTCTTGCAAATTTGTTTGAGCTCTGTTTCTGTCCTAGCCACAGGTACAGAGAATACATAGCCCTCATGTGAAGGGTTTGCATGCACCCATCATTTGACTACTAACAGTAGCAGTTTATTGATCGAGCATATGGATCTTTACAAGATAAAATAACATAATAAATTCCCTATATATTCTTCAATACAGAGAATTGAAAATAGTCATAGAATACATATTAGGCATCAACAAGGTTTAAGCACATTTCAGATATTTGGTAAATGAATACTATCCTATATGTACCATATGTTATATTGCAGTTTCACAATTTTTTTTTAAATTTTCAATATTGCACTGAAAAAATTAGCTACTCTGTTAATCGTCCATTCATCCTCAGGTACTACGATTACTAGGTAATTGATAACTCAGTAGCTGAGTTGTATAGTGCATGAAGACAGGGAATGCTACAGCAGTATTTAACCTTTGCCCTGTGTATTTCCAATCAAAAAACAACTGATTGCAGTGAGTTGATTATGCTTAAATTATAAGATGGGTAGGGAAATTACTGTGTCCTGATTGGTCAGCAGCTGTGCGATGTCAGGGCAATGCCACTGGTTAAAAAAGTACTGATAATCAGGAGACAGCACACAAACGCTTCAATGACTTTTGTAAACAAAGTTCTTAACTGCCATTACAAACATGGCCGCCATCGTTACTCCCACTAAAAAAGCCAGCTAGGCCCTAAGAAGGAAACTCCCTCAAAATACTGAAAAAAAAAAATAAATGTCTTTTCCCTTTATAATTCCTTTTTTACAAACATGCCCAATGAAAAAATGAAGTACTACTTATAGCTATACTTTTTGTAGATTATTTCCTGACCATCAAAAATCCCCTACCTATCCTATTTACCAGCTGCAACCATGGTGTGAGCACCTGACACTACCAGCCATCTCTTCATACTATCAGGCACACAAACCATACACAAGTGTAGCAGTGGGTCTGGCAGTACCCCAAACCTCACACCCTGTGGGGCTTTGCAGTACCACCCTGCCACCACAGTCCTTACACTTCCATGAAAACAGGTAATTTGTCCCTTAGATTCCTTCTCTTCCTGCCACTTTTCCTGACCTGAAGTCATAATTGCTCGTTAGTTACCTGTTAGAATCATTTACTTGGCAACACATCAGGATGTCATAAGCAGAAGATTATGACTTCACAGCAGATATAAGCAGTGTGAATGGGTGAAATCTAATGGGTAAAGACATTGTTTTAATAAAAAAAATGCACTAAATAATTCAAAATGGAAAGTCCTGAAACATATTATGTATGTATGTATTTCTTTTTTAAAAAATTTAGTGTAACTGAGTTCTGCAGAAACCTGAAATTTTATTTAAAGATTTATGCTGGCAAATCTTCCTCAGTGAAAAAAATAAGAATGGCAGAGAATCAAACACTGAACACTCCCGATCTAGCGACTGTGAGCCACCGACAATGGCTCACAATCGGTCATGTGAACAAGCCTTTAGAAGCAAAGAAACTTGGCTACTTAGGAAGCAACAAGTTAGTGACATGCAGAGGAGGGCCCTTAAACCTAGCAATCTCCCCTGAAAACAGCTCTCTCCCTGCAGCATCCTAGTCAATAGCAATGAGGTGAGGCAATGGTAGTGCAGACAACGATTTCTTCATTTACTGCTGGTTTACTTATTTGCTTAGTTATAAAATGTGTGTGAAAATTACTGCATCCTGATTGGCTCCGATCTGTATGTTTAGAGAGCATAATGCATGGGTAAAAGAAGTGCTAGCAGTCAGGACACAGCACTTTAACAATATTAATGCCTTTTCTTTTAATTTCTCTTTGACATTACAAACATGGCATCACCTTTACTCACTAAAAAATCAGGTAGGCTCTAAAAAATAAACTCCCTCAAAATAAAAACAACAAACATATTGATTAAATGTTCTTTTCCTTTATATTCCCTTCATTACACACACATATACAAATTAAAATGAAGTACTACTCAAAGTATTTTTATTTTGTTTTTGGGAGTTTCATTTCTGACCATGGACCCCCACCCATCCATTCCAGCTTTCCAGGAAAATCTTTGCTACTTGCTGTGCCCCAGATACAATTCAGTCCCTGGCTTTACTGAGGCCTTCTGCTGTGTGTGTTTGTGTGGAGACAGGTGAGCATTCAGCTAGTGCAGGGTTTCTTAAATGGTGAGGCCAGCCTCCCAGGGGAGGCCCCAACCTTTTCCAGGGGAGGCTCAAGCAAGCTTTAAACTGTACTATATTTTAATGTCAAGTTTTGGATGCTTCGTGTGAAAGGATGCAGCAAAGTGAAAGTGAATAATGGCATGCAAATTTATGTACAAAATGGTTACTAGGAAAGACATGCTCAACAAACACTTGTTTCCTTGTATGACATGGGGAAAATACAATTCTTGGAAATTGTGCAAAACAAAAACTCTAAATAATGCAAATGAATAGGAACAAGGTAGCAACTGACCCATTATACTGGCTGCAGAAAAGCACAAATACAAAGGCTAAGCAGAGAGATACTAGGAGCAAGAGTAGGAGGGAGCAAAATGGTCCATGAGAAGGTGTTTAAGAGCAGGGTAAACTCATGTAGGTATTGCAAAGAGGGGTAAATAGAGTACAAAAGTCAGAAGTGTGGAGCGAGTAGGCTGACCTGGGGAGGGGGGTTGTAGAGAGGGAAAATAATAAGTTCAATAAAATGAGAATAAACTCAACTACTCACATGCACTTCATTGTATTCTTCCTGTAATGTGCAAAGTGTGATAGTTGTTCTAACTATGGGGAGGCCAAAACTTATTTCTATATTAGGGGGAGGCTCAAGATCTTTTCCAAGGCTTGGGGGAGGCTCACTATGACAAAATATGAGAACTCCTGAGCTAGTGGAATTCTGCAGAAGTTTGAATTCCTGGCTTCCAAAATAAACAAACTTAACATCTATTGAATGTGAGGATAAACAGATGCTTGACAGCTGGGGAGGGACTACTTTTACAAGTTACTTTTAACAAAAGAAAATACATTTTTTTAAGTTAGCATTTATTTTTAAATATTCTAAGTGTACCCATTTTATAAGTGCAATATGACACTTTAAGGTGAGCATCATGCTGGATTAATACACTCCTAGGCCCTGGGCACTCACACACGGCATTGTGTCTCACTCCCCTGGCGTGATTTTTTACGTCAGCACAGTGCACACCCCATTGTGTCTTATTGCTTACCCAACAGATAAGAGATAGTGGGCTTGTGCAGGTCAACTGCACCCTCAGCCTGATATCATTAATTATCAAGAATTTAACTAGAGCAAAATAAACATTATGGATGTGCAACCAGCAACTGTGACCATGGGATCTTAATGGGACATTAAAAGCGAACTGGGCTAGCTCTTAGGTTCCCCCCAGTAGAAGCTCTTTTTAAAAACAATACTGGTTCAAATGCTGTTATTGCTCTAGCCATCCAGGCCTTTCAGTTATCCTAGTGGGTGTTTCAGATTTACATGCTCCAGGTAAGAACCATTTTAGAATTGTATGATGTAGTTTATGTACTTGTTCTACTCTTCTGTTGTTGGCACAATGCATACATAAGCATGGGGGGAAGGGGGTGAGATCTAGGACACTGGCAGTGGACTTCAGTGGGGCAGACTTTGTGGGCATGGGAAATATTCTCAAGGATCACTTGAAGGGGATTACATCAATGACAAGTGTGGAAAGGAGATGGGAGGTCATAAATGGGGACTTCATGAGGCAGTCAGGATCTGCACTAAGTTGAAACGTAAGGGAGCAAGGTCACATAAACCATGCTGGTGGTCCAGTGAGGTACAGGTAGCAGTCAGAGAAAAGAAGGCAGCCTACAAAAATATAAAACAACAAGAGGGGATAGGGATAAGGAAATGTACCATCTTGCATCTAGAAAAGTCACCCGGATGGTGAGGGGAGCAAAGTCCAGTAAGAGCAGCGCTGGCACAGGGGATATGGAGGGAAAAGGGTTCTTCCAGTACATTGGGGAGTGGAGAAAACTAAGGCCATCTCAGCAGATTGAGATCAGAAGGAGGGTGGGTGGAAGAGGCGAGGACCAGGCGAGATATTTAATGAGTACTTTGCCTCTGTGTTCACTAGGGAGGGGATGGATATCTACAAAGCAAGGCACAAAGGGATAGAAGCAGCAGTGAGTGGGATCAGGAGCAACAGAAATGGAGAAAGAGGGAGGAGAGGTATCCCAGGGTGTCACATCTGGATAAGGATAAAAGGCCAGTAAGGTGGAGGGATGGATGATGCTATCTCCGTCAAAGGGTGTGGTTAGCCCTCAAGGCCCTAAAGAAAGACAAATCTCCTGGGCGGATGGCATTCATCCGAGTAGTACTAGGAATTGGCGGACATACTGGCTGCACCCCTGGTGGAGCTCTTCAACAGGTCACTTGAGACAGGGAGGGTACCTAGGGATTGAGAGGCACATGTGGTGCCAATCCATAAAGGGGGGGTCAAGAGAAGTACCAGGTAACTATAGACCCATCAATTTGACCTCGGTGGTGGGAAAATTAATGGAGAGTATACTAAAGGAACGATTGGGGGTGTATTTGGAGGAGGTGGGAGGTCTGGATAGTCGGCAACATGGGTTTGTGCGAGGTAGATCATTTCAAACCAATCTTGTGGAGTTCTACGAATGGGTAACATCAGAACTGGACAGGGGAAAGCCTGTGGATGTATTATTCTTGGACTTCAGCAAGGCGTTGACTCTGTCCCCACAATGGTCTGGTGGAGAAACTGATGGGGTTAGAGTAGGCCCTTTGATGGTCAGATGGATTGAAAACTGGCTAGCTGGATGCACCCAGAGAGTAGTGGTCTGTGGGGAGCTCTCGAACCATAGAGAGGTTGGTAGGGTACCGCAGAGGGTTCTGTCCTGGGTCCGATCCTGTTTAATGCATATATCGGACATCAGGGAGGCATAGGTTGTAAAATGAGTCTCTTCGTGGATGACTCCAAGATGGGAGCAGTAGTTGAGGAAGAAGAGGGGAGGTTGGCCCTGCAAGGGGACCTGGACACCCTGGAAAGCTGGGCTCACACATGGAAATTAAATTTCAATATCACCAAGTGCAAGGTGTTGCATCTTGGTCGGGAAACCCTAAACACCGGTACACCCTGGGAGGGGAAGCGCTGGAGGCCTCAATAGGGGAAAAAGACCTAGGGGTCATGGTGGATGCATGTATGAATAACTCTGAGCAGTGCAGGAGGGCGGCTAGCAAGGCAAACAGGATGTTGGGATGCATCGATGGGGATCACCTCACGAGCAAGGAAGTGATTCTGCCGCTGTACAATGGACTGGTTAGACCACACCTTGAGTACTGTGTACAGTACTGGAGACCACACTTGAAGAGGGACATACAGCTCCTGGAGAGGGTACAGAGGAGGGCAACTAAGATGATACGAGGACTAGGGGATTTGACGTATGAGGACAGACTTGAGGAGTCTGCCTGTTTTCATTGGAGGAGAGGAGAGACGGGGGACATGATTGAGGTCTTCAAGTACCTCAAGGGAATAAATAGGGTAAACATGGAGGGGATCTTTAGACTAAAGCAGGGAGGTATCACCAGAGGGCATGGTTTGAAGTTGGAAGGTGGAAGGGTGAGGGGGGAAAAGAGGAGGAGGTTTTTCACTGAGAGGGTGGTGAACCCTTGGAATGCACTGCCTGGCGAGCTGGTTCAGAGATCCACAGTGGAGGGCTTCAAGAGAGGGTGGGACAGACACAGAAAGTGGAGGTATCAGATGATGGCCTGTCCCGGGGGGGTGGGGATGGATGATAGGGGTTTCTGGAGCACAAGGGATGGGAGTGCCTCGGCACCCAACTAAGGATCTAAGGTTCGAGCAGACTCGATAGGCTGTAAGGCCTAATCTGCTGGCAAATAGTATGTTAGTATATTCTACTATAGAACACTGTGGGGTGAGTGGGACATAAACTAATACAGTTCTAAAGTGGCAGTCACCTCCATATTGTAACGCAGAAACACCCACTGAGGTTACTAAAAGGCCTGTATAGACTGATAATCATAAATGGGTTAAGTATGCTTGTGAATTACATTTGGAATGGTATTTTTATACATTCTATTATAGATCAAGGGAGTGTTCTCAACCAATCAGAGCACTCCTTTCCTCTGCAGGTGAGACATTCTTATTCTGTGAAGTGCCTCACGCACAACTACCCTGGAAATGGGCACATTCAGGGCCATTTCTTAAATTTTAATATACTGTATTACTGATCAAGCTGGATCAATAATATATTAATAAAGCCACCAAGACCACTCTTATGGTTGTACTGTTATGGGTGTGGCAGCTAAGATACAATGCAAAGAAGTCCACGATCATGCACTTAGGGCACAGAAATGCAGGGGAGGAGTACATGATGGGGGGGAGGTACTGACGGCCACCAAACAGGAAAGGGACCTGGGAGTAATCATATCTGATGATCTAAAGGTTACCAAACAATGTAAGAAGGCTGTGAGGAGAGCCAGTGGAATGCTGGGGTGCATAGGGAGAGGTCTCTCCAGCAGAAGGAAGGAGGTGGTGATGCCACTGTATAGAACATTGGTGAAACCAAATCTAGAGTACTGTGTCCAGTTCTGGAAGCCACATCTCCTAAAGGACATAGACAGAGTAGAAGCGGTTCAGAAAAGGACGACACAAATGGTGCAGGGTCTGCACCAAAAGTCATATGAGAGGAGACTGGTGGATCTCAATATGTATTCCTTGGAGGAGAGGAGGGGGGGGATATGATAGAGACTTTCAAATACCTTAAGGATGTAAATAAGGTACAAGAGGGTAGCATCTTTCAAAACAAAAGATGTTCAAAAACAAGGGGCCATGATATGAAGATGGGGGGGTAGACTTAGGGGTAACTTGAGAAATAATTTTTTTCACAGAAAGGATGGTGATGGATCCATGGAACAGCCTCCCGGCAGAGGTTGAAGGGGCAAAAATGTTAGGGGAATTCAAAAACGCATGGGACAGACATAAAGGAACCCTAGCGATAGGAAAAAGTGGGTGAGCTGCAGACCATTTAGGACCTGTGGTATATGAAACAGGTAGGGAAAATGGGCAGACTAGGTAGGCCAAGCAGTCTATATCTGCCATCAAATTCTATGTTTCTATGGAGCAATAATAAATTTTTACCCATTACTTTAAAAAGAAAAACTTCTACTGGGAAAATAATTCACAGGTTTGGTGCAGTTCTCCTTTAAGAAAAAAATCAGAATTCTGCACTGTGACATTTCTGAAAAAAAAAACATGAGATTCACATGGAAGAACTTCTGGGACAACAAGAGAAGCATAGGTACTGTAATCACAGTATGATGAAAAATAAGCTTTGGATAGACTGAATGACAAAGCAGACCTCACAATGAAACTGACAGACCTAGGTTTGGAGCATAGTTGTCATAGAAACTAGCAAATATATTGAAAAGATTAATTGACAACTGTCTGATAAAGCTTCTTATAAAAAATAGCTAGTGACCCCACCAGGAATTTAAGGAAATAATTGTAATGTCACTGAAGCATGTGACCAGTGATTACTGTCCCAGCAGGTGAAACAGCTTCTTATTACAGATTACCCCATCAGCTCCACAATGTATATCTTACCAAAGGTCCATAAAAATCTAAATACCACCCCCCAGGCCTATGCAATATTGTGGGTACAGGGACCCTCACAGAATGTCTGTCTCAATATGTCAACTCTTCTTTAATGCCACTTATTAAATGACAAGGAGAAAATCTAGAAATTTCACTGGCTGAGAGATGTCACCTGACTGTGCATTAAATCTCTATAAATGCACGGTCAGGTGCCAAATCTCATTTTCTTTCCCCCAATAAACTACTTAGAGCCATTTTATAACTGTAATAAGCACCCAGGGTGTACATCATAGGATTTTAATGCACTACCCAAGGGTGTAAGGACACTCAGCCTTCAGCCTTCTGCCTTACAACACCCCTTGGGTGTGCATTAAAATCCTATAATGCCCACCCTGTTGTGGCTTATTACTTAATAGAGGTACTTGTCTGATACATAAGGCATAGCACCTATGTCCTCAAAGCATAGGAGGATCAGGATATGGTCATGAATAATGAATGATTCTTCATGACGCTAGAAGTCAAATCTCGGTACACTAATATTGCCCATGTGGATGGTCTGAACTCCATAAGCTGGTTTCTAGATGTGGGTAATTAATTATCATGGTCTCTGACTTTATTTGTTTTGTCAGGTTGGTGGAAATGGTGGTAACCTATAATTCCTTTTCTTTTTTAGAACATCACTATTTACAGATATGGGGCATGGCCATGGCTTTTATCCACAATTTTGCCAATCTGTTTGTTGTAAAATGGAAACATAAAGTGGTATATGACTGTGATCAAAATCCACAGTATGGGAAGGTAGATCGCATACGAACATACGAAATTGCCAGCAGATACAGGCCATTCAGTCTATCTAGTCTGCTCAAGTGTGCAGTACTTCAGTCCATTAGACTGCAGCTGCCCCACTCCCTCATATGTCCTCCTCCCATCTCCTACCCCCTCCCAATTTGTACCCTCCCCTTGAATCTGTCCCATCCCCTCTTGAAGCCCCCAACACTCTGCAATTATACAACTTCCTCTGGCAGAGCATTCCACCCTGCCACCACCCTGTCTGTGAAATAGTGCCTCCTCATTTCCCTCTTGAACCTGCCCTCCTTCCAGCTTCATAGAGTGTCCCCTGGTTTTCTTTCCGCCTTTCAGATTGAACATACACCTGGTATTTACTTTGTTCAAACCCTTCAGGTACTTGAAGGTCTCAATCATATCCCCACTCTCTCCCTTCTTTCCTCCAAGGTATACATATTGAGCTCTCTCAGTCTCTCCTCATATGGTCTGTCCCCCAGCCCCAGGATCATTTTTGTTACCCTGCGCTGTACCCCCTCCAGTAGTCTGATGTCCCTTTTCAAGCAGGGGCACCAGAACTGCACGCAGTACTCTAGGTGCGGTCTCACCAGGGACCTGTACAGGGACAAGATGACCTCCCCACTTCTAGAAGTAATCCCCCTTACTATGCACCCTAGCATCCTGTTTGCCTTCACTGCTGTCTTCCTGTACTGAGCAGAGTGGTTCATCTCCCTGGTTACCAGCACTCCCAGATCCTTCTCCTCCTTGGATTTTGTTAATGGGACACCCTCCAGCCACTAATTGTGTCCTGGGTTCTTGCCTCCTAAATGCATCACTTTGCACTTCTTGGCACTGAAACCAAGCTGCCAAGTTTGAGACCATTCCTCCAGTTTTATCAAATTCTCTTGAAGTACTTTAGCTCCCTCCCCCCATCTATCTCGGCACAAATCTTTGTGTCATCATCGAAGAGACTGATCTCGTTCTTAATCCCCACTGCAGTGTCGGCTATGAAAATGTTAAACAGAACCGGTCCCAGCAATGAGCCCTGTGGTCCACCACTTGTTACTGCCCTGGGTTCAGTTGCCTCCCCCCACTATTACCTTCTGCTGTCTACCCTGAAGCCAGTTATCGACACATCTTACCAGTTTCCTCCCTGCTCCCAGACTCTTCAACTTGCAGGTCAGCCTACCATGTGGCACAGAGTCAAAGGCCTTGCTGAAATCCAGGTAGAGGACATCCATTACATGTCCCCTGTCCAGTGCCCTCGTAACCCAGTCATAGAAATCAACCAAGTTCGTCTGGCAGGATCTGCCTGAGACAAACCCATGCTGCCTGCTGTCCTGGAGATTGTTATCCTCAGACAGTGGTTCAGTGGCAACATGCTATCTAAATGGTGGGGGAGACACAGACGAGTGGCTTCAGTTTGTCCAGTATTTGAAACAGGAATGCAGTATAAACTATGCACAAAGAAATAAAATCAATTGTGGGGCGGGGGTGGGGGGATCTATTGATTTCTAGAAGAGGCAATGACAGTTATTACTGACCTATACAAAAAGCCTCCATAGCTGCACCACGTTGCTTCCAGACAGACGCTGTCCCCTTCACCACATAGAAGGCAATATCCCCAAGGGGAAGTTCCTCCTTTACAGCAGCAACCACAGCACTGAAGAAAATTATAAGCAACAGGCAAGAGCACTTGAACAAAGGGGATCTGTGATTGAAAGCATCTGAAATGAAGTTGATGGAGTTAACAGATCACGGATCTTAGACTTGAAATGAAAATGAAAATGAATGACAATAGTGGTCTGCTGGGCTTCATAACTATTTATAGCCCACCAGCATATGAAGTTCAGCAAGTATTGCAAAGAAACGGCAGTGTTTTGCAGACTGGTCTGACTTTGCAGGATGTGGTTAGTAAGCAACCTCATGTGCTACGCAGGAATGTAGAAAAAGTCAAACACCCTGGTTCACAGATTTAAAAAACATCTGGCACCACGGAACTGGCTGCCTCCTCTGCTAGATGTTTTATTTATTTATTTTTTAAATTTAGTATACTTTGTCCCTTGCACACCAGACTAGTGTCTAAATCAGCCAGCCGCTCTGTCCAGCCTTGACACCTGCCGTTGCCAGCACTTACCTCATGCCAGCATTCCTCCAAGGATAACCCCCCCCCTTGGATAGGGCTGCCAGAGGTCAGGCCCTATCCCCTTGACAGAGGTTAAGTGTCAGTCTCCAGACTTTGAGCCTGGTCAGCAGTGTGGGGCCTGCAATGGGCAGTGATGGCACTGTGCACAGTGGAGGAATTTCCTCTTTTTTGGTCCCGGTCCCTTGGACATCAGGAAGCCCAGGCTGTAACACTAGCATGCAAGCATGCTTTGTGCATCAGAGTGTCACTGTCCCCCTTCCTTACTTCTGCCTCCAACTTGCACTGCCACCTGTGGTCACCCAGGTGGCAGTATCACAGGGGAGATCAGGCACCCACCCGAAGGAGGCAAGCATCAACTGGTATGCTCAATCGTCCCGCTCCAGCCAACCATCCAGCGAACCAGGCTTGTTCCCAAACCCAGGTCACTGGCATCCTATGCTGTAGTGCTACTGCTGCACTGACAGGCCAGTCATCATTTTATTTATAACGTTGCATAACAGGATAGCCTCATTTAGGAGAAGTGCCTATTTTTCAAGAGGGTCCTGGGAGTCATTACAGCAGCAGAGTTATTACACATACTGTAGGTTACATAGAAAAAAAGTGCATTAATAAACATACATTTAAAGCACTGTATACAAATACTGTATATACAGTGGTACCAGCACCATGTTCCATCACAATTATAGAGGATTGTGTATGGTCACCCATACACAACATGCCTGTCTGACTCAAGGGTTGCCCTGACAACCAGAGACTTCGAGAGTACAGCTTGAGAGGTCCACTGGTTGCCAAAGCAACCTCCAAAGCCAGACACAGGCTTGTCTGTGTATTGGTGACTGTACACAATCTTTTATAGTGTATGGGCAGCCATCTGGATGTGCCACTCTCATGGATGCATTCATTGGTCACATGACTGCCAAAAAAAGTGGTTTTCATGATCACCAATGCTGTTTTGCATCAGCGATCAGACCCACAGTTTGAATGAGGCAGCCATGTGACAACATTTGATGTTGTGCTGCAGTAGTGACATCCTCAGTGCAGCACAACAACACCATGACATCACTACTGCAGCACAAGGCTGTTCCCGGCATGGATTTTCATGCAGAACAGCATTCAACCATACACTATGATATTCTGATACTGCTGTCACAGTACCCTCAGTCACAACTAGTTGTAATGCTCAGTTTCACTTGTCACTAGAAGGATAACAGTAACTTCTCAGATAACAAAGGGCAGCATTGCATAGAAAACAGAAAGAGGAGAGACAAAGGCTGGTGCATGGTGGGAAATCACAGCACATGTTTTAACTGGGAGGGGGCTGAAAAATAACCCTTTCCTTTTTTTTTTTTTTTGCAGCTTATTTCTGCCCCACCCTTGGCCCTGGTTGGCCCTCGTCTGGCCACCATCCATCGCCTCCGTTCCATCAGTATCTCACCCCTGTAACCCCCACAGTTTACCCCACCATGGCAGAGCAGCAGGGACCCCCACCCGCCGACAGGATCCAGTTTCGGGGTGTTACTTCCGGATATGGAGCTCAATGGGAATGGCCGTCAAGCCACAATGACCAGTCACCAGGATCTTTTTCTTATTTTTTTCCCCCCCTACAGGAACCAGGCATTCAATGATGCCTGCAGCTGGCTCACGAGCGCACCCACACATGGCCCCACCAAGCATCTGCCGAGCTCCATCCCCACTTGTCTTGTGGCAGCACCAAGCCCCAGCCTCTGCCAATGGTCAGGTGTGTGCCAACCGCAGGTTACTCCCCCCCCTTCCCGGAGATGAAGAGCTGTCCATCGGATACTTGATCCATTTCCTCCCCACCAACACCTGACGGCCTGCACTCATTCCCGAAAGTGGGTCACCAGCGTGGCGCAAGGTGTGGCATCCAGTGCCTCAACCCTCAGCATCACAGGGCCAGCTATCCCTTTCCTTTTTTGCTTCCCAGTGCTGAAGAGACAGTATTCCAGCTGTGTGCATTAAAGTAGCTGTGTGAGCAGATGAGAATTGTCTCTGTGTGCATGTTCCTTAAGTCAGAAGTTAGGGGTGATTACAGTGCATTCAAAAGTGGATTCTGATTCATGAAAGGATAAAGCTGATCTTCAATAAGAACTTAGAATGTAAGTCAGTTCAGCTTTTTTCCAATTCGTGTCTAAAACCTGTTTATGTAATTTTTTTTTAGTGTAGTTGTATTTCCCATTAATTTTCTGTATATGCACAATGCACAATGCACTGGACAGGGTGCCCTTCTTGGTGCTGCTTTCATTGATTTAACAAAAGCATTCGACATGGTTAAACACATCCTTCTTGTTGAACAACTTGCATCCATTGGCCTCTCAAGTGATATTGTTGCCTGGCTCAAGAGTTATCTTTCTAACCATTCACAGCAAGTGAAGACTGACAGCATCCTATTTGCAAGCAGACCTGTGCACTCTGGTGTCCCCCAAGGCTCAATTTTGGGTCCTTTATTATTTAGCATATTCCTCAACCAGCTCCCATACTCTTGTCAGTGTCAAATTCTGCTTTATGCCGATGATGCAGTCCTGTTCACGAGTGACCCTGACCCTAAGCACCTGGAGAGGAAGCTGCAAGAAAGTTTTTCAATGCAGAACGATGGTTCGGTGATCAAAAACTGATCCTGAACCACAAGAAAACAAAAATAATGTTGTTCTCCAGCACCCAGAACAGGCATCATACATACATACATACCCCCTCAACATTACTAATGCGGCTGGTACCCTGCTGGAAATAGTCCAACACTTTAAATACTTCGGGATTACGATGGACAGCACCATGTCCTACTCACAACACATTGATAATACTACAAAGGCAGTCAACAGGCGCATTGGTATGCTTCATAGACACAAGCAATGTGGCTCTTAATTTGACCATCCATAATTCAGTGATCTCGCTTATTGGCTATGGACTAGTAATCTATGGTTCAGCAATGACCACGTCCCTCCGCCATATCATAGTAGCATTAAACAAAGCATGCCACTTTGCTACCAGTTCACCAAGGCTAACACACTTGCGATTTGTATGAACAGGCAAACTGGCTCCTCTTTGATAGCAGACTTAGGTACCAAACCTGTCTATTGGCAAAAAAGATTAGGCAAGGTCTGGTTCCTACCGGTGTTCAGATGTTCCTCACCCCCTATGAACATAGCCACTGTACTAGAAACACTGACAGTATGGTTTTCAAAGTTCTACACTGTCGCACCTCTCAAGATCAGAGGACTTTTGCTCACTGTGCTCCTCACTGGCTGAACTCTCTGCCTCAGGACATCTCCTCTGTAACTTCATTAGGTCCCTTTAAACAAAAGCTTAGGAAACATCTTGTTTCAAAAGCGTGCTGTGACTGCTCTCTCTAACTCCGAATAGTTCTCAACAGCGGTTTTCCTACCTACTCTACCCCCGGGGCATCCATCTTTCGATCTACCACATAGAAAAATTCTGCCTGATTCCATGTAGATAATTTGAACTTGCCAGAAACTCCCTTGGAATCCTTTACCTCCTCCAACTTACCCCCACAGGTTCCTCCACAATCATGCTACTTCTCCTCCCACCCCTCTCTCGTCACTAGTCCACTCCTTACCACACCCTCCTAACTTCCCTCCCTACTTGACAGTCACTGTGAAAATTTCTCAGATAGTCTCACTCCCCTGACACTCTATTGATGAGGCCCCTTGAGCAGAAGTATCTCTTCATCCTGCACACATACTTGTTCACTTCCCTGACCCTCTATTGATGAGCCCATGTACTGAAGTATCTCTCACCCTGCACACATACCCCTTACATTTCACCCTGTCCATTCCTTACAATATTGGCATATATTGTACATTGCCTGCATTGTTATTATTCTTTCCATTGTTCTGTAGTTCTACAATGTATAGCATTGTATGTCTAGTCTTTGAATTACCTGTTTACCTGTAAAACCCAACTGTTGTCACTGTTATTGTGTTACCTGATGTGGAACCTATTGCAATGAGCTTGTTCTCAAAGGTGTTAATTCAAGATCACAATAAATAAATAAAGTATATCTTGTAATTCTGTGTAAATATATTTTATATTTAATATAACTGGTCATCAATTTTTTTCTAAGGCTGACCGAGTTGATATTCGCCGTATTAACCCGTGGGCTATTACGGCGAATAAAAGCGCTCTGTCTGTCAAACTTGAACACTCCCTCATTTGCTCTTATTCTGTGTGTGAGCAGGCAGAACACTTCCTCAAACATGGTGGCTGCAAATCTCAGTTAGCAAGGAGCCGTCACAACAACACTGGTCACCTTCACAAAACTATTTTTTTATCTATCTGGGTGATCCTGCTTTTAAATTAAATAAAAAAAAAGTATCTGGTTGATCCTGTGGTTCACCAACTTCACAGGATGCAGACTGCCAGTGGGAACTCTTCCATCCAGTAAGCGCAATCGCAATCCCCATGTCAAGCATAACTTAAAATAAATTAATAAAAAACAAAATTGGAACAGCAAAATCAAGCTGTGGCACAGAAAGACTGTGTGTGCATCTGTGTGTGTGTGTGTCACACAGGATCAGAGGACTCAGGCTGGAAAAAAATTGTATAAAATAAAAGATGGGGAACTGTGTCATATGAGAATTCAATGCACACCCTCTTTCTCATATCACACACTTCCCCATCCTTTATTATCTATCTATCTATCTATCTAGGGATTTATTTAACTCTAAAAATTGATTAACGTTTTGCTCATAAAAGTGTTAAATCTTTGTGAAAATGCATTGCTCTTGCCTCACTGTGTTTAACAATCACAGCACTTCTAGAAAATCTATATAAATACTTTCTGTACAGTTAGTATAGTCCCAAGAAAAAAACTGCTAATCAATTATTTAAAACCCTGCTATCTATCTATCTATCTATCTATCTATCTATCTATCTATCTATCTATCTATCTATCTATCTATCTATCGATCTATCGATCAATCTATCTATATCTATCTATCGATATAGATATGTGTGACTGCAGTGTTTTAATCAGTACAGGCAATCAGTTTTTTGGCTATTCTCTTGAGTCACCTCTAAGAGCAATACAAACTGAAAAAAGTTAATGTGTATCTGATATAGAGAGGGGTACGGTGTACCTGAAGTGACAAAGGGGGGGTTACTATTTCCAAGAGGTCTGATACTGTGTGATCAGCTGCTGTGGTAGGATGAGAAGGAAGCAGCCTCAAATGGGTTTGGCCCAGGTTGGCGGCAGCATTGATAAAGTAAGCAAGCCAGATATTCGACCACCCAAGGGGTCTTGGGTAAGTTTGCGACTTCCTCTTTATGTAACGCTAGAACATCTTCCCAGGAAATATGGCTATTATAGGGAAGGTCTCCTCAGCCTTATTCTCTTTACCTGTGTAGCTTGTAGGCAAGAACAATGATTGCCTCTGTTGCAGCCTCCTAATTTCATCAGGATTTAAATGTAAATGAAGGTACTTATGTCTGGTGTGAAACATTGCTTGACTTCATTGCAAAGATCATGACCTGACTCATGTAAGGAAGAATTTTATGATGTTTTAGTGCTAAAGCCAGCAGTAGTTATGTAAGCGTTGGACCACGAGGCCACAGGCCGAATGGTTCCAAACACCCAGCCATTGATTATGCCCAAGTAGACCCACGCTCTGGAGTGGGTTAATTCACTTGTAACAGCGAAGAGAAATGGTTCAGCTCCCATTCGCTTTTTCTCTTCGCCATGTTACAGTAACCTATTATGGTCGTGAAACATAAATTTGAAAACTTTTCTGTTTGCATTTTTGGTTCCTACCTCGGCGCCATGGTCAGACATTTCATTTCTAATGTGTGTTCTGACAGAGAAGCTCAGGACAAGCAATCGATTGTGGCACAGTTCACAAATTACAAGAAACAGCTCAAAAAAATGTTGTATTCAACGATTTTACCTCACTGTAAAATGTTTCCTCATTTTTCAGTCCCTTCATGTCATCTGACTGAATTCTGTGACCACTGAGTAGTACCAGCATTGGCTGCTCAATCCACGTACCAGAGAAAGACACAGGAAATCAAGGCATGTCAATGGTGCTTATGTTTCGGATAGGGGATGCGGAAACATTCAGTATGTGTTTTTTCTATGTGGACATGAAAATTACAGTTCCTTGTGGTCATGGAACCGACGGTCATATTTAATTTACAAGGAATTGTCTTTCCTGTATTTTTTCCCCCTGCAAACAATTCTGACAATGTTGGGATGTGTAAGGCAGTGACGGTGGTGTCATTGAAAGGGGAGGGGTTCCAGCAGTCATTGAGCTATCAGTTCATGGGAAAAGTTTCACAGAACATCAAATACGTGCACAAATACTTTATTTTTAAAAAAAGGTGCACTACAAAATGCAATGTATGGATTTTTTTGTAATACACAGGTTTACACAGTGATAGAAAGGAATGTGCAAAGACGCATTCAAGGTCATTGCTTAGAGGTAAAACCCAAACCAAGCCATGTCGGGAATTCATCAGCATTGCCAAGCTGCTGCAGCTTGTTGACTCTCCTCCACTGCAGCCAAAGCATGAGAAGTGGAGAAAGAGAACACTCGCGTCAAGAGCAGAAGTAGCACTGCGGCTCTAATATCTTTGCAGCGATAACTCTACAGGTTGGGATGAAATACATTGTTTAAACCACTTTGGTCTGTACAAAATGGGATGCAGTACAACTTGCAGAGCACAGATTGTGACATGGGGAATAGAAACTCACAGTGCCTGTTGGAGGAATGATACCATGCATTAATTCTGGCGTGGCCATGCATTCATTGAGAATGAATGCATGGTCACCTGATGCACGTTCTCCAATCAGGCGTAACCCTTTTTATTCCCCATGTTACAAACTGTATTAGTCAGTGCTGTTACTGTCCTCTGCAGTACCTATGTTTATGCCTTATGCTGGCCATGAAACTTTTCAAGGTGTAGTAAGTTCCCTGCTGTTTTCTGTAGTTTGATGTGTATCTAAGTTAGAAAAAAATCCTTTTAGAGAATGCAGAGGTGTCACAAGACATCACACTTCAAAAGTCCTGCACTCTAATGAAATCCAGTTACACTTGTTCCTTCTTTTTCACATAATTTATTTAAAAATAGTCATGGAATAAATGTCACAGATACATCTGTTGTCCAGTCGTGGCTCCAGTGCTTTGGGTAATGGAACCCTTCATCAGGGAACATCACAAGACATGTAGCAAAACTGAATGAGAGTATAACTTCCGCTGGATTGTGCAGGCACACATCATCAACTCCCCTGATGCCATGTATGAGTGGGGTTATGACCTTTGCAATGGGGACAGACAGGTTCTCACACCAGGGCAAAACAAAGTGAAGCAACCTCATCCATATTTAAATTAGGATGGCATTAGGGGATGCAAGAGAGGGAATCATTGTTCTTGCCAACAAACGACATAGCTATACAGAACATAGGTTGAGGGGACTTTCCCTTTAAGCTCAGCAGTATAAAACTGAAAAGAATGTTACTTTACAGAACCTTTATGTCTATTACATTACTATCCTTTACTGGGGAAAATAAGTGTACTGCAGTGGAATTAACAAAGACAAAGAAGAACTAGGATGATTTTAGGACTGGGATTAAAAAGAAATTATAGACATACCATAAATCATGTATATTTGAGTTGTGCCGTTATTACTGCCATATGCCACTCACCACTGACGATTTAATAGGCTGCATGATGATAACTGGTCTTTAAGCCTTAAATGTGAATAGTATTTGTATTAGGTGCATGTCTGATGATTATTTTTTTTTATCTCTTTTACAGAGGCTGATTGCACATAGTTTCATGGTCACGACTTTTTCAGCTGGAGGCAACAATTTGTGCAAAATTGCTTAAAAAACATTTTTGCAGGTAACATTGTTATTCTTGCACATATGAACAGTAAGCACTTTAGTTACTGGAAATTGGGTTTTTACCCAGCATGTGACCACCTGCAATCTGCCCCAGGTTGCCCCTGTAAACGGGAACCTTGCATCCCAGTGGGCCAGCCCAGTTACCAAAAAGAAAGAAAGAAAGAAATCAAATAACTAAATAACTACAGTCTATTATAAAAGCAGTCCCTGTACCTTTAAGAAAATCAGTATTTAATGAGAGGTATCATAGCGGGCAGTCACCTCTGAGGAGGCATCCTGCTGGTGACATGAAACTTCATGTGTTTCGTCAGATGCTGCTGGCATCTGTGGGGTTCACTGCATGATTTGTATCAAGTCACTGTGAGTTGCACGTTATCTTTTTAAAATGGATATGTATTGAACAAAGAACTGATGTTTACTAATTTCCACTGATATATCCAGTTCATGTTGCCTCACTATCCAATTCCAAACGTTGCTTTGTGAAGTCCACCACATTTCCCAGGTCATGGCCCTTTTGTGGTTTTCAGGGCTGCTGCTGCTGAGTATACTGATAATGGTGGAATATACCATTTGCACTTTATTATCTCACTTGATCTGCGTTTGTGCAATGGGAGTTTTTCTTAATTAGTTGAACACTGAAACACAGAAACATGGAAACATAGAATTTGTTGGCAGAAAAGGACCTGTAGGCCCATCTAGTCTGCCCTATTTTCCCTGCCTATTTCTACACCCTGGATCCTATTTAGTCATCATAGCTGTCCCTCTCTCCCCCTTTTCCTCTACCTATTATGGCCATGTGCTTATCCCACACACTCTTGAAGCTCCCCACTGTCTTCATCCCCACCACCTCTTCTGGCAAGCTGTTCCAGGTGTCCACCACCCTTTCTGCAAAGAAGTATTTTCTCACATCCTTCTTAAACTTCCCCTCTCAAGCTTCAGGAATGAGAGCTGGAACTGGGTCCTCTATAATGTCTTCATGAGTGGCATTGTAGAGGAGCAGGAAGGGAAGGTCTGCCTCTTTGCAGATGACACCAAAATCTGCAGTAGGGTAGACACTCGGGGGGGGGTGGGTGGAAAGGATGAGCAGTGACCTGAGAAAATTCAAGGAGTGGCCAAGGGTATGGCAGCTGAGTTTCAGTGTGAAAAAGTGCAAAATAATGCACTTAGTGCACAGAAACCCAGGGATGGAGTACAAAATGGGAGGAGTAGTACTGATGACCACCAAGCATGAAACAGACCTGGGGGTAATCACATCTGATGATCTAAAGGTGGTCAGGCAGTGCAGCAAGGCAGTTTGGAGGGCTATTGGGATGCTGGGGTGCATAGAGAGGGGTATCACCAGCAGAAAGAGGGATGTGGTTTTGCCTCTATATAGATCACTAGTAAGACCTCACCTAGAGTACTGTATCCAGCTCTGGAGACCACATCTCCAGAAGGACATAGACAGAGTGGAGTCAGTTCCTAAGAGGGCAACTAAAATGGGTCAGGGTCTGCATAAGAAGCCCTACAAGGAGAGTAGTAGTAGTAAAAACTTTTATTCATTTGAGAAATAATGAATAGGAAACTCAGATGAGACAAACTCATTTCCAGTGAGGCCCTTAATTATGATTTAACTTAGTTACAATAAGAAAAAAGAAAAGATACATATATTTACTTGCATAAATATATATACATTTTAGTCACAATATATTACAAAAATGCAATATAAAAACAACAATACATTATGTATTACGTACAGTACATATGAACTCTCTGGCATACATGACTTAAAGTTGAATTTTATAGAAGATTTTCATTCAGGATAGACATTCAAGTAGGATCTAAAATTAATTTATTGAGAGCTTCTTGAGTAAACCACAGCTTAATCTCCCCTATCTGAATATTAATATTAATATTAACTGACCTCAGAGAGAGTGATAATGTATTCCAAATGTGAGAGACTTAAGGACCTAAATATGTACATCCTGGAAGAGAGGGGGTAGAGAGAATATGATAGAGACCTTTAAATACCTCACAGGGGTAAACAAGGTACAGGAGGGAATTATGTTTTCAGAAAAGTAGATGCTCAAGAACAAGGGGACATGATATGAAGCTTGGGGAGGGTAGAGTCAGGAGAGATGTCAGAAAGGTATTCCATGTACAGGGCAACCGTGACTGCGCCCTTTCAAAAAGGGCGACTCAATCACGGCGCCTGTGCACAGGCCTACCTGGAAGGGAGGGGTTGATTGGATAGGGGTAATTGGCTAATATAGCGATGAGATGCCGTTATGTATAAACACACGCAGGGGGGTTGGGAGGGACCACGCCATGTGATGGGCGGAAGGGGAAGGAGGGTTTGTGGGGTGTAGTGCAGCAGTGGACTGCTGTGCTGGCCATGTGGCATGGTGGGTTGGTGGCAGGCTGGGGTTAGGAGGGTGCTGGGTTCGGTTCTTGGCACGCTCATGTTGTTTTGTGCTGGGTCGGTGTATTTTATTTTTTTTACTCCTCCCCTGACACGCACACCCACTGGAGTTGAGAATCCTCTAGTAGGGGGCACAGGGGCAAAGCCCTCTGCATAAAGGTAAGAAACCTACATCTCGGGTGCCCTCTTGCTGTTTGCCGTAAGTCTACATCTCCAAAATTTATTTTTGGTGATGTAGACTCACCCTAATGCTGATCGCTCTTCCGCGATCACCGTTATCACATGGAACCGTGAAGAAGTACTTCTTCATAGAAAGAGGGGTGAATTCCTTAAACAGTCTTCCAGCAGAGGTGGTAGGGACAAAAATAATGGTGGGGTTCAAGAATGCATGGGATAGACATAAAGAAATCTTGAGAAAAGAAAGGAGGAGAAGAAAATGACCCAGAGATCAAGTAGGATCTGCTGTGATATTATAGTCAGGGAAAAAAGGGCAGATTTGGTGGGCCAAGCAGTCCTTATCTGCCAGCAAATTCTATGTTTCTGCTTCATTGCAGTTCCCTGTGTTCTAGTACTTCTCCTCCACTGAAATAGACTTCTTCATGCACCTTGTTGACCTCCTGTGAGGTACATATAGGTCTCCATTACATTTTTTCTTTCACTTCTCTCCTCCAGGGAGTACCTGCCAAGCTCCCACAGCCTCTCCTCATACAATTTCTCATGTGAACCCCTCACCATTTTGGTAGTCCTCCTCTGGACTGCCTCCACCATGTCAATGTCCTTGCAGAGGTGCAACCTCCAGAACTGGACACAGTACTCTTGGTGGGGTCTCACTAGCGAACGATATAGCAGCAATACTACCTCCCTTCTCCTGCTAGAAATCCCCCTCCTTGAGCAACCCATCATATGGGTAGCCTTGCTTACTGCCTCTTCACATTGCCCAGCCATCTTGACGTCTTCAGAGATAGTTACCCCAAGGTCCAGCTCTTGCTTGGTGACTTATGTTGCATCCTAATCTCTAACTGCATAAGACTTACTCCACACCTGACATGTTTCAGAGGGTCTGAAGAGGAGCTGCTGCTGGACCCAACTGCCCAGGATGTATCATTAAACACCGTAGTAATTTATGTGTTACCCATATCACTCTCTGGCTGGCAGGCCCCTCTACTCTAGAGGTATGAGAAATTTGAAAAATCTGTTTTTCACACTTTTGTGAACGTGCACCCATCTTGTGTAATTTCTTTTCACGAATTAGAACAGTGTGTTGAAAATGCACAATTTTTGTTAAATAATATCCGCCATTTAGAAAAATGGTGTTATATGTTGAAATTGCAATTTTTATTAAATCTCAGTTTTAAAGATGTGCAATTTGGGAAAAATTTAACTATTTGAATTTTAGAAAGTATTAGCAAATAACACCATGGCGATTTCATGTTATTTCACTGGGATATAGAGTATAAAGGATGGGGTAGTGTGTGATATGAGAATTTAATACACACCCGAGATGTGGGAAGCATCCCACACCAAGGGTGTGCATTAAGTTTGAGTATGCACATTTCACCATTCTTTATTTTTTATAATTGCCGGTGAGCAATTTTTTCTAGCCCGAGTTCTGTGATCCTGTGTGATACACAGACACACAGAGACACACACACACACACACAAAACACAATACACAATCTTCTCTCTCTCTCTCTGTCTCGCTCCCTCTCTCTCTCTCTCTTTCGCTCTCGCTCACCCTCCTTCTCAGGAAATCCCCCTGTAGCACCTTCAGTGCACTTCTTTGAGGCATACTCCAACAGCACTCACACAACAGCCCCTCTGGCTTCCCCAGCTCCCACTCCAGCTTCCACAACTATGCAGCAGCCCCCACTCCCTCTCCTTCTTGCCCCATAGCATCCTAAACCCAGTACAGCAGCCTCCTGCTCCCTCTGCTCCCAATTTAATTAATTTATTTTTTTGGCCCCTCAAAGTTACAGTTGAAATCGTGATCGCACTTCCCACTGGAAGCAGACAGTCAGCTACAGACATGTTCCGGCTTACACTGTGTATCGCCTGAAGCTGGCGAACTGCAGGATCAACCAGATACTTTTTTTTTTATTTAACGGTTGTATTAACAGTAGGATCAACCAGATATATTAAAAAAATGATTATAGGAAGGTGAGGGTCTTTTTGTGGTGGTTCTCTGATAATGAAGATATGGAGCCGCCATGTTTGAATAACTGTTTAGCCCACCCACAAACAGAAGAGAGCCAATGAGGGCCACTCTCTTTTGAAGACAGAATGCAAGAATGCCATAATAACCATCTGGCTATTATGGCAAAGAACAACTGGTTAAGCCCTTAGAAAAAATGTGCTTACCAGTTATTATAATAGCATTCTCCCCCAGCACCACCCTCCTGCTGCACCCTTCCTCCTTCCCCAGCTGCAGACTTCTGCCTCTGCCAAAAATTCACTGGGCTCCAGGTGGCATTCTCCTTGCCTTCCATACATCTCTGCTCGAACCAACACTACACATGTAAAAATAAAAATTTCCCTCATTTGCTGGGGGATCACTGCTGCAGTCCATAACATGGGGAAACTATTTTTCACTTATTTGAGCTTGGTAAGCATCCTTGACTACAAACTGCAGCCTGTTGAACTGTATCCCTGAATTAATTTATTGAACCTTGCCCTTCTTGTTAAAGTGTTAAGTAATGGAATGTCCTACTGTAACAATGTAACAAAAGATATAGGCCCCCATATTCAGAGCCTGCCGGATGTGTGTGCAAAATGGTGCGCCATGCATAAAACTTGGGCCGGCTGGCTCTGGCACCGTATTCAAATAGAATGCGCAATCCAAACAGACAGATATCAGACCCTGATTGTGCACCGCACAGTAGGGGTCGCCATGTTCTGCACAGCGCTACCAGGGTGCGGGGCAGATGATCACCTGTAGGGGAACTGCACGGTACATACTAGTGTGCATTGTGGCCCCCATGGGTGCTATTCAGCCCAGATATACAGATGAGCCCTTTGGGCATGCACGGCACAATGGGGCCATTTGCATGCCCATTATGGGCTCATCTGCATGCATGCATGCACGCACTGCCGTGGAGTGTGCCGGGCCAAACTCCCCCCAGCCCCGATCCTCATTAAAGTACACATCCCAACCAGTGTTCCTTGTAGTATAGTGGTCCCCAATCACATATAAAAATATACAAATACCCCTGATCCCCATTTTCCTGGTAGTCTATTGGTCCCCCCCAGCCCTGATCAATTATAAAATATATAAATACCACTGATACCCATTTCCCTGGTAGTCTAATTGTTCCCCCTTCCTCAGACCCGATCACATATAAAATACACAAATACCCCCGATCCCCATTTCTCTGGTAGTCTAGTGGTCCCCCCCCCTCCCCAGCCCCAATCACATATAAAATATACAAATACCCCCAATCCCCATTTCCCTGGCAGTCTAGTGGTTCCCCCATTTCCCTGGTAATCTAGTGGTTCCCCCGTCCCCAAGCCCCAATCTGTATAATTCCTGAAACATCCCTGGTCCCAGGTAGTCAAGTGGTCTCCCACCCCCACCCCATTAGACAGTGACCCACTGCCCTGCTCCTCCCAACCCGACCGGAGCTGGTGAATGGCACAGCCCACCCACAGGGTGGGGGGAACCACTAGTTGGGTTATTTTATTTCTTATAATTCAATTTGGGACTGTTTTTCAACATTGGTACAGCTGTTTCAGAAAAATGAACTATGGATGTATGATAAGTTGTGACATGACTGAGTTAGTAACGTTCGTTCAAACTGCCGATTTTGAATAGGCGCACGTTGCTGTGACAGCAAATCTCATGCTTCCATGGTATTACCGGTGATCGCTGCTGTAACTGGTGTAAGAATCAGTCTTGCTCTTCTCATTCTGAAATTTTAAGAACAGCAGGTTCTAGGTTCCAAAACGTGAAGAACAAGGATTTGGAAACACCAGAAAAACAGGCTCAAAGTGTGTTA
Source organism: Neoceratodus forsteri (assembly GCA_016271365.2). Classification (NCBI taxonomy): domain Eukaryota; kingdom Metazoa; phylum Chordata; order Ceratodontiformes; family Ceratodontidae; genus Neoceratodus; species Neoceratodus forsteri. Next base: position 127,463,051 of record JADMNL010000025.1, on the reverse strand, counting down.
TATTCAAAAGGTACACTTCTAACACCTTTATTTTGAAATCAGTTTTTATAATAGAAGTAAGGCACTCCCAGGAGTTAGATTAACAATCGGTTAATCACTCCCCCCCCCCCGGGGCAATATGGCACTCGACTGCACCTCGTGCCACATTACACCCCTAGGAAGTGATTAACAGGCTGTTAATCTTACCCCTTGTCATGCCTTATTGCTTAATTATGTCTACAGTTGAAGACATTTATTTGGGGGGTTCACAGTTATTGGTACTTTGCTTAAAGTGATTTTCCAGTTTTCTGCAAAACAGGGACTGTTGGAATTGGCAGGACTCAAGTTTCATAACATAAAAAAATTGAATTTCAGTACAATCCTTTTTTTATTGCTAAAGACACTGATATGAACACAGGCTTTTACCTTTTAGTCTGTGCCTACTGCTTGTCCTGCAATGAAGTCATAATCTTCTGCTTGTAACATCTGACATTTTTCTGCAGTGACAGTGGTGATGTTATAAGCTGAGAATTATGACTTCACAAAAGGAATAAGCAATGAGAGTCACCTTGGTAGCAGAGCAGTAGTCCTTCTGCTTGCTACGCTGCCAACCAGCTTCAGGAATGGGCTCACGTCATGGGGGGGTGGGCAGCTGTGGAAGGAGGTTTGAGCACCCTAGGGACAGCGCTCATCTTTCAGGGAGATACGCCATGGCACGCTTGCCACCAGGCAGAAGCCAGGTGATGGAGCAGCGGATGTCCACATTGCTGAGAGGGGCCCTGATGTGGACAGTGAGCCTTGCATCAGCACATGCCTGTGCATTGTTGCACTTGAGCAAACTTCAAGGGGAAGAAACATACAGTGAAAATTCTTTGACCGATGGGAAACCCCAAGTGACTTCAAGAAGTGTCAAGTCTCTCTGTCTTGGCAGGAGTCACAACTGCAATCACTGAATACCTCCTTTCTAATGATGGCTTATTTCCAAATACTGTTTAAACTCCTTTATAGCATGTCTGCCTAGTTGTCTATGTACTGCTTTGTGTACGTGTGTGTGTGTGTGTGTGTGTGTGTGTGTGTGTGTGTGTGTGTGTGTGTGTGTGTGTGTGTTTAACTAACGGCTGGCCTGAACACGTTTTTCTGCACTTGCTATTCTGTAATTCTTGGCACTGCTCCTGAACATTTTTGCACAATGTCCTTTCTTTCAACTGTTGTATATACTCCCAAATTGTTTTTATGCTTGCTCTTTTCTGTAATTAAAAGGGACTTTTTAGTGTCACTGGCCTTATATGGTTATCAAAATCCAACAAATAAATAAAATAGCAATGAGGGCCACCCCTTCCAGGCTTCATCTCACCGACAAGGCCATCACCTCTGAACTGGATCGAGACCCTTTCAGGGAAGTCATGCTGCCCAGGGACCCCCACCATCAAGGATTAGAAAGTCGGTGTAAGTATCTATGGAAGGTGGGTAATGGAGCAGTGGGGCAGCCAGATGTGGGCAGGTAGCGGGCAGATAAAACTGTAAGTTAAAGAAAAAAGAGTAAGCAATGTGCAAAGCTTCCTACTGTGCCTCCTTTATCACCAAACTTGGGTTTGGCTCCCACCCCTCATATCTTGCTTCTCTCCTGTCTTTACCCCCTTCTACCTCTTGCTCCCTTTCCAAAGCTTGCTCTTGCTCTGCCCACTGGGAACTGGACTGAGCCCACCAGAACTCACTTCACATAAGCCACTGAACAGCCCTCAGGTGATTATGGCTTTCAGACACCACTGACCTGTGTTGGATTTTGAACCTGTGACCTAGAGGTAAAAGGCTACTTAACCCACTACCAATCCACTGAGCCATCCAGTTCTTCCAATAACAGGGGCCTTAATGTAAAGTTGTAACTTGGGTAACAAACAGACAAGGGACATTAGGGTAACAGGGTCTATAGTTGTGTATAGAAAAAAAATGTTTAAAGTGTAAACGTGTTGCACATCAGAGTGGTTACAGCCCAAAGTAAAGCAAAAGTAGTGTGCACACTTATAGAGTTCAGTTAGCCATGCATTCCAAGGTTCTGAAATGTGTTCCAAGTGTTAATGAGGTATGTTGTGTTTATCTTGTTGGAAATGTGTGGTCTACTTAGTAATAGAGTACCTTGGTGCCTGCAGATGCACATGGAATTGTCTATTAGGTGGGAGTGAGAGGGTTGCTAGGCAATGTTTTTTGCTTGCTAGGGGCATATAAATATGGGCTCCATCCAGCCCAAGGTTTAGTTTCTTGTGCATCCTAGACCAAGGTGCCTGTGTGGCAGTTTTACACTTTGGCACTTGTGGGTGTGTTTCTCAGGCTGACTGGCTGGAAGGGGTCTTCAGTCCCAAGGATGGTGACAGGGTCCCTAGGTCTAGGTGGCACTAGCTCCCTCTGGTGCAGGTCTCCAGAGGCTTGGGCCCCCATCTGAGATTCAAAATTGGGTCAACGGGACTCACCCTAAGGGACCTAGTTGGTATGATGTCACTGTTTGCTATGACCACATTAAGGTGCAGACTCTGACCCCCAGTGAGGTATGGGGCTTGGGGTAGACATTGTGGTAGGTGTAGATTATCTCATATTCTGTGTGACTGTGTGTTCAAGAGGATATATCCCTTCTGTGCCCCTACACTAGGTGACACCGGTACTTCCCTACCATGCAGAGCTAGTATAACCCAATCCCTAGACCCTCTTGCATGTGAGGCACAGTATGTAACTGCAAACACCCCCTGGTGTCAACTACAAGTAAATGGGGAAATGTGGTAATATTCAGTAATGGGCTGAAGAGCTGTGATTGACCTGTAAATATGTTAAAAGTAATTGATGCTGCTAATCAGATTTGAACCAATAGCCGGATGGCATTTGGGACAATGTAAAGCAAATGTGATCACGACAAATGATGACTGTGATTATGCTGAGGTGAACTGGGCCCATAAGTGGGATCTGTGGCAGCAGTTTCCCATCACCTTAAGCTTTGTGCACCTGTTTCAGTAAATAAATGTTTGGATCCTTTTGCAAGCAACTTTTGCCTAAAGTGTCTGCCCATTGTTCAAGTGTTTCTGCAAGGGTACAGCATTTAACTTGCAAAGCAAACCACTAAAGCAAACTGAAAGCAAATTTATACTGCAGTCAAAAATGCAAAAGAGTTGTTCTGTGACAAAGTAAAAGAAAGGTTCTGCAGCTTGTGGTTTAAATAAAGGCCTACCCAAAGTTGTCAAGTGTGAACAGAAATAGTGTTCAGCATAAAGTGAAAGTGAAGACAGCTCTGTTTTCCTTCTGAACCAAAGGGGCGATGAAGAATGTGAAGAGGGATCCTTGTCTGTGCAGTGTGGATGTCACGGAATGGAGACGCTAAGCAGTTCACTCCGAAGGGCCACAGGTAGCATGGTCGAGCAATGCCATAATGATGCACAGAGACAGTATAGCCAGGACAAATCAGGTCATGCCTCCAAGGGATGTAGTCTAAGTGCCAAGTCTTGGAACTGTACAAGTGCACAGGGGGTGACTCTCAGCGAGATGCTCCATTGAATACCCCTAGACATGGAAGTTGATCGAGAGGTTAACCCCCCCAACCCCCTCCTTACCAAAGGGACTTTGTGCAGGGAAGGCCTGAAGTGAGGGTGGTGATACAACTGTAAGTGAGAATTGAAGTGCCAGATAAAATCAACAAGGCTTTCAATGACTTTGCCCCTGTCGGAATTCGCACTGCTAAGCACATAGCTAGCTCCTTGAAAACTATACTAAAACCGGAGAATGCCAAGAATGAGAAGTATCCGTGTTGGTGCCAATATAGACAGCCAGCAAGCATGAGTTCTTACCTTTTGATGCAGAGAATGTTTTGAGATAAAAAGCCTTTCCTTATTTCTTAAACAAGCAATGTTAAACTGCAGTAGAAACAGAGCCAATCAGATTCCATATGCAACAGGCATTACCTCATGGAAGAAGATGGCTGCAGCTTGAATTTTTTTCATCTCCTGTTATGCCTGATTTTAAAGGCCTGATTGCTCTGCTCCTCATACACAAGGAAGACTGCCTACCACTTCCAATGAGCATACCTCAAACTTTTCCATATAGCAATAATCCCTGTCATGCCCAGCTCAAACGCTACTTTGCAGATCACAGTCTCTGTTATGTAACCTTGCCTTCAGTCCAGCAGTGTCATATCCAGGATTTTACAATGGTGGATGTTGGGGTGGTGTGCGTGATTGATATGCAATTTTTTTGACATTTTTTGATCCTTTATGTTGTCTGCTATTATCTTTTTCATTGAAGTTTTGACAGAAAACACAAATGTAATATATAGTTTTGAAAGTATATTTTCTTACACTCAATAAATCAGACTTCTTTAATAAACTGAAATGCAGCAGCAAGTATGGTACAGTGGAGGGTGCTACCGTACCGTTTGCCCTCCCCTAGATCCGTCGCTGCAGTCCAGCATGCAAAATTCCCATCATGTTCCCTTACTTCAAAGTGACAGACTGTGACGTCAATAAATTATTTAAACAAATCTCATTTTTCAACAAATAAAATCAGGTTTTCTTTTTGTAGAAATGCTTATCATTTTATTGAGAAGTTAAATTAAATCTTACAGCGTCAGTAAAAAAAAAATACAAAAACAAGGACATTTAACCTGTGCATTGTGTTGAAGACAGAAACCATGGCAATAACCACTAAAACATTCCTGAAGTGCATCAGTTGCCTTCTTTTTAGATTATGGCCAAGTGTTATATCCCATGGCAGCATGTAAACAGTACAGACCCTAGCTAGCCAATCAAAACCTGAACTCATAGAAACATACATAAACTCCCCAGTGTCTGTCAAGATTATATTTAATGCAGCAGTACTTGTTAGTTGCCAGTATAGTGTAGTGGCTAAGTGCACTAAGCTCCAACCCTGGTGACCTGGGTTTAAATCCAACAGCCACCACTTGCATACTGTGAGACCAGGAGCAAGCCACATAACTTCCTTGTGCTCCCAGGATGCACCTGGAAACAAGCCTTGGCCTAGTGTGACTTTCCTGGCCCACAAAAAAATGTAAAAAAAATGTTTTTTCAGCAATAATGTTTTTCTGGCAAAAACATCAATATTGCCTTTTTTATTTTTATCTTTCAGTTCTAAACTAAGACATGGGATTTTGTAAGTTTTTTTTAAGTCCCTGATCCCCTACCATACATAAATTAAATATTTTGGTCCAACGGTGTGCTGTTTACCATCAGAAACATGTAGTTCCATTCTAATATAGCCACAGGAGGAATCTAGTATGTGCATTTAACAGGTATCCTTAAATAGACCCACCAAGATATAAACAAAAGCCCATGTACCATATATATATATATATATATATATATATATATAGGTGCCTTACCACCAGAGGATCCTCAGGTTGAATATATCCCTGAAAAATACTTTGCAGAAAAAAAGTAAATTCCTTCATATAATTCTGTAAACCAGGTCCCAAGGACTTCACTTTTTTTTTCTGCCACCCAGGGTCTGCCCCCCCCTTCCCGGCTCAGGGACACAATGACGAGATGCCAGTGAGAGCATGGGGGCAGGCTCCATTATACTCAACGGGCAGCGACTTTTACATCTGTTTTTTGTAATATAATGGCCACTTGGCAATGAAACGTGGGCACCTATCTACTAACAAGGCCCTTGTTGAGTCGAATGGTCTTACGTTTCAAATATAATAATATTACAAAAAAGATCTAAAAATCACGCCGTTGAGTATAATGAAGCGCACCCCCGCGCTCTCACTGGCAACTCATCATCACGTCCCTGAGCGAGGGAGGGGCAGACCATTGACAGAACTTATGACCAGGAAGCCCTTGGGACCCGGTTTACAGAATTTTATGAAGGAATTTACTTTTTCTCTGCAAAACATTTTTCGGGGATCTATTCAACATGAGGATCCTCTGGCGGTAAGGCACCTATATATATATATGGTGCAGGGGCTCATCGTGGTGAGTCTCTTTAACAGAAATCTATGTCTAAATGTATGTGTTTTACTTGATTGTGTCTCTATATTGTATATTTGTATTTTCTTTGTTTTAATTTGATTGTTTATTGTATTTTGTACCCGGGTCCCCCTTGAAAATGGGCATTTGATGCTCTTGAGTTCTTACCCAGTCTGTAAATGCTACTTTTTTATATCTGAGAGGATTAAAACAGTGCTAATTATGAATCTTAGGGTGTTAAAAACAGACTTTTACTAACACTACATAATGATGAAATTGTTTGCCAACTTACAAATACTGCTGCTTTAAGTGGCTATTGGACCAGTAGGTTTTGGGTGCCTGTTCTATGCATTTACATGAAACTGTCATAGTATGAGTTGAAAAGTCAACAAAAGTTGCTTCTGAGGCTGACAGGTTTTTTTTTTCTCTCCCTATGGGATCCAAGTCCCCATGATGCTGCTTCGTAGCCCTGAGACATAATCACAACACAACACTAACTTATATCAATTGTGGTGCAGCAGCATAGCACGGCGGAGGGGTTCCAGGGTTAGGAAACATGTGAACAAGGTTCCTATCTTAGCATTTTGTAGTTTCAAAAATGCAACATTTTATTTTAAGTTCTAATTTCACCAGCATTGTGATCCCTGATGACTTGCTGGAGGGGGACTTTAGAGCTAAAGGGAGGTTTAATTCATAAAAAGTCATTATTGGTCAGGAACCACTGCCTGATTTATTGAAAAAAAAATACAGTTTTAAAGGGGGCTTCAGACACCCCCCACCACCCCCTTGAGACTACTATTGTGTACTGTATGGAATAATAAATCTACGTAAAAAAGACTTAGTTGTGAGAAAGAATATGCACTGCTGGAAAGTGCTGTCTCAGAGGCAACTTTGGTTTCCTGTTTCTACCTCAAGCTCACAGTTATCATCACAGATGTTTTGGTAAAGTAACAGGATAGGTTTCATTACCAACATGCTAAGTATCAGCTTCTTGTAATGTTTCTGTTTACAAAAATGAAATTCATACCTTTACATGATCTGTGTGTAACTGTCCATGAATAAACATCAATGCAAAAACAGTATAGTATATGGTTATCCTGTGTTGTGCATGGGTTTCTATCCTAACTAAAAAGAAATTGTATCACAGAGCTGGCCCTGTGGTGTGGACGGCTGAGACACTGAGTGCCTCACATCTTGCCGCACTGGTGACCTGCATTTGGAAATGGACACAGGTCGCTCAGGAGCTGGCTGGTTGAGGGAGGGTTGAGTGTCTGTAGAACTGCCTTCCTCCCTCCCTCGGGGAGGGGGAATGCTGTGCCTTGCTGTTGTCTGCCACCTGGAGGTACGTGGGTGACAGCAAAAATGAGGTACACAATGGGAAGGGCTCCCGCACACAGAGTGCTAGAAGCGTCTCCACATAGGTAGAACATGCATATCGCACTCATTGTGTATCCATGGGACCCAAGAGAGAAAAAGTGGAAACAAGGAGGCCTGAGCTTCATAAAGCCCTGCCTGTGCCTTGTGGTCACACTGGATTGTCTTCTGGGAGGACTGCTGGCCGTCCCCTCCTGTCCTGCCATAGACGGAATCCACTGAGTACCAGCTTCTGGACCCAGAGGAGGTAAGTGGATGATTGTCAGGAACAGGGACAAGGCTGATAAGCCACGCAGACCTGCTTCAGAAGGATAAAAACCTTTGCAGGAAAAAAAAGTTGTACTACAGTTCAAATGTCATAGAATACTGATGTTCCCTTCAGTGGTACAACAACTTTTTTAATTAGAATGGAATTGCATGTTACCTAGTTTTACTTTCATTTTATATATACACACTCACACTCACTCATGCACACACACACACACACAGAACACAGTCCCTCTCCCCAGGCCCTCTCCTAACAAAAAATATCTTCTTTTTTATTATTTAAAAAAGTAGCACACCCCTCACTTAAGTGAATCTTCAGCAGCTGAGTGGTGATCGTCTTTTTGTTTTTTTAGTGAAAAAAAAATTAAACCTAATAATGCAGCATTTTTTTGTTTTATGTTTCAAACAACATACTATACAAAATAACATACTGGCAACCATGCACAACTCATCTATGTTCCATCCTGGGGTTCAGATGCCATCAGGGACCTCTGGGGAGTCTCCCTAGAGGTTCTGATGATGTTTGTTTTTTAAATGCTTGCTGTGAGTAAATAAAATGGGGGGTGAAGTTACTTTGGTTCCCAGTAAACAAATAAAAACTCACTATTGGTTCTGCTAAATCTGAACAACCATATACTGCAAAACAAAATAATACATGGGCATCCAAAACACAGCTCTGCATTGTGCATCTTGGGGTTGAGATGACTTTAGGGACCTCTTGAGCTTTGCTCTTAAAAGTCCCGATGAAGTCATCTCAAGCCCATGAATGAATCATGGCCTTGTTGTGTAGGGTTTCTCATAAATGGTTCCATACGTTTTGTATTGTTTTCTGTTTATGGACAATATTCTCTTCATGGAACCTGTAATTTGGAGTTTTTACCGTGCCATGGCTTCTAATCAGAATGCGTTGCATAAGCTGTTAGTTTATCAGAGCAGTGCTCAGGACTCAGTACACAAACCGTTATACAGTCAAAACTCCATATTATAGTTTCCATGAAGATAACGATACAGACCATTACTTATAAAAGGAAAACAGAACAAAATACAGGGTCTGATTCACATAAACATTTATTCAGGTGCCAACTATGGCTCACTTGAGGGCATGAATATCATTTCTGTAATTGAGAGCATTACAAACAGCCACTAGTCAGAAACCAATTCCTGTCATCTTTAGACCATTGATGAAGTGGCCACCTGGTCACTAAATACAACAATTGTTTTCATAGCTTGCCAATATGATTTCTTCTTAAGGTGCTTTTCATTCCTTTACAAATACTAGTAGCAGTTTACATCTACTGTATTATAATATTCTACCGATGCTTCCAAATGGCAGTCATTTCAGGACATCAAAAGTACAGTAACTATTGAAAAAGAGGAAAGAATATATTATTTTCCTATAAAACATTGTACCATTTATTTTTCTTACTTCACACTTACTGAAGTCATATGAACTTAAACAATAATGCATGACAGGACATGTATCGCTGTGGGATTTACCCATGCCCCATGTTGTATGTGGCACAAGTCACAGCCGAGTGCCAAAAATCACACAAAAAGTGGGTACGTACAATAATACATCCCTGGAGTGTAAATTCTCTGGTTATAAAATGGACCCCCTCCTCAAAAAAAAAAAGACTACAAAAAAACACTCATTAGATTTCAACTAACAGCTGGGACTTTACCTGGACATAGGTTACAATATTTACTCACAGGTAAAGCGCCAGGTAGACTCGGTAGATGGCAGATGTTTTTATGTCCATTTTATAATTACATTTACACTTACACAAGGTGGAAAAGCTGCCCAGAGAGGCAGTGTTGTCCAGTGTTTAGAGCACAGAGCTGTGAGATTGGAGATCCCCCAACCCAGAGCTATTTAGCAATTGTATAACCTTACACAAGTCAAGGGATCTCCGTGTGCTTACAGCCACTCAACTATATAATTTTGTGCAGAACTAAAAGCAGGACTCCACTGCAAATGAGATGGTGCCATGCACTTCAGCAGGCAAAAAAAAAACAGTAAAAAAATAACCTGATTCCAAAAACAACTTTATATTTCATAGATAATGTTCACTAAAATTTCAGTCTGCATAAAATGCACAAAATACTGTTTTGTTTAATTACGTTTTCAAATGTTACCACTAATATTTTGTGCTTTGACCCTGGGTGTATTTGCACATGCATACTATTTTACAAGATTGCACCTACAATTTTTAAGTATCTGTGCAAGTCAAAAAGTTGTTAAGAAAGGCAAATTTATGGATAAAAGGAATAATTATCCTAATATACTGGTTACATTTGCCTTTCCAAGTACCTGCCTTCCTTCCCTCCCTCACACTACTCCTTTTACTAGGCTCACCATAGTGTTTCTATAAGCAGGCTGGGATGGCGCACAGCCACCTGGACATCCGAATAACAAAATCCAGAAGGGAAACGGTGTTGAAACTGCTTTTACCAACTGAGAGTGCAGCATGGTCAGAAAGATAAACAAGGCATGGAGAGGCCATATAGTTGATGAGAACAAATGTAAAATATTTTAAAACACTTATGGTCTAACACACAAATATGACCCAGATACGCACCAAAGGCACATATCTGGGATGCTGAGCTAGTCTGTACACACAAAGTCTCACACAAGTGTTAGCATTCACGAGCTCTGTCTTTCTCAGTCAGCAGCAGGAAAGGAGTGCGGAGGGTCTGGGGGCCTGTCAGAGAGTGGAGAGGTGTCAAAGAGCATGCATCCGATTGGATGCCTTGGCCAGCCTTCAACTGAATCCCCTGCTCCATGTTGCGCAGTGGTCATATCATGTTTTCATAGCAACTGTTGCTTTAATTACTTTATTCAGTGCCCAGTCCTCCATGCCAACTTGGATAGCTGAGGAAATCAGTGCTGGGCCACAATGGTCCACAGAAAGCTCCAGGAAGGGCAGGGGGAGATGTGAGCAGAGGGTGGACAGGTGTTACTGCTGGGTCCCCTTGGATAATGCTGCTGTCCTCTGTATCCGCTCTCAATCATATTTATAACTTTTGAGAATGTGTGGATGCACATCCCCAAACTCAACTCACCAGTCCAAGTAGTGGCATGGATTAGGTTGTGTTAGGCCTCCGGGGGGGATGGACTGGGGGGGTCTATGGATGTATGGAGTTCCCTGCATGTGTGGAACAGAACCTCTTCATACCTGCCTTTGTGGATTTGGCCCTTAAACTCTGGTGGAACTTGCATATCATATAAATAAAGGAAATTATAAATTGCCAGATATTTTACAATAGAACAAAAGATCAGAGCAGATTTCTCCTTGGTCAACCTGTGCACAGATTTAACGAGGGGGGGTGTGTGGAAGACCCAAGCACAGTTGGTGGGGGAGGCTAGGGATCATGGCTTGCTGAGTTAAGGCAGTGTTTGTTCACCTTTTTAAATAAAAATGAAGGCATGGCCTGGCAACTCTACTGACTGCCCTCCTGGCACAGTCCTGACACACTACACATTTTCCCATGACAAACACTACCCACCCCTCAGCAGGATATAATGGAGCAGCCCCATTGTCCCTACTGTTTGGATAATGGTCTGAAGGGGAGATCATCATTGACATCCCCATGTAACTTTTTGCTATGGGGACAAGCTGCCAACACAGTACACCTTCTTAGAAAGATTAATGCCTCTGCACAGTTTGCATAATGGATATCTGCTAAAGTGATAACTCCCTTCCCGCTGGCAGAGATTTTAGAATGTGAGGATGAATTTACTTTCAAGAAACAATACTTCTAACAGTTACAGGCAGACTAAAGAGGCAGACTAAAACTTAGATAGCTTGCAAAGTGCACATCCCTTGAAAACCTGCAGCTAACAGTCTCGAATATATGAGCCTAGAGTGTCCTGTTCTCAAATAAATTGTGCCACAGGCACGAAAATGGGAGCAGGCTTTCAGAAACAGGGCCCAAAGTGTGCAATAAAGAGGGGCAAAATACTGCTTAAAGAAAACTTTCTGATACAAAAATAAAGTGCAGATTTTCTCCATGATACAGAATATTTCAATATCCTTGCTGTAAAAACAGTAAATCTGATACCGCTGTATCAATGCAGTATAGCTTAAATAATTGTTTCAGTTTAAATACTGAACACATACAGTATGACGTTAACATTTTTCAACTTGCAATATCTTTGCTCAGAACATATGGCACATTTCCAGTTGTGCCTGACATTTTTCCACAAACATGACATCAGCTGCAAAGCCTACACAGCAAATTACAACGACAGTTGATTCCAAATTTGAAAAAGAACGAAAACAAATTTACGGGGAGGAAAAAAAAAACAATTACTTGTAATTTGTGCCTGAGGAGTGAATAAGATGAAAATATTTACCATCCCTGCAAACGAAAATATGTCCAAACTTGCAGAATTGCCGTTGTCTGCCAAATACAGACTAGTTTTGCATTGAGCTCTTTATGCTGGAGGCATTTTCTGCAGCTCCAGAAGTTATGACACACCAAGTACCTCAGGATAACTTCTGGTGAACTTCTGGCTAAAACATGAAAAGTGGTCAGCTTCAGCTTCTGCAGCTACCACTGGGATCATGATGCAGCAGCTATGAAACATTAAGAGTGTGTGTGTGTGTGTGTGTGTGTGTGATCATGTGTATGAAAAGTTAAGGAAATAATGGGAAACAAAGACTACAGTAAATACTTTCCACTTCATTTTGAGCAGCTGCACAGTCTTTAAAAAGCTACTGATATCATCTCAAGGAAAACTCTGGGAATTATATAGAGAAGGAATTCATATTTATAGATGTTCTATCATTTCCCTTTATCTGGGAAACAGTTTCAGCTACTGGTTAAGAGCACAAAGTTGTGAACTGAAAGATTTGAATCCTACAAATGCTACTTACTCATTGTCTGGCCCTGTGCAAGTCACACTGCATCCCTGTGATTGACTTATTAGTAATCTCTGTAGCTCCATCTCTCCCTCTCCTCCATCTTACACCCCCCTCACTCTCTATATATTTCCCCCATCTCTCACCCTCTCTCTCTCTCTCTCTCCATGTGTGTGTGTGTGTGTATGTATATATATATATATATATAGTATATATAGCTATTGATATATGTGTGTATATATAGATATGCGTGTGTGTATATATATATATATATATATATATATATATATATATGTGTGTCTTCCCCATCTCTCTCTCTCTCTCTCTCTCTCTCTCACTCTCGTCTATCTCTGTGCTCTTCTGACCTCACTATGCACTTAAAATGGCAGCAGCACTCTCTCCCACTCCCCTCCCTCTCTTGAATGTAAAGGGCTTTGGGATGCAGTTAGTGTGTGATATGTGTCCGTTAAAACCAAATCCCCTTTCTTTATTACTAAGAGCATTTGCCTGAAAATAGGATATTGGAACTTTACTGTCCATCTACTTCTGCTGCTTATCGTAATAATCCTCCATTCATAACATCTCAGTCTGTGGCTTTAAAAATAATTATTCTACCACAAATACAGGACTGTGGCTTCAGTGCAGACAAGCAGTAGGAGCAGATTAAGTCCCATGGGCAAATATAATCTTTTTATGCAAATGCACTTACTATTAAAGAATGAAGGAGAATTATAACTACAGATCCATAAATTAAATGTATGCTGAATACAGTCTAAATACACGTTTTCCCAGAGATGGCAGAAGTTCTTTAAACTACTGCACGATTTAAATTATTCCTTTACAGACATGTACAGTATACACAATATGAACCGATTTTTAGAGTACAGATTCCTATAAAATAGATCTTTTTTTGTAAAGGTTCTAAAATTCCAGTCTGAGCATTATTGTAAGAAACAAAGAAAGGCACAATGGTCAAAAAAGGTCTGCACTGGCCACTTTTGCCATTAAAAGACTAGTATATGATAAAATATTTTTACCCCAGAATAAACAGTTATGTCCAAGTAAAGCTAGGAATGCTGAGTTTTGATTAAATTGGCATACTGTAGCTGCAATTGCTTTCCAGTCCACATATACATCAGCTATGACATGGCCTGTCTTAACATCTCATTTTTGTCCTAATGAGAGGTGTTGGTCTGTTTGTATCTCATGAGTGGTGAAGCCAGGAGTGAGACAGCAATTGCCAGGAGTGAGATAGCAATAGAATCGGTAGACTTATACTTTGAAATGAAGATACCAATGATATGTTAAGTCAGGTCATGTCATAAAAAAGATGATAGACAAATAGATAGAAATTCAGCTGATGGCAATGGCCCTCTGTAAGTATATCATAATCTACAATCCAGACCTATTTTCTCAAACTAGGTTTCCTCAAGCCCTGCAGATAACAAACCACATTTGAGAAAGAAGGCAGTCCTTAACAAAGCTGAGGTTGCGCTTTGGAGTCCTGGTGCTGGCACCGTGCGGCCGCAACCGATTCTTTTCTGAAGTTCTTCTGATTATTGTTCCTTCCTATTAAGATGTGCACACCTTTCCATGCATGCAGAAGGTGGAAGAAGACCAGCTCTAAAGTGGCACTATCAAAGCCAGCAAGCAAGTTGACAGGTGACACCTCCTTGATGGCTTTTGGCACGGTCAAAGCATCTGGAATAGTACTATTCCCAAGGAAGAAGTGCATGAGGGTCTGCTTTTGTAAGGAATCCTTTAAAAACTCAATTAAGTCTCCTGTCCGTTCCATCAGGAATTTGTCATCCCATGTGTCCAGAGGGCCCTTTAAGAGCAAATAAAAGAGTGCCGTCTTCAAGATGTAGGAGGATAGGATGGCCTTCCACTGGGCACCGAATTTCTTATCAAAGTCGTTGCTCTTAAGATCGCGAAGTGCTTTCAGAATCTGGAGGCACTTGAGGTGGCAGGAGTTGGCAGGGGCCTGTGCTTTGAGCCAGTTCAGGAGTTTCTGTTCTTGTTTTGAAAAATTGGCAGCCCAGAAGACTTCCGCTTTCAGGTCTGGCCCCAAATCAGTTCTCCCCCAGGGCTGTGCAACCAGGAAAACCGAGTCCCCGACATGCAGGGCCGGAATAAGTCGAACAGACATGGAGATGTGGCAGCAGACGTAATCGGATCTTGGCAGGATTCTTAAAATGAGCCTGTCCTCCACCACGGACAGCGTTATGTGGCACCTCTCCTCGAAACGGTACCGGATTACGTTCAGGCACCGCTGCATCTTGGAGTAGAACCACTTGAGCACCAGGGCCGAGGATAAGTGGCGGGGCGCCCTGTCCATCTCCACACAGAAGCAGTCGCTAAAGGTCTTATAGTGCTTGGCCCACTCTGATCGCTTGGGGGCCCTAAGCTTGCAGAGCGCATTGCCTTGGAAAGAAGGGGGAAGCCCCATCCCCTCAACAAAGAAGTCGGTCTCCAGCTGGAGGCTGGGGGGCAGCTTTAGGGGAACCAGGATGTCGAAGGAGTTGGGGCTGTTGATCTTGTGCTGCTCGTAGGCGCTGCCGATCTGTACAAAGTCTCCCCGAAAGGTGACGGATGCATCCTGGAGCTCCGTCCGCCCCACCTTGACCAGCTCGCTCACTATCTTGTTCACATGTGCTTTGCTGTGACCCAGAACATGGGGGGACAGCCGGATCTGCTGATCATAGTAACCCTCCAGCAGACTCCGTTTCTGCTCTGCACTCAGGTCCTCGCTCACATGGGGCACAGCAGGAGCAGCTGCTGCAGCAGCTGGCAGCGGACGGGGCTCCTCATGAGAAATGCAGTACTTGATCAGGAAGTAGCAGACCAGAAAGACCACCGAGAATTTAAAAAGCGGGAAGGAGCCCGATTCACTGTCAGACTCCTGGCACCCTTCTTCCCCCGAGCAGTCTTGCTGTCGTTTCAATGCGTGATAGAGGCACAGGACAGCAGTGCAGAGGCAGGTCACCAAAGGCCAAAAAACTCTGAGATTCAGAGAGTGAGATGACATCCTGTTGCATGGCAGCGGAACAGCATCACCCCATTCTAAGCAGCCTTGGCCGGTTGAGAAAATGTCCTTCCAGGCTCCCAAAAAGACACAGTTGGGCGATATTCCCAGTATAGCACTTACTTTGAAATAAGAGATTTGATTTCCATATAGATCCCGACGGCAAACTTCTCACAAGGACCGTTATTCAAGTTTCAAACTTCCTCTTCCGAGGGAAAGAAGGCTGCGGCTGCGTCACTTTTTCTATGAGCTAAGAGGAAATACCAATGTCTCATACAGAGAGCTCCAGCTTCAGAAGTGTACTGTATGATCCTGTAGCCCACAGAAATGAAAGATACAGTACTTGAGGCAGTGTGGCACTGCATGTCAGAATTGATCCCTTGCTTTATTCCCAGGTGTCCTATCCCTGATTATCTGTTCCATGGAGCAGATTTCCCTGCCTTTGCTGAAATATACAGAACCCCCTTAATAGCCAACCCTAGCAATTCACGGTCTCTCTCATGGTGTGAATAAGATCTGGCAAGACAGAGGGATTTCCAAACGCCACACTGAAATGCATGACTTACGACCTGAAATCCCCCCACCTCCTCCTATACAGTGTTTGTTGCTGAAAGAGTGAAAGTCAAAGTAAGGATAATTATGGTGGAATAGTAATACTGTAATAGGTATTTTACACACAGGGCTGAGAATGAACTTAGATACCATTATAAAAGGGTGCAAAAGGCTCTCATTAGGCGGGAGCTTCACGGGGGGCAGGGGGATTAGGGGCTGCAGCTCAGAATCTTTGTTCATCAGTCCCAAATAAAGGATTCCCAATTTCTAAAGTGCACCCTGTCCTAGTTGTTTGTTTATTCACAGGCAAGGAGTAGTTGGGGGGGGGCTCAAACACCTAACATTTTCAGACCCTAGAACCCCCCTCCCCTTACACTACCTGGTCTGCACAGTTTTTTTGGGGGGGAGGGGTTCAGTTCTATTTTGTTGCTCTGGTTCACCAGAGCATCTCTCAGGGGTGCTTGCTCAACCTAGCCTCTACTCCCCGCCTGAGACCTCTCCTCCCCAGCCATCCTCCACCCAGGACCTTCCAGCCCCCCGGATCAATCTCCCCCCCGTGGGAGTCCCCCAGATCACCCCGAGAAGGGCCCACCCACCTACCTGGTGGCCTTTCTGTAATTAGAGGATCAGTCTGGTTACTGCCAAGGGGAGCCTGTAGGAGAGATTGTCCGGTGCTGGGGATGTGAGTTCAGTCCCTGGAGCACTCCTCACCTCCCTTGTCCACTGGGGCTTTCTCTTGTTGGTTGTCTCATTGGAGCACAGACGTGCAATGACATCCACAGTGCTGACATGCCGACATCCACCAATGCTCCTCCCCCACATCTGTTGGTGCCGCATGTTCCTGGCTCTGCCCCCAGCCACCACCAGGAGCTGCCCAGGAACGGTGCTAACCCCAGACCCCTTCATGGGAAGGGAGAGCAGTCCTCCAGATGCTCAATCCCTTCCCTCTCCTGCTGACCCCCAGCAGCCCAAGTCCATTCCCAAACCCAGGTCACCGACGTGGCGTGAGGTCTGGCGTCCAGTCATAGGTGCTGGAACTAGGGGTGCTGGGGTTGCGGCAGCACCCCCTTGCTTGAAGTACAATTCCCTATGGCTTCCTATGCAGTTTTGTTCAATGGCTTTCGGCACCCCCACTATAAAAACTGTTCCAGTGCCTCAATCCTCAGCACCTCTGGGCTGGTCTGCACTGTTGAGACTGGGCAGATGAACTGCATCAGTGCCTTCAATGAAGTGCAGACCCTGCTGCGACGCAGAAGGAATGCTGTTTTGGTCTAGAGCTGTACTGGTATAGGTGTTTTTTGTTGGTGTTAAAACTCACTGGCCCATTAGCAACGTGCGGCCCCGCATGCCAAGAAACAACTCCCGGCCATAATAGCTGCAGTGTATGCCCCCACCCCACCCCCAAATTCCACCATATATGTCACATAACCTGGCAGTACTTTTAACTCTTTTACTGTCAGTGGTATTTAACACACCTGTGCCAGGCAATTTTTGTGATTTTTGCACTATATTATTTAAAATTAAAATATCATTATTTTCTCTTCAAGAAAAAGTAGGAGAACCACAAATGTATTTTTTTAATGGTAGAAACTGATCTTTTTATAAGTAGTAATGTTTTGCCAATATCTGGTCATGTCACCATGAAACACCGCCTGAAATGTAGCCAAAATGCTGTTTCAACTCAAAAATGTTGCAGAAAAGACCCCAGAAGACTTATTATTTAACTGAAAATGATGGAACGCTATATGTTGCTGAACTTCTCTATGCCTGTACTATATACACAACAGAAAATATTTTGTATGGGCAGAAACATGTTACAAAGGTGGTACTCTCTTATTTAATTTCTAACAAATAAAAAGGTGAAAAAATGGCAGTGTTCACCTTTCATTTTTTCTATGTGAAAACAAGTTTACACATAGAAACATAAAAGCAATTGGCAGAAAGGGACCTCCTGGCCCACCTAGTCTGCCCTAAGGTACCTACCTACTGTTCTACTGTAGATCCTAATTGATCTCCCCTTCCCCCATCACTAAGGTCCCTTTGTGCCTGTCCCATGCTTGTTTGAAACCCTATTACTGTTTTGGTACTCACCACCAAGTTTATATATAAAAACTATGTATTTTTACATTTTCCTGTCACAAGGCTAGCTAATTATGCAAAAGTTTGTAAGTTATCCCACTGACATAGATTTGCATGGTGTACATAGTGTGTGGTCAGTTTCACAGTTTTTATTTTGGATGCAAACAGTCTGCTGTTTCAGCCAGACTGAAAAGCTGTCACTCTAAATAACCATACACAAGCTTATATCTTTGAAATCTACTGCATCAATTAAGATTAAGACTACCAATCTGCATATATTTGTACATTTATGTAAAATAATTATTGCTTTAATGATGAGTGTCCAAGGCTGATTTGCATCATTTTGGGTTAGCCACCTTACACCCCTTGCACTGGGTTGTACATATATTTACTAACAAATAGACAAACTGCTCCATTTCTAAGTTGGCCTGTGGCAAACCTAAACAAATATATGAAACTGTGCAGGATAATCTAAATAAATATAGTGGTAAAGAGGGCAAATGAAAATACTTTAAGTATACATTTCATTCCATTGTTGTCACAGACACTTACCCTGTACTTGTGGAACTCTAATACAGTAAAGTACAGAAGAGTCAATATAAAACTATGCATTTTTAGATTCTGCAGAGTGTACCCATTCAGAGGTAACAGCCTTATGTACCTTTACCACAGATGTCTCGCAGAAATAGGCCCTAAACTCATAAGGTGCCAAGTTTAGTCTGCTGGGAATATATTTGGAACCATAATGGAAAATGCACAGCATTATTTCTTTGTAGTGTAGAAACCCAGAACATATAGGATAGTGCATGGGGAACAGCTGACAACAGGGCTATTCTTTCACCGAGTTGGCACTATGACGACGGATTACCTCGAGAGCGCAGCTCGAGAAGTAATCCGTCGTCATAGTGCCAACGAGATGAAAGATTAGCCCTGTTGTCAACTGTTCCCCATGCACTTTTCTTTATAGTGTATGGTGGAACGTCATTTTTTTTGGGGAAAAAAAAATCACTACAGCATGTTTCTGCTTCAAAACATTTTTACTGGGTTACTAGAAGGAAAAAAGAACTTTACATTTTGAACATTTTCACACTTGACATTTTAACTGTTTAAGAACTTTACATTTTGAATGTCTTCACGCTTGACATTTTAACTGTTTAAGAACTTTACATTTTGAAAATTTTCACGCTTGACATTTTAACTGTTTAAGAACTTTACGTTTTGAACATTTTAACGCTAAACATTAGTACTGCCGACGACATTGCTGCTTTCGCTATGTGTCCTGTCTATGGAGAGAGCCCTAACTGTCAAATGCTGCTCGAGGACACAGTGTGTGACGTGCGCAGTGCAGTAGAACAAAAAATCGTTCTGCTGCACTGTGAACGTCACTAGTGTAGGAGAACAACATTTCAACAGCGATGGATTTCGGTGGAGAATGATGTTTCACCATACACTATATCATGTTACTGTAGTCCCCTCCCCCCACACACGCATACAGATGGTGGGGTCTTACCTAGACTCTTACACCATAGTAAAGACTGCCTGCACTTCCGTTTGTTTTGGAGAGGACTGCCATCTGTATGCCCATGTCTTCTGCTCACTCCTGCCCCAGCACTGCAGCCTAAAGAAGGGGCACTGGAGGAGCACTGCTGAAATATCTGAGCTACTGCCCAGCTATCTGTGTACATTTGAGCAGCCACCTGCTGGAACATGTTATCTCACTCATACACTGCTGTGTGCACCCTGCCTGCCAGAATTTCACCACCACCACCCACGGCCAGCACAGTGCCAGTCTATCTAGTGTGCTCTGGCCCCAGGGACATCAGCAGCCATCAGGAGGCACAGAGGCACTCGGGGGGAGGGGGAGGACAAACATGAGTCTGGCACCATTGCACCTTTAAGAACAGCACAGCTGTCAGCCGCTTTCAGCAGAGACACTGCTCTGCATTGGAAGGAGTGTGGAACAGAGATCCCAATGGCCCAACGAAAGCCCCACCAGCCACACAAGCATAACTGGATAGCTAAAGGAAAACAGTGGAAAAGGCACAGCTTTTCCCAGCCACTACAAAAATGCCAATTAGGGCTTCAAGACAGTAACAATACTTTTAAAAATCACCTTCAAATGCTTTGTTTAATGCTTTAAACAGTAACCCGCAACATCTGCTTTCTATTTGTGGCAGCCACCATCTCATGAGCAGCTGCCAGCTTCCCTAGCCCACTTTATGCTAATATGTCCTGCCAACAATGGCTGTGGTTGGCAGGACATATTAACATAAAGTGAGCTAGGGAAGTGCATGGCTGCTTCTGAGATGGTGGCTGCCAGCAGTAGAAAGCGGTTGCTCTTTAAATAATGAAAAAGCACTTTGAGGCAATTTAAAAAAAATGTGTTACTGTTTGAAACCACTAATCGAGCATTTTTTGTAGCAGCAGGAGAAAGCTGTCCCTTTTTCGTTGTTTTCCTTTAAGCACGGAGTGTGCTACGGTGCTGGAGAACTGGGGGAAGGGCAGTGAAGGTTAAAGCTAGGCAGAAGTCCAGCAGAAGAACAGTAAATGTACATCAACTGCTTCTTCAGGAAGATGGCCTCCATCTTGTTGACCTCTGATCACACTGGCAACCAATCAGAGGTCATGGATCTCGGCAGCAGATATCAAGAGCATTATGGGCGAATGACTGTGTTGTATGCCTGGTATCCTTTCTGCTAGCCAATAAGATGTTAAGTGAACATTCTGCATACTAAATCTGCAGATTGACAGCTCGATGTGCAAATCTAAAGCTGCCTTTCCCCAGAAAATGTTGAGGGCAGTTCCAGATGCGAAGAGTCAGCAGTAAGGTCTCAGAGAGAGAAGAGGGCTAGTGTGCTGCTGGCAGAGCTATCCTGGGAAGCCTGCCTGGGCTTCCACAGCCAACCATCAGGGAGTGATTTCAAAGGTTTCTACAACTTGTGTATGCAGAGAGAGAACTGTGTGTGTCTACTGAAAGTGTCAGAACAACATTTTCCTGTATGTGAGACTGTGAGCTGCCTTGAAAGAAAAAGGAAGTACATGCATGCCACAGCAGCCAGCCTATGGGCACCAGAGAGAGAGAGACTGCTTGAATACAACTGTGAGGGAAATATCTGCACCAATCCTGCAGAGAGTCTAGGAGAAGGCTGGCTAGTGCTAACACCAAGTAACAGCTAATGCTTTGTACTAGGGTTCTGAAGCCTTGACTTGAGTGTGAGGCATGTGGCCCATGCTCCTTAGGCTGGTCTGTAGTGTGGAAGAGGAAGAGGGAAGAGCCAGAGAGGTCCAGATGACTGAAGATGCAGAGGCACCTGAGACAAGAAGCATCTTCAAGCAGCCCCCTCCACCCCCCGCAACTACAAGAACTGAACCATCAACCTGAGAGGAGCTGCACCTGCAGGGGAGGAGGAGAAAGAGCCCAGCTGATGGGGAAGTTGGTACACCATAACCTCAGTGCTTGCCCTGCAACTGGGGAAGGTTGTTCAAAGTAGCCACCAAATTTACAGATTTGGCCAATGGGCCAGGAGTTACAAATACCTCATTTGTAAGTTGCGTGATTTAAAGCAGCAGTGCAACGTAAGATGTTTTTCCTAAAAAGCTAGTTTCAACTACAACTAAGAAAAATATTAGCAAGCCTGTCAAATATAGTTATCTGGGTACCTCCTCTGCTGCACACCATGAGTCAGATTTTATTTTTTCAATCCTAACCGTTGCCAGGTCTATAGTGCTATTTCTATGCAAAATGTGACGGCCATCATTTTTTCTTGCAAAAAAAGATCAATTAAAACATTTATAAAATATTTAAATTTTGTTGGAATTAGAAAAGTGTACCACCAAATAAAACTGGACGATACCTAGAAACTTTTATAGTGTAAAAAAGGTAGGGTCAAGTTATTTGCTCAGTTTCTTTGCACTGCTGCTTTAAGCAACTGCATGGCCTGTGGGGTTTGAGTTTGACTGTTTATGTTCTAAAGTACACCACCACCGCCAGCCAACCAGCTGCAACATCACTGAGCCTACACCGTTCCTACTGCTGGGTACCTAGCGAAGCACAGGGAGCTCTGTTTCAAGGTTTAAGGAACTTGTAACAGTGGGTAATGCCCCTAGTACATGTGGGTTGGTAATGCAAATGGTCTTAGGCCCTGGCACTGGGCTACTTAATATAGGATAAAGTATGGGTCTCGGTGTGTAACGAGAATTTACACACACCCGAGGGGGTTATGCATAGCATCAAACCCTGAGGATGTGTGTACCGTTACACACCGAGACCAATATTTTATTTTATATAATTGTTGGGCTTCTCTTTTTCACCTCAGCAATTATGTAAAATAAAAAAAGACTGCTGTGCCGGCGCAGTCAGATTACCTCAGCCGCGAGGTCCGCTTTAACTTTATTTAAAATATTTTAGGGTGGTCAATCCGGTAGCTGTGTGGAATATTTCAACTAATTGTAAAAATTACTTACTGCTGAGTGTCCGTGGCAATTTCTCTCTACTGGGGGTTTGCGGTTTCCTGTTCAGGAAGGATACAGCAAGCAAGGAGTTCGAGCATTCGCAGTGTGGAGAAAACCGTGCGCGTGTTTGCCGTTATAAATGCTCCTTTATAACGGCAAATTATGCCACGTTTTCCTTATGGGGAAAAGGGAAGACCGTTAATTATAAATGTTTTATCCACCATGAAACATTTTATATAGCATAAAAGCACCCGGGTTGCGTTTGCACTGAACACGACTTCGGAACCGTTTTAGTAAATCGTGCTCAAACTCTGATTCTAGTTAGACTTGAGCACAATTTAGAAAACGGTTCTGGAGTTAAATTGGACTAACCTGCAGTGTGGTTGGTCTGACACAATTCCCTTTAATAAAGCTGGATATCCCTGATTTGGAACCGGTTGATAGTTAATCCAGTCCAGAGGCAGTAGTGCGGATGCTGTAAACCATTTTTAATAACAGTTTAGAACATGCCAGTGACAGTGAGGACAGAGCAACACAAATGCTACAGCATGGTAATTAATCCATACTTAAAAATGTTTTAATTACTGTGCTGTAGTGTGAACAAGACCTTAGTCTTATTTATTGCTGCATTGCCTTGCCTGGTGGAGCGTGGGCACTGTTACGGTTTTAAGGTGTTTAGTGGCCAAGCCTAGTCAGATACTTAATTTCAGCCCTGCACATCCATTTCACAAGATTCTTTTAAAGCCAGTTTTGCTTTGCATTCCTCATCTGTTGTGCGCACTATATGATAATGTCAAGTGCAAATAAGTGCTCTCAAAAACCACGAAGGAAATACACCGAAACCAAAGGTAGCACTCAGTAAAAACAGCAAGTGCTGCCATAGCGAAACAAAACAAGCTGCTGTGACTGTTTGTGGGGGGAAGGGGCCTTGGCCCCACACACCCCTTTAAGGGTGCTTCACCCTCTGAACCCCCACATAGAAACATAGAATTTGACAGCAGATAAGGACCGCTTTGCTCACCTAGTCTGCCCATTTCCGTACCTGATGGATACGCTGCAGATTCTAGTTAACCAACAGCTTACTTCCTCCTACCCCCCCACTAGAATTGCTTTATGTCTGTCCCATGCATCCTTGAATTCTCCCATTGTTCTTGACTCCACAACCTCCCCAGGAAGGCTGTTCCATGCATCCACAACCCTCTCCGTGGAAAAATCATTTCTAACATTACGTCTGAGCTGTCCCCCCTCTATCTTCAAATTGTGCTCCCTTGTTCTTGCACGTCTCTTTTTCTGAAAGATGCTGCCCTCTTGGACTTTGCCCACAACTAAATATAATCACCTCCAGGAGGAAGTAGCTCCAGGACAGGAAGAAACCTCAGGGAGGGGAATGGGGGGACATCATAGGGGAAAGGGGAACCAAGTAGGATAACCAGAGGTTGGGGCAAAAAGTGCAGGGTGGGGGGCATGCAAATTACAAGGGAAAGTTGGAAGGGGGAGAAAACAAAAGGCAAAAATAGCAGGATTGGGAGTCAAACGACAGTCCACCAACCTTCCACCACCCTTTGCTGCCTGTGGCCCTACCCTCTGCACCACGGCAGCTGCTCTGCAGCACCTCACACAGCTGAGCCTTTTTCCTCTTCTTGCTGATGGACAGCAGCTACAGGGGTAGCACTAACGTACCTGTGCTATACTACTCCTGTAGCTGTATTGCCAATCACTATTTTTGCTGCACTGATTCTACGGTGCTATAATCCATGCAACATATTGACTGGGTACTTCCCTTGCACACATCCCCAATAAATACTTTGTTGATATTTTATATTTTGTCTCGTGTGAGTATTATTACTGTAAGTCACTAATTATAGTTTTGTTGAATTAGAGGTTGCACTGTGATTTTGCATGAGTAGGGGACCCTGTGGGGGGGTAGGCACTGCATCGTGGGGGGTTGTTCCACTGTGACACCAGCTCCACTTAAATTTTACTCTGGATAGAGGCTCCATGCTAAACTTAAAAGATCTGGATTTGACCCCCCCAATCAGGAAAATCAGAGCCCATGCCCCTCAACCTGTTTTTGAGCCCACAAGGCAGGGGTAGTAACTGCAACATCCACGATGTCGCAGTTACATTACTATAGGAATAGTATATATTTTTTGAAACTGCACAAAATTCTGGTTTTAAAAATGGGTAAACAGCCCACAACCCAAATGTTTACTACCCATTATTATTCTTTATAGTTATTGCAACTATGAAAAATAATTATAATTCGCATAATGTTCACATTTTAGCAAAACAAATGCCAATGTAACATAAGTAGCAGGTACATAAACACCCCATTATTAAATTTTGCAGAGAGCACTAGTTACAACGATACCACATTTATGTACCCTTACCACAGAGGTCTGGGAAAAATAAGCCCTGAACACATAGGTTGCTAAGTGTATTTTAAAGGGGAAAAATTGAGGTCCAAAATGGTGAATCCACAGCATTGATTTTCCAGCCTGTAGACATTCAGAACACTAAGTACCATATGGAAAGTATATCATTTCTGAAACTGCACAAAATACTGGTTTTAAAAATGGGTAACATTGCCCACTCTCCAAATGTTTGTTACCCACAATCCTCATCTACATTTCGTAAAACTATGAAAAATAATGGAAATTTGCAAAGTTTTCGCACTTTAACAAAACAAAAGTCTATGTAACATAGGCTGCAGATACACAAACATCACATTTATGGATTCAACTGAGGGTACCGTTTACGATTATACCACATTTATGTAGCTATACCACAAACATTTAGTTGAAACAGATTCATGGTGCTAAGTGTAGGGAAAATATGGGTCCATAATGAACAAGCATTTGTCAATGGCGAATGTTGCTTGCTTCTATGTGCTGTTTAGGTATTTGGAAGTCATTGGAGTGTAAATATTGAAAATTTGTGAACTTACGAGTGTGCGTGGGAACTGTGCAACGCACATTCATAAAACAGTCATTTTTAGGAATTCTTTCACCAAATTTTCAACATTGCCATTTTAAGATCTCTGCTCATTAACAGTGACACTGTGATTTTCTTAATGTGTCCCATACACTGAGTTCGCACAACGACTGCGCCATTGTGCGCTACATGGGCGGAAACACGTTTTGGGTGAGATGTGAAAAATGACAGCTGTACTACTCATAAGAAGATGTGGTAAAATGGCAATGTTGAAAATCTGGAGTGAAAATATTGAAATTTCGCGAACTTATGAGCCTGCATAGGAACTCATAGCGCCGCGCTCGTAAAACAGTCATTTTGGAATTTTGGCACCAAATTTTTCAACATGGAGTTTGGGCCCCCTTCTCATGAATGATGTCACTGTCATGGTGGTGTTTGGGCCGAAGGGTGATTTAGCAGTCACTGCGCGAAATCACCGCCCGAGCCGGAACGCCATGACACTGACATCATTCATGAGAAGGTCCCAAAACCCACATGGAAAAAATTTGGTGCAAAAATTCCAAAAATGGCTGAGATATGCACAAGTTGAAACCCCTATCTAGCCCATTATACAGCTTACGGCATTTCCTCAGTTCGCGGTCGGCTTTGAAGAGTGCAGGCGTGTCCCGGTCCACTGAAGATCGTCGCGCGGGTCGAGGTAAGTATGGGGTGAGGGTGTGGGGAGGCTGGGTGCGCAGTGGGTGGGTGCGGGTTGTGGGGGGTCGGGGCGCGCAGACCAGGACTTTTGTCTTACAGGTAAAAAAAAAAAAGCGTTGTGGGACCGTTTGCCATGCTGGGTGGGCTCCCAGCATACTGGAGGCGTTCAGCCGGCGGGATTAGGCACCCCGCCGGCAAAAGGACTGATTGCCGGCTGGGTGGGCTCCCAGCTTGGCACCAACTACTGGGGGAGATGACGCAGCTCAGCTGATGGGGATTGGGCACCCGTCGGCTATACAGTGCATGCCGGGGCGCACACGCCTGCGGGTGGGGGGGAGCTGTGCGTGAGCAGCTTCTTATCGCTGCTCACTCAAGCGTAGCTCCCCCTTTCAACATATGCCACTGCATTTTGGAGCGTGTCATAGACAGCTCAAAATACGTGTGAGGGGCCGTCCGCCTGCCAGCACACTGCCTGAATTGGAGGAGGAGGAGGTGACACATCTCCGAAATCTCCGATGATGGCACTATGTTTCTTGCACATGCGTGCAAGCAACATAAAAATGCACAGCATTGATTCTCTGGCCTGTAGACATTTAGGACACCATGATACCACAGAAACACTATACATTTGCTAAAACTGCACAAACTGATGGTTTTAAATATGGGTAGCATTGCCTGCTATCCAAATGTTTGTTACCCACAGTCCTCCTTTACAATGACAAATAATGAAAATAATGAAAATTTGCATAATTTCCCCACTTTAGCAAACCAAATGTCTATGTAGTATAGGCTAGAGATAAACAACTACCGCATTTGTGGATTCTGAAGAGAGTACCAGTCACAATGATACCACATTTATGTAACTGTATCACAAAAGTTTTGTTGAAATAGGCACAAAATATACAGGTACTAAGTATATTTTAAAGGAAAACTGTATTAATCTGGGGCTCCCGTCCTTGAAAAGCTTACCCTCCGGTTTAGCTTTTCATATATTAAAGCACTTTTTTGTTGCGCCCGAACCGACTTAATTTATTTAGTAAAAGTCTGCGACCTGGAACTATGGTGGACACTTTGTGGGCTTCATTAATTGTAAAGGTGCGGCACCACACCACTCACTTCAATACAAGTGAGCCATGCGGCACTGAACCTTTACAGTTAATGGAGCCCCTGTAGTGTCTGCCATAGTTCCGGGTCGTGGACTTTTACTAAATAAAATTAAGTCGGTTTGGGCACAAACTAAAGTGCATTAATATATGGCTAAACCAATAACTTCAGGGGAAGGAGTCCCAGATTAATACAGTTTCCTTTAAAGAGGAATATTGGGGCCCACAATGGAAAATGCACAGCATTGACTTTCTGGCATGTAGCCTTTCAGGACAACATAGTACAATAGTAAAAGTACATATTTTCTGAAACTACTCAAAATACTGGTTTTAAAAATGCATAACATTGGCCACTATCCAAATGTTAGCTACTCATAATCCTACTTTACAGTTGGTAGAACTATGAAAAATGATGGAAATTCGCATTATTTCCCACTTTAGCAAACCAAATGTCTATGTAACATAGGTTGGAGGTACACAAATTCCGCAGGCTAGGATTCTGCAGAGAGCAGCAGTTACAACAATACAGCATTGGTGTCCCTTTTCAACAATGTTTGGTTGAGATAGATTCGAAACATAGAGAGTGCTAAGTATTATTTAATGGGGAAAAGTTGGGCCCATAATGGAAAATGCACAGCAATGAGCCTGTAGAAATTCAGGACACCATTGTACCGCAGGAAAGTATATTTTCTGAAACTGCACACAATACTGGTTTTAAAAATGTGTACAACTGTGCACTATCCAAATGTGTGCAACCGATAATCCTTTATATCTGGTAGAACTAAAAAAAAATGAAAAGTCGCATAATTTGCCCACTTTAGTAAACCAAAAGTCTATGTAGCATAGGTTGCAGGTACATAAGTACTACCCATTTGGATTCTGCTGAGAGGACCAGTTACAACAATACCACATTTATATTCCTTTACCACAAAGGTTTGGTGGAAATAGGCTCAAAACCTATAGGGTGAAAATGTGGGCCTATAATGGAAAACGTACATCATGGATTATCTGGCCTGCAGGCAATTAGGACACTATGGTAACCTAGGAAAAGTATATATTCATTGAAACTGCACAAACTACTGGGTTTTAAAGAGGGGCTATGGTAAAAATTACTGGCATCCATAAATTCAGAATTTTGATCAGCATAGCCCCAATCAGCCTCATGCCAAAAATGAGATCTCTAAGTTACTTTGTTTAAAAGTTACAAGTCATTTTACAACCCTACATTTACTGCCTGTTCAATAATACCAGTTTCAGTGAAGAGCTGATGCTGATGTCATCTCCTGAACTCACAGTCACGTCCTTCCTTTCAGCAAGCTTATAAGACCTGTTTCTCCAAAGTTTAAATGTCATGTGCAGTGGTTTTCACCAGTAAAACAGGCAGCATCATTCAACAAACATTGTTTTAAAAATTATTCTTGTTTCAGGTTTTGTAACACAGTTGATACATTTATTTATTTTTTTGTACCTTTTTGTTGCGGTCCTTTTCTCCAGGGTTGCTGGATGCTGAGTCATAGCACACTGTTGTGAAGTTCGCAGACTGAATAACTCTAATGTGATGAAAGTCTGTGCTCATTCACACCTGTCATTCAATTGAGGTGATTTCTCAGGATGGCACTTTAAAACAATTATTCTGCCTCTCTGTAAATGGGGGTGGGAGAGGTAATGCTGTTTTGAAACCTTATTAGAGTTTAAATACAGTAACCAGCTCATTGTTTTCACCCTGGTAGGCTATTACTTGACCTACATTGAGGCTCATCTATGTTGTACACCACATTAAAATGATCATTTTACCAGAGCTAATACTTCCACCCCTAGTAGGACTTCACACATATAAGATCCCTATTAAAACATATTGTAAAGCAGATACTGACAAACAGCAATGACATTACCAACATTATAACACTAGTAGAAATACAGCTTCCTAACAGGCACAGTACAGTAGCACCCCAAATGGTATCAGCAGCCTGGAGGCATGCTAGCTCAGTACCAAGCAACCCTGGAGAAATGGTCCACACCAAAAAAGCATTAAAAAGTATGAATTTGTCAACTTTGTTACAAAACCTGAAACACACATAGTTTTTATAGCAATGTTTTTTAAATGGCACTGTCTGTTTTACTTGTGAAAACCATTACACATGATGTTTAAACTCTGGAAAAACATGTCCTATAAGCTTGCTGACAGGGAGGACAACTGTGTGTTTAGGAGATGACATCAGCAGCAGCTCTTCACTGAAACTGGCTTTTTGAACAGGTAGTGAAATCAGGGTTACAAAATAGCCCATAACTTTAAAATGAAGTAATGTTAAAACCTAATGTTTGGTATGAGATTTACTGGGGGTATGCTTAGTGTAATTCTACAATATAGCACTTTTGGCCAGAGTCCCTCTTTAAACTGGTAACATTGCCTGCTATCTAAGTGCTCACTACCCATAATCCTCCTTTCACATTTGTTAGAATTTTGCAAAAATGGTTGAAACTGGCATAATCTTCCCACTTTAGCAAACCAATGTCTAAGTTACATATGTTGGAGATATACAAATACCACATTTGTGGATTCTGCAGAAAGTACCAGTTACAACAATATCACATTTATGTACCTTTACTGCAAAGCTTTGGTTGAAATAGGTTCAAAACATATAGGGTGCTAAGTGTATTTGAAAGGGGAAAAATGTGTACCTATAATGGGAAATGCATAGCATTGATTCTCTGGCCTATAGCCATTCAGAACATGATGGCACTATAGGGAAAGTGTGTATTTTATGAAACTGCACAAAATACTGGTTTTTGAAATGTGTAATGCTGCTCACCATCAAAATGTTTGCTACCCATAATCCTCCTTTACATTTGGTAGAACTATGAAAAACAGAAGTCCACACAACTTTCCCACTTTAGCAAACCAAACGTTGAAGTAACATAGGTTGGAGATATGTATATAAATACCACATTTGTGTATTTTAATGAGCGGACTAGTTGCAGTGATGCCACATTTATTTACCTTTACCACAAAAGTTTGGTTGAATTAGGCTTGAAACATATAGGGTGCTAAATGTATTTTAAAGGGGCAATTGGGCCCATAATGGAAAATGCACAGCATTGATTCTCTGGCCTGTAGACATTTGGGACACTGGAGTACCATAGGAAAAGTACTGTATATATTTTCTGAAACTGCACAAATATTGATTTTAATCTTGTGTAATATTGTCCACTACCCAAATATGTGTCACCCATAGTCCTCCTTTACATTTGATAGGACTGTGAACAATAATGAAAATGTGAGTAATTCTGACATGTTAGCAACCAAATATATATGTAAGACAGGATGCAGGTATATGAATACCCATTTGTTGGATTCTAGAGACAGAACTGGTTACAAAGGTACCAAACCTATATTCCTTTACCACAGATTCCAGTAAAAATAAGTCTGAAGTACATAGGTTGCTAGGTGTATTTTAAATTCCTTGTATGTCTAATGATAACAGGTTTGGAGCATTTTGTGCCAAGGATCCTTTGGTGAAGGTACACATTTGGGGTACCTACAAAGTTAGTACACCCTGAAGAAGCAGCTGAACGTGGGATGATTTTGTACATGGAAAAATGAGACAGACAGATAATTAGGTAAAAAAGGGCCAAAATATTGCATTGTTTCAGTATTTTTAACGGTGGAGCCTAATTCAAGGGAGGATTATGGATAGCAAACATTTATAGGGCAGACTTTCTCACACATCCCTGAAGTCTTCATTTTGTACACTTTAAAGCAATGTATATTGTTCCCTGGGTAATGCAATGCATTGAAGTTTTCTGGGGGTAGGAAATGCACATGGTGAGTCACTGCATGACAAAGTTTCTACACAGACATATTGCGGTAGGCAGGTGTGGACAGAATGCTATGGTAACATTGCATGTATTTAGCACCTGAGTTACCAGGATATTCTAGCAGAATTAGAAATAAAGTGATTTTGCCCATGCAATATAAAATGACCAGATACATAGGTTGAAAAAGAGTGAAAATTGTATTCTGCATAATTCATAGGATGATTATGAGTTGCAACCCTTTGAACGAGGGTGTTACTTTTCTGAAGAGTCAGGAAATAAATGCTTTTCATATAATGACATATTGTACTTAAATCCTACAGGACAGATAATTAATGCTGAATATTTAACATTATAGACTCATTTAGTAACTTTAAACTAATATTTAAAAACTCTTTATGTTTTGTATTACTTTAAATTATACCTAGACAAACATCAAATGGACCTGTATTTCTGGGTGGAATGCCTTGTATTGCTTGTGTTGGAAAATGCCATAAAATATAAGTTAAAAAGTACTGTGTATGACTCATGCCCTTTTTTCTGAGATGGGTATGTAATAACTAGCCTCCTAAAGGTTAACATGTAAAGTGACAGCATCAGTGAGCTCTTCCCATAGCGGCCAATTGAACATACCTTCTCATGTCAGTTATAAACTATAGCCTGAGGTCCCTTGAACAAAGGGCTGGAAGTATATAGCCTAGAGGTTAGAGTAATGAGCTGTGAATATGTTTGGTACATCCAGCAGACCTGCGTTTCAGTCCCACAGCCTACCTGAGTAAGTCACTTAACCTCTCCAGTGTTCCCAGGTTGCCCCAGAAAAGGAATAACAAAGGTTTGTGGGTGCTGAGATAAGAAAATAATAACCTCTCCCAAGTTGTTTTAACCTACTGACTGCTTTGACCTTCTGTTACACGGGATGAGCTTTTGTTTTGTACCTATCAAGTAGTCATTCTAGTAAATGAGCTTGGTGTGGTATTTCTCAAAGCAATCCTCCAGGTACAGGGCTGGCTCTGTGGGACATTGTGTACATTAATATCTCATGTCTCTCCTGATGGCTTTTTTTTGTAGCAGACTCTGTATCTTTTTTGGGAGCTAGCCTTCCTTTTACTAGGTGGGAGCACTCTGCAGAAATGTCTTTCAGTCAGTCTGGCTACACCCTCATTCCTTTCCATTTCAGGTATTTCTGTTGAAACAAATGGGAGACTCGAGAGCACATAAGTTTGGAAATCTAAGAAGGATTTAATGGACCAGATGCCTTTGCCCAGTACAGAGTACAAACAGTGTACCTAGCCAGTTGAAACAGGAGAACAGCTAATTTCTGGTACCATGCCATGGTTTTTCAAGTAGCATCACAGGGCTCAAGCATCTGGTCTATTTTGTCCACACCTCCCATGTGCTTATTATAATCTAAGACACACAGAGGCTTGCTTACCAATTTGTCCAGACATTCAACCATGGCAGCTGCTGTAGAGTCATCATTAATTGTACTTAGGAGTTACACATTTTTTTTATCTGTGTACATGCCTCACTGAATTCAGGATGCATACCCAAGGATTGGAGGTTGGCTCATGTGGTTCCCCTGCATAAGAGCAGCCCCAAAGATGAACCAGAGAACTATAGACCAGTGAGCCCCGCATCCATCATGAGGAAGCTAATGGAAACAATCCTGAAGGAGAGGCTGGTGTCCCTGCTGAAGTTCAGTGGGCTGCAGGATAGTAGACAGCATGGCTTTGTCACAGGCAGATCCTGCCAAACCAACCTGGTAGATTACTATGACTGGGTAACTAGGCAGATGGACAAGGGCCATGCAGTGGATGTCCTGTACCTGGACTTCAGCAAGGCATTTGATTTGGTGCCACATTAAAGACTTGGAATAAAACTTGAAGGAATGGGGACGGGAGCAAAACTTGTGGGATGGGTCGCAAACTGGCTGCAGGAAAGGCAGCAGAGGGTGGTGGTGGAAGGGGAACTGTCATCCCCAAGGGCAGTAACAAGCAGGGTTCCACAGGGCTCAGTGCTGGGACCAATGTTATTTGGGATATTTATTGCAGACATTTTCATGGGCATCAAGAGCAGAATCAGCCTGTTTGTCGATGACACCAAGATAGGGGTGGTGGTGGATGACATAGAGGGTGGAGGAGTTTGCAGAAAGATCTGAAAAAGCTGGAGACCTGGTCAGACACTTGGCAGCTGGGGTTCAATGGCAAAAAGTGTAAGGTACTGTGTTTTAGGGCAACAAATCCAAGCAGAAACTATCAACTGGGGGGGGTGCAGCTGGCAGAGACTGAGGAGGAGAATGATCTGGGGGTGGTCATCACAGGATCAATGAACAACTCAGCGCAGTGTAGGAAGGCAGCAGCAAGGGCCAACAAAATGCTGGGTTGCATCGCAAGGGGAATAACTTTGAGGAGGGGGGAGGTGGTTCTGCCACTGTATAGATCATTAGTTAGACCTCATCTCGAATACTGCATGCAGTACTGGTGCTCGTACCTGAAAAGGGACATTAAATTACTGGAAGGGGTACAGTGCAGAGCAACTAAGATGATCCAGGGACTGGGGGACTTACCGTATGAGAGTAGACTAAAGGAGCTGAACATGTACTTGCTGAAGGAGAGGAGGGGCAGAGGAGATATGATTGAGACATTCAAGTACATGAGAGGAATAAGCTAGACTGGTACAGAGGGGCTATTCAGTGAAATGGGGGGAGGGACACTCAAGGTAATGACATGAGATTGGAGGGTGGGAAAGGTTCAGGAGGGAAATGAGGAGATTCTTTTTTACAGAGAGGGTAGTGGCAGGGTGGAACTCGTTACCAGCAGAGGTGGTAGCCTGTAAAACAGTGGACTGCTTCAAAAGGGTCTGGGACAGGGCAAGAGGGAGGATAAATGGAGGGGGGTGAGGAGGGAGGGGCAGCTAAAGAATAGGGCTGCTAGCTGCAAAATCAAGCAGATTCGATAGACCAAATGGCCTTTTTCTGCTGACAAATTTTGTATATTCGTGAGTCTTACAGCCATCAGTTCACCACATTGGAGAGCACTGATCTTGCCACATTTTTGCTTTTTGGCTACCAACTCTGGGAAATCCCTGCTTGTTGGACCTGAAAGTGCCAGAAACTACTGTATCAAACGATACAGGACTTTAAAGAGGAATTCCAGTGTATACATTATCTACTTAGAGATTGCAGCCAGGGCTTAGCAAGGGAAGAATTAGGTCTCACACAGTTTTCACATTTGTGTTCAAACATAGGGGGCAGCCTGGAACATCCTGTGTGACATCTTTCCTGTGTCTATTCTGAAAAAGTATGTGTACCCAGTGGAATTTTCAGAACATTTGTACAATTTGATTCCATATTGGGCATGTTTCCAAGAAAGGTATTGTTTAACTGTTATTCTCCTATTCTCCCCTTGAATAGCAGAAGGGATTCATCCACCAAGATGTTGTATGATGGAATGTGCATCTCAGAAAATATTTTAAAGAGACGATCAATAATAGACCTTAATTTAAAAAGCCTATCATTCTCTGGATGGTCCCTTGGCAAAGTCTGAGTGTTGTCATTATAGTGCATAAACTTCAACAGAAGCTGAGACTGGTTTCCTACCCGTTATAGCTGGAAATGGGGGTAGAATGAACAGGGTGGGTGGACCAGTATATGCCGATGGTATATTTTTTTCACAATGCTCATTTCCAGTGTCACAGTCCAGAACCTTTTTATTTCCTCTAAGTCCATAGGACTCCACTGGTAAGCCTTTGCATGTAGTTGTAGTGTGTCCCTGCATGTACATTTGTTTGCACCACTAATGGGACAGTATTTCATTGCTAAAAAATAAAGGAAAATATTGTGTGGAGGTAAAATCCTTTGTGCCAGCAGAGACACCTGCATTACCTTGTAAATGGGGGAACACATGTTTTTTTTTCCATATTTAAGGAATTCCATTGGTAAACAGTAGTATACCCACAGTGGTGCCTGCCGCAGCCTGTAGCTAGCACAGGGACAGCTGTCTCAGAGTCAGGCATTGCCAAGGGATTAGAGTAATTTCAGAAAGTGGCACTACTGATGGGTAAGGACTCATACTCATGCAAGGTGTCAGGCTCAGATAGTGCATCATGCTCAAGCTGACTGCCTCCCTCAGGTAAGACGACAGACTTGGACAAAGTGTTAACCTCAGCGAGTGTCAAACTCAGACAGGTCATCAGGTGCAGGCAGATGATTGGTTCAGGTAGAGAGTAATACACAGGCAGAGAATCAGGCTCAACCATGAAATTATGCTCAAGCAGAGTATTATGTTTCAGAGTTTCAGGCTTGGGTAGTGGGTCAGGCTCAGGCTACTGCTTATGCTTTAGTTTGTGCTTTTTTTTTTACTGATGCTGTTGCATAGGCTGGGACTCTAATTTGGACAGATGCTGATGCTTGCACTTTTATTGTGCTTTTTGCACCTACCCTTATCCTGTATTGCAGACACCATATCATGGGAAAATGCAGGCTCTCAGAGTTCTTGTCGATCAGGCAGCATTTGAGGCTCAAGCATCATCTCAGGGCAGCTGGAGTCAATGCTTATGTTTTTGTTTTTCATGAGTGCCCTGAGCTGAAGACTCAGAAAGAGCTTCTTGTTCAGGCAGAATCTCAGGCTCTGGCAATTCCTAGGCTTTCTCTTTCCACTTTTTCTGCTCCACCTGAGTTGACGATATAGGCTGAAAAAGTAATTATTCTTCAGGTTCAAGCAATGTCTCTGCCTAGGACAGTTGTTCACACTTGCATTTTTTGCCACTTTCCTCAACCTGCATTACTGCCTCCATCTCAAGTGCAGGGTCTTCTTGCTCTGGTAGGGCCACAAAATCAGGCAGGCATTTTTGCTTATACTTACACTTGTGAGACACTCCTCAGCCTGCATTGTAACCTCCAGCTTTATCCAAGGCTCACACAGGGCCTGTTTCTGGAACAATATCTCAGGCTTCAATTCCTGCACAAGCTTAGGCAGATCCCTACACTTCTTCTGCTGTCTGTGTTTGGCTGCTTGTTTGGGCTGCGAATCATGAAGGTGTCTACGTTTCTGCATTTTCTTTTTAGGGTTGGGTCAGCAATCGCTACAGGGCACATATTTTCCCCTACATCCACATGGGGACTTAGACTTGGCCTTATGGGTGTACTGCACTGGACCATCCTCATCATCATCACTTGATATTGTATCATCAGAGGGGGTATTGCTTGGGCAGTAGTCACTCCCAGACTGTGGCTCAATAAGATCATCCAGCTCTGAGTCCAAGTTGACAATGTCTTTTACAATTCTCTCTGTGGTTGTATTTCCATGACATGATTAGTAGGCAGTATGTTTTATAACATGTTTATATGGCTATAACTGCACAGCCACAACCTGACTGCTTGGGCTGTTGCAGTACAAATGTGGCTGTGTGAATACTTACCTGCTCATGGTAAGCTATTCCCTGTTTCTCTCCCAGGACTGCTGCTGAGTTGAGGATGCATTCTGGAGCAAGCGAAGTAAGTTGCTGTGTGAACAGGCTGCACTGTTCACTCCAGCACACAGTCTATGGTCCCTACATCTTCCTGCCTAGGTCCTGCACTCACGACATCTCTCCAGCATGGCTTGCATTGGTACTGAGAGGGGCCATGTCAACTTATGAAGATCAAGGTTGGAGAGCGGAGTAGCACAGAAGCTGCTAAAAGAATCAGCACAGAACAGTTATGTAAACACGGCTTTTGTGGCAGAGATGCTGTCTTGCCCATCTCTCTCCTGGATTGTATCGCTGTTTGGGATAGTGCAACTAAAAGGCTCTAAATGTTTGCCTAGCACTTGGAACACACAGGTGAGAACCTAGAGGCCTAGGTTTGAATGACACTATGGACACTCACTTACAGTGTGGCAGGGTTAACTGCTGTATACTATCTGACATTTTTTTCCTTTTAATTTCATGTATTCTTTGGTAACCAGGTGAGAACCTAGAGCCCTAGGTTTGTATCCCACTCTAGAAACTTACAGCATCACTGCATACTAACTGAAAAAATATTTTATGCTATTTTTTATTTTTTAATTTTAATTTTTATTCTTTGGAAATCAGGTAAGGCCAATTTACAGGGATGATCTGGGAGCACTGGAAAGGAGTACACAAACAAGAGTACGGTACGGTAAATAAAAGGTATGTCTTAGTGGCAGCGATATTCTTTCCCCTCCCTCTCCTGGACTGTAAAGCACTTTCAGATAGCGCAGTAAAAAGGCACTAATTGTTTTGCCTAGCCCTCAGAACACCCAGGTGAGAACCTAGATACCTAGCTTTCAATCCCACTGTGGACACTTACAATGCATCTGAGTGAAATCGCTATATACTATCTGACAATTGTTTTACTTTTTTTTGCTTTTTTAAATTTTATTTACTATTTGGCAACCAGGCAAGAACCTAGATCCCTACATTTGTATTCCCCTACAGACACTTACAGAATCACTGTATACTAACGGACAGAGTCACTTGTGCTATTTTTATGTTATTTTATTTTTATTATTATTCTTTGGTAACCAGGTAAGGCCCACTGGGCACAAGGCCTGTTCACAGAGGTGACCGAGAACCGGGAAGGAGTATTTGGATTAAATTAGAGAAAACAAAAGGCACCATAGACAACACAAATTCCTTTTAACACACCCCAAAACAATTAGAAAAGTAATAGAAGCCCTAAAACAACAGCATTCTGCCAAAAATAAAATAAATAAAAAAATGTTTAAATGGCCAAAATACAAGGCACAAGCTGATAAAAAAAGAGAAAAAAAGTAACTTTTGTAAAACTAAATAACCCCGCCTAAAACCCCACAAACAGCTCAAAACCACAATAACTTTGTAAAAGGACACTACAGGTCCTTGATTTGATACTTTTTATAATTTTTTAACCACTCCCAACAGCAATATAGCAGAGCTCTGCAACCTCCATGTGCCCTCTTAAACTGTCTCCTCTCGATGCCTGCTTTTCCAGAAAAAAAAGATGCACAAGATGAGTGAATTGATACCATTTATTGGACCAACAAAAGATTCATAGAATGTTTTTAAGTCTTCCAACAGCACAGACTCCTTCATCAGAAAATGGCAGCAATACAAAGAAATCACTTTAAAGGACAGCTTTCCAGAGCAAGAGACAGTAGAAGCAGACATACCATGTGTTTGCACTGCTTTCTGCATACATGTGATGTCTGCTGCACTCCAGACTGACCGGATTGTGAGACTAAGGGCTCTTCTCGAGTTCCTGTGGGTCAGACTTGGAATGGACAGTGGGGACATGATGCCCTGGTCTCCATTTCATTAAGATGTGCAAAGTACATCTTTGTGACAATACACTTTAGTTTCCTGTACTGCACATTGTATGGTACAGGGTACTAAAGGGGTTTAAAATGATTTTTGGTCACATAACCAATTTCACCATGTGTCACATAATCTTATCTTTTAATAAGTCTGCAGGTTGCAATTTCAACATCAACTTACTGGCGTCTGTCTGCTTACTCAAGATCACACACGGGTTAATGACAATCAATCAGACACTTTACTTTTCAGACCTAGTTCATGCACTAGTGTAGCTGAGCTTACTGGGGTGACATAGGTTCAGCAATTTCAGCAACTGTCCCCTAACCGCCACCCCCAATAAGCTGATGGCAATGCAGGAAGTGCAGTGTGCAACACAGGCTGAGCCTGCGTCAGTGCAGATGAGTGGCAGTGCGAACACATGAAACAGAGAAGACTACAACACTACCCTTAAGGTAGTGTTGTTAACACACCTATTAAGTGAGAGCTACTCCAGGTTATGCAATTATTAGCTCTTACAAAATTGGTATTGTTGAATTTTGGCTCCCCACTGGTTAGAACCCAATCACATGGTACTACATTAAAATATTACTTACCCCTGCTAGAGAACACCACAAGGGTGTAGTAACTGAGAGCACAACCTGTCAAGGGCAAAAAGGTCACCACTGGAACTCCCATTAGTACTGTCGCCTCAAATCTTCACCTAGTGGTTACAATACCCACAACCACAGGTGACTGGAGCAGAGCTTGCAGGACACCCAAACCCTACAACATTGATGCCCTGTGAGTCACTGGCTATCAACCAGTCAGAAATGCCACAACAGAGCAGCTAAAGTGAGGGAGAGTGACGAGTGGTGGGGATTGCAGTGGCAGAGAGAGAGAGAGAGAGAGCAAGAGTGACAGAGAGAGAGATGGAGGCTGGGGAGAAAGAAAGAGACAACTAAAGACAGGCTGAGAACAAGAAAAATAGCTGAGAGTTGTCTTTTTTCTGAGAGCTCAGAGTGAGCAGGGAACAGAGAGGGAGAGCCACTGGGTGGGGGAGACAGACAGAGCTGGCTGGAAGGGGAGACAGAGAAAGGTGATGGGTAGGGTGACATAGAGAGCCAGCAGGTGGGTGAGAGAGACAGCTGGCAGACAGAGCACAACAATTAGTCTGCAACCCATTTTTAAGTGGACTAAGGCAATTCCATAAGTGGGGGGTTATGCTAGTTAATGTACCTTGGGGTGGTTGAAGTCCCTTGCCCTTTGGACTCTGGACTCCAACCCACCCCTTGGTACATTAACATAGCATAATTAGCATAATCCACCTCTGTCATGCCTTATTCCTTACATAATAGACTGGATGCAGTTCCCAGATAAATGACAGCAGAATGCACTATATAGAAATGTTCTCCCAATAAGTGCCCCAGGGGACATAGGGTGGCCATCACCCTGGGGAACTTCTCAGAACCAAGTAAATAAAGATCAGTCATGGTACTGCAAAAAAACAAAGGCACTCCAATCAGAGAGTAGTCTGTCCTGAGGAGAGCCAAACAAATCTCCAAAAGCTTATCAGTAAGGGACCACTCACCCAGAATAACTGATTTAAATATTTCATTTACATACAGACCAGCTATATCACCTGCTATGACTACCTGGATTTTGGGGTACAGGACCCCTTACTGAGGGTGGACAGGTGTATCTATGTTGAAAATCAGATAATAAACATTGTGTGCCTGTTTGATGGGAAAGAATTTTAAAGCACAATTTCATATACCAACAGCAAGTTACTAAATAGAGAATTAAGCATAGGCGACTCTGTGTTTAGAAGTTTTTTTACTCACCCAAGGTGTGTAATGAACCATAGACCTCAAGACTGAAGCTTGAAAGGTTTATGTGGTCATCACACACCAAGGGTGTTGAAAACAAACTTTATAAGCACACAGTCACTTATATTTACATTTTGTAATGTATGGATTTCCAAAATAATACTATCGAAAACGATTCAAAAAATTCCTTGTAATACATCTCACAGCACTCTGCAGACTCAATAATACCACACTTCACTCTCAATAATACTATCGTTCCAACGAACGATAGTATTATCACTGCAACAGCACAGCGCAAGCGCACCCTTCAACCTCGTGCCCACCACGAGCCACCTTAATCACCTCACAGCTCTAATAGTTTTAAAAAGTGATTCGCGGGCAAGTAACGCTCGCTTCTGTTTCACGATACTCTGGCAGTAAAACCTCAGTTCATCATTCTTTTGCCGCAATCACTGGCTAGCTGTTTAAAAAAAAAAACTTATGTTTTTTCATGTTTCATAACAAACTTTTACAACGTTTGCTAATTCTTCTGTTAACTTCCTGATTCAGCTTTCAAGCCATCGCAGGTAAAAACTCGTCAACTTCCTTCATCCATATATTACAAAAAATAACAAATGCGTTAGTGTGTATTACTCAGCTGAAATTTCATCTCGAGTTTCTGGGGACATAGAAACCTCTCGAGCTTCGCTCTCAAGGTTATCTATGTCCCCAGAAACTCTCGATGAAATTATAGCCTTGTAATACACACTAACCCATCTATTATTCTATTTGTTATAATAGTTGGTGCAGGGACATGAGCCAAAAATCAAGTTTTCCGACAGGGAAAGTGAAGCACAAGTGCTCCAACTGCAGTAATAACTGGTATGACATCATACCTACTCATTAGTGTTTGATCACTGTAATAAAGGGGTCACCAGTTATTATATGCAACTACATACCATAATAATCAGGATTATTCAGAATACCTCAGTTCTGTAAAATTCTTATAAGTCTGGGTTGCACCAATATCATAAACACTGTTAAACAGAAAAGAAGCATGATATAAGTGCTTAAAATCATATCCAGTATGAAATAACCCTTGTACGTTACATTATCTATCATACCTATGGGCATTATCTAATGAATACTTTCAAAGAACAGGCATATTTTTTTTGTAAATTATTTTTCTTCATTATTTATAAAAAAAACAATTACAAATAACTG
This sequence comes from Neoceratodus forsteri, assembly GCA_016271365.2. Classification (NCBI taxonomy): domain Eukaryota; kingdom Metazoa; phylum Chordata; order Ceratodontiformes; family Ceratodontidae; genus Neoceratodus; species Neoceratodus forsteri. Next base: position 127,421,648 of record JADMNL010000025.1, on the reverse strand, counting down.
TTTGCAGGTGAATATACACACAACTGATACCATCATCATATTATTGTAGGAGTGCAATCACATTCCCTACATTTGATACAGCAGTGAGGGATTAAACGTGGTAATTTTGCGTATTCATTTTGACATTAACACAGACTACAATGTCATCAGGTGCACTGGGTAAAGTTCACACTTATTAAACTATATAATGTGCAACCGGTTACATTAGTTAACCTAGAAATACCCAAATAAATTTGGTAAACCTCCTGTTTCAATATTGAAACACAAAGCCCTTGCATGAACATAAATGACCAGATAAAACTGTAGAACTGTTGTATTAAACTAATTCAGCATGCCCAACTATCCATGGAATAACTTCAAGAGTAAGCTAAAACAAAGGTGCTTCATTGTTGTCATTGTCAAATTTCGACGTTCAGCATAAAGATTCAGACGGAGGGACTTTAGTATCTACTACAAGAGATTTAATAATCAATACACAAATTATGCACTATCATAACTCTAATGGGTGTACAGAGTTACCAGGACATGAAGGAAGGCGCAAAAAGCATGTGCTCCCCACCAAAACTCCTATCCTAAACAATTTAAGGATGCAAAATATTTCTGTTAATTAATAAATATTTGATATCTTTTTACTCATCACATCTCCTTTGACCTGGAGCCCATTTAACTGAGTGCTTAAAATATTTTATTTTTAATTTTTTTTCTTATTTTTTTTTATTTATTTAACAACTTGGAAAGCTCTTTGAACCAAGGGCTCTTTTACAGAGGTTCCACGTGAAGTCACAAGAATAGCAAATTACAATGGTTTCAGTAAGTAGTACAACATGAGGAAAGTAATTACATAAACAAAAGAACAATGTGGCAAGATAAATATTGTGTCAGGTGCAGCCAGTGGCCTTGTCTGAAGAGGGGTGAAAGGGATTACAAGAAGAGAAGTACAGGGGGTGAATTGGAGGGTGGAAGGAACAAAATAAGAGCAAGGAGGGAGATTCCACAATTAAGCTTAAGCAGGAAAGACCCACGGGGTCGGGGGGGGGTAGAGGGAGAGAACAAGGTGAGGAAACAGAGGAGAGAGAGGGGAGAAGTGGGAGTGGAGGGGGGATGAGGTAGGATGAAAAGAGGGCAGGAATGGGAAAGAGATAGGGAGGAGGTGCTGTGAGTGGAATAGCACAGCAACAGGATAGGGCTATACAGGGGCAAATGGTAAAAGAGGTAGGTCACACTGCATTTAGCTGTCAGCAGAGATTAGGTATAGCACAATACCACAAATACAGCCCTCTCAATCAGAAGATAAGCAGGTAAACTGGGAACTTTATTACAGACTGAAAAACTTGTACAACCTTAAGGTGCCAAGAAATGTCCACTTTAAGCGTATACTACTCTGACGTCTTTTCCCCTCTCCTCCACACCCCCGATGTCCTCTGCTTGCCTGGTACCCCGATCTGCTCCATCCATTTCAACAATTTAAGCACTTCTTTAGGGTCCAAGAAAGAGTAGGCTTTGTTTTGAAGTATGATGTGTAAACGAGCAGGCGGCAGTAAGGCAAATGGTATTTAGTTAAGTCTTAAGTTCTTTTTTGATGCCCTCGAAAGCCTTATGCTTTTGTCTGGTAGCATACAACCAGTCTCAAAAAAAAAAATATTTTTTTTGTCCATCCACAGTAACATTTGTTCATTTTGCAGCCACAAATACTTTTTCTTTATCTCTAACAGAGAGAAAACTAATATGTATAGTCCTGGGGTATTCATTCTGCGATACGGCTCAGTGAAGGGTAATGCCATAGGCTCTTTCTAGTCAAGGAGGCTCTACAAGGTGTAGCTTAGTAAGAAGCCACTGTTCCATAACCTCAATAGTATTTTCCCCTTCAATATCCTCTGGGATGCCCAGTATTCTAATATTTCGAGCACAAAGGAGATTTTTTTGAATTTTCTAGTCAGATCCTCAGGTGTATATTTTCTTTTACCAGGGTATCATCTACCATTAAGGCTTGATCTGCAGCTTTATTGGCATCTGCCAGGCTGAGTTTCACAGCATTGATTGGCTGCTCTACCATTGTATATCTATTAGTTATAGAATCCAGCTTCTTGTCCCTAGTTGCTATGGTAGGGCAAAGTTGTGCCACACATTTTTCTAAGGCTTCCAGGGCAATCCCAGTGCAGTTCCCTTGGTTCCTTGAGCCTGAGGCCTTTGCAGCATTGGAAGAAGCACCACAAGGTTGGAAGAAATTCTGGGCTCCCTAATTTTGAGCTGTCACTTGCCATAGATTCCCCATGGCTAAGCCTATCAAATCTGGACTCAGTCTGGTCCTGATATTGGCAGCTATCAGTATATTTCATTCCTTTTTATGTTGGTGTGCTTTCGCAGTCAACATCTTGGGACAGTGCAGCTTTGGAGGCGCGGTCACTGTTGGGCGAATGCAGGGCACGCACCAGTAGGTACATCCCGCATTCCCCAATCAGCCTGCATGCCAGCACCACACCATGCATACATAATGTGGCAAGCACATCTAAGAAAGGGTGCGCTGCAATCAGAGCAAAGCTCGTCAGATGCAGCTGTCCTTTTCTTGCCGTGCTCACCGTCATTATGTACATGGCGGCACACTGGCTGCCGAACTGCTGACTTTGGGGGTGCCCAATCCCCTGTTGGCTGCCTCTGCCCCTGTGAATAAGCAACGGGGAGCCCACTCTATTGGCATAAAGCATCCTCCATTTGTGATATGCCGAGGGGGGTGCCTAACCTCTGCTTACCCCACCCCCATTTCCTTTGTGCCAACAGAGGCCACTCCCCATCAGCAGAAATAACTCCCCAATTGTTTAATGCTGAGGGGGTGCCCAATACCCCTCAGCTCTGTGCCCCCCACCTTTCTTTGTGTGCACAGGGGTGCCCAATCCCCACCGGCATAAATTCCCCCACCGTGTTTTTGCCGACGAGGGTGCCCAATCCCCATCGGCTACAGACCCCCAAACAGTTAGGTGGCATGCTGGGAGCCCACCCCAGCATGCCAAATCCCCAGAAAAAAAAAAAACTGTCCCGCGATTTTTTTTTTCTTTTTGAACCTGTGAAAGGAAAACGGTCCATCGTAGTCTCAGTGCTCCACTCCCCCCACCTGCACCCACCCACTGTGCACCCTGCCTCCCCACACACACCCTCACCCCACACTTACCTCCGGAGTCCGGCACGACGATCTTCGGTGGACCGGGAACATGTCTGCACTCTTCAAAGACGACCGCGAACTGAGGAAATGCCGGTAAGCTGTATAATGGAATAAATAGGGTTTTTTCAACTTTTCTGCATATCTCAGGCATTTTTGTGAATTTTGGCCCCAAATTTTCAACATGGGGTTTTTGGGACCCCTTCTCATGAATTCTTGCACTGTCATGGCGTTATTCGGTCCTGAAAGGTGATTTTGCAGTCACTGCGTGGAATCACCTTTTGGGACCACATAATGAAATGACAGTGCCACTGTTCATGAGGGGGGCTCTCAAAAACCCTATGTTGCAAATTTGGTGGGAAAAAACCAAAACATGACTGTTTTACGAGAGTGCGTAGCAACTGCGCAATGCACGCTCGTAAGTTAGCGCATTCACACTATTTTCATGCCAGATTCTCAACATTGGCATTTTACCACACCTTCTTGTGAACTGTATAACTGTCATTTTTCACATCCTGGCCAAAATATGTTTTCGCACTTCCGGCGCAGAATAGCGCGTCTGCTGTGCGAAATCAGTGTTTGGGACACATTACAAAAAATGACAGTGATACTGTTAATGAGCAGAGGTCCTAAAATGCCTGTGTTGAAAATCTGGTGACAATACTCCACAAAATGACTGTTTTACGAGCGTGCGTAGCAACTGCGCAACACACGCTCGTGGTTACGTGATTCATAATATTTTCATGCCAGATTCTCAACATTGGCATTTTATTACACCTTCTTGTGAACCGTACAGCTGTCATTTTTCACATCCTTGCCGAAATGTGTTTTCGCACTTTCAGTGCAGAAGAAAAAATTACTCACCTCAGTAATTATGTTTCTTCTAATGGAGTCTTGCTGTATTCTGACTATTGCAGTTAGCTCCAGCCTTTAAACTGCCCCGGAGAACAAAGGGTTAACTTTTCTATGCATGGCATAGAATGCTGAGCTCAAGCTCGGTTGAGGTCTCTATCTGTTTCCCTTTGAATCTAAACTGTCAGATTCTTATGAGCAACAACTCACTAACCCTCCTATGTTGAAATTGTAAAAATATTTACTAGCCAACTGGCAACAAGGAGTTTTGGATTCCCAAGAAAGACTCAAGCCAGGAAAACCCAAAACCAAAAACCAACCCAATAAAGGGGTAACAACAATAACAAAAAAACATCCAAACAATTAAAGGGAGGGTGTGTAATAGGCACCTCTAGGGTGCAACACTGCACCTGCCCACCCACTTCCCAAAAACAGGTTCTGAGAGGGGAGGCAGGGAGGGAGGTCAGAATACAGCAAGACTCCATTAGAAGAAACATAATTACTGAGGTGAGTAATTTTTTCTTCAAACAACATGAAGTCTTGCTGTATTCTGACATATGCAGACTACCAAGCAGTACCTCTATGGAGGAGGGACAGAACCTACTTTGGGAATAGGCTCTGAACTACTGCTGTGCCAAACCAAGCATCACTCCTAGCCTGGATATCCAGACAGTAATGCTTGGTAAAGGTATAGACTGTTTTCCAGGTGGCTGCTTGACACATTTCTAAGAGAGGGATATCCCTGGCAGCAGCCAGGGAAGCAGCTGTACCTCTTATAGAGTGAGCCCTCAGGCCTGAGGGTGGGATCTTTCCTAGTTTCTCATAGCAGAATTGTATACAAGACACAATCCACCTGGCAATAGTTCTCTTGGTGGCAGGTTTGCCTTTTCCCACTTCCCCATAAGTGAGGAATAACTGGAGAGATTCTAACCTTTGACCCTTGGTACGCTCTAAGTAGTAGCTAGGGGCTCTCTTAACATCCAAACTGTGTAGCCTTCTCTCCCCTGAGGAAGAATGATCAGTGAAGAAGACAAGGAGAGACATGGACTGATTTAAGTGGAAGTCTGAAACCACTTTGGGCAAGAACCTCCTATTGGTTCCAAGGACCACTTTATCTCTATGAAAAGAGATAATATCAGGTTCCACTGACAGGGCTTGCAATTCACTGATACGTCTAGCAGAGGTGATGGCTACCAAAAACACAGTTTTCCAAGTCAAGTACTTAAGCTCTGCTGAGGACATAGGCTCAAAAGGAGGTTGCATAAGCTGGGCAATGCAAATATTTAAGTCCCAGGCAGGGGCAGGATCCCTTAAGGGAGGATTGGTATGAAGCAATCCTTTGAAAAATGTACAGAATACAGGGTGAGATGACAGTGAGGAATGTTTTCCCACTGACAGAAAAACAGAAACAGCTGCCAAGTGCACCTTGAGAGTAGCTGGTCTAAGGCCTAGACCATTAAGATGGACCAAATAATCCAGAACTGTAGGCAATTCAGCAGTGTCTGGGGATATATGCTTCTTGGAACACCAAATGCTGAATCTTTTCCATTTGGAGTTATAAGCCTTTCTGGCGGCAGGCTTTCGAGAGGCTTTGAGACTATCCAGAACCCCTTGGGACAGATGCAAATCTGCATACTCTAGCTCTTCAAGAGCCATGCCTTGAGATTGAGGGACCGAAGATTGGGGTACCAAATCCTCCCCTGGGAGGAGGTTAACAGGTTGTAATTCCTGGGAAGAGACAGGGGAAGATGGACTCTTAGAGACAGCAGCAGGGGGTACCAAAGCTGTCTGGCCCAGTCCGGAGCAATTAGGATCACTTTGCAAGGTTGTGACCTTATCTGGACTAGGACTTTGAACAGGAGAGGAAAGGGAGGGAAGGCATACAGAAATTTCCCCTCCCAGTTTAAAATCAGAGCATCCAGAGGGACTGAACCCAAGACTAGGGGTCTGCAACAAAACAGAGGAAGTTGGTGATTGTATGGGGCTGTAAAGAGATCTATCTCTGGAGTGCCCCACCTTGAAAAAAAACACTTTCAAAACCAGGGTGTCCAGGGACCATTCGTGATGGCCCTGGGAAATCCTGCTCAGTGCATCTGCTAGCACATTGTCCTTTCCTGGAAGGTGGACTGCTATCAGGGAGGTCTGCAGGGAGTAAGCCAGGCACCACACTTTCATGGCTTCCGTGCACAAGGCCGTAGACCAAGTGCCTCCCTGCTTGTTGATGTACCACATGGTGGTGGTGTTTTCTGTCCTGACCTGAACCACCTTGTTCTGCACCAACTGGAAAAAAGCTTGCAGTGCAAGAAACATTGCCCTGAGTTCCAGAAGATTGATATGAAGGAGGGACTCCTGGGGAGACCACAGTCCTTGGGCTGTGAGATCCCCCAGATGAGCTCCCCACCCCAAGAGAGAAGCATCCATGGTAAGGACTATCAAATGAGACTGAGCGACAAAAGGGCCCCCTTGCCTTAAATTGTCCTGATCCTGCCACCATTGAAGAGCTTGGATCAGTGTCTGAGTAACTGGAATCAGTTTGGTAAGAGGGTCCTTCCTCTGGGACCAAAAGGCCCTCAGATGGAACTGAATGTCCCTCATCTGAAATCTTGCCCCTTGGACCACTGCTGTGGAAGCTGCCATGTGGCGCAAGAGCTGGAGGAAGTGCCTTGCTGGTAGGGACACCTGAAGGCTGAAGGACAAAGTCAGATCTATAAGAACCCTTGCCTTTTCCAAGGGAAGAAAGGCTCTTGCTTTGACAGTATCCAGCTCTGCCCCTATAAAGGTAAGGAGCTGAACTGGTTCGAGAACTGATTTGGGGAGGTTGAGAAGGAAACCTAGAGAAGTGAGCACTTGCTGAGTCACTTGCGGGTCTGACTTGACTTGGTCTGGAGACTGACCTACTATGAGCCAATCATCCAGATATGGAAAAATGGAAATCTTTTGCCTTCTTAGAAAGGCAACAACTACTGCCAGGCACTTTGTGAAGACCCTTGGAGCTGATGTTAGGCCAAAGGGCATTGCTTTGAACTGATAATGGCCTGAGGGCAACTTGAACCTGAGGTACTTTCTGTGGGAGCACCTGATGGGAATATAAGTAGGCATCTTGAGGTCCAGGGAGACTAGCCAGTCCCTGGCCTTAGAGAAGGAAAAATTATTCCCAGAGTTACCATCTTGAACTTTGGTTTTAGAAGATGTTTGTTCAGGTATCTTAGATCTAGGATGGGTTGCCACTCCCCCGTCTTTTTTGGGGTAAGGAAGTATCTGGAGTACAGACCTTTTCCCCAGTGTAGGGTAAGAACTCTCTCTATGGCTCTTAGAGCCAGAAGAAATGAAACCTCTGCCTCTAGGGCAAAGGTCTCGGAGAGACCTGCGGGTGGAAAAGATCTGGCTCTCAGCTTTGGAAATTTTTTGAAGCTGAGAACCAGTCCCTTGCTTACTACTTCCAGGACCCACTTGTCTGATGTAATAGACATCCAGTCCTGGACATAGTAAGCTAGCCTGTCCCCTACAGAATAGGAGAGTCGACCCGGGCAGACCCATCAGGGTGTCTGCTTGGCAGGAGCCTTAGGCTGAGGGGTGGATGCAACCCTGCTCATCCCCCTTCTGCCTCTCCTTCTAAAGAACCCCCTCTGTGAAAAGTGAGAAGAGGCCTGTGCTTGGTAAAAAGGCCTATGTAAAGGCCTGCCCCTAGATTGCTGCCTCTGAGGAGTTGCTTGCCTTTCTTTGGCCTGAGCACTCCTATAAGTGGTCCTGTACTCATCTATCTTTTTCATGTAATTCTCTGTCTGCTCCCCAAACAGAGAATTACCCACCACAGGAAAATCCATGGCCTTAGCCTGTGTGTCCTGTGAGAGGCTAGTACATCTGAGCCAAGCCATCCTCTGAAGAGCCACAGATGTAGCCATGACTCTTGATGAAACATCACTGGAGTCCACGACAGCATGAAATTGTACCTTTGATGCCTCAATCCCATCAGCAGCCACCTCCTCCAGCTCCTTGGCCAGCTGGGGGGAAGCCTGTTTAGCCAGTGCCAGTACAGTGTCCCACCTGGACTTCTAGTACATGGCTGTATAGGCCATATAATTCACCTGCATGAGTCCCAAGGAAGATGCCATGTGCTGTTTTTTTGCCATGGCATCAATCTTCCTGGAGTCTTTGTCTGGGGGGTGTGTAGCCAAGGGAATGTTTGCCTTGTCACAGGCAGCAGCCTGCACTACCCCAACATGGCTGCACTGCTGATACAAAAACTCCATATCTGAGACTGATAGTGAATACCTCTTGTCCATTCTTCTGTCAACAGGAGGTATAGAATTGGGAGACTTTAGGATTTTTTGTGTCTTCTTCCCAAATGATTTGCGAAGGGGAATAGACAGTCTCCTGGACTCTGGGATGTCCATCATTTCCACATAATCAGACTCCTCCTGATCCTCCATTGCCTCCTCCATTGGAAGCTGGAGGGTTTCAGCCACCTTTCTGTAAAACATAAAGTTGGAAGGGGACTCAGAAAGCCTAGGAGGGGATACACCTGAAGGTCTGTCTGGGGAGATGTCCGGTTCCACAGGCACATCCAGACTTTCACCATCACCATCATAATCTTCAAACTCCCCCTCCTCCTCCTCAAACTCTGGTTCATAAAAGTCTTCAGGGGTATAATCTTGAACCAGGGGAACCAACCCGGACCGAACTCCTGCCAAAAGGTGCTGGATCGGTCGGAATCGGGCATAGCGATTCCACAATCTGAATCGCTCTGGCTATTTCCTCGGCGGTTGGAACATGAACTTCTGGATCCGAACCGGTTGATTTCTGTTTGCGTTTTCTTTTTGTCGGAACCGATCCCTCAGGATCGGCTCTCCTCTTGCCCGAAGTAGTATCGCCCTGGTCGGAGGGCACTCCTTCTGGTTCGGTCTGAACCGAACCAGGCTGGCCATCCGGGTCAGCAGACTTCTTGGCCTCCTTTTCCCTCAGTCTACTTAATCTCTTCTCAAGGGTAGATTTAGGAAAATGTTTACATATTTGGCAGTCTGTATCAAGGTGTTCAAATCCCAGACAATAAACACAGGTGGTGTGGGGATCGGCCTTAGCAAAGACCTCCCCACACTCACTGCAGTATTGAAACCCAGTGGGCCTGGTTTTTTTCTTGGGTTTCTCAGACATGGCCAACCTAACCAACTTACCCTTTTTATGGCAACCGCCAGGCAAGGCTCCCTTATCGGTTCCTAACTTAGTCATGGGTATTGGAAAAAAATGTACAAAACATGTTTTTTTTAGAATTGATAAGGACCGGTAACCACACACTAAAGAAAAACACAAGGATTCACTACAAATGATCGGTTCAGCCAAACCGATCTAACACTTTTACAGGTTCCACACAGAAAATCAGAACAAAACCTATCTAGTACTCACGGTACCGCAGACAGAGACTGAACCGACTATGCGGAAATAAATTTTGGTTTAAAACTGACACTTAACCGACACTTTAGCCGACTTTTGAACCGAGCTGCAGGAGAAATCTCCGGAGCCACTGTTCAGTGAGGCGGAGTAAAGAATCGGACAGTTTAGATTCAAAGGGAAACAGACAGAGACCTCAACCGAGCTCGAGCTCAGCATTCTATGCCATGCATAGAAAAATTAACCCTTTGTTCTCCGGGGCAGTTTAAAGGCTGAAGCTAACTGCAATAGTCAGAATACAGCAAGACTTCATGTTGTTTGAATAGCGCATTCGCTGTGCGAAATCAGTGTTTGGGACACATTATGAAAATGACAGTGACACTGTTCATGAGCAGAGGTCCTAAAATGCCTGTGTTGAAAATTTGGTGACAATACTCCATAAAATGACTGTGTTACAAGCATGCGTTGCGCAGTTTGCACGCACGCTCGTACGTTCGCAAACTTCTAATATTTTCACTCCAGATTTTCAACAGTGCCATTGTTCTGCACCTCTTAATGAACAGTACAGCTGTCATTTTTCACATCTTGACCAAAATCTGTTTTCGCAGTTCCGGCACAGAATAGCGTGGTCGATGTGGAATGTCCATGTTTGAGACACATGATGAAAATGGCAGTGACACCATTCATTAGCAGATGCCCTAAAATGCCTATGCTGAAAATTTGGGAATGAAAGTCAATAAAATGAGTGTTTTATGAGCGTGTGTTGCACGGTTTGCATGCACGCTCATGACTTTGTGAATTTGTAATAGTTTCACTCCAGCTGTTCATCACTGGCATTTTTCCATACCTTCTTATGAACACTACAGCTGCCTGAAATGTGTTTTCGCACGTCCAGCACAGAATCACACGGCCGCTGTGTGAAATCAGTTTTCAGGACAGTTTGAGGAAATGACGGTGACACTATTCATGAGCAGAGGTCCTAAAATGCCTATGTTGAAAATTTGGTGCCAAAACTCCATACAATGACTGTGTTGCAAGCGTGCATTGCGCAGTTTCCACGCACCCTTGTAACTTCGTCAATCTGCAATATTTTCATGCTACATTTTCACCACTGCCATTTGTGCACATCTCCTTATCAACAGTCCAGCTGCTATTTTTCACAGCCTGCCCAAAATGTGTTTCTGCAGCTGTGGTGCACCATAGCATTCTCGCTGTGCAAAATCACCTTTTGAGACACATTCACAAAATCACAGCACTATGCGTCTCTCCCACTGCCAATGCCAGCGCGAACACATTCGGCATTGACAAATGCTTGTTTAGTATCTGCAGCTTCTTGGGCTGTTCAATGGATATTATGTGAGACCCATGCAGGAGCTTTGCAAAATGCTGTCGCTCAGTGTGATGGCTAGCCACCCCCCAAGGAACAGCGTCTTGGTCAAATAAAATAAAGCAGTTGCAGGGCTGCAAAACAGCATTGGGGAGTTCAGTTCCACTGTTTCTGATGGGTTTGCACTTCTACTTTTATATATGCACTGTATGTATACATTTCTTTGGTGGTAAATAAACAGTGTCAATTTTATTTGATATATGGACTGAGTGTAGTCCTTTTTTTGGTAAAGGGAAGTAGGTGCAAGGTCTTTTTTGTGATTGTCAAATAAAATAAACCCATTTCACTGATGTACCACTATTAAGTTTTTCTGTACTGTAATACTTCTCCCAATAAAGCCAGCTCTACAAACATAAAGTTAATGCTCACTTTAAAGAGCTTGTGATACCTCAGGGAAAACTGTGAACAAATATAATATTATAGAGACACAATTCCACTTATATTTCATGTACTGGTATCTCCCATAGATTTCTGCCCAATCCTCCCCGATTTATTACCGATCATATTTTTTGTACACAGAACAAAGATCCTGTTTTCATGCAAATGACCTCAATAATAAACAATGTGGAAAAATATACAGAACTAAAATGAAATATAAATTGAACTGTGTCTGAATGTAGTGACCTTCGTAGTTTCGCTGATTGCATCAGCTGCTTTTTGAATGCTTGCCATATTACCACACTGTACATGTTGAGTGATCTAATATTACAGCAGCAAAGCATACCATAGCCATATTAAAGGGAGCGCAGTACTTTATAGTATACAAAATGTGCTACAGCGGGCACTCACACTAAAACAGGAATACGGGGGGGGGGGGGGCGGAGCCAGCAGCCCAGCCAGCAACAGCAATTTTCCGGAGCTCCCAATCTAAGGCTTAAAACTTTAAATAAAAGCTTTGTTTTACAAAAAAAAAACTTAGCCACTAATATATCTCGATAGAGGAAGACTCGCTGTAACCAGAGAACCAAAATCCAAATGAAGATGGGTTGAAATGAAACTGCTAAGCAAGATTTCTTCCTGCCACGCGCTTCCAGCTCGAAACCTCCAGATGAAGCAGCAGGCCCCATGCAAGATACGAGCTCTGATTTGGAAGGTGCTATTCTACAAAATCTGCAGATTGCAGTAAATGCATTAACCAAAATGGTACAACAAATGGATCAAAAACTGGATGGCTTTTCTGAAAAATGTCTCTCCATGGAACACAGATTAGATGCATTGGGTGAGACTATGAAGATGGCAGAAGCCACGGTGAGAAAGATCCTAGCTACAACTGCTACATCCTTAAAAGAACAGATCGCTTTATGTAGTTGAGTAGAACAGCTGGAGAATACAGTTAGGGCTGCAAATGTAAGGATACTCAGCCTTCCTGAGGAATCGGAGGGAGAAACCCTACTTCCATACCTTCAAGCCTGGCTGGAAGACCTAACTGGACTTTCGGACTTCCGAGTAACAAGAGCTTATAAGATCACCCCCAGGAGAGCTCAGAACAGCATGGACAATCCCCGTACAGTTCTTTTTACCCTCCAGTCCCCGGGAGATGATATGTTGCTAGGGGCAATAAGAAATAGGGGTTCCATTTATGTCCAAGAGGCTCGTATTCTGTTCTTTCCGGATGTCGCATGTGCTACACGCATGCGAAGAAAGGCATTCGATGGAGTTAAAAATAGACTCCGAGAATTGGGCATCTCATTCACTTTAGCATTCCTGGCTCAACTTTGCTTCACGGAGGGCCGCAGATAATACCGCTTCACAGATCTGAAAGAAGCTAGGTCCTGCATGGAGAAAATTGCAGCCAAAAGACAGTGAGAGAGGTGCTCCTCAGACGATGAGGATCTGGATGGAGGCTGAAAGCTCTTTTACCCGTAAGAAGTGGTTTCATCATACCTCGTAGTGTGACTTTCTGAATGGGCCAGTAGTCCACTACAGTGGAGGGACTCTTGACTTTCCGATGTAACCCCGAGTGGTAAATTAAAACTTTAATCAGTGAAGACCCTGTATAGAGACTGGCTGTTCTTGGAAACTGGGATTCTAAAAGACCTTCTTTTACTGCTTTTTCATTTAGGCAGATTTTCCTCTTTAAAACAACCTGCAGATGTAAAACAAATGCTTATTCAGTTTCTTAAACACTCTAGAATTTCCCATTATAGTTATATATTCCTGAAATGTGGAACTAGTTTTGGTGACCTTTAAGGTGGGGTATAACAACAGTGCAACCTGTCTTGCTGCAGATTAGCTTGTTTTAGCTATTTAGTAATTCCCAGGGAGTCCTAGAGACTTGAACTCCTTTTTTTTTTTTTTTTCTGAGTGCCTTAATATATTTCTACCAGAGGCACAAGCAGGTCTTGGTGCAGTTTAAATTTGTTGACTACTGTAGGACACCAGTCAAATTTGTGTGATTTATTTTTAGGGCAGATTTCCCAGGGGATACAAAGACAGCTTCATATACAGTATATCCCCACCAAGCCTATGGGAGCTCTAGAATGGAGATCTTTAATAATAGTGTTGTGTAATGTTAATATAGACCTTTTAGGTCAGTTTGAAAATGTACTTTCTTCCCAGTATTTCTAAGCTGAAAAGTTAGGGCATTGGTTGCTTATTGCTCCTGAACTGAAATCAATGTATTGCTGAAAAATATGTAACCTTGGTCACCCCCAACGATGTACCAACCGAATAGATAGTCCTTATCCTTTCTCATATCTTTCCAGATGATCAAGTTGTTATACCTGTTCAGGATGTAAGTATTTGTATGCTTAAGTAAAAAATGCTATAAATAAAAAGTTTAAAAAAACAGGAATACAGTAGGTCACATTTTTCACTACTACATGCACCTCTGCTTCAATTATGATTAAAGACTTGCAGCACCATTACAACATTTATCATATCAGTGTCAGTGGCTCAGTAGGTAGAATGCACACCTCTGGGGCTGGAAGATCGAAAGTTCCTGGGTTCTAGCCCCACACCAGGTACTTGGGATAATACCCATAAATGACACTGTGGTGCAGCATTGGGGGGTACAGTAGTGCAGTATGAGGGGGTGCTGCACTGCTTCAAATGAGATGTTAAACTGAGGCCCTTTCTGGTCACAGTGCTGGTGGAAGTGAATGATTCCATGGCAATTATTGAACCAACCATACAATCAGCAAGCAGTCAAAAGGATAGGACAAAGAAATAAATTAAAAGAAGAAATGAACAACAAACTAAACCAAAAATGAGCAGTACTATATCAGGCCAGTTACACAGTCATGCAAAGAAAACTCCTGCTCAGTGTCAGGGATGGAGCCATACAGCATGTTTCCACAATTTTGTAACTTCAGCAAAGGGCAGAAGTCCTAAGTCTCTATTATATACATAATGGGTCTCATGCCAGATTTTCCCAGTCAAGCCCCATAAACAGACCTCCTCCTCCTCCTGTTGCTATAATGCAAATGAGTGCCTAGCCTGCAAACTGCTCAAAATGTATTTTATTTATTTAAACATTTGGTGACTGGGAAAGGCACACTGAGCCAGGGGTAATCTCTAGGTGTGACACGGGACAAAAATGCTCCATTTAATACAGGCCCAAATAACCCTGAGAGTTCCTATATGGAACTTCCTCCATTGGCTAGAAATCACTCCATAAATATAAATCAACATAGTCCATACCTGAAAAAAGTAGCTTCTTCCACTGTATAGCCAATGAGGACCAAAACTGTCTAATAAAGGAGCACTGAAAGAATAAATGATTAATCAGTTCTAATTGCAGAGTACAGCCCTGTTTTAAACAGAACCTCTCTTCAAGTTTTGTATGCCTATGGTTGTTTCTGACATTGAGGTGGTCATGACACCTGATCCAAACCATGTCCCACAATTTTCACTGGCGTCTGGGCTCCATGAGCTGACCCATCAGAAAATGTTCTGAAATCCGTGGTGTACAGGCAAACACAGGATCAGCTGAAAAGAAGAAAGCCAAGATAATGTCATAAAGGGATTTTTTTTTTGTTTCAGTTTGTGTCATAGTTGGAATAAGATGCTACTGCTGAGGTTTATTAAAGCAGTTTAGAATATATCCTGAGAAATTCATAAGGAAGCCTCTAAACACTCTTAAGAAGCCAGCAGTGCATTTACTAAAATAAGTTTGCATCTCATGTGGAAAAAAAAAAACAAGACAGGGGTTTTCATCAGATGACAAAACAAGCAAAATAGTCCCATAAAAATATATGCAAAAGAAAAACAACTGGGCTGATCACAGCCAACACCCACATTTAAGTGGATGGTAGGTTGTATTTCTCTTTATGGGATTTAGTTGACTTCCCCAAATTAAATGAACAAAAAAAACACTATGAATATGGACTTCCAAATTTGGAGGGAAGGGACATACCAATTAAAGGACAAAAAAAATGGGAAGTGAAAAGGTTTAAAAAAAAAAAAACATTCTTCTTCAACATAGGCCATATCTTCCACTTATCAACTTTTGTTTCAGCAGTATTAAGTTTTTCTGTCCAATTAGTCATATCAAGATTACTCCCATATTGTATTCCAAGGATTTTAAGTACCCATCTTCCAATTTATTTCCACCAATGAATGCCCAGCACAGATGGAGTATTGGGTCCTATAGACATTCCTTTGCTTTTTTGAAAGTTTAGCGTAAAACCTGTAACTTGCCCAAATTCTGTCAGACATTGTATGGACACTGTGCTCAAGGTCTCATCAGGTGTCAACAAACAGATATCATCCACACAAGCTACCCGACGATGTGAAAACGGTCCAGTAGAAGTTGCACTAGATTGCATTTCTTTGTGTTGTTCAATCCTCTTCACCACTGGGTCCAATATATGTGTGTGTGCGTGTGTGTGTGTGTGTGTGTGTATATATGTATCCTATTTATACACTGGGGGCCTCATTGTTGCAAAATGTACAATTTGTGCAGCTTTGTGCGATCACACAGCTTTGCGCAACTTTGCGCAGCTTTGAGCGGTCTGGCGCGGGTTTCAGGGGTGTAATAAATGGCATTTATTTTAAGTCTGCTGATGTCATCAGGCTTTATTTCACTGCAGTGAAAATAACTTGTTTTATCTCACTGGAATATATCTCACCCCCATTGTATAAATATATATATATAGATATACAGTATATATAGATATATGTATATATAGATATAGCTATATATATGTATGTGTGTGTATATTATATATATATATATATATAAATTGGGGATACATGATGGGCAGGCGTGTGATATAGAATATTCTCACTCCTGCAGCATGAGGCTCTGGATATCTCTGGGAGTGCCGAAGGCACGAGTGAATCATCAGGCTTCATGATGCAGGAGTGAGCTCTTCATAACACAATCTGCCCATCATGTGTGCTGTTTATACAATGGGGGTGACAGCTTCAGGAATATAGTTATGTTTTTCTGTTTGCTCTTTTATTTTAGTGTTTGGTAACTGGGTAAGTTTTTAGTGCTGATTTGGGAGCACTGGGCAGTTAAGTGACTTCTTCAGAGTCACACAGTGTAGAAGTGGAAGTTGTGAAAGTCAACCCCAGGTCTAGTGTGCTGGCTGTATCAAGGTTGTTCAAAGCTCAAGAGTCATTGCTTTAACTTCTAGGCTATCCTGAGAGCACTATCTGGGGTTGTTCTCAGTGTGTGTGAGTGTTTCTGAATGGGCTGGGAGTGTTAGACACACTATGGGAAACAGGTGAATGTGTTTGGCAATGCTAATTGAGTTAGTTTCAGCTTGCAATGAGAAACATAAACTGTGTAGTCCAGCACTGTGATTTAGAATCAGTTTGCAGTGAGAAACAGAAGCTGTGTGGTGCAGCACTGTCATTTAGAGTCAGTTTGCAGTGAGAAACAGAAACTGTGGGGTGCAGCACTGTCATTTAGAGTCAGTTTGCAGTGAGAAACAGAAACTGTGGGGTGCAGCACTGTGATTTAGAATGCAGTCTTTCTTGAACTTGAGAGTAGCATAGTAATGGGCTGTGAGATGTTGAAACACTATATGAAACAGGTGAGTGTCCTTTGCAATGTTAATAGTTACTTGCAAGTAGCAGTGAGAAACAGATTTGTGAAACACTTCAATTTAGAATGCAGGCTGTGGTTAGTGAATGAGTGAGTGGTGACATCGGCACAGTATGGATAAATGGCATTTATCATCACCCTAGTGATGTCATCAGCATTTATCACACTCCAGTGGAAATAGCTGCATTTATCACACTCTAGAAGCTCTCATCCCTATGTTAAACCCAACATTTTGCACTTTAATAACTTTGCAATCTTACCCTGGATTTGCCTGAAATTTTGCATGTGCAGTGTGGCACCATAGATCTCTGGATCTGACAAGTTGCGTTATGGTCAGATATGCAGTTGTAGAGCTGCAGAGTGCCAAAAAACACACAAAAATTGGGTTTTAGTACCAAGAAACACACAAAAATGGGGATTTTGCACATTTCTTTGCTCAGGGCTACATCCCAAATGATTTGTCCATCTGGTCTGAAATCTTCAGGAAAGCTGTAGTCTGGGGCACTGATGTGCCTTTTGAAGATTTGGTGAAAAAATATTAATCCATTCAAAAGTTGTTAAAATTTGAATTTTCCATTTCTAGTCAATGGGAAGAAAATATATGTGCCTCTCGAAAGCTGCTGCCACTATATTTCACTGTCGCAAATGGCCTCTGTAGTTTCGTGCGACTGCCATCTTGTTTTCAGTTAGCAATGGACAAAAACGGCTGCAGTTTAAATTTGGCTGCCCCTAGGTAAACACTGACAGTTGTGTTTACCAAATCAGGGCATGAGGAACACAAAGCAAATATTATTTGGGCCCCCCCTCAGAAATGCCTTTTCCACGACTGGGCTCCCCATAGAGTCACAAATTGCGACAGAATGGATGTGACATTTTCGCAAATTGTGACACTGTTATGCCCATTCTTTCACAATTTTTTGTGAAAGTGTGGCAATTTGCAACACTATTACAGCAAAAAACACAATTTCTTTGCCACCTCACTGTGCCTAAACAGTTGGAGCTTTTGGGCTGACATTTGCAGGGTGGCAAGCCCTGACTGCACAGATGTGTCTTTTGGTAGTTTGGTCAAAAAACATAAAATGATTCCAAAGTTATGGTGCTCCACAGTTGAGAAATTCCCCTTAGGATAACATTGTGGCACCTGTATCTCAAACATGATATGAGATACAGATTTTTTGCTCTAGCCTGCATGGAGGTTTCCAAGTTATGATTACAGTTGCAGTGGAATTTTCATAGTTGCTACGGTTACTGAGATACTGCCAAATTAGTGTTACAAGGGTTTCTTTTCAGGACTATAGGGCTGCAGTATGTCTCCATGCTTATGTGTAAGTGGAAGCGCAAGGCCCAGAGGGCCCACACTCCCACATATGAATACTATTATGCAAATATGGGCAGCATGAAGGCAGCGCAGGGCCCAGAGGGTTCGCGCTCCCACAAACACAAATCAGTTACAGTACACTTTCTCAAAAAGAAGGGAAATTCATTGCAAAAAAAATCTGTTATTGCATCAGTAAGGGTTGATAGCACAGTGACAAAAGTTTGGAAATTCGATGTTAAGGTTTCCTCCCCTACCCCCCCACCCTCAACACATCAACAGGTGGGGCATGCCATGGGGTCATCAGGCCTAACTCTCACCCCATTCTCCTATACTGTAGTGTGTCAGCTTGCTTACATATAGAATGGGGTGAGAGTTAGGCCTGATGACCCCATGGCATGCTCCAACACCTGCTGGTGTGTGGAGGGTGGGGGTGTGTGGTGGGGGGTTGAAGTGGGAACCCTAACATCAAATTTCCAAACTTATGTTGCTGTGTTATCAACTCTAACTGATGCAATAATGGAGTTTTTTAATGAATATATATATATATATATATATATATTAGAGGCAAAAACTCCATTTAATGCATTAGTTAGGGTTGTTCCACAGGCGACAAAAGTGAGAAATTCGGTGTTAGGGTTGAAAGCCCTTGACCCCTGCCCACCCCCAACCGCATTGGGGTGTGCATTGGGGTCATCAGCCTAACTCTCTCCCATCATTTGTAAAGCAGCAGAAGTATAGGAGAAGGGGTGAGAGTTAGACCGATGACCCCAATGCACACCCCAATGCCGGTTGGGGGTGGGTAGGGGTCCATGGGGTTTTCAACCCTAACACTCGAATTTCCTCACTTTTGTTGCTGTGGAACAACCCTAACTAATGCATTAAATGGAGTTTTTGCCTCTAATTTCCTCTTTTGAGAATGATAACGAGAAATAGTGAATGTAATGCAGCGGCGGGAGCGCGGCACTCCTGCCATGTAATGCGGCGGCGGGAGAGGCCCCGTGCTCCCGCCACGTGATGTCTTGAGGCATAGTAACAGGAACAGCAATGCAAACAGAAGCGCTAACAGTGGCGACATGGTAACGCAAGCACGAATGAGAACAGAAAGGGTAATGCACACGGTGGCATAGACGGGAACGGTCTGCCACGTAATGTGTTGTCACATAGTAACATGGTGCCTGCAAACGGAAATGTCAATGGGCATGGTGACGCAAAGTGAAACAGAAAGAGAAACAGTACTGTAGACACAAATGGCAAAAAATAACAGAAACGCAAGCGCAAATAAAAACGCAAAAGATAACGCACATGGTGGCATAGATGTCAATGGTAAGTGAAATGGGTACGGAACCACAAGCGGAAAGGGCAACGGTAACAGTAATGTAAGGCATGGCTGGTTTTCTCCAAACCCGCATAGAGAAAAGACAGTGAGTACAAAGAATGTATGCATAATAATGGGTATCGGAGCAGAAAATGAGGACTTGGAATACTAAATAGGTTATATCTCAGGAACTGTACGACGTAGAAAAAAAATTTAAAAGTCATATGATTTATGACTGTCCTGGCTAGTTTTGTTCTAAGCGTTTTTCCGACGAAAAGTCCGTATCTTGCATAGTTTCCGAGATACCCACAGACTAGAAAACTACTGTCGCAATTTGCGAAAGCTTTCACAAAAATTTGCGACACTTTCGTGAGCACAAAAGTACTTTGTGAAAGTACATTTTCCAGAAATTTGAAAAACATATTTCTGGGGTGTTTTACCCCAAAATATAGACATGGCTAGCATCCTCAGGGTCCAACTAGGTGAATACAAAAATAATTAGGTTGCTAGAGGGTCCCAAATTTAAATGCCAAGCATTTTTCTGATCACTAACTGAAAACAAAATGGTGGATTTGAGAAAGTAACAAGGCCATCTGTGAAAGTAAAAATGCATTTGCGACACTGTTGAACTTTTTGTTAACTTTTCCCATTGACTTATAATGGGAAATTGTTTTTTGAATAACTTTTGAACTGTTTAATATTTTTTCACCAAATCTTTGAAAGGCACATCGGGACCCCGGCCACATGTTCCCTGAAGATTTGGACCGGTCGCAAAACCGTAGACCTGTACGCTAAACCGTGAGAATTCCAGAAAAAGCGAACGCCATCGCGAGATCACACTTAATAACTCCGTAGTTAGGTATCTGACCAGTACAAAACTTGGCAGATCCCAAGGCCTATGGTTTTGATTGTTGTATTCTGAATTTCAGTCAGTCTTCAACGTAAGCATAAAGTTATGGCAATTTTGAGTTTAACATAGAATGGTCTTCAACCCTAACTACCGTGTTACCATAATTTATATATATATATTATATATATATATATATCTGCATGGTAGTGCAGCTATAGTTAGGGTTGCCTTGCCACGTCTATGTTAAACCTCAAATTTTGCACTTTAATAACTTTGCAACCGTTTGACCGATCGGCTCGAATTTTCATGCTGTCTTGTCCCATAGATCTCTGAATTCTGGTAAGTTTTGTTCTGGTCAGATGCATGGTTGCAGAGCAGCAGAGTGCCAAAAAACTTGAAAAATACTGCTTTGGGGGCAATTTCTTTGCTTGGGTCTAAAGCCCAAACGGTTTGGCCCTCTGGTCAGAAATTGTCAGTGAATATGTGGTCTGGGTCACTGATGTACCTTTTGAAGGTTTGGTGAAAAAATATTAATCCGTTCAAAAGTTATAAAAAATGTAATTTTCCCATTACCGCCTATGGGGAAAAATATATGTGCTATGGTCGCAAAAGTACCTTTTTCTGTCGCAAATGTCCACAGTACTGTTGTGCAGCCACCGTCTTGTTTTCAGTTAGCAACGGAGAAAAAAACGTAATTCAAAAAATTATGCCCCTTGGTAAACACCAGTAGTTGTGTTTACCTAGTCGGGTCCCTAGGAACATGATGCTGGCAACAGAGTTTGAAAATTATGTTTGGAAATATGTTTTCCAATGTTTTTCCCTTCTTACTGTTGCAATTTGTGAAAGTATGGTGCGACGGTTTTGCAAATTGTGCGAAAGTGTAGCAATGTAGTTTCACAAATTGCAACGGGCTTTCATGACTGTTTTTGCAAAATTTGCAAAAGTGTCGCAATTTGTGACAGTACTACACAAAAAAGATATCAGTTTCTTTTCCACTTCACTGCCACTAAACAGTTTAGACTTTTGGGCTGAAATTTACAGGGTAGGACGGGCATGCACCACAGATGTACCTTGTGTTGGTTTGGTGATACAATTCACATCAGCTTCATAGTTATAACATTCCAAAGTTGAGAAAAATTCCCATAGGATAACATTGTGGCGCCAGAGCTACCTTTTAGCACATATATCTCAAAAACAGTTCAAGATGCATATTTTTCACTAAGCGCAGCTTAGTCCACCTTGAGGTGGACTAAGCATGTGTGCAGGATGCCAAGGCACAATTACAACTGCAGTGGAATTTTTTCCAAAGTTATTATGGTTACTGAGATATTGCCACATTTACAGCACAATGGTTACTTGGAATGTCACTAGGCCTGTGCTATGTCTTTATAATAATGGATAGATGGGGGCCCTGCGCTCCCACTTATGGATACCACTATGCAATAATGGATGTGCAGGGCCCTCCATTTTGCAGTACTGGGAGCGCAGATCCCAGAGAGCCCTGCACTCCCACAGGTAGATGAGGGTTTATTACAATGTCTCTACACTTATGGATAGAGGGCTCTGTGCTCCCACAAATGGATACCATTATGGAGTGATGACAGCATGATGGGAGCACATGACCTGCACTCCCACAACTACATATGGATAAGATTATATTTATTTATTTATTCATGCATTCATTCTCTCTTTTACAGAGGTTCCATATCAGAATGAAGACAAACACAACAAAGAACTAAATGCATAGCAAGTGGAATACGTGATATATGGTGTGACAGAAATCCCTCACTAGGGACTTCCATTTCATTGCCATCACCTGGGTTTTTTACCATCAGGGCCCAGGAAGCCTGTTTCTGACTTCCCCCTTTGCACAAGGTCAGGAAGGTCAACACAATAACTGTGGGTACAGTGTTCTCTCAGAGATAGACTGCGACAGAGTCCAGCAAAAATAGAATTACCCTTTGAAATAACACGCAAGCAGTCACTGATTCTATTAAAACATACTGTTTACTAAAATACTACAAGTATTTACAACAGGATGTATTTACAGGAAACAAAAGGGTTGCACATTTACTAAGAAGCAGAAAGTAAAATCACATTAAACAGATAGGTATTGTACAACAAAAGTCTAAGCTATCCTCCCCTAGGAAAGCTTCACCTGCCCTAGCTAAAGAAGCACTCTTCCCTCACTGTGCTATCTTATCTCAGCTAGTCCTTGTAATAGCAGGGGCTCTGGTCTTTTTTGGTGTTCAGTCCAAGAGAATGAGCTGGATATAAGCCCCTCAATATATTGCCTTGCTCCAAGTGGGGAGGGTCCTACTCACTCTGAGTTACAGGCCCATGTTGCCCAGCCCTCTTTGAGAGTGTGTGTGCATGTGTGTCCCCCCACCCTTCAGCGCCTCCTTGCTACCTTAATTATGTCCACCTGGTTCCTTTTGTTCAGCATGGGAATATCTCCCAGAAGCATACCCCGCTGAGTTTATGGGGTTATTGCTTTACTGCCTCCTGCCTGGCTGTTGCTGTTAAGTTTCTCATGAGAAATATCAGACCTATACTTTAACTTTTCCATATATACTTGCTCATGTGATCTGGCAACCATCTTGTCTGAAGAAGATGCATATTCAAAAAGAATAACTTAATCAAAAGAATACATGGTTCTATTCCCCTTTTCCGTCACACATGGAGTTGGGGTTACAATCCGAAATAAGAGTTACAATCAGGTGAAAAGTGTTAACATTCAGGTTACAGCAAAAGATTTCAGTCAGGTTAAATTTTACATTCAGGTTACAGTAAGAAGTGCATTAGGTTTTGGGGATTAAGGAGATGCCCTTGGGGGAAAAGCTGGGAGTGATGCTGTCAAGAAATTTGACATTGTCAGTGAGTGTAGTGGGAGAAGAGAGGGAAGACTGAGGGGTGAGAGGGAGTGTAGTGGGAGATGAGAGGGTAGACTGATGGGAGAGAGGGAGGACAGTGGGGAGATGGGAAGAAAGGGGCTGGCAGTGGGTCTGTGGGCAGTGTTCAGAGTGGGACTGCAAGGGGAGAAGGAAGGAGAGTGAGGAAAGGTAAGAAAAAGGAGAGTCAGAGAGGGAATGGGAAAGGAGAGACAAGGAAGGAAAAAAGGCGGGGTGAGACATAGGACAGGGAATGATGGTCAAGGTAGGGGGAGAGTGCAAGCTATAGACAACGTGTGAGGCCGAAATGGGGGCCTACATGTGGCAATCACAGCTGCTAACAGCAGTAAGGTGCTGTCTGAGTTTCTATTTTCTATTTGAAAGGGCCCAGTTTAGGCTCTTCTAGAGGGTCCATGGGAAGTTTATTTGACCAGCTTGGAGCACAGAATCTAAAGGACCATTGGGCTTGTGTGGTCTGACAGAAAGGGGTCAGGTATGCATGCCTGGAGGTACTCAGTGGTGCTGCGCTGACTGGGATTGTGAGTGAGAAACTGCCGGGAGGTTGGGGGGAGATCAGCCCCAGGGAGATTTTCTTTGTGAATAGGCAGGCGTGATAAGTAATCCTACCACTCAGGTTCAGCCAGTTGGTAAGGGTATATGATCATGTATGCGTGCAACTGGGTGCACCTGAGACTAGACAACAGGAATTGTTAAGGGCCATGTGTATGCTTTTAAGGGATGACTCTGTAGCTGAGCCATAGATGACTAGGTCATAATCTATTATGGAGAGCACAGAGCTAGTGACAGTGAGTTCAAGGGTATCTGGGGTCATGCTCTACCTGTACCTGTAGAGGATCCATAATCTAGAGTTAACCATCTTGGAGATATTGCCAATATGCTCACAAAAGGATAAGGTACTGTCAAGGGTTATACCTAGGTACATAAAGGTAAAACCCTGCTCGGTGGGGACATCTTGGTTGTTACCTACGATTAAGGGGGTAGATTTTTGTTTATTATGAGAACTGGCAAAAAGCATTGATTTTGTTTTTTTATAGTTCATGACCAGCTTGTGCTGGGAGAACCAGGTCTCCACTGCTGCGAAGTCATGTTGTAGGCTAACAGCAAATGGGAACAGATCTGAGTGACTGGTATATACTACGGCGTCATCTGAATATAGTAGGAGACTGCTGGTGCAGGCAAGAGGGAGGGAGTTTAGAAAGAAGCTAAAGAGCAGTGGTCCCAGTATGGAGCCTTGGGGAACACCGAATAGGACTGGCCTGCTGTTGGAGAGGGCGACACCAATTTTGACCTGCTGGGACCTGCAGGCCAGATAGCTTTTAAACCAGGCTGCTGCATTTGTCGATAAACCAATGTCAGGAAGGGATTTGAGTAGGAGGGGTGATTAACAGTATCAAACGCCTTAGTGAGGTCAATGTAAATTGACCCCACTAAGTGCCCACGATCAAGTGCCTTGTGTATGAAATATGTGTAATGAAGGAGGGCAGATGTGGTACTATGGCCGCTCCTGAAGCCATGCTGTTCAGGACATCGGATGTTGTACCTGGTAAGGTAGTCAGTGAGCAGGTCCGTGACTATGCATTCCAAGACTTTGGAGAGTGGGGGGAGAATGGAAATTGGGCGATAGTTTGAGGGAACTGCCTTGTCCCCAGACTTATGAATTGGGGTCACTAATGCTGTTTTCCATAACATAGAGAATTGACTAAGGCACAGCGATAGGTTTAGAATTTTTGTGAGAGGCAGGAGCACAGCATCTAGTGTCAGGTGTAGGAGCTTTAGGTCCAGTGAGTCGCTACTAAAGTGGGCCCTTGCCAAGTACCCTAAGGAGGTATTTTTTTGGACTCTGTAAGTGTGATTTTCTTGAAGCGGAAGAGTGGGTTAAGCGATGGTGGACTAGAGTTCTTGTGGTCATACAGGTTAGAATGAGTGTCAAAAAAGTCAGGGGGGAGTACACCACTTAGGTCAGTGAACGGAGAGTTGAAGGTGTCTGCTATGTGTTCTGGGTTCAGAAACTAAGTTAAGCATTGGGGGGGGGAGATTATCTGGGCTTCCCCTCACAGTTCCCTGAGACTGTCCCAGAATTTCCTGCTGTCTCCTCAGGAATTGGTTAGGGCATCCTTGTAGTGTGTAGCTTTGGCTAGGTGGGTGGCCTGGTTACAGGAGTTTCTGGCTGCCTTGTACTGTTGACAGTCAGCTGGTTTTCCAGTGGCCCAGGCTTTGTGCCATGGGTGATCTCTATTAGACATTTGAGTCAGTAGTGTGGAGGTGATCCAGGGGTTGTTAGCATTTTTTATCTTCATTTTTTTGTAGGGGGCGTAGATGTCACAAGCAGTGTTGAATTGTGAAATAAAGTATTCAAGAGCCTGATCAACATTACGTGCAGCATCCAAGGGTGCCCAGTTGCAGTTTTGGAGGTGTGCTTGTAGTTGTTTAAGTTGTCCCTGTTTTAGGATGCATTACATAGGTTACATAGGTTTATCAGAGCAAAGAAGACCGGAGTCCATAAAGCTTGCTTCAATTTTATACACTATACTCATGGATCTTTTTAAATATTAGATGATTATCTAGTGTAGATTTAAACTCAGTCTTGCTTTTATTTGCCACTACCTGTGCCCGTAGGCTATTCCATATTTTAGCAACTCTAATGCAAAACCAATGCTTCCTTTTATCTGTGTGGAACCTTTCCCACTTGATCTGTAGTGGGTGGGCTCTGGTGCAGTACCCCCACTCCTTAGAAACTAGGCCAAGCTGATCCCATGGACCTTCATCACATAGTGCCTTGTAAACCAGGCACATATCCCCCCTGAGTCTCCGAAACTTCAGAGAGTACATCCCCAGCTCCCCTGGTCTCTCATTATATTCCTTACCCCCTCAGTTCCAGGATCTGCCGTGTAGCCTTCCTCTGTATCCTTTCTATTGCTTGGATCTTTGTTTTATAGCCCGGAGACCAGAACTGTGCACAGTACTCCAAGTGAGGTCTAACCAGTGAGGTATACAATGGCATCAGCACCTCTGTGTCCCTGCTCTTGATGTGTCTGATAATGCAATGTAATATGCTACCAGCCTTCTTTACCACCATGCTACTGTGTCATTTAAAGTGGAGATCATGTGAGAGTCTTATTCCCAGATCTCTCACTCATCAGAGACTACTTTCAGGATATTACCATTTAGCATGTAAGGTGTATTGCTATTATTTTTCCCAAAGTGCACAATGGTGCATTTTTCCGTGTAAAAGGACAAACTGTACTTCCTAGACCAATCCTCCATCTCACCTAAAGCCCCCTGTAATGAGGCAACATCCTCTGAGCAGTTTATTCTTTTACCTAATCTGGTATCATCCACAAATTTTGATACCCAGACATCACCTACAAGACAATGTCAAGATGTAGATGTTGAACAAGCACGGTCCCAGTACCGATCCCTGGGGTACTCCACTGGTCACCTCTGACCATTTTGAATATGGTCCCTTAATATAGACCCTTTGTTTTCTATTGGAAAGCCATGATTCTATCCAACAGATTACGTTTCCCAGATGTTTGTGCTCTATAAGTGCATCCACAAGTTCCCCAAGCAGGACCTTGTCAAACGCTTTAGAGAAGTCAAGAAAAATTACATCTACTGAGTACCCGTCGTCAAGTGCCTTACTAACTTTCCCGTAAAACTCAAGAAGGTTCATTTGGCAGGAATGGCCCTTCGTGAAACTGTATTGTGTGAAGTCAGTATCCCCCACCTGGTGCATATACTCAATTATATGGTCCTTGATGATGCCATCCAAGACCTTACCCAAAAAAGTAGTCAAACAGACGGGCCTATAATTCCCCACATACTGCCTTGAGCCCTTTTTATAGACTGGTACCACATTCACCTGGTGCCAGATGTCCAACACTTCCCCTCAGTCAAGAGATGTTTGGAACAGCATAATCAGAGGCCCTGCCAATTCTACCGCCAATTCTCTGATGAGTCTAGGGTGTAGGCCTTCAGGCCCCTGAGCTTTGTTTTGATCCAGCCTTAATAATATATGCCTGATATCACCTACATTTAAAAGTAGTCTGTCCTTATTTGTGGTAGATAAGTGCTTTTGTGATGCTACTATTTTGCTATTGTACACTGATGTAACGTAATCATTATAGCTCTCAGCCATTTCACTGTTGTCTGCAACTAGTTTACGACCGCTTGCAGGGTCGCTTGCAGGTCCTGTTGGACCAGTAGCAGATGACAGGGAAGTGGTCACTAAGGGAGTCCGGGAAGACCTCTGTACCTGTTATCCACTCTATGCTGTTTGTAAAAACCAAGTCAAGCAGAGTGCAATTTCCAGTCCTGTAGCTGAATCTGGTTGGGGTAGACACAACCTGTGTGAAATCCATAGCTGCAGCTGCATTTTTGTAGGGGTTAGCATCCGGAGAGAGCCAGTTGATACTGAAGTCACCAAGGAGTATTACTTCCTTTGGGTGGGGTAATTTAGATATGTAATTAAGGATGGAGTTGAAACCACTGGATTGGCCATGTGGGGGGACATAGGCTGTGAGGAGTGTGAGGGCCTTACCTTGTTGACCCAGGAGTAATTTGCAAGTTCCTGGGTGCTACTATCAGTGACAATTTTGGGGAGGATGTGTCCTTGGAGGGATGTTCTAATGTATACTGCACAGCCTCCACCCCTTTTTCCTACCCTATCTTCCCTGAATAAGGTATAGCCATTGAGGGAGATGGTATGGTACAGAACTTTGGGGGAGAGCCAGGTTTCAAGAACCGTGAGCACATCAGGGCTCACTTTCTCAAAAAGAAGGGAAATGCAAAAAAAAACTCCATTAATGTATCAGTTAAGGCTGATAGTGAAACAAGTCTGGAAATTTGAATTTAGGGTTACCTAATCTCACTTTCACCCCCACAGCCAACACCTTCCACACACACCAACAGGCATGGGGTGCACTTTGGAAATGTTGTTGAACTCTCACCCCATTCTCCTATACTGTACCATATCAGCTAATTTACACATAGAATGGGGTGAGAGTTAGGCCTGATGACCCCAAGGCGCACCATGATGCCTGTTGGCGTGTGGAGGGTGAGGGGTGTGGGAGTGGGGTGGTAGGATTGGTAACCCAAGCATTGAATTTCCAGACTATTGTCACTGTACCATCAACCCTAACTGATACATTAACAGAGATTTTCTTGCAATGAAAAAAAAAATATATATATATAGTGGAAGACTATGTTTGCTGGCAAAGGCACCTAGCTTCTCCTGAGCTCTTTCCTTCTAGGTTACTTGAAAGGACAGAGCAAATAACCTTACCAGAGCAAGGGAAAGGATTAAGACTTCTTTTGGCTGGGCATATTTACTGTGTGTTGTTATTTTTATTTTGTACTCACAGGGATTGTTACAGTTTGTTGCTAACATTTTATTGCTTTATTTTTCTCAGATTCAAATTGTTGTTGCTGGGTATACCTTCTGCTGCATTATTACAAAGTGTGCCTACAGGTGTGTGCTAACAGATTACTGCTGTAATCTTCTGATTCAAATTGTCTTTTGCAAGGTATATCTTCTGTTACTGCTTTATTTTTCTCTGTAGCAAAGTGTTTCTTACAGGGTATGTCTTCTGTGAAATTATTACAGGTGGTGCTTACATTTTTATGTATTTTTATCATTAGGCTAAGCAAAATTACTGTTTGACATTATTTTATTTTATTTTTTTTGCTGAAAAGGTTTTTTGTCTCAGAGGTGTTGCAGTCTCCTTCTCACACTGAAGGAGCTAACTGCTTTCCTCCCACAGCTCTTCCAGGGGATTAGGTGTGTATCTGGGGGGGGGGGGGTTGAGCTGGCAAACTGTCAGTAACTTTGAACAGAAAGAAGGGTTAAAAGGTCAGGTTAGTTGATATCTTGGAGGTGGAAGACTAGGTTTGCTGGCCAAGGCAACTAGCGTCACCTGAGCTCTTTCTTTCTAGGTTGCTTGAAAGGACAGAGCAAAGAACCTTACCAGAGCAAGTGAAAGGATTAAGACTTCTTTTGGCTAGGTAGATTTACTGTGTGTTGTTATTTTATTTTGTACTCACAGGAATTGTTACTGTTTGTAACTAACATTTTATTGCTTTATTTTTCTCTGATTCAAATTGTTGTTGCTGGGTATACCTTCTGCTGCATTATTATAAGGTGTGCCTACAGTTGTGTGCTAGCAGATTACTGCTGTAATCTTCTTATTCAAATTGTCTTTTGCAAGGTATATCTTCTGTTACTGCTTTATTTTTCTCTGTAGCAAAGTGTTTCTTACAGTGTATATCTTCTGTGAAGTTACTACAGGTGGTGCTTTACAGGTTTTACAGTTTTATCTATCATTAGGATAAGCTTTCAGGGTTACTGCATTTGTTGTTGACTGATTGTTTCTGCTCTTACCTCATTTCTTTCGTCCATGGTTCTTCTTTTTCGGCAGGGGAAGGGCCCAGCCACCCACCCCCATCCCCAACCACCCCACACTACACTCCTTTTATAGGGTAGCATAGTCATGACATGTCCTGTGGCAAAGCAGGAAGGGGCGGATCAGTGGGGTATCCACACAGTGACCTCATTTACAGGGGCACTAGTAATTTAACTTGTTATAACAAGTTATACAAAAACAAACAAACAAAACACAAAATCAAACTTTTGTTTTAATTTCTTCCTTCTAATTGCTCTGACCAGGTTATAAATCCAGCAATCTGGAATGAACATCATTAACTGCAGGTACTGTGGAACACTTTTCAGAAGGGCAGTTTTACAGGATTTAGGACACCGGGCAGGGACTGCATGCCTCAAATTTCACATTCAAGAGAAAATATGTTATAAGAACCACCCGCCATTTCCCCAACATCCAACAGAAGCACCTCGACCGCAGAGGGTAGTTGGTCCGGGAGGTTGGTAGGTGGTTAGGAAGGGCAAATCGGGTGCCCCATCACTCAGTGCTCTCCAATGTATTGCCTCCACAAATCATATAAAAACTACAAACAGGTATCTGCCTCTATCTCCAAAATCAAAGAAAGGGGCAGAGGACACTGCAGAGCAGGAGCTAGTACAACAAAACACACCCAAAACAGGAACCAAAACAAAAAAAGCAAAAAGGAAATCAAAAAAACTTCTGATCATAGGAGACTCCATGATTCGGGGAGTTGATACCTATCTCCAGCCAGAAGTAATGGTCAGATGTCTCCCAGGTACATCAGCATGGAGAGACACTGACTGCATTGCTAAAATTGTTCAGGAAGCAGGAGAAAACATTGATGTCCTGGTACACATAGGGACTAATGATCTCGCCAGCCAGTCAGTTGTGGAGAGCAAGGAACACCTGACCAGGCTGGGTGATAAACTATCATCCATTTCGTCCGGCATCTCCTTCTCTGAGATCCTGCCAGTCTGGGAGTGGGGGGCAGATGGATGGAAGGTCAAAGAAGGGGAGATAGGGGAGCTAAACATGTGGCTCAAGGGCTGATGCCAGGAAAAAGGACACAAATTTGTAGAGAACTGGCAACAGTTTGAGAAGCAAAAGTTCTCTAAATTTGATGGACTGCATCTGACTAAGGAGGGAGTCAGTGCATTGGGACAGAAATTTCATGTCTTTGCAGAATATTTAAACTAGCAAATGGGGAGAGGGGTGCAGCATCCCATACATCGAATGGGAAGAATACCCCCCCATCTAGTGATCAAACAGGAGTTCAGCATGTTTGCAGTTCATTTGCATCACCAGGTAAGGAAAAAGGTCCAGCTCCCCATACGACACACAGGAGAAACGCCAGACCTCACCCAACAACTAACACACCGAAATCTGGCCAATGGAAAATCATGTACACAAATGCTTGCAGTCTGGAAAACAAGATCCCAGACCTGCAGGCAACAATGGCAGAGGCTAAACTGGACATAGTAGCAATTAACGAGATGTGGTTTACCAGTAACCACACTTGGGAGACTCTAGTACCTGGCTAGTGTACTGTTCAGAAGAGACCGAGGTGCAAAAAGGGGTGGAGGGTCTCTGTATGTCAATGAAAATATCAAAGCTACAGAAATTCAGAATACACATAAGCAGCCAGAAGAACTGTGGGTCACCCTGGAAACAGGAAATGGGACAGCCATAAGAACTGGGGTTGTCTACAGGCCCCCAGACCAGGGGGAGGACATAGACACATTACTGTTAGAAGATATACAAAACATAACAGCTAAAGGGGAGTTTCTGATAATGCGAGACTTCAACATGCCAGATACAGGTTGGTCAGTACCAGCAGGAACATCTACCAGAACTAGACACATGGTGGATTCCCTGCAGGGGAAATGCCTCAGACAACTGGTACAACAACCCACAAGAGACAGGGCTATCCTAGATCTAGTACTGACTAACAGGAAAAGGATCACAGATCTCCAGGTAGAAGGTCACCTGGGGGCCAGTGACCATCACGTGGTATGGTTCAATTTGGTCACTACAACTAAATCATCCCATTCCAAGGCAAAAATATGGGACTTCAGAGGAGCCGACTTTGATAAGATGGCCAACAGAGTTAAGCTAGCCCTGGTAAAAAGAAATACAGGTGAAGGGGTACAGGCAAAGTGGGCAAGCATTAAGGATGCAATACTTGAAGCAACATCCCATTGTGTTAGAGAGAAAAGGAAGTGCAAAAGACGAAGGAAACCACTTTGGTTCTCAAAACCAGTAGCAGAAAAGGTCAGAGCCAAAATGCTGGCCTTCAGGAAATACAAGGGAACACAGGTTGATGAAGATAGGGAGGCATACCAAACTTCCCTAAGGGAAGCAGGGAAGGCAGTAAGGCAGGCAAAGGCCCAAACCGAAGAAACACTAGCACAGACAGTAAAAGAAGGTGACAAGACTTTATATACATACATTAGTGAAAGGAGAAAGTCCAGAGGGGGGTATTGCTAAGATCAAAGGAGATAAGGGTGTGTGTGAGGAGGAGGACCATGTAAAAGCATCTATCCTAAATAGATACTTCTGCTCAGTATTTACTGAAGAGAAGGTAGGGCAGGGCCCACAGCTCAGCACCATGGGCACAGGGGAGAGGGAGGTGAGTACTAGTCCCTTCACAAAAGAAAGGGTCCTACAAGAGCTCAATAAGCTCAGGGTGGACAAGGCAATGGGACCTGATGGCATACATCCCAGGGTACTAAAGGAGCTAAGGGCGAAACTAGCAGAGCCATTATCAGAACTGTTTAGTGAGTCTCTGAGCACAGGAGAGGTCCCAGAAGACTGGAGAAGGGCTCATGTGATCCCGCTCCACAAGAGCGGCAGCAGGGAGGAGGCAGGGAACTACAGACCAGTCAATCTTACCTCAGTAGTGAGCAAGATTATGGAGGCACTCCTTAAGGAAAGGATAGTGCAACACCTGGAATCCATAGGAGCACAGAATCCAAGACAGCATGGGTTTACAAAAGGAAGGTCCTGTCAAACTAATCTCATAGATTTCTTTGACTGGGTAACCAGAGCGGTGGACCAAGGGGGAAGCAGTTGATGTTGCCTACCTTGACTTCAGCAAAGCTTTCGATACTGTTCCATATAGAAGACTGATTAACAAGCTGGGTAGGCTCGGGGTGGGTCAGAAGTTGGTCAACTGGGTGGCAAACTGGTTGACGGGCAGAAAACAGAGAGTGGTGGTAAATGGTATACAGTCAGAAGAGATGCAAGTCACAAGTGGGGTACCTCAGGATCAGTCTTCGGCCAGTCCTCTTCAATATCTTCATCAGTGACATTGCAGATGGACTGAGGGTAGGTTTGTCTGTTTGCAGATGACACCAAGATCTGCAACAGAGTAGATGATCCAGATGGGGTGGGCAGAATGAGAAGAGATCTGGATAAACTAGCAAAATGGTCAGAAGAGTGGCAACTGGGGTTTATTGCAAAAAGTGCAAGATCATTCACAGAGGAAGAGAAACCCTGAAGCCACCTATAGGCTGGAAGGGGAGTTGCTGGCAGTCACAAGAGAAGAAAAAGACTTGAGCATCATCATCACTGATGACCTGAAATCATCCAAGCAGACCACTAAAGCAGCAGGTAAGGCTGGGGGGATGTTAGGGTGTATTAATAGGGTTATCACAAGTCAGAAGAGGGAGGTAATAATCCCTCTTTACAAGACTCTGGTTAGGCTCCATCTGGAGTACTGTGTGCAATACTGGAGGCCACACCTTCACAAGGACATTAACTAAATTGAGGCAGTCCAAAGAAGAGCAACCAAAATGATGCAGGGACTGTATCAGAAAACATATGAGGACAGATTAACAGAGCTCAATATGTATACCCTAGAGCAAAGGGGGGAGAGAGGTGATATGATTGAAACATTCAAACACCTTAAGGGCATTAACAAGGTGAAAGAGTCTAACATGTTTCAATATAAGAAAATAGCAGGACAAGAGGACACAGCATGAGATTAAAGGGAGGCCAATTAAGGGGTAATGTGAGGAAGTTATTTTTCACAGAAAGGGTGGTGGATGTACGGAACAGCCTAACTCAGGAAGTGGTGGATATGAATACAGTGCAGGGCTTCAAACAGGCATGGGATAGGCATAAGGGAGCAATATAGATGAGTATGAATATATAGGCCATTGACAGAGCACAGGCCGATGGCACATTTATAAGGTAGAAAAAGAAATGGGCAGACTGGATGGGCCTTGTGGTCTTTATCTGCCATCAACTTCTATGTTTCTATATTATAGGGGCAAAGTAGCACCCCTATAGTTAGGGTTCAATGGTCACTTCTATGTTAAACCCAATATTTTGCACTTTTATAACTTTGCAGCCATTTAACTGATTTGCATGAAATTTTGCATGCACTATTGGGGACCAAGGATCTTTGGATGTAGCACGTTTTGTTCCAGTTGGACATGGTGGTGCGGAGATGTGGAATATCCAAAAATGTGACAATTATCATTTTTTGTCAAATTCGTTGTCATCGTGTTTCTCAGAAACGGCTTGAGGGCATGATCTGAAATTTGTAAGGTATATGGGGTTTGAATGACAGATGTGCCTCTTGAAGGTTTGGTGAAAAATATGAATCCATTCAAAAGTTACTAAATTTCAAAGTTTCCCATTATTTCCTATGGGAAAGGTTAGATGGCAGCCTCGAGGCAATTTTTTTTTTTGCCGTGAATACTGCTTGTTTTGCCGCAAATGGGGAACATTTCTTCAAGCTTCTGCCATCTTGTTTTTAGTTAGCGAGGCCAACAAACTTAAAATTTAAAACAACTACTGGGTGTTGATGAACACCAGCACTTGTATTTAACTAACTGGGGCTTGGAGTCTTGCACTGAAATGTTCAGTGTACAAAGGGCCCCCCCACACACACGCACACACACACACACACACACAGATGTGCCTTTTGCTCCTTTGGTGAAACTACAGTCATGGCCAAAAATATTGGCGCCCTTGCACTTTTTCAAATAACTCACAATTTCCTCTAAACATAAGTTGAAATTAACAACAGTACAGTATTTGGTCTCCACAATTCTTTATTTCTCTGTTAATATTACAGGACCTTTGTTTTTGATTCAGAATTTAATATATCCTTTTAAATCAGAAAATGAAAATAAATGGCATTGACAAAATTATTGACACCCTAGACTTAATATTTGGTGGCACAGCCTTTGGTCAAAATAATTGCAATCAACCACTTCCTATAGCCATGGATGAGCTTCCTGCACCTCTCTACTGGCAGTTTGGCCCACTCTTTTTGTGCAAACTGCTCCAGTTCTCCCAGATTTGAAGGGTGCCTTCTCCCAACTCTGTTTTCAGATCTCTCCACAGGTTTTCAATGGGATTTAGATCTGGACTCATTGCTGGCCGCTCCAGAACAGTCCAGCGTCTTGTCTTGAACCATTCCTGGGTGCTTTTTGAAGTGTGTTTGGGGTCATTGTCCTGCTGGAAGACCCATGACCTTCAACAGAGACCCAGCTTTCTGACACTGGGTTCAACATTGCACTCCAAAATGGTCTGGTAATCTCCAGATTTCATGATGCCATGCACACGTTCAAGGCACCCAGTGCCAGAGGCAGCACAGCAACCCCAAAACATCACTGAACCTCCTCCATGTTTGACTGTAGGGAAGGTGTTCTTTTCTTTGAAGGCTTCATTTTGTTTTCTGTAAACATAGAGATGATGTGCTTTACCAAAAAGCTCTAATTTGGTCTCATCTGTCCACAGGACATTCTCCCAGAAGGATTTTGGCTTGTTCAGGTGTGTTTTGGCAAACCCCAGTCGGCTTTCTTCTGTCTGTCTCTCAGCAGGGATCCTCCTGGCCTCCTACCATATAACCCTTTCATTGAGTTGGCATGGATGGTGCGAAGTTGAAACTGTTGTACCTTGTGTCTGAAGGTCAGCTTGAATCTGTTTGGCAGTTGATCGAGGTGCTTTCTCCACCATTCAAACAATCCTGCGCTGCAATCTCGATCAGTTTCTCTTGCAGCCACGCCCAGGAGGTTGGCTACAGTGCCATGGGCCTAAACATCCTAATAACATTACGTATGGTGGAAACAGGAACATCAAGGTCTCTGGAGATTGATTTGTATCCTTGAGATTGTCCATGCTTATTACAATCTTCTGTCTGACCTCCTCAGACAATTCTCTGGCTGTCTTTCTTTTCTCCATTCTCATTGTGGTACACACAGTGACACAAAACAGGAGAATGAGTCCTTTTCTCTATTCAAACTGGTTGAATGCGTGATTTTTATATTGCAGGCACCTGCAACTCACCATAGGTGAGTTCAATTCCAAAGTGAAGGAGAATCACCTGCTTAAAATCTAATGATTTCTAACTACTTCTAAAAGGTGCCAATAATTTTGTCTGGGCCATTTAAGGATTTCTGTGTGGAATAAGCTAAGACTTAGTAAATGTTTCTGCTTTTTGTGTTTTATTCCACTGCAAACCAAAGAAATACATATGTGGATACCAAAATATTTTTTAATTTCAACAATTTTCTGGAAGGAATGATACATTATTAGAAAAAACTGCAAGGGCGCCAATATTTTTGGCCACGACTGTATATTACTTTCTTCTATAGTTCTGCAGCATTTATGTAATGGGTGCTGTAAACTTTGCTGCCTGCCGCAGCTTGCAGCAAGCTAGTACACTGTTCATTTCAGTCCCCCCAACCCCAACCCCCATCATGTAAACTCCCCTCATCCCCAATGTCATTTACTTTTTAATATTACATTTCCAAGTGGTCTAGTGGCCCTCCCTCTCCAATCCCCAATATTGCTAAACTTTTCTGCTGGTCTAGTGTCAGTGCCTCTGTCTCTCTCTGTCTCTCTCTCTGTCTCTCTCTGTCTCTCTCTCTCTCTCTCTCTCTCTCTCTCATCCCTGATGCCCATTTCCACACTCTATTGGTGGTTAGTGGTATCCCTCCTCCCTCCAATGTTCTTTTATGCTGTAACTTAGAAAACCATCCCTCGATGTCTTTTTTATTTTCTTTTACCTGTTAAAAAAAACTACATTGCCGATTACACCCATACCACGCACCTGACCTCCCACTGTGAACCCACCTCCCCACACACCCCTTGACAACCCCACACACCCTCACTCACCTGAAGAGGTCCCAGGTTTGAGATCCGCACTCTCCCAATCGAAGACACGTCTTGCTGCTGGAACCAATGACAACAATATCAGAAACTAAGGTAAATGTGATCCAATAAATTTCAATTGGGGTTTCAACTTTTATGCATGATTCAGACATTTTTTGACATTTTGACCCAGATTTTCAACATGGTCTTTTGGGGACCCCACCTCATGAACAATATGACTGTCAGTAAGCAAGTCCTGCTCAAAAAATTATTTTGTGGTCACTTGGTGAATTCACCGTTTGGGTGTGATTTCTGTAATGACAGTTATTGTTCATGAGGTGGGGTCTCAAAAAGGAAATTTTTTAAATTTGGGGTCAAAATGTCAAAAAATGTCTGAGTTATGAACATTTGTTGCAATTTCGCTATGCACGCTCGTAACTTTGTAAATGTAAAATATTTTGATGCAAAATATTCAACATACACTTGTTATTACCCCACTAAATATATATCACAGCTGTCTTTTTTTCAATTCCTGGCCAAAATGTGTTTTCGCACCTGTGGCCCGGAATGGCATTGCTGTTGTGCAGAATGACATTTTGGCGGGGATTTGAAAATTTTCTGTACAAGGTACAGTACATCAGGTGGGGTAATAACATGGCTATGCTGATGATTTAGGGTCTAGCATCAAAAGTTTGGAAATATGCTGTTAGGGTTTCCAGCCCCAACACCCCACTGCACTCCCACCCTCCACGCACCAACAGGTGTTGGGGTGTGCCTTGGGATCACCAACCCTAACGCTCACCCTACTCTCCTATACTATACCATCTCAGCTTCCTTACACATGGAATGGGGTGAGCATTAGGGTTGATGACCCCAAGGCACACCCCAGATGCCTGTTGGTGCATGGAGGGTGGGGGGGGGGTGTTAGGTTAGGAAACCCTAACAGCACATTTCCAGACATTTGATGCTGGAACCCTAACTGATGTATTAACAAAGTTTTTTTGCCAAGAATATATATTAAGGGGCACCCCTGCCATACCCCCTTCAACATTCTGCAAGGGACCCCAAGCTCCCATGAATCGATGAGATGAGTGTGGCTGCCTTATATACCAGTTCTGTCCACTGTACAAAGGGTCCAGGAACCTCACATTTTCTCAAAACTTCAAACAGGTAAGAATTGGAAATACAGTCAAAAGCCTTCTCCTCGACTAATGCCACAAGAAAGCAATTCAACTTCTCTGCCTTGCCCATTTGAACCAGTTCCATAATTATCAAAAGACCATCATAAATTTGTCTGCCGGACAGAGAAAGACTGTAAGTAGCTTATTGGTTGCCTAGTAACTGCTGTTGTTGTTTTCCCCAAGATTTTGTTGAGGATTCTCCAGTCAATATTTAAAAGACTGATAGGGTGCCAATTTTATTTTTGTTGGGGTCTTTTTTGTGCAGAAAGACCAGCACTCCCTTGGACAAGGTGTTTATTTCCTACATTTTGTCCTAGAAAATCATTAAACATGGCCACTAGCTCAGGCAGTAAAAAAATAATCAATTTCTTATAGACTTTACCCGGCAGGCCATCCTCACCTGGTAAAACCCCATGTTCACAGATTTTATGGCTTCTTGTACCTCCAATGTTGAAACCTCTTTCATTAATCCTAACTGCTCAGTTTGGATAAGGTTATGAAAAACTGTGTCCTCCAAGCATGGGCGTAGGAAGACATACTCCATGGGCTCTATGGTGTACAATTTTATTTGGGGGGAGGGGCAACAACAAGGATCTGTACTGCTGCAATTATTCTATGAAACACAATGCTAAAGAGCTGATCCCTTGTTTAATGTCATTACTGGAGTCAAAACTAGAAGGGTTGACTATTGAGATGGTCTCTGTGTCCGTCTGAGGGAGCAGTGTATGGCAACTGTATTTTACCAGTGCATGAGTGGGGGGAAACAACAAGTGCCCTGTGCACGAAAGTTGTGTTTATAGTGGCAGAAAGGGCAACAAATAGGATCCTGGTGTACACATTGTTAGTCTGGCTACAGCCCTTGCCTCCAAGAACCTGTCTAACCTATTAGTGACCACAGACTGACATCCAAAGAAGTCCATGACATGAGACTGAGTAACGTCCTGCATCGCAGCCCTGGTATTCTGTAAGTTCTTTGCTTTATACTTAACAGAGATAAGTATCCTTTTACTGACCCAGTCAGCACAACTGTCAGAAAGATTTACTTGCTGCACCCTCCCTGTGTTCTGAATTTGTATTCCAAAGTGAGCGATTTTTCTCTATTATTCTGGTAATTTTTTCATATCCATTCTGATGTTTATAGCTAGTCCCTGAATCTGCAGAGATAGACAAAAGGTTTTGAAGTTGTGCTCTTAAAGATAGATATTTGAGATACTGCTGTCTATAGAGCTATGTTGATTGGGCCTGAAAAAATAACCTTAAATCAGATTTTGTGTCCTCCCACCAGTCAGTCGGGTGACCATAAATATCAAAAACTGAGCAGCTAGCTGCAAGCAAGGCCATAAATTTCAAATGTATTTCAGGGTAATCTAATAATGAGATATTTAATCTCTATAATGCAGATTTAGCAGGACAATTCAAGGGAGAACCTGTCACTGCTGTTATGATTGTATGGTCTGAGGTTTCTAGAGGAAATGTCTTAGCTATATGCACAGGAGCCAAGGTGAAAGACACCAGAAATCTATCTTGGTGGACAGACTATCCTTGAACATAGTATGGTCTAGGCATGAATGGCAAGAGAGAAAGGCATCTTCTGTGCCCACAGTGGTAACCATGTTTTTCAAGAAAAGCATGTCGCTGAAGATTATTTCTCTCCTTCACCCACAATCTGATCTTGGCAAGCCAAAATTGAAGTCTCCACCTAAGAGAATGCCTCTTGTGGAAAACAAAAAAAGTTGAATTAGCTGACAAAGATCCACTGTAGAGGCCTTCGTCTGTGGAGCATAAATGTTAGTTAAGGGTAAGTCTCTGGTTCTCAGTTTCACATCCAAGACTAATATATGGCCAGGGACCAGATCAATTAATTTTTGTACATGAACCTTAGGAGATTTCAAAGTTTACCAACTCCAGAAGCCATCTCATCCCGATGGCCCTAGCAATTTCAGCTGTGGAGTGAAATCTAGGATCCTGCAAGAAAAGGACGTCTATATTAATATTACTTAGAGAGGAAAAGGAGGTTAGCAAATGAGCCTGACTCTTTATGCTGTTTGTATTTACTGAGGTGATACACACACTAAACTCCCCTGTCAGAGAGCAGAGGAAGCACAGAAATATCAAACAGCCAATTTTTTAAGCTTTAACCCCCTTTGATCCCCTCTGTTGTTTGATCTTCCTCTGCCTGGAAGATCTGGAGTTAGTGGACTTCCCTTCTGTACCAGATGATAGGTCTGGATGGGAAGAAAAACTTAGGAGTGAGCTGTCTGAATCCTCCTCAGTGTTCCCCCATGATTTCTGCATAGCCAAAACCTCAGATTTATTACACACAGCTGTAGTATCAGGCCTGACAAGTTTTGCCTTGGGCTGACCTCCCCCCAAATTAGAGAAGAAGGGGTAGGCATTTCTTCAGGGCTTTTTGGGGGGGGGGGTGACAGTAGTACCTGTGACTTCCACAGTCTTGGGGGAAGGGACATTTCCCTGAGGTGACAAAGGGGCACTATTATCAAGGTCAGAAACTGAAACAAGTAGATTGGTCATGAACAGTTACTGATGCATCCACACCAGCTGTAACCACTGAAGGAAAGGCTGGGGAGTAGCAGAAGTAACAGGTGCAACACTCAAAGAAGATGTCCATGGCTGTGGCCGAGATTGACTCCTAGGCTGGACACAGGATTTTGAAGCAGATTTCTGGGCAGTATTCAG
The DNA here is from genome assembly GCA_016271365.2 of Neoceratodus forsteri. Lineage (NCBI taxonomy): Eukaryota > Metazoa > Chordata > Ceratodontiformes > Ceratodontidae > Neoceratodus > Neoceratodus forsteri. Next base: position 127,381,094 of record JADMNL010000025.1, on the reverse strand, counting down.
ATAGAAATCCTGCTGCACCTGATCCATAAAATCATTTTTTCTTTCCCTCTGTTTATCCTCTCCCCAACCCCGGAGCTACGCTTCTTCGGGAGACACATGTGAACCACCCCATGGTTTGCCTTACCTGAATCCCCGGGGATTCCCCCATGGAGCCATGGCTGTACCCCCCCAGGTGGATATGGGGCGGGGCCCAGACACCCCAATATCTTCTATATTTCTTCAGGTCCCTGGTGGTCAGGCAAGCAGTCGTAATGAGGGTTGGTACTGGTGCTCCGTCTACCCATGCTCCGGCGGTGCATTTTTCTCCCGTTTTCTCCCCTTGTGTGGTGTGTGCCCTGACGTCAAGGCACTACATGCCGATGTTCACCACACAGCTCCCACTGGCCCCTCCTACAACTGCAGGACTTGCTATACCTTGAGCTTCTGTCCGGAGTCAGGCAAACTGCGGACCTTGCTCCCCCCCCGGAGAAGGCGAGCAGTCGTGGGATGCTCAAGCCTTCTCCCCCAGCCCACCCTCCAGTGACCCGAGTTCACTCCCAATCCCGGGTCGCCGGCATCACAAGTGGAAATCCAACCGCTGTGCTGACAGGTCGGCCCCCATAAACTCATTTTTATTATGTGTGGCCCAAGGATAGGTTTTAAAAGAACGTCCAGTCTCATCACACAGGTTGTATTTGATTGCATTTTAACAAGAAATACTGAGACGCCCTATCTCCTCACTCAGCCCAAATTTAACCTTATCACAGGCGCTATTCAAATGGAAAGAAGACCCACACCAGATACAGGCTTTGGGTTTGGCTGCGTAGAAGACAGACCCTGTCTTTCCCTAAGCAAAAACGATTTGGGAGATGCTGTAAACCATTCTCAGTATACAGCAGGCAAATCTGTACCCTCCAACCCATGATCCAAAGGTTCCCGGAGCCCATAATCGGCTGTGGAGTCCCCAGAACAGTACACTTAGTTGTTAACCAGTGCAGAATATCCCCAATATTGTAATTCCGATATCGTTTAAATAAATAAATAAATAAAATAAAAATATTGACCCCTTCATTCTTAAACATTCTTAAACAATATTGTAACAGCTTTAAATGCAGGTCTGGTAATGGGAATTGCATAAAAATGAGTCCGGGGCGGAGTATGCTTAAGTCCATGATTCACCGCCACAATCTTTTATTTAAGACTATTGGCAGTGTTAGAGCTAACATTAAAAAGAGTGTCTTCTGAGGTATGAATAAAAGCGTATATCTCATTAGCAAAGAAGTTAAGACTGTCCTTAAGTAAAATACAGCCCACAAATACTGTATCCAGTGTCTCATCCATCCCACCTTTATATTTTAGGTGCACAGCACTGAGCTGTTTCACAGGATCAGGGACTCTAGCAAAGAAATGAGAGAAAAGCCTGGACCCATGAGCCACCTGGGGAAGTCCAGTTACTAGGACAGGGGTATCAGTCCCATTTACATTTGGAGCTCTATTTGGAAGAGCACTAGGGGCAACAGGCAGTTAAATTCCCTCAGAAATAGATTTTGTAGGCTGGGATTCTATAGGCCTAGGTGCTAGATTTGCAGAATGCACACATTCCATACTACCCATAGTAGAACCCAAGGAATCAGGTAGTGTCCCAGATAAGGTATTGTCCTCCACATCTGGACAAAGTGGCTCAGAAACAGATGGGCCATTAAAGGCAGATAAGGACCACAAGGCCCATCCAGTCTGACCATTTTTTCTACCTTCTGAATGTGCCATAGGCCTTTACTCTGTCAATGGCCTATCTATTCATAGTCATCTGTATTGCGCCCTTATGCCTATCCCATGCCTGTTTGAAGCCCTGCACTGTATTCATATCCACCACTTCCTGAGGTAGGCCCTTCCATGCATCCACCACCCTTTCTGTGAAAAATAACTTCCTCACAGTGCCCCTTAATCTGACTCCCTCTAATCTCATGCTGTGTCCTTTTGTCCTGCTATTTTTCTTATATTGAAACATGTTAGACTCTTTCACCTTGTTAGTGCCCTTAAGATGTTTGGCTGTTTCTATCATATCACCTCTCTCTCTCCTTTGCTCTAGGGTATACATATTGAGGTCCGTTAATCTGTCCTCATATGTTTTCTGATGCAGTCCCTGCACAATTCTGGTGACCCTTCTCTGGACTGCCTCCATTTTTTTAATGTCCTTGTGCAGGTGTGGGCTCCAGTACTACATGCAGTACTCCAGATGGGGCCTAACCAGTGTCTTGTAAAGAGGGATTATTACCTCCCTCTTATGACTTGTGATACCCCTACTAATACACCCCAACATCCCTCTAGCCTTGCTTTTGTGGTCTGCTTGGATGATTTCAGGTCATCGGTGATGATGATGCCCAAGTCTCTTTCTTCCCTTGTGATTGCCAGCAACTACCCTCCCAGCCTATAGGTGGCTTCAGGGTTTCTCTTCCCTATGTGCATGATCTTGCACTTCTTTGCATCAAACCCCAGTTGCCAATCTTCTGACCATTTTGCCAGTTTATCCAGATCTCATCTCATTCTGCCCACCCCATCTGGATCATCTACTCTGTTGCAGATCTTGGTGTCATCTGTAAACAGACAAACCTTACCCTCCAGTCCATCTGCAATATCACTAAGGCTGAACTATCTCCCCACTGTCCACCTGTCCAGGAGCAGTAGGATTATCCACACTCTCTCCCTCAGTCCCCACATAGCAAGAGAGGGAAAGGGAGCATTGTTTAACCAGGAGTAGCACACTAAGCCAAAGCTTGTTTCCAGATGCGACCTAGGAGAACAAGGAAGTTAAGTGACTTGTTCAGGATCACACAGTATGCACCTAGGTGGCTGTGGGATTCAAACCCAGGTCTCCAGATCTGCAGCTCAGAGCCTTAACCCACTGCACTGTACTGCGCAGTGAGCTAAGACATTGAAAGCACTAAGCGTGAGGGGATTTAGGTGGCAGCTGCTCAGCAGATATCAATACTGCCTTCAGCACTGGGTGAACAGTCACAGTAGCTTGTGGCAAAAAAAGATACTGGGACCTCAGTGTTAACCAAATTAGTAGAAGTAGGAACAGTACCTGCAGAAATTTGTGCTGTCTCTGGTATGTCAAGCAGTTTGAAGGTCAATGGCAAGTGCAAGGGACTAGTCTCAGTTGCACGTAGACTCTCCTCTGCTGCAGCTGACTCCACCATCTGTACTCCTGCAGCTTCTGCCAGTAAGACAGGTACAGGGTTAATGGCGGATGTTGCATTATCGGAAGCTACAGTCCAGAACATAGCTCCAATTTTTTTCTCCCAACCAGGGCTTACCAAACATTGGTCAATGGAGAGGCCTAAAAACAGAGGCTCATCTTTATTCTTTGCCTAAAGCGCTCATCTTTTTGTAGATCTGCGGCGTCTACTATTGCCATTTGCAGACATTGGCTGTTCAGAGGCACAGCTAATTCTTGACATTGCCATGTCAGTTGCAAAGGGAAGGGAGGAATGTGTAGAGGGGGACCAGGAAAAGGCAAATATCCTGAACAAATACTTCTGTTCAGTGTTCACAGAGGAAGGAGAAAGAGAGGGCCCACAAAAAAGTAATATGAACATTGAAGAGAAGGAGGTGAACATTTTCAGAGGAGAGTGTCCTGAAGGACTTACTAATCTGAAAGTGAACAAAGCAATGGAGCCAGACAGGGTGCATCCAAAGGCATTGAGGGAGCTGTACCTCTGACAGTCCTATTTAAAAGTTCATTGGAAACAGGAGTGATTGTGGTGGACTGGAGGATGGCAGATGTAGTCCCAAAGTGGTAACAGGGAAGACATTGGTAATTATAGGTCAGTGAGCTTGACAATGGTGGTGGGAAAGTTAATGGAGTCACTTCTGAATGGAAGGATTGTGAAATATCTTGACTACAATAGGTTACAAGACCTGAAGCAGTATGGATTCATGGGGGGGAAGGGTCATGTTAAATGCATCTGATGGATTTCTTTGTCTGGGTGACCAAGGAATTAGACCAGGGTGGAGTGGTGGATGTGACCTACATAGATTTCAGTAAAGCTTTCGACACCATTCCACATAGAAGGCTAGTAAAGCAAACTGAGTAATTTAGGAGTGGGTTCAAAGGTGGTAAACTGGGTAAGAAATTGGTTAGCAGATAGGTAGCAGAGGGAGGTGGCAAACAGAGTTCATTCTGAGGAAGAGAGGGTGATCAACGGGCTGCCTTGGAGATCAGTGCTGGGAGTGGTCCTCTTTAGTATCTTTATAAGTGACACTGCAGAGAAGCTGGAAGGGAAGGTCTGCCTCTTTGCAGATAACATCAAAATCTACAAAAGGGTGGACACTCCAGTGGGGTTGGGGGTGTAGAAATGATGAGAAGAGACCTCAGAAAACTCAAGGAGTGGTCAAGAGTATAGCAGCAGGGTTTCAATGTGAAAAAGTACAAAATAATGTGCTTGGGACACAGAAACCCAGGGGCAGAGAACATACTGGGAGGAGTGGTACAGACAACTACCAAGCAGGAAAGAGACCTGGGGGTAATCATATTGGATAACGTAAAGGTTGCCAGGCAGTGCAACAAGGCAGTTTGGAGTGCTAGTGGGATACTGGGCTGCATAAGGACGGCTATCACCAGCAGAAAGAGGGAGGTGGTATTGGCTCTGTATAGATCGCTAGTGAAACACCACCTGGAGTACTGTGGGCAGTTTTGAAGATCACATCTCCAGAGGGACATAGAGTGGAGGCTCTCCAGAGGAGGGCAACTAAAATGGTGCAGGGTCTGCATCAGTTTAGTTAGTTTGTTGATTTGTTAGAGTGCTCTATCACATTGTGACTCTAGGTGCTTTACAAATGCCCAAATAATATACACAAAATTAAAATGAAATAAATATGAAACATATAAAGAGAGCACAATGAGTTAGGAAGGGAAAGCTTTACTGAATAAAAATGTCTTCATATCCCTCTTGAAGACACTAACTGAGGGGGCCTCTCAGAAGCCCCATGAGGAGAGACTTAAGGACCTAAATATTAGTGTTGCTTGGACAGTGCTTTTGTGGATTTAACTGTCCTCCATTGGATAGCACTGGTATCTAACCTAGGATCCAGCCAATGGATTTGAAGTCAGACCCATCAGGTCCAACCTCAGATAGTTGAACCAAGTGGTCAGATCCCCTGCTCTAATGGTCAGATTCATCAAAGCCAGGTCAGATCAACAGATATCTGGGATACTTACAGTGGATCTGGGGCCCGATTCCAAGACAGGATACGCCGGCATAAGGCAAGATATGCCAAACCCATTGGCATATCCCGTGACTTACGCCATGCGTTACGCCAGTTGGAATTCCAAGTGGTGACTTGCACCATGGCGGATGCGGGCTGTGACAACCATAGGTTATGCCACCTGCTACACCGCAGCCCACAAAGCCATGGCGCAAGTGCAGGTTATGACAGCAACATCGCCCAATTCCAGGACGGCAGCTGTCATAACCTGCCAGTGCGATTCTAAAAGATGCACTGGCTTAGCTTTGTTACGGCAGCTCAAAGCTGTCCTAAGTGGCTTCTGATGGCTGGCACTGTCCGATGCCACCATGCAGTGCTATGGCAATGGTGCCATGCTGCCCTCCAAGCCCCCACGAGCATACCCCTGCCCCAGCCCCCCGATCGTCAGGGACTCCTGGGGGTCCAATCCATGGTGCACCCCCCTGGATGCCTGTGCCATCAGTCCTGCCCCCCATGCCCCCTGGTGTGTTCCGTGGTGGTCCGGGGCAGGGGGGCTTTGAGGGGCTGCCTGTCACCAGCTGCAATTTGCAGCATGTGGGGCATATATGCCATGCGCATGACGATAGCCTGCATATGGCATATCCCACATTTCGCAAGTGCCGGGACCCTGCCACTCTTGAAATGCGGCAGTGGGTCCCTGGCTTAGTAGTGAATGGCGTAACTCGCAGCCACCTGTGAGTTACACCATTCGTCTTGGAATCAGCCCCCTGGATCCTAGGAGGTTGAATCCTTGATAAGATGTTTATGCCATCTGAGGCTATTCGATATCCAACCAAAATGATGGTATCTGACCTAGTAGGATACTATCTGAGCAACACTACTAAGTATGTACACCCTGGATGAGAGGGATGGAATATGACTGAGACCTTTAAATACCTTGTGGGGTAAATAAGGTAAAGAAGGGAAGTATTTTTCAGAAATAAAAGGTGCTCAAGGACAAGGGGACATGATAAGAAGCTGGGGGGGGGGGTAGATCCAGGAGAGATATGAGTAAGTACTTCTTCAAAGAAAGAGTGGAATCTTCCAGCAGAGGTGGTAGGGGCAAAAACAGTGGTGGGGTTCAAGAATGCATGAGATAGGCATAAGGGACTCTCAGGGAAAGGGAAGGGGGTGGGTGAATGGGCCATAGCTCAAGCAGAATCTGCAGTGATACTATAGGCAGGGTAAAATGGGCAGACTAGGTGGGCCAAGCAGTGGCTTATCTGCCAGCAAAGTCTACATTTCTATGTTTCCCCATCCCAGTCAGGGCTTCCCTGGGACTGGTGGGAGTCTCCGTCTCAGCCACCGGCTTCAGTACAGAAGATCTCAGCAACTTACTTTCCTCCTCAGCAGTGAGTTGTGGCAACTGTGCTTTCTTTATGCTTAGGTCTGATTCCAGGTGTAGCTCTGCCCTCTGGACTCTCTTCATCATCCCCCAATGAAACAGGAGGCTACACTGGCTGAGGTGCAACCAATTCAGATACATTCTGGCTCAAAGGTACAACAGACAAAGGGTCTAAAACAATGACAAGTGGAGCAGATTCTTCAATCCCCACCACAGGGGCTTCCTCAGTACTCCAGGCAGGGTGGGAAGCAGGCTTCTCCACTCAAGTCACCAGTCCACCTTTCTCCCCATGATGCACCATTTTCCCACAGGAAGCACACATGGCCCTTTGCATAAAGAGTAGAGAATTTTTATTAAGAAAATCAATCAATCAGCCCAGAAAAGCTGGCCCGCCTGCACAGTGGTAGGGTTAACGCTCACGGCACCAGCGACCCAGGTTCAGGAATGGAATCAGGCTGCTGGAGGGCCAGCTGGGGGGGGGGGATTGAGCGACCAGAGGCTGCTCTCCTCCTCCTGGTGGGGTGGGATGCATGTTCTGCCGCTCTACTGCCACCTGGGTGACCACGGGTGGAGGTGCAGCGGGACTGCAGAAAGAAGAGAGGGGGGACATGGGCCGGGGGCCGGAGCGCTCGCACGTCATGATGTGCACCGCCCCTAGGTTTCCCTAGTGTGCCAATGTCCTGTGGGAGGGGACAGAAAAAAGCGGAAAATGGACCCTTGGATGCCAGCGTAGATGGAGGATCTAGCTCCCAGACACCATAACCCAGCTCTCGTGGGAGACCGACCGAGATTGCCTGACACACTGTAATGGACTGGAGGGGGATATCTGGGGTCCCCCTCCTCCATGCCTGGGGGGTTAGGCCGAGGCAGCATGGAGGTGGATCTGGCAACTCTCCGAGAAGTACTGGGGACAGGCAGAGTGAGCATAAGATCCCCCAGAAGAGAGCGGCTTCCAAGGTGAGAAGGGGCCAAAAAAAAACAACAATTAGCCCAGAAAAGAAATGGCAATATATAAATAACAGATATAATCAACTGAGACAACAACTCAAAAAATAGCATTATACAAATCAAGAAAAACAACAAGGAAGCATTCACACATGAGTACCCACTGATAATTTTTTTTTTGAAAATAGTACATTTTATTGCATTTTATAAGAACACAATACATCAACAAACAGCAAACAGAACAGAAATCCTAAAATATACAGTTGTTGAGCCTGCTGTTCCGTCAATATTAAGGGATCAGGTGAAGCTGTACATGGTGATATTATATATGAAGCAAGATACAACATAAACACAGTAAAATCATTCACCTTGGATGCTCTTTCAAAACTTAAAGAGTTGAAAATTAAAGGAGGAATGGGATGTAATACCACTGGCCGGCATTAAAACCCTACCGTCAGAGGGGCATGAAGGGAGCTCCATCTAGTCTGACAGATATAGGAGAGGCTATGCATGTTCCCAATCATTTTTTCAATCCATAGAGCTTCTAGGATGGCATTATGCCATTCTTGGTAGGTATGGGTAATCTTATTCAGCCAATGCTTGAGAATCAGCTTCTTGGCTATAGCAGAGCTCAACATTTTATCACATTTCTGCTGGCCAACTAACTGGTCAAAGTTAAATCCCAGCAAACATATCTGAGGTGTTAATGCCTTAGCTATGCCAAGCAGGTGATCCATTTTTTTGCTGGATAACATCCCACAGCAATTTAGCCATACTACAGTCCCATAAAATATGTTGAAGGGTGTCTGTAGCCAACTTACACCTGGAGCATGTGTTCAACTCTAAGATTGATGCATTTTGTGAATTTTCACTGGAGTGTAGCATAAATTATGCAACACTATGTACTGAGTAAGTCACAGTTTATCAGATTTAATGTACTTGAATAGGTTCTTCCATATTCAGGTTCTTGTCTCTGGGTCTGCGAGTTCAGGAAATTCATGCTGTCAGTGACTGCAGACATCAGTGTCACTTGGTGTTAGAGTTTGTAGCAATTTTGTATAGATTAGGGAAATAGAATACCTCTGCTTGGCCAGGAAGTTTAAGTCATCCCATACCTGCATTCAGTGGAAAGCCCAAGGTTTAGGTCGAAGGGTTGCAGCAACATGTGCGGTAATTGCAAAAAAGGAAAGACATGTATTCTGGTAGCATTATTGTATTGTTTAAGGTTCTCAAAAGTAACAAGAGAATTGTTGTCGATCAAACAGCTCATGATGCTTTTATCTGCCCCGATATAAGATTGGGGTGGATCACCTTGTGCTGTAATTTGAGATTGGGATTACCCACAACTGGTTGGTTAGGGTCATGCATATGCTTGGAGCAGAACAGTCTACGAAGCTGTTTGTTCACCAATAGAGATGAGCTTATGGGTGTAGGTTTGAGGGCCTATGCAAGTTTGCTTTAAGGAATGTATGAGAAGGCTCTGATGTTAAAGACTACCCTAGTGCATAGGTCCAGTTCCATTTTCTGCCAGCGTGGGATGAACTGATCCTCTGTAATGGAGTTGGGCCCCTCTTTCCACCAAAGGAAGTGTGGTATGTTGGACCACAAAAAACAGAGCGTAATATCTGGGAGCTGCAGGCCACCCTGCATCTTGTGTCGGGTAAGCTTATTGTAGGACCTGCGTAAAGTTTTATTGCCCCATAGGAAAGCAGAGAGAGATGTTCTGAGAGCTGTGAACTACTTGTTGGGATTAACCTGCCCTATCATTCCTAGGGGTACAGCAGTCTGGGCAGTATGTTGATTTTGATGACATTAATTATTACCTTGAGTGCCAGAGGCAAGGGAGCCCAGTGGTGTAGATCTTTTCTTTTTTTCCTTTATACTGAAATTTTATTGAAATTTTTTTATGGCATATAGGTGAGAAAGTTCATAACATGTGTAGGAGATTGACAGGTACATAGGCAGGAACAGGCAAAACTTAACATTAAATACAGACAAGTTTCCTCTGTTGTCCCATTATATAGATTCTAAACACTCCGGGTCTTCTTCCCCAGGGGACCACAGACCCTGACACCCATCCTTGTACCCCAGTTCTCACTCCCACCCAACCCAGTTTCCTTGGTTTAGGTTCAGGGGACTATATCTGATCCGTGTGACAATACTTGGAGAAGTCATGGGTTCCATCTGTTCTCATTTTTCCCCCCATCTTTTGTAAATATGCCATGAAGCTTCTCCATTCCATAAATATCCCAAACTGTGTCTTCCCAGGTAGTAAGAGCTGGAGAGTTGGCTTGGAGCTATAGTCATGTGACTACCTTCTTGGCTGCTGTAAGCAATATATTTAAGATATATATGTGTCTTATTTGTAAGATGTGAGGGATAGGATAACAATCAAGCCATCTGTGGGGTTAGGGACCCCACATTTGAAATTATGGCCTGAATGACTTGTTCTAAACTGGACCAGAATGCTCAGAGAACCGGGCATCACCATGAAACGTGCATGCAGGACCACCTATATCCCACACTTCCTCCAGCAGGAGGAGTCCCTGGTGGACATAAACTCTGCAATGATGTGAGGTGTCCAAAATAATCTGACTGCTGTCTTCCAGCTGTATTCGTGCCACTGGTAAGACCCAGTCACTCTGTGCTAAACCAAATCCTGTCCCAGTCTGCTTGTTGTAGCTGTACTAAGAGTTCCGCCTCCCAAGTGTCTTGGGTGCCACTTACAGAAGTCTGCTGGTGACTCTGTAGCACCTGGCAGCAGACTGAAATGAAATGATTTGGCAAGAAGCCTTGTAGTACTAAGATGATCAAGGTCGCCAAAGGTGAGAGGTCGGCCTCTTCCACTCAAAGTCCTAGCATGTCACCACAGTACTGATGGAATTGCAGATACAGGTAATGATCTCTTTGCTCCAGGCTAAAGTCTTTTTGTAGTTTAAATTATTTGAACTGACCCTGGGAATAAAACTGGAAAGTTTGGCTCAATCCCCTCTGAGTTCACAGATTACATTTATGATCCAGATGGACAAGAGCAAAATGTCAGTCTTAGGCTGGGATCTACAACCATTGTGCTCCCTCCTCATAGGGAGGTTATGAAAATAGTCAGTGCCAGCCATGCAATACTCCAATCACGAGGGACAAAATCATATGTGAACCATCTATTTTATCTTTCAAGTCAAAGAGCACCATGTCAGGAGGGCATTCGAAAGAGTGGAGTTCTGCACCTACCCATTTAGGTTTATGAGTAGTGAGTGTCCACATGGGCAAACGGTTTATTTGAGATGCTTGAGCATAAAGACTTAAGTCAGGGAGCATCAGGCCACCCTTCCACTTCAGTAACTGAAGTCTGCAATGTGCACTGTGGGGTCAACCTCCCTCCAACACGCACAAATCTAGATATTCATTAGTTTCACTTCTGGAATTCGGTCTGGTTTGGGAGAATAAGTATGGAGCAGAAGAGGTACCGTGTGTAGGTCTTGTTTAACCCAGGTTAGTAATGGATCAACATTTTTGGAAACCATTCCCTTTTTGCTCCTGGAGATCATGATGCCCAGGTATTTAAGTGTGCCTGGGTTCCGGGTACCTCCCCATCACAGAATATAAACTTTAGTTGTAAGATGATTCAGTAGCATAATAGCTGTCTTAGTGATATTGGGCCTGTACCCAGAGAGTGTGTCAACATTTTCAAGTAATGCGAGGGTGGCTGAAAGCAACTGTTCTAGGTTCTGTAGGTGCAGTAGGATATCATCCATGTATGTAGAAATTTTGTATCTGTGGTTCCCTACTAGAACCCCTTGTATCCTGTTGTCTGAAAGGATATATCTGGTTAGTGGTTCCAAATGTAGATGGAATAAGTAAGGTGAAACAGGGCATCCTGCCTCATGCCTTTCTGTATGGGAAGGCATGAGAGCAGACCCCACTGCAGGTGATGTTAGCTATCGGATGGGTGTAGAATACCTTAACTCATTCTATGACAGGATCTGGGAAACCAAAAGCTTATAGTGTGGAATAGAGAAAGGGCTGGGAGACCTTATCAAAGGAATATTCCTTGTCCAGAGACACCAACACTGCAGGAACATCTGAGTCTCTGGAGGCAGAAATAACGTGGCCTAGTTTACGCAGATGATCAGCGGACAGCTTACCTTGCATGAAGCCCACCTGTTTGGGTCTTTCCAAAGTGCTCCATATTCTGCACAGTCGGAGAATAAGAACTGTTGCCAGTATTTTAATGTCAGCATTAAGCAATGATTGGTTTATATGAACCCAGCCTGTCAAGGTCCTTGCCTGGTGTGGACAGTACAGTATTGCGGGCTTCCTGCTGTGAAGGATCAAGTCCCCACCCCGTCGTGCCTCATTAAAGAGCTGGGTTAAAAGGTCTGTGAGTACTTTGAAAAGTACTTTGTAAACACTGGGGGAACCCATCTGGGCCAGGGGCTTTGTCAGATGTGAGGTCTTTGATTGCCTGTCTAATCTCCCTGGTGGTGATATCTGAACTGAACATCTCCAGATGTTCAGCACTAATGTGAGTAAGTTGAGCTTTTTGAAGAAATTGTTGGATAAGATATTCCTGCACTGGGGAGTTTCTATTATATGAAGTGGAGCAGAATTCACCAAAAGCTGATGCCATCTCTCTGGGTGCTGTGAGTAGTGGATCATGAGAGGATGACTGCAATGCTTAATTGTGTGAGCCATTACTTGGCTGCCGAAGCATTAGGGCTAGTAGCCTACCAGCCTTCTTTTCCTGGTCAAAGTACTTGGTTTTGTCTCTGAGAATAGCAAACTCATCCTGTTGTCTGAGGAGCTTACAGTTTTTAGCTCTGGTAGCATTGAGCTTCAGCCGGGCATCAGTGAAGGAGGAGGAGGAGCCAGAGATACCCCTTTCCAGAGTGCGACTCTCACTGAGAAGCTGTTTGCCCGATGCTTCCCATTTTCTTTTCTTTGTGGTCGCACATCTAATGAGTTCCCCACTCAGAGTACATTTAAAAGCAGCCCATGGGTGGGCTTGGTTGCTTAATGTAGTGCTGTTCTCCTGAAAGTAATGGGTTGCACTTTATTTTTGTGCAGGGTGACAGGGTCTTTCAATAAATTATTAGTTCTCCAGACTTTGTTCTTCTCTATGAGGCCCACTGGTAGGAAGGACAGACCGACAGGGGAGTGATCAGAGATTACTATAGAGAGGAGTTCACACTGAGTTGCATTTCTTAAGTGGTCCTGACTGACTAGGTAGTAGTCCAGCCTTAAGGACGTGTGATGGACTGCAGACTGGAAGGTGTATTACCTATGATCTGGATGGAGGGCTTGCCATACTTCTATCTGTCCCAGGGAATCCTGTAGCTCCCTACTGGCTCAGTGGTTGGGGGAGCGGCCACTTCTGTTTTTGCCTGACCTGTCGAGGTCTGGGTTCATGACCACATTCCAGTCTCCAGCTATGATGGTCAGGATATTTGCATGGGGGCCATGTGAGCCAAGAAACAAGTAAACACTTGGGGATCATCTTTATTCAGCCCACATAATGAGACCAGGGCCATGGTTGTTGTGACCACTGCACCCTTGATAAGGATATATTGCCTTCCAGGTCAATCTGTTTGTCTCAGAGCCAAAAAGGAGGTTCCAGTGGATGAGGATAGCAGTTCCACCTCTTTTGTTGCTAACCCTTGACAAAGACCTGACCCACCCAGTCTCACCTCCATAAATTGCCCTGCTCAGGGATCATGTAGGTCTTTTGCTGGAAGGCTATTTTTGCACCACTAGCTTTAATATGTCTTAAAATTCAATCTCCCTTTGCTCTGGTTTGGCCCCCTTTGACATCCCAGGTAATGGTATCAATAGTCTTAGACATACTTAGGTAAGAGGTAGGTATATGGCATGTACACATATTCACCGGGGGGGTTGTCAGATAGCTGGATGCATCCCCTATGCTGGGCAGCAGAGTCTGCAACAGAGCATGCAAGCCCCTCCTGTGCAGAAAAGTGATGGGCAGAATAAAGTACCTGCATGAGGTGAGATAGCGTATGGACATCAATAAGTATCACATGAGCAGTCATGTTGTTCAGAACAGTTAACACGCATGTGTTTAACAATAAAAACAAAACAGAAATCACATACAAGAAACTGTGAACAAGAATTGGTGTCAAATGGCAGATTGAGAAAGGCCCAGCTGTTGTCTAGTGTTGACCTGTAGTATGGATGGACTATTGTTAGGCAAGGGCTGCTGCCAGTTAATTTAGTTCAATCAGGGCTCGACTGAGGGACACTCTCTCACCCCTGGGCACAGGATGTCCCTGTAAATCACAACCTATATGTCACTTAAGTTTTAATCACAGTAGCCCCCACCAACCCAGTGCCAGAAAGGTATATGGTGGGAACTTATCCCTGTGTGAACAGGTGGTAATGCTGAGCATATGCGTTATCAGGAGTAGCCCCCCCCCCCCCAATATGCCAGTACCTCAGCCCAGGAAAGGAAAAATATAACAAGGATAGCAGCATCAGTGGCTCAGCAGGTTGCACACTCACCTCTGAGGCCGGAAGATCAGAAGATTGTGGGTTTTAGCCCCACCCCAGGAACTTGGGGTAAAACCTAATACGAACACTATAGTGCAGCATGAGGGGGATGCATTATTCCTGAGGTGCCATCCTTCAGATGAGACATTAAACTGAAGTCCTGTCTACCTGTTCTTCTGGATGTTAAAGATCCCATGGCACTTCTCAAAAACAGTAGGTGTCCTGGCCAAATTCCCCCCTTTCACTAAAACTACCACCAACAGCTTAATCTGGTTCTATTTCAGTTAATTTCCATCTGTATCACCTCCCCCCCCCCCGAACTAGGCTGAAAATAGGCAGAACTGCCTACCCCTCCTTTCCCAGCAATAAAAAACAAATAAATAAATATGTCCTTTGTGGTCAGCAGATCCATTAGCCGCTGCAGTCCTAGGAGTTGAGCGGTGTGTTGTGACTTAGTGCAGCAGGCCGGCGTCAGCATAGCCTCAGTGCCCCCTCTAGTCCAAGGACAGTATGGTGACAGGATGCAGCGAGCACAAAGATGGTAGCTGCCTTGACTGGAAGGCACTCACCTCTGTGTTCAGCAATGGGCTGTGAGTCCAAGATCCTGCACGATTGTGCGATCGTGTGGCATAGCCTTCATAAATGTTTGACAGTCTGCCATATTGTGCTTCTTATGTCAGTCAGCATATTGTGTCACTGTGGCTTTCCAATCACAGCCCACTGCTGTTGCTGAATGCTACTGACAACCAAGTCAACAGAGGTGTGGTTGAAGGAGGTGTGGTTCACAGCTGGAATAGTCTGAAAGGTTGACAGCTCCTGTCTGGCTTTCCAATCACAGCCCACTGCTGTTGCTAAATGCTACTGACAACCAAGTCAACAGAGGTGTGGTTGAAGGAGGTGTGGTTCACAGCTGAAATAGTCTGAAAGGTTGACAGCTCCTGTCAACTTGCTGTCAATGACTGCACAGTTGTGGAAAAAATGAGGGTGCTCGAGGGGAAAGAAGGCTAATAGTTTCATTCTTCTGATTGCTACCCCCAATTTCTGCTGCATCATGGGTGGCTAACAGTCGAAGAAGTACATTGCTCCTGTAACCTTTCTTAAGTTAAAAGTCCTAGAATTAGGAATTGGAAGTGTCCACAAGCACAATGTTTAAAGAGTGCAGTCCCAGAGAATTGGCAAAGCTGAGTGGGTGATTCAGACAGGCTAGCAGCATGTACCTTATTTTGTCAGCAAAACTGAGCATTAATAAGTGCAAAGTCACTGTGTAGGTTTAGCTGATCCCTTGTTCTGGTCAACGCAGACAATGCAGTGATTTTCAGTCACCACCCTGACCCCACCCTGCTTCAGCAGGACCTGCAACACTTCATCAAGGAGGTTGAATCCTGGTTTTCAACACATAAACATATTCTTATTTATAAAAAGACAAAGGTAATGCTATTCTCCCATCCCCCAAAATAAGTACAAGTCCTCTGCCCTCTCCATCCTCAATTCTCATGCCCCCCCCCCCCCCGGAATCTGTTCCCCATTTTAAATACCTTGGTATCACCCTCGATCCTGCCTTCTCCTTCCATGAACTCATTACCATTACCTGCTCCACAGTTAATGCCAGAATTGGCCTCCTCTACAGAATTATGTCCTGCCTCCCCCCCTGCTGCTCTTAGACTGGCTATCTCCAGCTCTATTCTATTCCTGGTAGACTATGGTATAGTCATCTACCGGTCTGCCTCAAACTCTGCCCTGAGTAAAATTAAACTTACCTTAAACAAAGCCTGCCGCCTAGCCACTGGCTGTGACAGGTTGACGCATACCTGCGATCTCTATCAACGCTCAGCCTGGCTAAATTTCCAAGGGCCTCTACTATCAGACTTGCCTACTAGCAAAAAAAATCTCTATGGGCCACTCACCCCCTGGTTGTAACCTTCTCCTCACTACAGAGCAGCACAAGCAGGTGACTAGACATACAGACAAAACTGCTTTCCAAGTCCCCTACTATAGAACCACCGCAGGTCAAAGGTCCTTCAAATATAGGGCCCCTTTATGGATGAACTCCATCCCCTGTTCCCTCCTATCCATACCCAGGTTGGGCCCTTTCAAAAAAGAACTGTGGGACCACATCCTGGTTTCATCAAACTGTGACTGCCCATAACACTGTCATAATCCTCCCACTATCTTCTCTCCTGCACCTTAACCCCCAACAACACCCATTGGGTGGCTTTCTGGTTTCTACTATTTTTCCAGCTCTCCTTTGGTCCACTTCCTAGGCCTGTTTCTCACTTTCTCCTCCATAGCTCCGTTGCTCCTTTCTCCAATATTTATTTTTTATCCTCAGACTGGTTTCAACAATTTTGGTTACTCCCATGTCAATTAACGATGCTTATTGTATTGCATCGTTATTAGATAACTCCCTATTGTATCATTTTCTCTTTGTGTATAATTACTGTCATTGTTCGTGATGTCTGTAACACTTGCCTGCCACACTTTGTACTGACGTGGAGCTTTTGAAAAAGAGTCCCTGACTCA
This sequence comes from Neoceratodus forsteri, assembly GCA_016271365.2. Lineage (NCBI taxonomy): Eukaryota > Metazoa > Chordata > Ceratodontiformes > Ceratodontidae > Neoceratodus > Neoceratodus forsteri. The sequence goes on along the minus strand of JADMNL010000025.1, from coordinate 127,364,557 downwards.
AAGGGTTGTAATTTCTAGCCCTCAAAAAAAAAATAGTTACTACCTTAGAAATCACCCCTGGCAAAAGTTTTGACAGTCACAATGGGCTATTGCAGCATCAGGGAATTTGTGTGCGCCCCGGCTGGTAGTAACAATGAGCCCAGCTTGATGTAGCATACGTAGTTTGATTTTAGCCTCGTGAAGATATTTCTTAATTTGCTTGTAAATCATTTGTTTGTCCTGAACTGCAGGCATCACATTGCTAAAAATATAGAATCTGTTGCCATTGTAGGACAGAGTTCCTTGCTTGTGAGCCTGGGCTTGAATGTAAACTTTCTCCTAGAATTTAAACACTTTATGATGCTGGCCTGGATTTGCCTCTGAGGGGGGTGGTTGGGATCAGAGCAATCGATGGGCTTGTTCAATGGTGTAGGTGGTACCAGTTTCAGAAGGACCTGCAACTTCTTACACGTGTTTTTGTAAGAAAGTCAATATATTTCCTCGTCCTATCATCTTCCAGTAATCCCACAAGAACCATCTACTTCTTCCTTCCTGGTGTTCAATATGATCTTCAAGTCTGGCCACCTTTTTACAAAGTTCCACAAGCTCTGCACTTTCCCTCACTTGCCTGTCCTCTAATGAACTACTATGGGCTTCAGCATCACTTACTCTTTTAGTAAGTATCTCCATGGCAGAATTAAGGTCACAAATCTCACCAGCTACTGTAGCTCTAATAGTGCCACTTTCATAGAGATAAACTCTGAAAAAAATTATCCTACTTTTCACTGTCCTCTCATTCCACCGCCTTAGGGAGATATTCGAGCGGGGATCCCTGTTTTGAGTGCTTGCAGGCTGGTGATCATGGCAGGGTTGGCGGGGCTTTGTTAAACACCATCTGACAGGCTTCAGTTTGCTCCTTTTTCTCCCAAAAATGCACCACAGGGGGCATGGCTTAGCTCTGAACCAAGATGGACATTTAGTTCAGAGCCTCTATAACCCACCTGATAACTTATCTGCCTTTATCCTGCAACGGCAGCATTGAAGCAGGACAAACATACCTGTTGCTAAAGAAGAGGTTCCAGTGCATAGTTCAGGTACTTTTCTTTCATCCAGGAGTGGTGCACGATGGGAGAAGCAACCCTTCATCTCCCCAGCTGCAATACCTCATGGCAGCAGAGACAACCTGCAACATGGACCCAAAGAGTATTCAGTTCATGTTTACACAACTGATGGCAAAAATGGACAGAGTGACAGCTGCTTCTCAGCAAACCACAGCGGCCTTCCAAAACATTGAGAGTAGGCTTTTCCAAACTGAGAGGAGAATCGGGGATCATGACATCGTGCTACAGGAGATCGCTGTGTTAATAGAGAACAGCACCAGGCCATCCAAGTCCTGATCAATAAAGTAAATGACCTAGAGAACCGGAGTCACAGAAACAACCTCCAGTTCCTAGGTTTCCCAGAAGGAACTGAAAAAAATGGTGCAGCGAGATTCCTAGAGACTGTGATTACAGACCTGCTATAGTCTCATGGGCAGCCCATATTAAAAATTGAGAGGGTGCACAGAACTTTATCTCTGAGGCCCAAGGTGGGAGAGAGGCCCTGATCCTCTTGGCCTGGTTCCTAGTCTACAAGCAGAAAGATGCAATCCTCACTGCAGCCCGATCCTCTGGTCTGCTGTATTGGCAGATCGCAAGAATATCGATTTTTTTTTTTTTACTTTCTGTTTATACTTCCCCAGTGCCCTGTAATCCACATTGTTTGGAGTTGCCTGGGTATCTGTCCCCCTCTTACCTGTCCTCAGTGTTCCCCCATGGAGTCTTGGCTGTTCCCCCCAGGCGGGGATGAGGTGGGGGCCAGTACAACCCGAGTCTTTCCTGTTCTCGTCAGGACACCTGGAAGGCAGAGGCTGGGGATCTGTGCCAGTGCTCTGTCTTCTTGGAGTGCAGGGAGCTATTTTTCCTGTGTTCTGTGGACATAACACATGCCATGACATCAAGGTAAGATCGCCAATGTCTGTCACTTTCCCACTCCAGTGAATGGCTGGTGCTTGCTATTTCTCTAGCCTCGGCAGGAGGTCAGACAAGCACCAAGCCTCATCCCATCTCCCTTCCCGGAGAAGGTGAATAGACTGCAGACGCTCAAGCTTTCCTCCCCACGCCATCCCTCCAACTATCTGGCATGTTCCCAAACCAGTCATCGGCATTGCGAGCAGTAGTGCTACCACTGTGCTGGTGGGCCAGCAGAATATTGATTTTACAAGACTACTCCAAGGATCTAGCTTACAAGGCCTATTTGGAGGTCAGCAAGCACATACACCGCCTGGGGATCACTTTCTCCTTAAGATACCCATCCATCATGCAGGTGATGCAGAACGGGGTCTCGCTGAACTTTGAGTCCCTGGAGCACCTCATGGATTTCCTTTACAGAACCTGGCCCCAAGAGATGAGGTGCCCTGGAACCCTGACAGACAAGCGACCCAACCAAAGAGGCAGCAACAGTTATGCCAGATCCACAGCAGTGCAGTTGGAGAGAGGAGGGTACCGGGCCAAAGCAGAAGAGGCCTGGTCTCTTCCACCCCATACTAGAAAATGCCAGACCTCCAGGCAACATGGTAATAGGGACCACCAGATGGACAGAACCAGATTCTTGAACCTTGAAAGAGGAGACCTCTGCATCATTAACAAAAAAGCAGATGATCCCAGATGGAAGAGCAACACATATGCCGTGCTCTGTTCCATCTCCAGACCCCCAGCTGCTGGAAATAGACCCTATGGACATAGCCGGTGCTTCATCTGACCCATTCGAGTTGGTAGCAGTTACATGGGTGGAGAAGGTAGCAGCAGCTTCTCCAGACAGAAACAGCAAGGCAGAGGCACAGGATCCAGCTCAAGTACTCCTGCACACCCCACCTTCACCAACAACCACCAAAGACAGGGACACCACTGCTCCAGTACTTGAACATGCCTAGGATGAACAGATTAAGTGCCTGTTTTACTTGTGGGATTTGAGAGGAGGTTAAAGGTGGTTTAGGGGTCACGACCCACCAAGTTGCATATGACACCCCACAGATTGCTGGAAAGGGGCAGTGGCAGGCCATGAGTTCCCTCACTCCCTCTCCCCCCTTCCCCTTTTTGCTTCTTTACAAGCTGGAGTAGGCCTGCAACAGGACATGATTTATGGCAAGAACTACAGTGCCACACTGCTGGACAATCTGAGATTGAATATGGGTTTGTTGATCCTTGCAGCAGCCTGAATGCTTAAGCTGGCAGGCATGGGATATACAACCCTTACATACGAGTGGGGGCCTAGTGTCAGTATGATACAGAATACACAATGGACAATATAGTTAGGAAGATATGTTTATGATGCTTTTCCCAGGTTCCCCTCCCTTCAGAACTTCAACTTACCCCCCACCCCCGACCAGTACTGCTAGAAAATAGTCCCCTGAATAAAGTTAAGTGAGTACAACATATGGCTAGGGAAGGGGCTGGATAGTCTTTTAAGGGTCCTAAATGATCACCTTTTAACTCAGGACAAAGGTCACCAGCCCATACATAGATAGGAAGGGGAGATGCCAAACCCAGGCAGCCAATAACACAGCTGTGAACAGGGCAGTTTCACAGTGCCTCCCTCCTCTCAAGGCCCCCCCAGTACCCTCACACATCCAAGGTGAAAGGGTTATTTCAGGCCTGCAAGACACCAATGGTTGTATCCAAACCCAAACTCAGGAGATTAATGATATAATGAAACGATTTTATGGAACCCTGTACACCCCGTCCCATATTCCTAACCCTACAGAGATAGACGAGTTTCTAGCCTCAATAGTCATTCCCCACCTCAGTGCCCACCAAGCTGCCCAACTTGACACCCCCCATAACTGAGGAAGAGGTTTAGGTGGCCAAAGGCACACTCAAGGCAGGAAAAGCCCCCAGAGGGGATGGGTTTACAGTGGACCTATGGCAGCACCTTTCCTTGGTCATCACCTCCCCGCTTGGCTTAGTCTATACAAAGGCCCTGGACTGTGGCTGTTTGCCACCCATGTTAAGAGAAGCAGTGATCACTATCCTACCTAAAAAAGGGAAAGACCCCACCCTCTCAGCCAGTTACAGACCTATATCCTCGATTGATGTGTGCTAACCACATAAGGTCCATGATTAACATCATCACAGTTGCCAAATCCTTACCTACCCCAGCTACAGTACTGGCTGTAGATTTTGAGAAAGTTTTAGACTCCTTGGAGTGGGACTATCTGCAGTCAGTGCTGGCACATATGAGTTTTGGGGAGAGGTTCCTAGGGTGGATGTGTGTGTGTTATACGTCACCCCCACAGCCAGGATACTAACCAACTCCCTTAAATCAGAATCCCTTTCTCCTGGGAAGGGGTACCAAACAAGGATGTCCTCTATCACTGCTTCTCTTTGTGCTGGCAGTACAGCCTTTAGCCACTGCTATTAGGCAACACCAGCATGTACAGGGGTTCCCCATGGGAGTAAACTCTTACTCCACACTTATGTATACAGATGGCATGCTGGTCCCTTTAGCAGATGTTACCCAATCCATCCAACCCCTGCTGGAGATGCTGGACTGCTTTGCATGCATTTCTGGACTGAAAGTAAACCAAAGCAAGATGGAGGTGTTGCCCCTGAATGCACTTTGTAAGGAGGATATGGCTGCCCCCCACAGCCTGAGGCGGGCCCCAGACAGCATTACTTATCTTGGTATTCATATTGTCAAGGGCATCTCCTGGTTATGGTACTTCAATCGTAAACCACTACTAGCTGAAATAAGCATGGAGTTTGCTAGCTGGAAGCTAGTGCAGCTAACTATGGTAGGGATAGTGGCAGCCATTAAAATGGCAACATCTCCAAACATTTTTATATGTGGTGTCTCACCCTGCAATCTTCCCAAACAGTATGCCCAGATTGACAATATCATTGGCAATTTCATCTGGGAGTGTAAAAAAAAAACAGGTATAGTTGTAATAAACTGAGGGCACACTGCAACTCGGGGGTTGGAACCTCCCCAGGTTCGAGGGTTATACTATGGCATATTGCACTGTGCAAACTATTCAGTGGTTTCACTCCCATTCCCCTTCTTCCCCTCAGTGGCTCCAGATGGAAGAGGCTCAGGTGGAGCTACAGGCTCTAGCTTCATTGCTCTACAATACCCACCCCCACAGGCCTTACATCACACCCTACCATAGGGGCCTCTGTCAGTTACTGGGTGGAGACCCATATAATGCTTAAATCAAACCCAGTCCCTTTGAGGTACACCCCCCTAATGGGGAAGTCAACTTATTTGGATAGAAATAAACCCCTCTCATGGCCTGGGTGGATTAAACAGGGCATAGCCTGCATGCAGCATGTAGTAGACCCAATCACAGGACAGGTAGTGTCTTTCCAAACCCTTAAGACACAGTTCAATATACCCCAGAGGGGTTTCTGGAGATATCCGCAGCTGAGAAGTGCAGTACAAACAAATCTCCACAAATACCCAAATAACCTCCGACCGAATAGCCTACAAGGGTGGCTAGCCCATAGGAAAGGGGTGACTAGTAGAATATACTCAAATATCAGAAATACCATTCTCGGCAAGTCTCAAGAATCCAAGGGTAGGTGGGAGAAGGCCCTTCAGACCCAGATTACTGATCAGCAGAGGTGGGCCTGTTGGACCCCTGTGCATAAACTACATCCAGACCCCAGGAGTCAGCTCATGCAGAATAAAATCTTATATTCCTGGTAGAAGACCCCAGCAGTGCTATATAAGGTCAAACACCTTCCTACTGACTTCTGTTGGAGATGCCAGTCAGACGCTGGGGACCTCTGTCATATACTCTGGACATACCCTGACATACAGCCATTCTGGACCCAGGTGTGGGCCCTAGCTGTAGAAATCACCCAAAGGCCCATCCCTACCTCGACAGAGTTTTGGATACTAGGGATAACACCCCCCCCCAACATTCCATGTATCCACTCTGGAGAGGAGATGGTTAGCCATGCTAGGAATGCAGGTTAAGACTTCTCCTCTGTAAATGGAGAACCACAGTGGTCCCTATCCTGTCCGAATTACTCAACTCCCGTATGTCATTAGCTACTTTGGACAGGATCTCCCACACAGTAGGGGACAAGATGGCCAAGTATTATAAGTGTTGGACCCTCTTTATGGCATATACTGACCCTAGGAAGGGTATAGGTTGATGTCCCTGCCCCTCCCTTACTATAAACCCCTTGAATGGTAATATCCACTGAGTGTAACTCTTGAGACAACATATCCCTGTTCCAAAAGCAATGACACCTTGTTCATGCACAGGCATCTCATAGTTTTTGGCCATGATGCTTTGTTGTTCTATATGTTCTTGTTCTAGGGCAGGAGAATAAGGTGCCCCCGAGGAGAAGCTCACACAGGACTGGACTGTCACTTCTTAGAGATGGCGCAAGAAGACAGCCCGCGTAGTCATGGATTGGTCCTTCCTCCCCCTTAATTTCTTGTGTTAGGCTGTCCAGTTGAAACGTGGTTTAGTTCAGACATATACACAATAATCAAGGGAAAAAAAGAGGCGTTACTAGCACCAGGTAGCACTAGTGCTGTTTAACCAAAAAGGTACGCCAAGAAGTAAGAGAACTGGTTAGCACCCACTAAACAGCAATCACACAAGATGGAAAAATGTTTTTTAAATCACCAGCTATTTATTAAATACTGCAGCACAAGCCAGACAAAAACAGGAGCAGTAAAAGGATTAATGTTTCAGAAGGGCACTCCCTTGCTTCATCAGAGTGACTCTGATGAAGCAAGGGAGTGCCCTTGCGAAATGTTAGTCTTTTTACTGCTCTTGTTTTTGTCTGGCCTGTGCTGCAGTATTTAATAAACAAATGGTGATTTCAAACATTTTTTTTTTTCATCTCGTGTGATTACTATTTAGTGGGTGCTAACCAGTTCTCTTACTTCTTTACATAATAACCAGTAGTAACTCATTCATATGTTTTAACGTATGTTAGGTTAAGGCCTTGATGTGTGTGGCACATGTATTAAATGCCTTTTTTCCCTGTACTGTATTTCTAAGAGAAAAATCGATAAAAATTATTTAAAACAAAAAATGCACCACAGGTAGCTTGGAGGATGGAGAACCAGCTGAATACAATTTGAGAAAAATAGACCATTAAAGTAGGTTGTAGCTGCATTTAGGGGGGTAGAACTGGGGGAGAAAGGGGAAAGGGAGGTAAGGTGCCTGACTGGTGCCATGGCTTGGAGGGACAGGGAGCAAATCCTCAGGCTTGCTGGAGCAGCTGCACGGGGGAGGGAGCTGGATGTCATTGTCCACCTAGGGACAAATGATCTGGCTGAGAAAGGGATCAGAGCAGTGCAGGAAGAGTTTGTGGAGTTGGGGAGGGATCTTAGACATGTAGCATGCACGGTAATCTTCTCGGAGGTGCTGCCTGTCTATGGCATGGGTGAGGTTAGGGTGCTCCGCACCATGGGATTCAATCAGTGGTTGAAAAACTGGTGCAGAGCTCAGGGATTTGGCTTCATTGGGGACTGGGGGTCCATCTGGAGTGATGCAGGCCTATACTGGCGTGATGGTCTGCATTTGTCCAGTAGGGGAACCAGGATCCTAGGTGATAGGTTTAAATGCTTCATTGGCAAGCATTTAAACTAGCCAAGGGGGGAGGCACTGGAACGGAGCAAGGAAATCCTAGCCCCTCCCAAATAAATCAGGGTAGTAAGTGAGGTAAACACCAAGATAGAGATGTCAATAGGGAGAAGGGCAGGAGTAAATGGAGAAAGTGACAAAGGCAATAAGGACAGGAATGGGGCAAAAAGGGGCAAGTCCATCAAGAAATGGAGGGTAATGAGTACCAATGCCCGTAGTCTGGGCAATAAGCTCCCTGAACTGGTGGCCTTGATGGGACAGGGATGCCTGGATATCACAGCAGTCACAGAAACATGGTACACAGAGAACCATTACTGGGATGTTAACATACCAGGGTACACAACCTACAGGACAGACAGGGAGGGTAGAGGAGGGGGAGGAGTAGCTCTCTATGTAAGGGAAGGGATAAAAGCAATGGAACAAAAGAGTAAACAGGGAGGAGAGGAGACACTGTGGGTCACCTTAGAGACTGGAAATGGCACCACAATCCGCACTGGGGTTGTATACAGACCCCCATGTCAGGGGGAGGAAATGGACACAGATATGATAGAAGGCATCCTCAGGATGGCAGAAAAAGGGGAGATACTGTTGATGGGGGACCTGAATATGCCAGATGTTAACTGGAGCACCTTTGCTGCAGCCACATCCAAGAGCAGGGCCATTATCGATGCCCTACAGGTGGCATGCCTCAGACAGCTAGTTTTGGAACCCACTCGTGAGGGAGCAGTCTTAGACCTCGTACTCTCAAATGGGGACAATAAGAGGATCTCAGATCTAGAAGTAGGTAGCCATCTGGGAACAAGTGACCACCAAACAGTGTGGTTCATGATAAACTCAGCTACAGAGTCAAGCTATACAAAGTAAGGGTACTGGACTTCAGGAGGGCTGACTTTGGCAAGATGGGAGAGTGCCTTAGAAAAGCACTAGCAAACAGGTTAGAAGGAGGGGTGGAGCAACAATGGGGAAACATCAAAACTGCCATCACAGAGGCAACAAGCCTTTGTGTGAAGCAAATAAACAAATCAAAATGAAAGAAAAAGCCACTATGGTTCTCAAAAGAGCTGGAGGGGAAGGTTAGGGAGAAAAAGATAGCATTTAGGAAGTATAAGGGAACACAGAAGGAGCAGGACAGAGAACTGTACCAGTTAAGGCAGAAGGAAGCAGGGAGTGAAGTCATAATAGCAAAGGCCCAAACTGAGGAAAAGATAGCCAACTCGGTTAAGAAGGGGGATAAAAGATTTTATGGGTACATCAGGGAGCGTAGAAAGACAAAGGGGGGGGGATAGTGAGGCTGAATAGAATGGACAGTGAGTGGGCAGAGAGGGACAGTGAAAAAGCAGGGATACTGAATGAATACTTCTGTTCACTATTCACAAAAGAGGAGGAGGGGGAGGTGCCTAATCCAATTAACAGAAGCGCTCTGGATAGGGGGGTCAATTCCAGTCCTTTCACAGAAGAAAGGGTTCTGAAAGAACTCCTAAAACTGAAGGTGGACAAAGCAATGGGGTATGATGGAATTCACCCCAGAATTCTAAAAGAATTAAGGGGAGAACTAGTGACACCACAGACTACCTTTTTTAACAAATCATGGGAGGATGGTGTGGTACCTGAGGACTGGAGGAAGGCAGATGTGATTCCCCTTCACAAAAGTGGGAGCAAGACAGAGGCAGGAAACTACAGACCTGTCAGTTTGACCTCTGTGGCAGGGAAAGTGATGGAATCACTTCTGAAGGAAAGAACTGCTAAGTACCTAGAGGCCAGTGGGGCACAGGACCCAAGGCAGCATGGGTTCACAGTGGGAAGGTCATTCAGATGAATCTAATTGATTTCTTTGACTGGGTGACCAAAGTAGTAGACCAGGGAGGGGCTGTGGACATTGCCTACATAGACTTTAGCAAGACATTTGACACAGTCCCACACAAAAGATTAATAATCAAATTAACCAGCCTGGGAGTGGGCCCCAGGGTGGTAGTCTGGGTAAAACATTGGCTGGACAACAGAACACAGAAGGTAGTTGTAAATGGAGTCCACTCTGAAGAAAGAGGGGTTACTAGTGGGGTACCGCAAGGTTCAGTACTGGGTCCAGTCCTTTTAAATGTCTTTATAAGTGACATTGCAGAGGGACTGGAAGGAAAAGTATGCCTCTTTGCAGATGACACAAAGATCTGCAACAGGATTGATACACAAGGAGGTGTGGAAAGGATGAGAAGAGACTTGGCAAGGTTGGAGGAATGGTCAGAAGTATGGCAGCTTGGATTCAATGCAAAGAAGTGCAAAATAATGCACCTGGGAAACAAAAACCCAGGGGAAGATTACACAATGGGGGGTGTAGTAACAACAACAAAAATGGAAAGAGACCTGGGGGTAATCATATCAGATGACCTTAAGGTTAGCAAGCAATGTGAGAAGGCAGTAGGGAGGGCTGGGGGATACTGGGATGTATAGGGAGAGGCATCATCAGCAGAAAACAGGAAGTTGTTATCCCTCTGTACAGACAGTTGGCGAGACCCCATCTGGAGTACTGCATCCAGTTCTGGAGACCCCATCTCCGCAAGGATATAGACAGGATGGACGCAGTCCAGAGGAGGGCAACTAAAATGGTACAGGGTCTGCAAGAGAAGCCATATGAGGAGAGACTAAAGGAGCTTAATATGTATACCCTTGAGGAAAGGAGGGAGAGGGGGGACATGATAAAAACTTTTAAGTACCTCAGTGGAATCAACAAAGTCCAAGAGGGTAGCATCTTTCAGAAAGAGAGATGTGCAAGAACAAGGGGACACAATTTGAAGATGGGGGGGGGGAACGGCTCAGGGGCAATGTGAGGAAGTATTTTTTCACAGAGAGGGTAGTGGACGCATGGAATAGCCTTCCTGAGGAGGTTGTGGGGTCTAAAACTGTGGGAGAATTCAAGAATGCATGGGACAGACATAATGCAATTCTTGTGGGGGTTAGGAAGAAATAAATAGGCTGTTGGTTAACTAGGATCTGCAGCTTATCCTGTAGGTAGGGAAATGGACAGACTAGGTGGGCCAAGCGGTCCTTATCTGCCATCAAAGTCTATGTTTCTGTGTTTCTATGTTTATTTCTCGGTACCCACATAGCTGAGAGGAAGGCTGCCTCTCACTCTAAACACATGACTCTACCCACTGATAATTATAATACCTCAAGAAAATGCAAAGGGTGGACTGAATCCCCACTCAATGGAATGGCAGAGCAAAACTGCTGCCTAGTAGCCCGAAATTTCTTTCATACTGCTTTATCCAAGACGTCTTTTTCCATAAGCTGGACAAAATGGGGGTTCTTCTTATAAACTGATACTGCTTTAGTATTAATTTTGTCTAGCAGGCGAGGCAGAAGGGCTGCCTTCTGCTGCAGTACATACAGGCATCCGTTCTGCCAGATGCACCATTTGAGGATAGCTAGTAGCAATCTAAAAGTACTTGGGTTGAAAGATAAGTTATGAAAAAACAGTTCTTGCCACGGGACTGCACTCATGTGCCATAAAGATCTGATGTAGTCACACCCAAAAAACAAATGTTCCATAGTCTCTAGCACTTGATGACGGCCCGGGCATAGGCACTATCTTTCAGCCACCGCCTTGTGGTGATGGTTGTTGTGGATTTTCAATTTCCGGTGGCAGCATAGCCATAATGTGCCTCATATCCCCCACAGGATTCCTGAGTCAAAAAGTTGATCTAGGAGACAACATTTTGATACACCCTATGGAGCACGTAAAGCATGAGCTGAAAGTTAAGAATGTCCCCAAAATCATGGAGTGTACATGCTGCCTGGTGTTATACACTGCACATTCTTTAGGCAATTTTCACAGTTTAATTTTTCTTAACTGGTCCACCAAATACTGGGGGATATCTCCCAGAAGATATCTAAAAAAAAAAAAATAACTACATCCCATTTTCTGAAAAAATACATCTTTTAAAACAAAGAGGAAGCCAAGGCCTAGTTTTCCTTTGAACCACTGGGAGCAGGTTATTAAACAAAACAAAACAAAAAAAATATTCTGAAAAAGAAAATTATGGGGTTTATTATGGAAAGCTCACCACCCTTAATTGCTTTGTGTGTCATAATTCTCTTTACTGAGTTAAGTCTGCTCCCCCATAGGAATTCAAGTTCTGTTCCAGTGTGGCTGGCATTTCTACTTTTTCACATACTGGATTGTCACTGGACCAGCCCCAGGAGTATATAACTATATTACAAATATAGAAGGAGACCCACCTAGAACAATGTTTTGACACCCTAACCCCTCCACATAGCCAGGACTCTGTACGTGGGTTATTCTTCCCCATATGTATCACTTTGCACTTTTTGGCATTAAATCTTAGTTGCAATATTTCCTGCCTCTTGGGGTCCTTTTGTTGTTCCCTCACACCCTCCTGACTGTCTACCCTCCCGCATAGTTTTGTGCCATCTGTGAAGAGGTGCATCTTGCCCTGGATATCCTCTGTTATGTCACTGATGAACATAATAGCAGGACCAGTCCCAGGATTGCCCCTTCAGCACACTGCTTGTGACCCCCCCATCCTCTGATTTAACCCCATGTGCTATCCATCCTCTGTTCACCTCTAACCAGTTTCCTACCATCTAACCAATTTTCTCCCAGGTCTTACAGCTCCCTCAGCAGCCTTCTGTGTGGCACTGAGTCAAAGGCTTTGCTATAATAAACTGGTGCAAGCAAGCTGGTGCTCACTATGGCCCCTTTGTTGGGCTATCAGTGATCAAATAAGTCAATGGTCATGATGGCCTTTTATTGGGCACCTGTGAAGGAAACAAACAAGCCCATGCCCTCTGCGGGCCTCTATTGGGCTGCTGGTGATCAAATGAGCCAGTTCTCACTATCACCCTTTGTTGAGCAGTCAGCAAACAAAAAAGTTGATACCCATGATGGCCTTACAATCCACAAGATGGTGTGGAGGGAGAGAATGAAAGAAGGAGCTGAGAAGATTGAAGAAAATATGAAGAGAAAGAGAAAAAGATGAAAACCGCAGCTAAAGATTATCGTCAAAGCTCCCAGTTTGTGTGGCACAAAGTACCTGAGTGGAGATTAGCACATTGCCCTAATACTACTGCATGGAACAGAAATCACATACAGGCCAAGTGCACAGTTGCTGTTCTAATACAGCAGTATTGGCACAAGGCACTGACATGTGCCAACGCAAAAAACAGAGATACCTGCTGGCCACAAAGTGGTATGTGGCTAGTGTGATGATTATGTCTGTGTAGGAGTGATAGCACATTCCAAACGGGATAGTGCTTGTGCTCCACACTGCCATATTAAAACCCAAAACTGTTGACCCTGCAATGGATGCAGTTCACAAACAACACATTGGCAGGCCATTATGGGGCCATTAAACAGGCTGCACTATGGCTCTGCACTGTAAAGAGTGCTGACTTATGGTGCAGGCTGACGGATGACCATGCACACACTCAGCAAGCCATAGCCTGGCCCCCTCCCTCACCTGATTCCCTCATCATCTTTGTTTGCTTATTATACCATCGGTAGTCTAGTGGTCTCCCCTCACGTCCCTGATCCCCATGCAAGTCTGTTTCTAAATCTCTATTACTCCCTGACAGTCAAGTGGACCCCTTCCCAGTCTTTATGCATCATGTCTACCCCCTTGCCCTCCTTGCCCACTACTGTGACAACAGCTGGCACCGACCCACCTCACACCTTCACAGGCAGTTGCAGTCTGCCTCATGCAAGTACTGCATCACTAACAGTCTGTTGTATGGCAGTGCAGCACTTGCAGAATGTCTTGCAAACACAATAAAAATCAGTCTGCGCACATATGCAGTATGCATTAAGCTGGCCTTAGTTTTTTCTTGCAGCTGTCAAACATTTATTTTTTATTTTGTTTTTATTTTAGTCTTTGGTAACCTGGTAAGGCCCACCTGGCACAAGTGCCTGTTTTCAGGGGCGACCTGGGAGCACTGGACGGTTAAGTGACTTGCTCAGAGTCATACAGTATGCAAGTGGAGGTTGTGAGAATCAAACTCAGGTCTGGTCTGCTGCATGTATCAAGCTCATTCACACCAAGTTCCTCTAACCCCTAGGCTATACTGCCAGCCCTGGCAACATCCTGCAAGTACTCTACTGCTATACAACAGGCTGTTATAGTGATACAGGACTTGTGTGCGGCAGACAGCGGCCATCCATGAAGGTGATATTTGACCAGTGCCGGTTGCCATCATCATTACCATGGGGAGGGGCAAGGGAAGGTGGACATAATGTACAAGGACTGGGGGAAGGGTCCAGTAGACTACCTGGGATTGTTAGGGATTTATAAACAGACACATGGGGATTGGTGAGGGGGGCTCACTAGACTACAACAAAGTGATAGTGATTTACAAACAGACACATGGAGATTGGGTGAGGGAGGGGCCACCAGATTACAAGGACGTGATAGGAATTTAAAAACAGACTTGTATCTGGATCAGGTGAGCGGGGGGGCACTAAACAATTAGGGATATAATTAGCATACAGATGCCATGGGAAGTGCGTGGGGCATGACTGCCCACCACCATTCAAAAGTAGGAGTGTAGCAGCTTTAACTAGCACAGTGCTGCCAACGTTAGCTCTGCCAAACACAATGTAAAAGGCCTGCGTGCCTCGAAGCAGCACTCTGGCATTCAGTAGAATAGCCACTATGGATCAGTTAGCATTCAGCTCATTGGGTAGTTGAATGTAGCGGCAGCCATGCTAACAGGCTTTCACACGCTATATTCAATTAGAGTGGCACTAATCCTGTTAGCGTCACGCTAATCAGTTGGCTATCTGGGCAAATATATGCAAAACGTGGAACCTGAACAAGGGGCAAGAGCAACAATTTTAAAAGAGAAAAATAAATCACACTAACACTGCAGGCATTGAATTGTTATTAATTGTTAATATTTATATGTAGCTGCAGCATTGCTGCACCATGCAAGTGCAGCTGTACACACATGAATTTGCATACCCATGATGTATTGTTTTGGGTTTAAGACTTTAGCATGCATGTGTGTTTACAGAAATCAAATCTCTGTGGGGTAATCCTTATAACTTGGTATGTCTTTTACAGTATAATTTTTTCACCCCTGCTTCTGAAGTGGGGGCATGATGGACCTAGAGACCCGTCCGACCTTAACTTACTATGTTACCGTATATTTCTTTATCATGTTGCGGTTTTCTTTTTTTTTTTTTTTTTTCACGCTATAAAATTATTTCATGAAATATCTAATTTTGTGGAATTTATTCCATGCATTTTGCAAACTTAAAGTAATGCGGAGTATGATGGTTTCATCCAGCCTTACTTGTTGGTACCACTGTTCTATTTCTCTTCTTCAAGGAATAGTATCTGCTGCATTAACTATGGCACAAGCATTCAGACTTACTCGTCATTGCCTGCTGGCCCAATTATCACCAATTTACAAGGTACAACTCTTAAACATTGTCTTTAGTGAAGAGTTAACAGCTTCTGTCTGAGTCTAGCTGCTGGAGCTTGAATTTATCAGAGATCCTTTGTGATGTCATTAAACATTGCAAATACTGCTCTCTGATTGGTTAAATAAACTATTATGTCTATATCCTCACCATTTGTGAGTTGGGGATCTCGGGCATCATTTTCCAAGCCACGCGCTCCATGTTTTGGATGTGGGTGCCAAAATCCTTCTGGGAAGCGAGGCAAAAAGAAGTTGGTTTAACTTTCTACATGGATTTCCACACTTGTGTCCTAAAAACTTCAGTTGCAGCAAAAATTGCCGTAAACTTCAGGAGTAGTTGTAAATGCATCCAGATGTTTGTGACTAGGACACAAATGTCTGGATGCATCTGCATAGTCATAGCATGCATTTGAAATATGAATGCAAGTGCTGTGTGTCCAGACATATGAAAATCCCGCCTATCTTTAAATCTGGAGATACGGTATACTGGTATCTAATTAATTATCAAGTTGCAGTCCACATCTCTCTCCTAAGCTTCTTCTTCTAGAGTGTATTAAATTTTAGTTTTTAACTTTTTTTCTAATCACATTTTTATAGTGTATGGTGGAACGTTGTTCATAGTCACAGTCATAGTCATGGGCATAGGTCCAAGCAGATAGCTGGACAAATGGGCAGACTTGGTAGGCCTTTTCGGTCTTTTCTGCCATCACATTTCTATGAATCTATGAATCTATAGTCATTTTTCATCTGTTCTGAAAAGCTGTTCAGCACAGATTAAAAAGCTTGTAGAATTCTGTTCGGTCCATATGTGCAGAACAATGTTCTACTAATTTAAAGTCTCAATGCGCACGCATTACACTCGCCGCAAATTGCAGGATCAAGCAGATAAACAGTCCCAGCATTGATGGCAGCTTGAGTAACCCAGACAAACACCGAACGGGCAGCATCAACCAGGTAAGTATACCTATCCACTCTCTCTTATTCTAAATCTCTCACTCTCAACGGCCTCAGTCCCTTCCCCATGGAAACATGCTGTGGTCCTCCCCCTTCCTAAAGGCGATGACCCCTCCTCCTCTGAGAACCACCATCCTATTTCTTTCCTTCCTACCCTAGCTAAACCTCAAGAGCACCTAATTCTCTCCCAATTTACCTCGTACCTAATTGACACACCCTTCTTCACCCCTTTCCAATCTGGCTTCAGGAAATATCACTCCACTGCCACCTCCCTACTTCGGCTCACTGACTCCATCCTTACAGGGATGGACAATGGACAAATCACCTCAGCCATCTTTGTCAACCTGGCCAAAGCCTTCGACACTGTCTTCCACTCCCTTCTCCTAGATTCCCTCTCAGCAGCTGGTCTATCCCCCTCAGCCACAAACTGTGGTCTGCCAGTGAGGTAGGACTTGAACCAATCTGTCAAGATCCCTGATGTCATCTCTCCCCCCCCCACCCACACACACACACACACACACACACGACACACACACACAGATTAGAACTGGTGTTCCACAGGGCTCAGTGTTAGGGCCTATATTATTCTCCATCTTCCTAAGTGATCTGCCATCCACCTGCTCACTCTCCTCTGCTATTCATATGTACACTGATGATACAGTCCTGTGTGCATCTGGCTCCAGCCCTGCCTAGATTACAACCAACAGCAGCATGACTTCGACAAAGTTAAGCTTTGGTTTGCTAACCACCAACTTTTTCTTAATGCCAAGAAGACCATCTCCATGAGCTCTGGCACAAGGCAGAGACTTTCTAGGCTTCTCTCCCTGCCCACCTTCCACACCCTTGATGAGACTCTACTCGAGGACACATCCTCCTTCAGGTACTTAGGTGTTTGGGTGGACCAACACCTAAACTTCTCTGTTCATATTGATGCCATCCAGAAAAAACTGCACCCCAAACTTGGTGCACTGTTCAGGAACCATAACTGCATCCCTCTTATGGCCAGGCATAAGCTTATTTAGAAGTTGATCTTACCCATTTTTGACTACTGTGACAGAGTCTATGGTGCTGCTCCCAAGTTCTCCCTGACCAGATTGGGTACTTTCTTCAACTCCTTCTGCCACTTTGCCCTTGATGCTCCCTTCCACACTCACCACTGTGCTCTCTATCATGCCCTATCCTTCTCCTCCCTCACAAATAGATGACTTTCCCACTGTGCCAAATTCACCTCCAAACACTGGCTGGGCATACTCCCTTCCTACCTTTCCTCCTCTTTTTTAACCCCTGCCCCTCCATCTCACTCACTCACTAAGATCAACCAACTCCCGAATCCTGGTGATTCCCCACTGCACCACCCTCATTGGTCAATCGGATTACTCCTATCGCCTCCCAAAAATGTGGAATTCCCTTCCCCACTCAAATTCATCACTCATCTTCCTGCTACTCCATCAGCTCTGCCCCCAAAAATGTCACTACACCTAGTTGTTCCTGCTTTGACTCTCCCTAACTCTCCACCCCTAGCCCCTACAAGCTCATCAACCACCCCTTATACCTATGCAGTTTAGACCAGGATCTATCCCCTGCCTCATTACCTCCTAATCTACCAGCCTTTTCCCCTTCCACTCTATTCCTCCCCCACCTGATACCTGCTACCCCACTCTCCATGCTCTACCTCTACCCCATGCAGGCAGGTTTCCTCTGCGTATAAGTGTGGCTGGCACCAGCTGACCATTCCCTTCCCCCTTCATGCCCCCATGTTTTTACTCTAAACTTTCACTGCCCTTAGCCTGCTTCCCTCTTGTCATGCTTGACCACTGCCTTGTGCAGGCAGGGTCCCCAGCGTGCTGGAGGGGATAGCCCATCACTCTCCATCTCCCCTCTCCCTCCCTCCCTTTCCTTCCCACCCCCACTGCCCACTGCTTCTACTTTTCAACCCCCCATCACCCCCACCTTAACTAACCCTAGTTTGGGCTACCCCTAATTTCAAAGCACTTATACTCAAATTCAAACCTGCACTCCTGTTCACCTGTAATTCTTGTTGTCTCCTCACCTTGTCCTAGTTCAAGCCTTCTGATCCCATTCAGCCATTTTTATGTTGGCGCGCTTGCGCAGTCAATATCTTGCGGTAGTGCAGATTTGGAGATGCGGTCACTGTTGGGTGAATGCAGGGCACACTCCAGTAGGTGCGTCCCACATTCCCCAATCAGCCAGCAGCAGGGGCCGACACCCCGCCTAGCTAATAAGGTGATGACATCAGCAGTGACTGTCGCTATTGCCTGTCAACACTCCCATTTATTGTGTGCCGACAGGGGTGCCCAATCCCCATCGGCATCATGTAACCCCCCCTTTTTTTGCTTGCCGAGAAGGTGCCCAATCCCCCTCGGCTCCTGTGGCCCCCCCTTTCCTTGTTTGCCAGTGAGGGTGCCCAATCCCCTGTCAGCTAAAGCACACACACACACACACACACACACACACACTCAGGTGGCACACTGGGACCCCAACCCAGCATGCCAAAGCTCCTATTAAAACAAAAATGGTCCCCCGTTGTCTTTTTTTTTTTTTTTTTAACACCTGTAAACAGAAAATGGTCTCTTGTAGTCTCCCACCCCCCTCTCACCACCCGCACCCACCCACTGGCACCCTACCTCCCCACCTCCCCCACCCCATACTTACCTCCGGAGCCCAACGTGACGATCTTCGGTTGACCAGGAACACGTCTGCACTCTTCAAAGCCGACCGCGAACTGAGGAAATGCCGGTAAGCTGTATAATGGAATAAACAGGTTTTTTTCAACTTTGATGAATATCTCTGGCATTTTTTGGAATGTTTGCACCAAATTTTCAACATGGGGTTTTTGGGACCCCTCCTCATGAATTCTGTCACTGTTATAATGTTAATCAGTCCCGAAAGGTGATTTCATAGTCATGCACAGAATCACCTTTCCGAACAGAGTAACATAAGGACAGTGGCAGTGTTCATGAGGTGGACTGTCAAAAAGCCTATGTTGCAAATTTGGTGCAAAAAATCAAAAAAATGGCTGTTTTACGAGCGTGCGTTGCGCAGTTGCTACACACGCTCGTAACTTTGCAAATTCAAAATATTTTCATGCCAGATTTTCAACATTGTAATTTTTCTACACCTCCTCGTGAACAGTACAGCTGTCATTTTTCACATCCTGGCCGAAATGTGTTTCTGCACTTCCGGCGCACAATACCGCGGTTGCTTTGGGAAATCAGTGTTCGGGGCAGATTATGAAAAAGACAGTGACACTGTTCATGAGCAGAGGTCCTAAAATGCCTATGTTAAAAATCTGGTGACGATTCTCCTTAAAATGACTGTGTTACAAGCGTGCGTTGTGCAGTTTGCACATACGCTCGTAACGTTGTGCATTTGTAATATTTTTAATCTGGATTTTCACCATTGGCATTCTTCCACACCTCTTGGTGAACAGTACAGCTGTCATTCCACATATCCTGCCCAAAATGTGTTTTCAGACGTCCGGCGCAAAATAGCGCAGTCGCGGTGCGAAATCACCTTTTGGGACAGTTTGAGGAAATAACAGTGACACTGTACATGAGCAGAGGTGCTAAAATGCCTATGTTGAAATTTGGTTTGACGTCCGTAAAATGACTGTTACTAGCGTCGTTCTTGCATTTCCCATGCACCTTGTAACTTCGCAAATTTGCAATATTTACATGCCACATTTTCAACACTGGCATTTTTTTAACCCTCCTTATGAATTGTTCAGCTGTCGTTTTTCACATCCTGCCGAAAATGTTTTTCCGCACTACACTACCAAAGCCAAAGCCAGCGCGACAACATTCGGCATTGACAAATGCTTGTTTTCTAATGACAAAACTATGCCTCACCATGAGCTGCGAAATGCAAGTTGCATTACCATACCTATCTAGCTCTAACTGTTGCTCTGAATCCATCTAGTTCATACACGTTAGCATTCCTCCTTTCAATACTTTTGAATTGACCACTCACTGTATTGTATGTAACCAAATTGTATTCCTATAGTGTATACCAAATCTCTGTATATGATTGAATGTATTTAAGTTGTGTTTCTATACTGTGTATCAAAACTTTGTTTACTATCCTCATGTTCCCCTTCCTCCGGGTTGCACCGGGAGATGAGCAACTTGTAGCTCAGTGTGCCTTCCTGGTGAAACATTTCAATAAATAAATAAATAAGTAGACGGAATTAACTTTAATATAAACAAGCATTTGTCAATGCTGAATGTTGGCTTGCTGGCATTGGTAGTTGAGGAGTTAGAGAGATGCATAATAGGAATGCCAGTGAAGTACTGAACTGGCGCCAACCCCACCCCCACCCCACCCTGCAGAGAGTGAGAGGCATTGAGGGTGTGGCTTTTGGTCATCTGCCATAACGCTCATGCCATTTCACCTCACTCTACCCTGCAGACACTGATAGGTGTCGCAGTGTGCCTTGGGGTCTTCGGGCCTTATACTCACCCCATTCCATAAGGAAATATGCTGAGATGGGTGCGGTATAGGAGAATGGGGTGAATGTTGGGGCTGAAGACCCCAAGGCACACCTCGATGCCTGTCACTGGCTGCAGAATGGGGGTGGAATGATGTGAGCATTACGGCTGATGATCCCAAGTCACACCCTGACATCTGTCAGTCTCTCCAGAGTAGGGTGTTATGTTTGGAAACTAATGCCCCAGCTGTTTGTTGCTATTTTCACTCCAAATTTTCAAAATGGGCTTTTTGGGACCCCAGCTCATGAACAGTGGCACTATCATTTTGTTATTCAATCCCAAAAGGTGGTTTTACACAGAGACTGCACCATTTGGTGTCACAGGTGTGAAAACACATTTCTGGCAGGATGTGAAAAATGACAGCTGTACTGTTCATGAGGTGGTGTGAAAAAATGACAATGTTGAAAATCTGGAGAGAAAATCTTAAAAATTGGCGAGGTTACAATCACGTATAGAAACTGTGCAACGCACGCTCATAACTCAGTCATTTTTTTTGAATTTTTTCACCAAATTTGCAACATGGGCTTTTTGGGACCTCCCCTCATGAACAGTTGCACTGTCATTTTGTGAATCAGTCCCGGAAGGTAATTCCACTCAGCAACCGAAAAATCACCTTTCAGAACCAAGAAACAAAATGACAGTGAAATGTTCATGAGGTGGGGTCTCAAGAACCTCATGTTGAAAATTTGGGGCCAAAATTCTTTAAAATAGCTGAGCTATCAACCTAAGTTGAAACCCCTATTATAAAGCTTACTGTAATTTCTTCAGTTCGTAGTTCGGCTTTGAAGAGTGCAGACGTGTCCGGTTCAGAGAAGATTGCGCTCCGGACCTCCAGAGGGTAAGCATGGGGGCGGGAGGTTGGTGCACAGAGTGAGGGTGGGGATGGGGAGGGGGATGAGGGAGACAGTGGTGGACCATTTTCTTGTTTGCGGGGGGGGGGGAGAGACCGAAGGGAAGGTTTTCTTTATTTACAAAGGTTACACACACACAAAAACAAATGGGCACACTGGGGTGGGCTCCCAGTGTGCCACCATTTGGGGGGGTGCTGACATGAGGATTGGGCGCCCCGATGTCGGCAAGTTATACAGACAGATTGGGGGGGAGTGCATCTGACACCGGGAATGGGCATCCCGGTGTCAGAAAGGGGAGACTGTTTAACCAGGGAAAAACACACTAAGTGGAGGGATGCCGACACAGGGATTGGGCACCCCGATGTCGGCTTTTCAGGAGTGTGTGGCGGGCAGCAGGAGCTGCCATGTTATGGTGTGCCACATAACGTGGGGAGGGGGGTCCATGCCAACATGGGGATTGGGCATCCCCGATGTCGGCTTTGTGGGAATAAGAAACATAGAAACATAGAATTTGATGGCAGATAAGGACCGCTTGGCCCACCTAGTCTGCCCATTTTCCTTTTTTTTGGAACTTATAGTTTATTGATTTCCTGTAATGCAACGCATTCCATTCCATTATATTCAGGCAGGTATTCAAATAAATCAAAGATTTGTCCACATTGTAACAGTAACCTCTAACAAAATACCCCTGCTACTTGTTACTACACATGGGGGATTGTCCGGTATAGATGTGCCAGATTAGTCCATGTGATACATCGGTGACTGAAGCACTATGAAATGTTCAATACCTAAAAAATATAGTTATCCAATAAGGCATATGTAGCCATGAGCAGGGATAATAGTTATAAAATGAAACATCTTACACCCTTTCATAGGGTTCAACATCCCCATCCACAATCGGTTATAATAATAATACAGCATTTCTCACCCACATAACTCTCCACATACCCAAATATAGAAACATTCAGAACTC
This sequence comes from Neoceratodus forsteri, assembly GCA_016271365.2. NCBI lineage: Eukaryota > Metazoa > Chordata > Ceratodontiformes > Ceratodontidae > Neoceratodus > Neoceratodus forsteri. The sequence goes on along the minus strand of JADMNL010000025.1, from coordinate 127,342,207 downwards.
CCGTAACTAAGCATGCAAGCCCACTTCAGGTATTTTAAAGACAAGAAGCAAATATCTTTTTTTTTTTGCCCCTACGTGCTCCATGGCAGCCATTCTCTTGGGCTTTTACCAAGGCTTTACCTCTGACCCATCCGTCCTCCAAGCCTCCGCCTCAAATCGCAGCCAGCCCCAAGGGTGACCCGGCATAACCCTTCACCAAATGGGTCCCTCTCCTCCAAGGGGGAAAGTACCAGCCAAGGGAGGGCAAACCAGTGCAACACTTAGCCCCGGGGTTGCTGCTGAGACGGAGAGCTCAGTAGGACCTGGATGGCCTCAGAGAGCTGGGAAGCCATCATCCGGCTGCCGTGTAGCGGTATTTCTGCTTTTCTAGCCGATTCCTCCTGCATGTGTCGGCAGTGCTCCTGGTCTCCACCAGAGGCCGCTGCAGCACAACAACAACCCACTACCAACCCCAGGAGAGGAGAACAGTCCTACAGATGCTTGATCCTCTCCCACACCTGCCAGCCCCCGACGTCCAGAGTCTGTTCCTGAACCCGGGTCGCCAGCGTGGAGCAAATATCTTTAACAATAAATCAAAGCAGTATAGTTTCCAAACTCTTTGCACAAGAATACACATAGAGAAGGAGTACACTTTACAGGGAATTCAGTTAAACATTTAAATCCCTACCCCAGTCCATCTCCTACTAATAAATCTGAAAAATGGGTAACACCAGCATTAATACTAGAAATAGATGTCTTAGCGAGGTTGATCATGAAGAAACACAGTTTCAGTTTCCCTTACATTAGCATCCTGTCCCTCCATCTCTTCACAGTGTGATATAGGAAAACTTATTACAAGTCTATAACACGGTTCATGTTGTCCACTCTTCATCAGAGTCTGATGCCTCTTCCCTCATATTAAACTACCTCTCTATGTTAGAGCAATTTCTCTGATTCAATTGCTTCTGAAAACTGTTAAGTTTTACCTCCGTAGACAATGCACAAACTAGCAGGCATTAGAAGCACACGTTGGACCCCTAGGGCTCTCAACCTCGCTGTCAAAACTTTTCCTCCTCATTCTCGTGGAGTAGCTCAAGTTCGGAAATACAGTATGTGACTATGAAAATTGTTCCAGTTTAGTGGGCTCAATTGTTTAGCTTCTTGTAAAATTTGACCTCTCTCCGACATAGTTTGGACTTCCAACGTTATAGTCCTTGGTAGTGGTATACATGTGGAGGCTTTACGTCTGCCTCCATGTGGATTGATCCTCTAGGCCCTAATCACCTTGAAGGGAAAGTAAATTTTTAGTAGATTTTGGACCCAATCTTGATGAAATGGCAAAGGGCGTTCGTCTTCCAGCTTCTCTAGCACTTCTAATAGGCAAAGGTGAGTGGATCGGGCTGTGTTCTCAAGATTTTCTAACCTCCTATGGAGGAGCCCATTTTCCTTTGTGAGATCAGCCACTATTGTGAGGGTTTTGTTGGCTTTTTGCAATGCTCCTTTGGTGTCCCAGTGACAATGTCCACCTTGGAGTGGAGTTGCTTGAGTTCGGTGCCAAAATCCTCAATCTTCCAGTCTAATCCTTGAATCGCACACAGAAGTGCTGCATTGGAAGGTTGGGGCCCCTCTGATTCTGGAGCCCCGAGGTGTACCTCCTTACTGACACCCAATTTGCTGTCTTTCTGATGGGTGCCTTCTGGGGCAGCTCCTGCTTTATTCGTCCGTCCCATATTTAGTTTCCCGAATGCTGAACCACTGAAATTGTTCAGTCGGAAGATAGTAAATATGAAGCGCTCTCCTCCTATGTCTGTTGGTAAGGGTTTACAGGCTTGTTCTGTATATTTTATAGGTAAATATGCAGTTTGTTGTGGAGCTGCGATGGAAAGCTGTGCACAGCTCGGATGCTAGCCATGCCCCCTGCCCATTTTCCTACCTAACAAATAAGTTGCAGATCCTAGTTAACCAACAGCCTACTTCCTCCTACCCCCTACTAGGACTGCCTTATGTCTGTCCCATGCATTCTTGAATTCCCCCACTGGTCTTGACTCTACGACCTCCTCAGGAAGGCTGTTCCATGTGTGGCGGATGGCAGGAGCTGCCATATTTATTGAAATGTTTCACCAGGAAAGGCACTTAATGGAGGCATGTGATCTGGCACTGCAATGATGAGCCTGTCTCTGATTGCAGCAGCACATTTCTTTCAATTCTGTTGCTCTCTCTGAAACTGCTGTCATCACCAGCATGCTCGCTAATTGGTGGCAGAGGGACGCACTGACTAAAGCATCCCCTGCATTTGCCACAACACTGACACACCTCTGAAAGTGCTACTACAGCAAGATGTTGCTTGTGCATGTGCACAAGCCAACATAAAAAGGCCAAAAAACAGCGCAGGGTCAACCAGATATTTTATTTTGCTTAAAGCAAGTCTCTCGCTTAGTGAGAATATGGCCGCTGTGTTTTTTTGGGGAGAAGTACCTCCCACATTAAACTCACAGCCAATTGAAAGATGCGCTAGCAATGTATGCTGGTTTGGTTCCCTAGCAACGACCAGTGAACCTAGCAACTAGCCAGTAACACGGACTAAAACAAAGCAGTTAAATTTTATTTCTGTATAAAATTGAAGCCTTTAAACTATTTGCTCAGGCACCATACACTATAAAAATACTGTATTGGCAACCCAGTGCAAAACTAGTGTAATCTGTCACTTCAGGGCTCCAATTCCCTAGGATCTCGAGCTTCGCTCTCGAGGGCACAGGGAATCAGAGACCCTCTGTGGCAGAACACACTGGTTCTGCATAATTGCCCATCCAGTAGTCTCTATAGCTCCCACTGCTGGCAGGACTTGGTGCCGGTAGTACTAACCATCCGTGCTCTGTTCCCCCTCCAGTTTGTCGGGGATCACGCTGCATGGCTGTGGAAGCTGGATTTTTTGTATTTTTCCAGTTTTTTGTTGTGATCCCCAAAACTCCACCCCTGAGGACACTGGCCCGAAGGATGAAAGTTCAGGCACACATCTCAGGCAAGCACCTCACAACATCTTCCCCTCGCCACACTGTGAGTCTTGCGCCACCGCCCGTGCATCCACAGGTGGTGGTAATGGAGCAATGTGACTGCCCCCCCCCCGAGAAGGACAGCATCCTATGGGATGCTCAAACCCCCTCCCCCCAGCCAGCCTCTGATGACTCAGGCTCATTGCCGAACCCAGGTCACCAGCGTTATGGGTGGTAGTGCTACCACCGCGCTGATGGGCCAGCCCAGTTTTTAACTTTCTGACAGTGACATAATAGAGAACATGCAACAGTGACATCATGGAAACAAGCATTTGTCAATGCCTAGAGTTCACTGTTGGTATTACTGTTGTACATGCCTCCCACATTTTTCTGTGTATATTCCTCTGCCTTGCATTTTAAAGGTGGGCGTTACGGTTGGAAACCCTAATGCCCCAGGTGTTTGCTGGTATTTTTGCTCCAAATTTTCAACATGGTCTTTTTGGGAACCCACCTCATGAACAGCGGCAGTATCATTTTGTTACTCGATCCCAAAAGGTGGTTTCACACAGCGAGTGTGCCATTTGGCGCCACAGGGCAAAAACACATTTTGAGCAGGATGTAAAAAATGACAGCTGTACTGTTCACAAGGAGGTGTGAAGAAATGGCAATGTTGAAAATCTGGAGTGAAAATATGAAAAAGTGTTGAAGTTACAGTGTGCATAGAAACTGTGCAACGCACGCTCGTGACGCAGTCAGCAAATTTTCAATATGGCCTTTTTGGGACCTCTCCTCATGAACAGTGGCACTGGAATTTCATTAATCTGTCCCAAAAGTTGATTTTGCATAATGACCACACCATTCTGCGCCACAAGGGCAAAACATGTTTTAGGAAGGATACAAAAAATAACAGTTGTACTGTTCATAAGGGGGTGTGAAAAAATGGCAATGTTGGAAATTTGGAGTGAAAATCTTATAAATTGATGACATTATGAGTGAGCGTAGAAACTGCGCAATGGACACTCATAATGCAGTCATTTTTGGGAGTTTTTCACCAAATTTGCAACAAGGCTTTTTGGGACCCCACCTCATGAACATTGGCACTGTCATTTCATTAATTGGTCCTGAAAGGTGATTCCATGTAGCGACCACAAAATCACCTTTCGAGACCAAGAAATGAAATGACAGTGACTGTGTTCATGAGGTGGGGTCCCAAGAACCCCACGTTGAAAATCTGGGACCAAAACTCCTAAAAGTGACTGAGATATCAACCTAAATTGAAATCCCCTCATTCACTGCCATTATAGGACTTACCGTAATTTCTTCAGTTTGTGGTCGGCCTTTGAAGAGTGTAGACATGTTCCCTGTCCACTGAAGATCACTGCTCCTGGCCTTCAGAGGTAAGTATGTGTGAGGGGCAAGGATGTGGGGTGCACAGGAGGGTGCGGTTGGGGAGGGGCCAGCGAGAATGATGAGGGACCGTTTTCTTTTTCAGGTTTAAAAAAAAAAAAAAGACATTGTGGGTCTGTTTTTTTTTACAGGAAACTATGGATTTTGGCACATTGGGGTGGGCTCCAGTGTGCCAGAGTACTGGGGGTGGGATCAGGGGATCAATGCCAACCTGGGATTGGGCACCCTGAGGTCAGAGGATATGTGGAGGGGGGCACATCTGACACCGGGAGTGGGCATCCCAGTGTCAGAAACACCACAGCAGGTTTTGGCACACTGGGGTGGGCTCCCAGTGTGCCACATTAAAGGATGGTGGGGAATACAGGCTGACATGGGGATTGAGCACCCCAGTGTTGGCAGGTGGAGGGAGGGGGGTCCGCCAGCATGATCGATCGCACTTAGAGTAAAAGTGCTTTTGAGCACCGAATACTCCCAGCCCATACGGAGCTTAGGCTGTGGTGCTCCGCACAGGTGGGAGAAACTTCATAGCCAGAGAAAGCGGGACATGGAGGAGGCAGACGAGGAAAGTGCCTCCTCCCAGCCAGCACAATTGATCGCACTTAGAGTAAAAGTGCCTTCGGGCACTGAATACTCCCAGCCCATACGGAGCTCAGGCTGTGGTCTGCTCCACATGGGTGGGAGAAACTTTAAAGCCGGAGACAGCAGGTTGTGGAGGAGGCAGGCAAGGAAAGCGCCACCCCCTACCTTTCAGGCAGGGACCGGTGCGGTGACGAGGCAGAGACATCATGACGCAAACAGCTGTTTGCTCTGTGGTGACCTACAGATGAAAGGAAAAAGACGCCTCCTGATTGGTGCGGCTTTTTCTTTTCAAGTGCAGACCACTGCAGGCAAAACAGCATCAGGACCAGCCTGGCTGAGGATTGGTGCAATACTGTTGTGCCCCTTGCAGAGCATTCTGCTTTGCACAGACAGTGTCACACCCCTCAAAGCCTACTATCCCAAGGAGTTCGCCGTGCATGTGCGAACTCAAAAACAAAGCAGTTTTTGAGGAATCACGTGATGAGCTAGCAGGAAGTAGACGTCTTCAACAAGGCTCCCGAGTCCCGAAGTAAAATAGTTATAAAATTTAAAGTTTTGAGAACCCGCAGAACTAAAGAAGTGAGGAATCTCAATTGATTAGAAGTTACTGCAGCGGGGAAAGCGACTTCAGCCTCTGCATGGTGGGCGAAGATACTACCGCAACACCAGCGAGTACGGAAGGGGAAAAGGCCGAGATGGAGCAAGGAAGCCCTGAGCCTTTGGCAGCGAGAACCCTGGTGACTAAGCGCCCAAAACCCCACTCGCTGACTTCCGAAGAACCCGAGGACTGGAAGGTGGAAGGTCAGGAGGGGAAATCAACCTCAGAGGACATCACGGAAATAAAACAACTCCTGAAAGGACTGGTCGCTGACTTTTCAATTCTGAAGCCTGCTCTGCATGCTCTTACGCAGAGAGTGGGGGATGTGGAAGCCAGAGTGGCATCACAGGAGAGAAAAATGGGAACCATGGAACAGGATCTGGTTAACTTGAAAAGGCAGGTGAAAAAAGTGGAAAACCGTCTGGAGGACCAAGAAGCGAGGAGCCGGAGGAATAACTTAATAATGGCAGGGCTGCCTGAGAGATCAGAAGGCTCAGATTGTGTTGCCTTCACGCAAGATCTTCTTCTGAAGCTATTTGGGCCCACGCCATTCAGCGATTCCTACAACCTCGAGAGGGCTCACTGCATTGAGAGAGACCCCCACCGGAGCTCGAATTTCTAGTTATCATAATGCGGTTTCTAAACTACAAAGAGAAAATCTATGTTTTAAACAAAGCCAAAGCTAACAGAAATTTACACTGGAACGGGCCTCTTTGGTTGTTTCAAGACTTGGTTCCTCGTGAGAGAAAACAAAAGAGTACAACGATATAAAAAAAAAAGCTGTACATGGCAGGGCTGAAATTTAGGCTGCAATATCCAGCCACCCTGGTGGTAAAGTTGGCAAAAGGGGACAGAAGGTATCTCACAGCAGAAGAAGCCTTGGAAAGCCTTAGAGTGGAGCTACCGGATTTGTTCAAATCGGTAACCTGAAGGGAAGAAAGAGACTGGGAAACCGTTAACATGGCAGTGGGAAAAGGGATTTAACAATGTTGGGGAAAAGTGACATTACTGGGAAGAACTTTATGTTATTGAGATGCTTTCCTTTTGACCTTCCCCTCTTTATAAGTGGGGGGAGCAGGCTTTTTTTTTTTTGAGAGCTTTGTGAGGTGGCAAAACAAAGCCCTTCTTCTTTTCTTTTTCTTTTAGTATCAGCGGATGCTATGGGTAATCAGGGTATTTGTTAGGCTGCTGCAGCAGACAGCCACGGAGATAGTGGCGTAAGTTACTGAAAACCAGGTTCCCCCTTCAATAATTCAAAGTTAATCGGATGGTAGGTTGGTCTGAGCCTGAAGCTGGGGAAGAGGGATACTATGGTTCATATTGGGACTCGGGGCGCTTGAGACATCTTGGGAGCTGACTCTTACACGCTTCAGGGAAGATTAAGGAGGGCGATCAGAGGATCGGGGTAGTATGAAGGGAGCTACGGGGAGAAGGAACAGAGAGAAACCAAAACTTGCAACGCAAAAAAAGCAGAAAATATGAGAGTGAGGGTCAAGGGCGAGGTCGTAGTAGATGGGGTCACTTAGAATTTTATCATGGAATGTGAAAGGTCTCAGGGGGAGGAAGAAAAGACTGGTTATACTTAGATACATCAATCAGATGGGGGTACATATTGCTGCACTTCAGGAAACCCACCTATTGACTGATGAGCTGCATTTACTTAGGCAGGGATGGGTGGGCAATGTAATAGGAGCAGGATGTCACGAAAGCCTCGGGTGGGGTTCGATATAATCAGAAATTTGCCCTTATAGAGTGGGTCCACCGAGCGAGAGAGGATGGTAGGGGAATATATACGATAGGCTCATTTCTGGGACATCCACTGGTGTGTGCTTCAATTTATGGACCCACTCTGGCTAAAGCAGAATTTTTTGCCTCATTGGAGGCTGATATTGTCGCACTTCCACAGGGCTCATCCATCTTGGCAGGAGACTGGAACATTTGTTTAGACAGTAGGGTCGACAGGAATACCCCTTCTAATAAAGTACCCAGTCCCTCCCAGGCGGCACTACATAGATTTTTGGAAGCTACTGCACTAGTTGACCCATACAGGATTTACAGAAAAGGGGAGACTGAGATGACCTTTTATTCAGGAGTACATAAGACTTACACCAGGATCAACTTTTTTTTGGTTAATAGGGAAGTTTTAAGGGGGGTTGTAGGTATGTATACTCTTGAAAGGACACTCTCCGATCATTCCCCAATACAACTGTTATGGAAGATAGACAGCATTCCCCCTAAGCCATATCGATGGCATCTGGATGAAGGGGTGTTAACGGTGGACAATATGGTAGCTAGCATGGAGGGCAAACTTAAGGAAATTATTCAGAATCAAATCCCAGCCCTTGAGGATAGGAAATTGGCCTGGCCTGTATGCAAAGTGCTATACAGGGGATGGGCACAGGAATATACAGCTAGGCAGAACAAACTAAATAGGGCTCGGGAGGAATTCATAATGGGAGCCATTAAGTCACTATCATCTCTAGAAGGTTCCTCCAAGGAGATAGATAGGGAACTAAGAGAACTAAAAGAGGAATTTAGAGGTATACTGTACTAAAGGGCAGATCGTTGGCTGGAGAGATTGAATGCTAAATATTTGCTACTGGGAGACATGCCAGGTCGATTATTGGCCCATAGGATTAAGGAGCGGGAGGCGGAGAGAACGATTGTGGCAGTGAAGTTTGGAGATGAGTTTATCTCGGAACCTCAAGGATTGGCAGATGCCTTTGCGGATTACTATGCTGCAATATACCAAGAGGGGCCCTAAGCTGGTGACAGAAATCGGGAGGTTCCTAGATGAAATACCGCTACCTAGATTAGGTCCAGAGCAGGCCCAGGCCCTGGCTGCCCCAATATCAGAGCTGGAAATGTTGGAGGTAATTAAAGACCTGCCAAACGGGAAGGCACCAGGACCTGATGGTCTCCCGGCCAAATTTTACAAAGTTCATGCAGCGACAATAATACCCTTATTGAAAGAACTCTTCTCAACCATTATGAATGGAGGGGTCCCCCACCCTCCACTGTATCAGGCCTACATCACGCTGATCCCAAAACCAGATAAACCCAGACACCTACCAGGTAATTACAGGCCCATAGCCTTAATAAACCAAGATATTAAGATACTTACAAAAATTTTGGCTAATAGGGTCTTGAAAGTTGCTCCTTTATTGATTAGTCAAGAACAAGTCTGGTTTATGCCAGGGAGGGGGGCTCAAGATGCATTAAGGAAACTCCATTACATCTTAGAGAGAGCGGCTGCTTCAAAGTCCGCTATGGCTTTAATTGCATTAGATGCCGAGAAGGCGTTCGACCGGGTTTCCCATCAATTTTTATCTCTCACAATGGAGAAAATGGGGTTTCCAAGGAGTTCCTGGGAGGCCTTAGAAATCTTTACGAAGCCCCTACAGCCCGAGTCTTATGCAACGGATATCTCTCTAAAGAGTTTCTTCTCAGGAATGGAACAAGGCAGGGCTGTCCCTTGTCACCAATCTTATTTAATATCTACCTGGAACCTTTGCTAAGATTCCTAGTGATGGAACCAAGAGTTCAGGGGATTGAAGTTTTGGGGTTAGAGCTTAAGCTATCGGTATTCGCCGATGACATCCTGCTGCACTTAAGTAATCCGTCCAAAAGCTTTCAAAGGGCACTGGAAATTATCGGGAAGTCCTCGAGGGTGTCTAATTACAAATTAAATTTGTCTAAAACCCAAGTTCTTCCACTTACAGTGCACACTCATAGGGCGGACTTTGAACACCTCCAACTTAACTGGGCCCCGGAGAAAATTAAATACCTGGGAATCTGGATTTTGGCTAGATCAGAAGTTGGGGTGGAGGAGAATGTGGGTAGCATTGTGGCTAAAATTAAACAGGATATTAAAAAGTGGAGGAAGCTTCCTCTAAACTTCACTGCCAGAATGAGACTAATTAAAATGAACCTTCTGCCTCGATTGCTCTACCCAATCTGTCTCTCTCCTTATAATATCCCGAAGGGTAGGTTCATTAGTATCCAAAGGATTATTTCAGAATTTCTATGGGATTCTAAACCCTATAGGAGGAAACATGCCATTTTACGCCTCCCCCATCAGAACGGTGGCATGAAGCTCCCTGATTTAATGTTATATTATGTTGCAGGGCAACTAGGGTATATGGGACGTTGGGACAGGCATCGGGGAGACGAGGCATACACCCCAACATGGCTGCGAATTGAACAACTCATCCTGGAGGATTTAAAACTTTCCCCAACTGCACTATTATATGTAGATCCGGAGACTCTGCCGGGCATAGGAAAGCAATCTCTGATATATAAATCAGTTAAAGCGTGGTGGGAGTAGGTTAACCCACGGCAAAGAGAGCACAAAGAGGGCTAGAAACAGCCGATAGTGGAAACCTCATCGCTTGGGAAATCGGGTGCTGAGAGGTCAGTGGGCATCATTGCTGTCGGATTCCAAAGTGGCAGACTTTATAGCCGCAGACAGGGTGCTTTGCCAATACAAACTAGGACTGGATTTTTAAAAGATCCAGATTACTAAGCTGCTACAGAAGTTCATGCGAGATAGTAAAAGTGGGGAAAACAAGGTGTTTACGTGGGATCATTTAAGGGAATTGGATCTTTTACAACATCCCCTATCTAAAGTATATAAGGTTCTATTAGACTATGCTTGCACAGATCCCGAAAATCGGGTAATATATTGGGACAAAGCACTATCCCCCCTAAGACCTGACTGGATAGAAGTTTGGAAACACATGAAAGATTTGCCTATACCGAAGTATAATACTATGCAATTCTTTATTTGTTCAAATATCTACACCCCTGCTAAGTTGTGTTCTAGAAAACTCAGACAGACAGATCGGTGTTTTCGCTGTGGCATAGAACCAGGAGACCTACTACATGTATTTTGGACGTGCTCTCAAATTCAGCCACTTTGGGCTCAAATTAAAACAGAAATGGACCCAATGTTAAACTACTCGGAGTACATCAGCCCAGAGATATGCATATTAGGGGACATGGGTAGGATAGCGACGAGCCTAGCTAAGTATCATGTGTCCCTTATGTCAGCTGTAGTTAAAGCGTTTGTCCTAAGACACTGGAAGGAGGACAGAACTTATAGCTACGATCAATGGGTGGGGGACCTCCTACAGGTCTTGGAGAGACTTAAACAACATATGCGGGTGGAAGGGAAAAAGAAATTATTTGACAGAAAATGGGGGGCCTTAGAGGCAGTGTACTCAATACAGGTGAAAGGTCCTCGGGTTCAGATCTGTCTGTCTGGGGAAGAGTAGCTGGTTAAATTCTTACATGACAAAGTCTGAGGGGTTTGTTACTGAATGGAATCATATGATTGATACTAGAAAACTTCTATATACGCTCATTTACAACTCTCACATAATCTTGGTTGCCTAAGTAATAAGTTATGCTTTTTCTTGATTGGGCACATGGGATTCTCTCTCCTTTCTAGGGACACAGTTATTTAAAGATAGTCCGGAAGAAGTACACTTATGGAGTGTAGTGGCAATCAGATATAACAATCCGCACTATGGCTAAGGCCAAGCAATTTCCAAACTCGAATAACGGACTTGAAGGTTATCTGAATGAAGAATGGAGTAATCTGTTCAGGGACAATCAAATGTAACTGTGATTGTACATAGTTTGGGGGATATATATAGTTTCCACATCCAGTTTAGGGATGTGGGCCCGGGTGTGTATCCTGGGATGTATGTGTGTTCGTTATTGTGTTGGAAACAACAATAAAATCTTAATAAAGAGGTTTAAAAAAAAAAACAAAGCAGTTCCTTCAGAGCGCTTTTATTCTATTTGCAACACAAAGTGACTTCCAGCTTGTGATCCAACATGTAGTCTAACATCTCAAACTGTTATGCAGACACTGACTCATTAATGTTAGCAGTAAAAGCGATATTTACAATTTGTGTAGGCCGACTTGACTAAAGTATGGAAAATTGAAGAAACCTCACATTGATATGACTAGATGCAATTACATTCTTCTGCTACTCATAGGTTAATTCACAGTTAATTTTGGCCAATTTAGGGATGTTTCTAAAGACATTTTAAGAACTCCTTTTTACTTTGTGCATTATTCAACCTGTTTCCATTAACCTGCCTATCACATGTGAAAACTATTTCCTTTGAGTAAGCCATTTTTTTAAACTTCAGCTCTGTAGAACATCATTTCCAGTGCTGCAGAAAGCAATATTTGCTCTGCTAAAATTACAGTTCCACCCACTGCTATTTCCTGAAGCTACCAGTGCCTTTAGGTCATGGGAAAAATGAAGAGACGGTTTTGACTGCAATAACGTATGAGATCTAAGAACCAGCATTTATGCAGTGAAATGTAAATATGCTGTGGTATGTCGGCCCAAGCAATTAGAAAGGGCAAACATTCTTGACTGCATTTCTACCATGAAAGAAAATTCAAGCTTCAACCAGCTACAGTACATGCATGGCAAAGATATTTCCAAAGATAAAGGCTTACGAATACAGATTAAATCTTTCTGTTCTGTGTAACTCAAACCTGCACACACATTTATTTCAAGTAGCATTCCTTCATTTTCTGGGCTTAGTTTTAAGTAATCTAAGTCCTTGGTTTCATTACTGTGGTCAATGTTTTATATACAGTATATGTATATATATACAGTATATATATATAGATAGATAGATAGATACTGTAGATATATTACCTTGTTACAGAATTCTTTTGTCTCCTTACTTACCCGGCCTCCCAAACTCTGAAGCCTTTGTTCTGTTGGTACATATAAGCTGATTTCTCCCTTCTCTTCTTCTCTCTTCAGTATTCCCTGAGGGGGATTCCATCTTCTGCACTAGCGGTCTGGTGCTGAACGCAGCCGGCAGCAGGGTGCTCCCCAGCCTGCCCTCAAGAGCAAGATTCCAGGTACACTTCGGGAAAGCAGTTCCAGTCCAGCTTGCTAGCCGTGAACTCAGTTGGTGGATGGTGCCTGAAATTGGGTCTACTATAGGCAGATTCAGCACTCCGTCTCTCACTGACTGGCTTCAGCTCCGGGAGATTTGAACTGCCTGGCACCGTTCCCTGGAGCTCATTTCTCTGCTGCCTAAATTTCTTTCTTTTTTTTGTCAAGTGCTGACTTTTTCATTAGCAGAATATATATTTTAGCCACTAGAGGACCCAGTTATAAGCGCACTTACCCAATCCAATCCAATTCCTGTCGCATTTCACTTATTGTGTGGTCAGTCTATCACTATTCATCAGTCTTTGCCCCCTCCCTCTTCTACTTCTGTCAAGGCCTGTGCTTTTAGGATCACTCCCTGTTGCCTAACACTCAGCCCTGTTCTACTCCCCTCCACCACCCTAACTTCATAAGCTCTACACTCTCTCTCCCTACCCTCTGCTTTGGACACCTGTACCTCTTTTCGCTATGCCCATAAACACCTTTCTAACACTGCCTCTACTTAAGTTTCTCATACCCCTCAACTCCACTAGTACTGGTACCCCCTTCATTTACCAGCATCGCCACTCTATGTTGAGATATATCCCTTGGTGTACCCTAACGCCATCCAAAATGCACTACTGTGCTCCCATGCTAGCCTCCCTCAAAAATAACCGAGATAATCTCCTCCCCATCCCTGAATACCCCCTTCTCTTTCAATTACTCATGCCCTGCAGTAACACACCTGCTAAAAAAATCCATCAGAAGTAGATGGCTTTCGGCTCACAAGCTCCTTGCTCACTATCTTGCTAGGACTGCACTTCTCCTCCTGCTCCTAGCTGGGAGCATACACTCAAACCCCTGGTCCGCCCACCTCAGCATACGAATGACACAAGAAACAAGGCTCCATCAAGCTGGTGACTCTTAACATCTGCAGCCTGCCAGCTAAGCTCGATGCACTCCAAGTCAGGGTGTTACAACATAGGCTGGACATTATAGTCCTTAACGAAACTTGGCTCTCTCCTAAGGTCCCAGACAATGCTGTATCCATTCCAGGCTATGCCCTGTTCTGACTCGACAGAATTGCCAAGAGAGGGGGTGGCTGTACCATTTATTTAAGGGGAAACTCTTAAAGGGCTAGTCATTCCATTACCTCCCTCTGCAAACAACTCTCAAATCCTAGCAGTTAAAATAATCCTTGGCCAGCAGGGAAAATCCCTCACAGTTGCATCAGTATACATCCCCCCGTGTGAACATGTTACAGGCTTCCAAATGATCACAGACTTCATGTACGACTGCACCTCCTGTGGCAAGACAATTGTAATGGGTGACCTAAATGTTAACTGGCTAGCTCCAGAAGCCGACCCATATAAGGATGCCATTGCTGCCCTAGACATTACTCAAATGGTCGCCTCTCCCACTAGGTTTAATTATAAGTCTGGTAGCAGCTCCTTACTTGACCTGATCCTCACCTCTCATCCCAGCAGAATCATTAACACAGAAGTTCTCCCAGATGCCCTCAGTAATCACTTCCCAGTTATTTGCCACTGGTCAAACAAGGTACCTAAACCCAAGTCCTATTTCTCCTATAAAAGAATCTTAACAAAAGGACAGCTTCCACAATTCCTTGCTGCCCTGTCAGTGGTTGACTGGACACCCCTTGACTCCTTAAGCAGTGTCAACCAAGCACTTGACTTCTTCATTGCCCAGTTTAACAAAATTTGTAACAGTTTTGCCCGTCTATGTAAATGCAAAACTCAGTCTACCACTAATCACTGGATTAACTCCAAACTCATCTCCATGATGCCAAACTGAGATAACCTCTGGCACCGAGCCATGGGCTCAGGGAAACCACACGATATGCAGCTCTATAAGGCGGCTAGGAACCAGTGCACAATAGCTATACGCAGAGCCAAGCAAGTCTTCTACAACCAGGAACTTACTAACTCCTGGAGAAATAGCAAACCCTCAGGGAGAACATCAAGAGCCTCACGGGTAAACCAAGCAAATCCTCCCCCACTATGGTTGAAGTTAATGGCTCCACTTTACAGGACCCCAAAGAAATAGCAGACTCTTTTAATCTCGCATTCACTGATCTTAGCAGTGTCCTTCCCCCCAACTTCTTTGACAACTCTGCCCAGCACTGCCTCAATAATAAAATCTATCCCCACAGTAATACCCCCCCCCCCCGGTCTACTTTAAGAGGGTATCCATATCTGAAGCTAAAAGATATCTTAAGAAAGTGCTAAGCAAAGCCAGTTTCAGCAGCAATCCCCTTGACCTCAAACGCCTCTCTCTCTCCCCCTTGACGTTGTCCTACAACCTTTCACTAAACTTCTGACTCTCTCATACACAATTCTCCCTGATCTGGAAATCAGCAGTGGTCACACCCATTCATAAAAGTGGTGATAGGTCTCTTCTCTCTAACTACCACCATATCTCTATCCTCCCACCACTCTCCAAGGCGTTGGAATGAATTGTAGCTGACCAGTTGTCTGAACACCTCAACAAATATAACTTACTCTGCCCACAACAACATGGCTTTAGAAAAACCCATAGTACTACCATCGCCCTGCTTGACTTCACCAGCCATGTTCATAAGGCAATTGACACTGGCCACCTACTTGGTGCAGTGTTCATTGATTTGACCAAAGCCTTTGACACCGTGAACCACCAGCTCCTGCTTCGCTCACTCTCCTCCCTTGGACGATCTAATGATGTAGTCCAATGGTTTGAAAGCAACCTCTTGGCAAGGAGCCAAAAAGTCAAAATTGTTGACTCTCTCTCAAGTACCCTTCCTGTCCACTCTGGTGTACCCCAGGGTTCCATCCTTGGCCCTCTACTTTTCAGCCTTTTCATCAATACTCTTCCTGCAGCTTGCAATTATAACTTAATACTCCATGCCAATGATGCAGTCCTCTTTTCCTCCAATACTGACCCTGTCTCGCTCTCCAAGGTGCTCTAGATGAACTTCAGCCTAGTTGAAACCTGGCTTCTCCAACATAAGCTGTTGATGAATTACAAAAAAAACAAAGTCCTTGCTGTTCAGTAGCTCTAACAGCAAATACAGATCCATAAACTTCTCCATACATAATGAATTTGAACAGCCACTTGAGCAAGTGCAGCAGTTTAAATACCTTTGTATTATCCTTGATTGCACAATGTCTTTCAGTTTGCACGTTCAACACATCTCAAAATCAGTCAACTCAAGAAATGGGGTCCTCTACCGCCACTGTCGCTGTCTTACCAAAGAAGCTATGCACGCAGCCATAACTGCCTCAGTCCTACCCATCATTGATTATGGGCTTGTCTTCTATGGGGCTGCCATTGATACCACCCTAAAACGGGTCAAGACAGCCTTTAAATGTTGTAGACTTCTCACTGGTGCAGGGAAGCAAACGCATACCTGTGATCACTACAAGCAATCCAACTGACTCAATCTAAATAGTAAACTTGCCTACCAGACCTGCCTACTGGCAAATAAAATTTACCTTAACCTCACACCCCCTGCAACTCATGCCTTAATGTTGCCCGCAATCACTGCACATTTTACACGCAGTTCCCTCAAACCAACATTTATTGTTCCATTCTGCCGTACCAACCAGGCTTAATGTGCTTTCCACACCAGGGCCCCCCTGCTGCTAAACAACCTTCCCCCTGAAATTGCAGCTGAAAACAAGCTTGGCCCATTGAAACGTAAACTTCGCCAGCACCTCACTGACCTCAGCAGTTGTGACTGCTCTTCCTAGGCTTGCAGTTTTGTTTCACCTCTCCCTCCTCTTCTCTCCTCCCTTGCTACCCTTCCCACTTCTCTCCACCCCTCCATCCCCTGCTACTCCCTGTCTCTCTCCCACCCCACCTACCATTTTTGCGGCTAGCCCCTCTCACTCCCACCTACCATTCCACCCCTCTCTGGCTCCTCTCCTCCTGTCTCCCCCTTCCTATCACCCTATCTCTTGTTGCTCCACCCCCAGACTACCTAGCACTTATCTTTCTGTTCTTGCACTTACGACAATGTCAAATCCTTGACTGCCTACCCTCCCATTTTCCCCACCCCTTCCCCTCTTATCCCCCACCCCTTGCTCCACTTATGTCACCCCTAGGATGGTTTTCATTTGTATCTGTGTCTTGTTATATATACACCCGTATTGTTAATCGTGCATTGTTATTTGCCACTGACTGTTTGCTACTGTGCTAGTCTATACACATGTACTGTCTTTTGCTACTAAGTTAACCTCCTGACCTGTATTGTATCTTACCTCTGCTTACTTCTATGTTAACCTTCTGACCTTGTATTGTATCTTACCACTGTTTTACTTGCACCCATAGCTGACATGGAACCTTTGTAGAAGAACACTTGGTTTAAAGGTATTTGTAATCCTAGTAATAAATAAATAAATAAAATATTATATATAGATAGATATATAGGGGATACATGATGGGCAGGAGTGGAATATGGAAAATATTTTCACTCCTGCAGAGTGAGGCATGGATATCTCACGAGTGCCGAAGGCACGAGTGGGATATCCATGCCTCACGATGCAGGAGCGAGAATATTTTCCATATTCCATAATCTGGACATCATGTGTTCGATTTATACAATAGGGATTGTGTTTTTAGTTGGTTAATGAAATGGTTTTGTTATTTCATAACGTATGTGTTAGGTGTTATTTTTATTTGTAGTATAAATCTGCAGGTTGTTTGGTACTACTAAGTTTGTTTGACTGAAGTGTGATTGCTTTGGTTGTGAATGGGAAGGTTGTAATGTTCGATTGGCTGTGTTCATGAATGGCTGTATTGTGATTGACTGACATAGGGTGTTGGTGGAGCTGCGTGATTTGTAATTGGTTTACGTCTGTTTGTGGGTGTGATTTTTTTAGGTAACTGGCAAAGGAGATCGTTTTGAAAATTTTTATTTTTAGGGACTCAAGTGTGCTTTCCGTTTGTTTTTTATTGTTCTGTGGATATAAAGATGAAGATTGTGGCCATGCAGATGTTTTTGGACTGTTTCTGGTTCACGTCTGTATTCGTTATATTTTTACCACGGTCTGGGTCAGGTAATGTACTTTTGTCGGCTGAGTGTTTCATTTGGAGCTTGGGGTGGATTTTTTTCAGTTTCTGATGTTTTGAGGACAGCCAGCACTGGTAATATCAAGGTATAGTACTTTACATGCTGCTGAAACACAATTTGTACATGTGGGACTGCTTGTTTTGGAGGCTTGGGAGATTTCCATTTTCTTTATTTGGTGACTGCTTTCAGTTTTAGTTTAGTGGCTACCAGATTGCTTCAATGTCGAGTTCAGCAGTTGCTGTGGATTGTTTTATCTTCACTGTGGTATGTTTGTTTGGCAGGTGTAAAATACTTGTATTTTGACTACTTTTAGGGATTTGTTTGTCGTTTTGTTGGACTTACAAGTAGTCCGGACAGGGAGGTGTTTGTGCAGACGTCACCACAGTGAGAATATCGCCTGCTGATGTAGATACCATGTGTGTAAATGTAAATATCTTCCACAGTGTCTATGTCAGCAGGATTTATCTCACTCTAGTGAGAATACATGTTTTTATTTGCCATGTTTATCACCCACCCTTATTGTATAAAATATATATATATATATATATATATATATATATAGATATCTGCAGGTATGTACATACATATGCATGCCTCTGTATGTTTGTACAGTATATATCCGTATATTAGGAGGTAAAATGCAGAGGAAGGAGGACAGGGAGTTATACCAAGTAAAACAGAGGGAAGCAGGAAAGGCAGTAAGGGGAGCAAAGGTGCCGACAGGTGAAAGGATAGCTAAAGGGGATAAGACTTTCTTCAGGTACATAAGTGACAAGAGGAATGCAAAGGGAGGAACAGTGAGGATAATGAGATTGGCAGGGAGAGACTGCATGGAACAGGATCAAGAAAAAGCAGACACCCTGAACAGGTACTTCAGCTCAGTCTTCACAGTGGAGGGGTGGACAGACCACCAGGGAGCAGCAGGAACAAAGGGGGGGGTGGACACTGCATTCGGAAGAGATATCAGTGATTTTTTTTTTTTTATATGGTGGATCCATGACACCGGTTCAACAACAAAGTTGTTGACTGATGTTACAGCGATGGATTTGTTGACTCAAATTGCAGTCCGCATAAAGCCGTCTAAGGAAAGTTACTTTTCTTTCAGGGGCAAGTCCCCCGCACCCCCCATAGTAAATATAATCAACTCTGAGTGGAGCTGATTCAGGGAGGGGGTGCAAGACCCCAAGAAAGCAGTGCTGGGTCCCACTGCAACATTACAGCGGCAACAGCGAATTGTTGCTGTATTGTTGTTTGCTATTGAATTGTCGAACTGGCATCGGCATACATTATATGGCCTATATTTCAGGTACAGCCATAGCATATCCCTTATATAGCTGGATCTTTTCTAAGACACACAGCATTTCTGGCTACCACTGTATGTATGTACTTGTACGTACGTACATAAGTACCTGCATTCTCTTATCTGTCTGTCTCTCTAGCTGTCTATCTGTCTATCATATACACAGCACCTATGAATATTTTAGTTTCATATAAGCATTTTTTCTGATGATCTCTTATTGTGGAGCTAGCATAGCTCCATGGTAGGTGGGTCATTAACATGCGATTTTTACAGTTACTGAGGCATCATCGCCATCAGTGTGTCATAATGGTATGCATAAAGCAGCAGATGATGAAACTACAAATAAAATAACTATTTTACAGTTAGGACAAACAAAATCTTAAGGATATCAATTTTCCCTGACATCTGATTTCATTCCCAAGACATAATAAGTTCCTTTGAGGTGTTTAAACATGCCCATTTCCTTGCTAAATCTCAGCATGTTAGGGTAGTGATATGCCGGCTATTGATATAACATGTGCTTGCACTATCTTGACATATACACATTGTAAATACTACTTTGATAGCTGAAGAGAGAACTTTTTTAAAAACTGCTGATTGCTACAGGGAACTGGATGGCTCAGTGGATTGGTAGCGGGTTACCCTTTTACCTCTAGGTCACTGGTTCGAATGCAGCCCTGGTCAGCAGTAGCCAAAACAAAAGACACATCAGTGTCAGTGGCTCAGCAGACTGCACACTTACGTCTGAGGTAAGAAGCTCAGAAGGTTGTGGGTTCTAGTCCCACACCAGGAACTTGGAGTAAAATCTCAGTACTGACACTGTAGTGCAGCATATGGGGGTTGGGGGTGCTGCACTCCTGAGGTGCCATCTTTCAGATGACATGTTAAACTGAGGTTCCGTCTGCCTGTTCTGGTGATTGTTCAGGTGGACATTAAAGACCTCATCACACTTCTTGAAAAGAGTAGAGAAATTTTATAAATACAACAAGTCTGAAAACATAACAACTATACCGAACGATTACTCCTCCAACCCTTAGACACAATAAAAATCACTGCAAAGACCTATGGAACTTTCTATAAATCATTCTGAAAAAATCATATACTATTATTCTTCACACTTCCTTAGTGAAAAATGAATCCTTTCCACCACTCTTATACCTCATTTTGGTTATGTAACAATAAATTCTTTCATGAACCTCTTTACAAGTGGCCTCACATAATTTCAGATATGTCATAAGTTGCTACGGTAGCACAAGCCTGCATCTTGCTTGCCACAAATAAAATTTTAGACAAGCAAAAACCACAGATAATGTGCTGTTATTACACTTGTGCTTGGAAAGTTACCTAACTTGGGCTCATGCCACCTGGGGTTGAAAACTTCTGACTGCTCATTGAAGCACCCAACACACCCAAAGTACGCTAAGTCAAACCTTCCAGGTCCCCAGATGCCAGACCACTATGGGCCAGAGGTCATCCGTCCACAGGGCCCCCCAGTGGTTTAAGTCACTCAACAAGGAAACCCTTTCAGCTACTACACTCGGCCCATTTAAAAGGCAACTACGACTTCACCTCTCTACTACCAGCCAATGTGACTGCTTCTCCTAATTGGTCAGCCTCTACACTCACGCCTGCCATTGTGTGGCCCTAAACTCCCTCTGGCCTAATATCCTTGTCCTCCCCTTTCCTCCCTCTCACCTTACCCCTCCCCCCATTCCTCCCCACCTCACCCACACCTCCATCTTTTAGCACTTCAGACTTCTGTCCCTTCTACCTTGCACTTCTCATACCCACCCCCCAGACAATGGCCCTTCAGCCTGCCCACTCCTTCCTGACCCCCACTCACCCACCCACCCCTACTGGCTGCTCATCTGGCCTTACTATCCTTTTGCTGTCTCTCCGCTTGAAATACAGTATTTTGTTTTTTGAGACTCTGTATTAATGTTTACCTTTGTTTGTATGTTAACTTTCCATCCTTTGACGTGGAACCTTTGCAAACGAGCAGTTCTTGCTCAAAGGTATTTGTAATCCTAGAGTTTAATAAATAAATAAATAAAACTGAGCACTCCTAAGTGAGTCTTTCCAACCATTGAATACGCCATCTGGTGGTCAAAAGTCTCCATAACTTCAAAGCAAAATTACATTCCAACAAAAAATGTTCTATTTTTTCAGTTGCTGCCTTGCACTCTGGATATGGACATGATCTTTCTTCCAAAGCTTTATGTTTGTTGCTACCCCTAACACTTAATTTCCCATAAGAACATAGTCATAATATGTCCCTCATTTTTACTGGAATTCTTTTTTTGTTGTTAACTGATTAACCACCAAAGACGTTTTTTTTCTGATCTGCAGAACTTTAAATTTATTTATTGAAATGTTTCACCAGGAAGACACACTGAACAAAAATTGCTTGTCTCCGGGTGCTACTTGGGGGGGGGGGGGGTTACAAAGAGGATAAGGATAAATGAGGTAAGTGCACTTACAATTGAGTTGGACAATTTAAACAGTATAAATAACAAACTGGTAACCAGTACAAGCATTACAACATGTAAAATTATTACAGCCAATAGGTAGGCACAGATTATGAAGCCATCGTACAGACAAAACAATATGTGACAAAACCAAACATGGTGCCTAGATGTTCCAAGTGCAAGGCTCATAGACAGTAAATGAGTGCTGGTGTTTGAGTCAGGAGGGAGAGGACAATAACCATTGCTGAAGTGGGGAGGAAGGTAGCTAAGAAATGACAGAGAGGAGGTTTGGAGTAAAATGGGGAGGGAAAAAAATTAGTCCCCCATCGGTAAGAGAAAACCCTGCAAGGGGAGCTGGAAGAGAGCTACAGTAGTTAAAGGGAGAGCTAGGATGCAGAGAGGAGAAGATAGCCAGCCTAAATCCCCTTCAGGATGCTGAAAACCCTGCAAGTGGGTTGGGGTGCTGGAGAGTAGGATCAAGTAAGGAGGTGATTAGGGAAGATTAAAGCAGGTGCCGTTGGAAGAGAGGAAATTGTGAAGTGCAGTGGAGAGGGAGTAAGTGGAAGAAGAGTGGCAAATTTGAGGGGGTAGAGCATTCCAGATTTTAAGGAAGCAGTGGGAAAATCCAGACTGGCCAATGAGGGTAGAATGGCGAGGGACCATTAGGGTGCACGTATCATTTGATCTCAGGGAGTGGGAGGGGTTGGGAGGGTTAGAAATGGAGGAAGAAAGGTAAAAGGGGAGAGAACCAAGCCAGAATTTGAGGTCAGTTTGGCACAGTGGGATAGCTGGCAGTTAGACAAAGGTGGGAAAGCTAAGGCATGATAGAGATCACATGATGAGTCCAAGAAGGGGCATCGAGGGCAGAGTGACAGAAGGAGTTAAAGAGGGTGTCCAATTTGGTCAAGGAAGATTTGGGAGCAGCACCACAGACTGCGTTGCAGTAGTTAAAAATTGGGAGTATCATCTTCTGAACAAGTTCCCGCCTCGCAGTTAGTGGGATGCAACTAC
The DNA here is from genome assembly GCA_016271365.2 of Neoceratodus forsteri. Lineage (NCBI taxonomy): Eukaryota > Metazoa > Chordata > Ceratodontiformes > Ceratodontidae > Neoceratodus > Neoceratodus forsteri. The sequence goes on along the minus strand of JADMNL010000025.1, from coordinate 127,319,890 downwards.
GGTTCCTGTAAAGGGCATCAAGCTTGGGGTGAGTTTCTTCAGGATGGCGTCGACATAAACAGATGTTGAGGTGTTGTTCCAACCAAACCCCAAGATATCTAAATGAGGATGTGTCCTCGAGGTTAATCTCTTCAAGGGTGTGGAAGGAGGGCAGAGCAGTAAGCCTAGATAGTCTCTTCCTGGTGCTGAAGGTCATAGAAACTGTCTTTTTGGCATTAAGGGAGAGCTAATATGAGGCAAACCAGAGCTGAACCTGGTTGAAGTCATGCTGTAAACTGGTTCCCACAGCAGCAGAATTTGTGCTGGAGCTGTATAAGACAGTATCATTGGCATACATGTGGATGGAGGAGGTGGAGCAGGCTGAAGGAAGGTCATTTATGAAGTTGGAGAAAAGCAGGGGACTAAGCACTGAGCCCTGAGGGACTCCAGTGTTGATAGGGAGTGGAGGGGAGGTTGAATCAGAGATTTGTACTGACTGCAGGCCTGCTGCAGACAGGGAGTCAAGAAGCAGTGAGTGAGAGACTGTGTCAAATGCTTTGACTAGGTCAACAAAAATAGCAGCAGATAACAGGCCATCGTCCATCCCAGTAAGGATGGAGTCGGTGAGCCTGTGGAGGGAGGTGGTGATAGAGTGGTTCTTCCAAAAACCAGATTGGAACAGGGTGAAGAAGGAGGAATCAGAGAGAAAGGAGGAAAAGTTGGGTGAGAACCAGGTGTTCTTGAAGTTTAGCTAGGGTGGGAAGGAAAGAGATGGGGTGATAACTGCCAGGGTCGGAGGAGCCACCACCCTTAGGGAGAGGAAGGACAACAGCATGTTTCCAGGAGTTGGGGGCCTGGGCAGATGAAAAGGAGAGATTTAGAATTAAGGAGATATGGTAAGCGATAGCAGGAGCAGAGAGGTAGAGAAGTTTAGGGTCAAGGTCATCCAGGGAGGAACCTTTTGAGGGGTTAAAGGAGAGGATGGCATTTAGAGCATCATTTGTAGAGATGGGTGAGAAGGAGAAGGAGAAGGAGAAGGGGGGAGACAGATGCAGGGATTAGGGGTGAAGTCGGGAAAGGAGATAAGTGGGGGGAGGGAGCTTAGAAGAAACATGGCGCAAGATGTATAGTAGGAATTAAATTCATTGGCTACTAAGTAGGGGTCCTATACCATGGAATTGTCAATTTTAAGAACAGCAGAGGGTTGAGAAGGAGGGGAGAAGAGGGCATGGACCACATGCCAGAATTTAGAAGGGGTGTTAATATTAGTGAGGAAAAAGGATTTGAAATACTCAGACTTAGTCAATCTCGTCACTTTGGTACAGAAGTTGCAGAGCATTCTATATGTGACGTAATCACTGGGAAGATGTTTCGTATTTTTTCCAAGTGCGGTCACACTCCGTTAGGCAGGCAAGTAATTCAGGGGAAATCCAGGGGAGATGAAGCCCACAAACTCTGGTCCTCCTAAAGGGGTGAATAAGTTCCTGTTGGAAATGAATTTATCCTTGAAGTAGGTGAAGTCATGGCTGATGGAGGGGGCGGAGGACAGAGGGGTCCAGTCAGTGGAGGCAAGTTCATCCTGGACAGGGGCAAGATCAAGAGACTGAAATGAGCATAGCTGAATGATTTTATGAGGGGACTGGGATGATGGACCTTACAAATCAGGAAGATGAGATTGTAGTCACTTAGGATATCTGGGAGGATACCAGACTTGATGACGTGGTGAGGATGAGTGGTTAGAGCCCAGTCAAGTAGAGTGCCATTTTGTGTTTTATGATTTGGACATGTGGGCTCAAGGATGAGTCGAGTGAGGTTGAATGCAGCCATATCATTCCGTGTCTTGCTCAATTTAGGTAAAAGTCAATTTAGGTTCAAGTCACCCAAAATGAAGAGCTCAACAGATTGCGAGATTGAGGTAAAGGAGGCTATAAGTTCAGAAGCGACCGAAGGGTGGGTTCTGGGTTGACAGTAGATGCCAGCTATAAAAATTGGGGCTGTGAAATGGAGAGAAATATGGGTGACTAGGACCTCATAGGTTGCTGGGACAGAGGACAAAAGTACAGTAGTAGATTGCAATGTGGACTGGATATACATGGCCACTTCCCCACCCCATCCTGTCCGGTCTTGCCTAGTAAGGGAGTAGCCAAGGATAGCAATGGAGTTATCATGGATTTTGCTTGTGAACCATGTCTCAGTTATAATTAGGATGTTAGGAGTGCTAAGAGACCATGAGAGTTTGGATGAGGTAAATTTTTCATAGTAGACTACAGATGTTTAGGTGCAGAAGTTTCAACCCATTTGGGAAAACTAAGGGGGGACTGGGAGCAAGGTGCTGGTGAGTTAGGGGTAACTGATGAGGAAGATAGTGAAGGAGGGCTAGGGTTTGGGTTGATGTTTCCTGATAAGAGAAGGAGGATGGCTAAGATGAACAAGGGCAGTTTAGGACTTTTGTATTGAGGCTTAGTGGTTAGGCAGGAAGAGGAAAAGGATGGGGAGAAAGAGATTGTGACTCGAAGACAGGCAAAGTAACTAGAAGGAGGAAAAAGAGCGGCGGGGGGAGAAAGGGAAAAAAAGTCCAGGATACAAAGGGGAGAAGGAGTAATTGCAAGGATGCAGGAGGTATCTGGAGAAATAGGGGGGAGAGATGTTGCAGGGGTAGTAGAGGGAGATAGAGAGATGAGGAGCAGGACCAGGAGTAAAAAGAAGAGGGATGAGGGAAAAGAATATAACTTGATTGCCATTTTTGTGGGGGGTACGGAGGGGCTTATTTTCGGGAAACAGAAATTTAGCTTGAAGTAGACTAACAGTGAATTGTGCATATTGACAGGCAGGATATGTGGAAGAGAAGCCAACAAGACAAGGATACTATAGTTAGTTAAATGTTTGGCTGTGACAAACCAAGGAGCAACAGTGCAGAGCAGCCCTCTAGTGGCAGGAAAGTATAACCTGATGATGCAAAACTAGGGACTTCGTAATTTACGGCACACAAGAGTCATGTGACAGAACAAAACTATATAACAAATTGCCCAGATAGGGCGGTAGGGTGGGGGTGGATGGGGAGACAGCGTGGAGCACCGGCAGGAACAAGTCAGATTTATCAGCACAATTCTGGGGTCCTTACAGTGGCTACAAATGCCAGAGCTACACAGAGTTTTCGGCTCACTAAAGGAGCCAATCAGTTCGACTCCTTTAGTAGACTGGCCAATCAGGTAGAGGGCGCCAAGGAATTGAAAAAAAGAAATGATTTTACAGAGCTCTGTGGAGTAGCCATACCTTGGATCCAGTGGCCGAGAAGGGTGAGGCAGGCAGCAGCGGATATGAAAGCCACGCCACAGGGGGAGCGCACCCGATCAGGGGCTCGAGGCTGAAACAGACAGAAAAGAGAGGGATTAGTATAGTTAAAGCTAGGATTTGGGGGCGGAGGCTGAGCAAAAACAGATTCGTAGTAGCAGCAGGGGACCGGAGGCTACAGGTGAAAAGAGATTAACTTTAATGGGGGCAAGAACAAGCTCGTTAAGTAGAGATAAAGGAGCAGGGTGCTGGGTTGGTTGGCGCCAAGCTAGGGGAGGTTATCTAATGGGGAGCAATGGCAGGAGAGAGGGACAGGGGCTGGATGCAAGGTTAGTTGGAGCTGGGCTGCAAGAGTAAGTTTAAAGGCAGAGGAAAGCTTAGAGCTGAGGAGCTGGGTTAGAAGTAAGGGTCAGTGGCAGATCTGTTCGAAAAGTATGGCTGATTTGGCAGGGCACAATATCTATGTTAACCAATAGCAGCACTCAGTTAAAACACAAGTTAAAATTGCAGTTTAACAAAAAAGCCTAGAATAAGTAGCTGCAGTTAGTTTAAACAGAAATTATATTGCAGTTTAAGAAAACATCTAGAAACAATAGCAGCACTTAGTTAAACAGACATTAAATTGCAGTTTTAGAAAAAGACCTCGGATACCATCACATTGGACAGCATCAGAGAGTTTAAAAGCCCAGCCTTGTGCAAACTTGCTGTTCAATGCAGTATGTACAAGCAAATAAAAACAAAATCAATTGCTAATAATTACAGCTGAACTCTAAAACAACTCTGATTTATCAGCACAATTCTGGGGTCCTTACAGTGGTTAGAAAAGCCAGAGCTACACAGAGTTTTCGGCACGCTGAAGGAGCCAATCAGGTCGACTCCTTTAGTAGACTGGCCAATCAGGTAGAGGGCACCAAGGAATTGAAAAAAAGAAATGTTTTTTCCAGCGCTCCATGGAGGAACCATACCTTGGATCCAGCGGCCCAGAAGGGCGAGGCAGGCAGTGGGGGATATGAAAGCCACAACGCAGGGGGAGCACACCCAGTCAGGGGCTCTTGTGCACCTGCTGTATTTAGAACCAAACCATATAGTTGTTTTCAGGTCAAATTCATAATCTGTTCTTTCTGTATTTGCCATTTAAATAATTTACGCAGTTGTGGAACATAAAATTCTGGAATCTGCAACCTTTGTGTCACTCTCAGGGGTTTAGCCTTCCATACTGATAAAAACAATTTTAAATTTCCAAAGACCTATTTTTTCACAACAGAACAACTTGGGTGTACAGCAGTCTTAAGAGTTCCTAACCAAAATAAAGAGTGCATAAATATTATTGGGTTCAACCCAACCCCTCCTTTCCTTCTAGGCAAATGAGTCATTTCTCTTTTAATAGGATTTAACCTACTGCCTCAGAACGTGAAAAAAATACTTACTGACCTGGTTTCAAGTTGTAAAGGCAATGGATAAAACCCAGCTAACAAGTAACAGACTAGGCACCACAAATTATTTTAGAATATAAACACTCTTATGTTTAGATACTTTCCAACTCTTCCATCTAACCACTTTTTTCACAAATATTCAAAGCGTCTTCCCAATTAATCTAACCTAAATCTCCAGATCCAAACTTCAAACCTAATATTCTTATTGGTTCCTCTGAAATTCTTATATCTGCCATTTGTCATGTACTTATTCATTGATTTCCGAAAGGATTACCCACGCATTTTCTTAAGTTCAGCTGAGCACCAGAAACAGCTGAATATTCCCACATCACCTTGGCTCTAATACTGAATGTATAGTACATTCATTCTTTACAAAAACACAGATAGCATCTGCATAGGCCATAGTTTTCAATATCCCTGCTTCATTAGGAGAAGTTATTCTGCCTATATCTGTATTCATAATAAATTTTTCTAAGAAAAGGATCTAATGTGATCAAATAATTGAGGACACTGAACATGTACTCCCTGGAGAACAGGTGAGAGAGGGGACATGATTGGGTCCTTCAAGTACTTGAAAGGGATAAATAAGGTGGATAAGGAGGGTCTCTTTAAGCTGAGTGGCAACCATAACATGAGGGGGAACAGTCTTAAGCTGGAGGGGGGAGGTTTAGGAGGGAGGTCAGGAGACACTTCTTCTTGGAGAGGGTGGTGGACACTTGGAAAGCACTGCTGGAATAGGTGGTCTCATTGAATACAGTGGGAAGCTTCAAGAGAGGCTGGGATAGGAATAGGGGGAAGGTAAGGATCATGGGTAGGGAGGATGGGAGGAGTGGGGAGGGGAGGGGAGGCAGGGCCAGTAGCTCAAGCTGTGGACCCTGCAATACAAGCAGACTAGATAGACCAAATGGCCTACTTCTGCTGGCTTCTTTGTATGTTCGTATGTTTGTATGTGAAAACATCTAACAATGGGCTAGGCGGGCACCTCTGCCATACTCCTGCCTGCACCTGTATTTCAATACTCTCTTTTCCTAAAATTAATGGAACCACTAATGCTGCTGTATAGAGTAGATGCAGCCATTTCACAAATTCAGCTGGAATACTATATTTTATCAACATCTGACAAAGAAACACATGATTAACTTTATCAAATGCCTTACTCTGGTCTTAAGATAAAAGATACCGATACATTATTATTTTTACAATATTCGTAAACATCTCTTATCATAGTTAAATTCTCCTGTATCTTCCTGTTAAGAATTGAACATGCTTGGACTTGATTTATTAAATACCCTGTTGGCTATGTTAACCTATTATGTAATATCTTAGCTAAAACGTTGCAATCAGTATTTAATAAGCATATGACTCAATTTTGTAATAATGTCCTGCCACCTGATTTAAATATAAAAACATCATTGAGCCTTTCATAAAAGTGGATGGTATTTGCTTCTGAAAAAAAAAAAGGGCCCAGATATTCAAAAGGGTTGCGTAAGAGCAACAGTGTTGCCCCATGCGCAACCAACTGATGTGCCTATGTGATATTCAAAGGAAAAGTGCGCCGCATTAACCCGGCGCCGGAGCGATCAGTAATGCATGCAGGCACAGGTGGGTGTGCCCATGCATAACCTGCACAGCCCGATATTCAGCCCGGGATGTGCAGAGCCATGCATGCGAAACCCCTACCCCGTCTAATATCCCTTGTGGTCCAGTGGACCCTTTCTGCCCGATCGCGGGCATCTGTATTAAATCAAATACCCCATCCAGTATCCCTGGTGGTCTAGTGGTACCCTCCCCACCCGCCCACTGAGCCCCACCACCCCTACCTCCCCAGTCAGCTGGCGGCGCAGCACCCCACCAGCCTGCCGCCCGCTGACTGACACTCGGCTGCACGCCCATTGGCTCACGCTGTGAACCAATGGGCGTGCAGCCCATACCATACTACACATTCCAGATATGTGATTCACCGGGGGGGACGGGGTATTTGATTAATACAGATGCCCGCGATCTGGCAGAAAGGGTCCACTGGACCACCAGGGATATTGGACGAATTTGATTTTATACAAATGCCCGTGATCGGGCAGATAGAGGTCCACTGGACCACCAGGGATATTGGACGAATTTGATTTTACATGGATCCCCGCGATCGGGCATGGGGGGCCCGCCTGGTGCAGCCGGAGTTTGAGAGGGCCACCACAAGGTGGCAGCCGTGTTGCACCCTGCAATGTGGCAGCTCACCTGTGGAGGCCATCAGTTGTTTCTTTTTTGGCGTATCTTTGCTACACAGGTAGGGGGTTGCGTGATGCATGGCTCTGCAACATCCCGGCTGAATATTGGGCTGTGCAGGTTATGCATGGGCACGCCCCACCTGTGCCTGCATACATTACTGATGTGCTCCGGCGCATCGGGATTTGTGCCGCGCACTTTTCCCTTTTGAATATCACGCCGGGGCGCATCAGTGGGTTGCGATCGGGCAGAAAGGGTCCACTGGATCACCAGGGATATTGGACGGGGTATTTGATTAATACAGATGCCCGCGATCGGGCAGAAAGGGTCCACTGGACCACCAGGGATATTGGACAGGGTATTTGATTAATACAGATGCCCGCGATCGGGCAGAAAGGGTCCACTGGACCACCAGGGATATTGGACAGGGTATTTGATTAATACAGATGCCCGCGATTAGGCAGAAAGGGTCCACTGGACCACCAGGGATATAGGACGTTGTTTTCTATATTTACAGATGCCCGCGATTGGGCTGCAGGGGGCGTTGGTCCTCGACGGCTGCTGCCTGGCAGGGCACAAGGCGCAAGTCGTCGGGGATCGGGCGATCCTGCATGCAATGGGTTATAGTGACATGCAAATGGCCCCATGTGCTACCATAAATTATTATGGCCCCCATTTGTATGTCAACTTTGAAAATCGCTGGTGCTGTGAATGGCACAATGGCACTTGCGCTAGCGCATCTCCATGCTCCACTCTGGCCATTTGCGCTGGTGCAGTGCCATTGCACCATGCACATTGGAGGTGGCCAGGGTGCAATATTCCAAGCTGCTGAGCCATGGTGCAGCTCCGTTGAATATCGCCCAGGCCACACCCCTGCGCAGCCATGTTGAGCTGCACCCATGCTTGCGCCACAGCCTGGCGCAGTTTGAATATCCGGGCCAAAGAATATAAATGTTAATAGCTTGCTTATTTCTTCCTTATAGATTTAATATGCCATCCCATCCTGAGAAGGGGTATTTTATTTGAAGAAAATTACATTAATCTATATACAGTACATGCATCAAATTATGTACAAAAATACAATTCAACATAAATACTCATAATTCTGCACAGTAATCTATTCTGTTATACAAAAAATGTAAGAAAAGAAACAAAAATTATATACTGAAAAGAGTCATACCATAGACTCTTGTATATATCTATATCAATCTATATATAATTGTGCAGGTATAGTTAGGGTTGCACTGCAACTTCTATGTTAAACCCCAAATTTTGTACTTTAATAACTTTGCAACCATTTGTCCGATTCGCCTAAAAACTTAGCATGTGCCATCTGGTACTATAGATCTCTGGATCTGGCAAGTTTTGTTCCGGTCAGGTGTGCGGTTGCAGAGCTGCAGAGTGCCAAAAGAATGTGATAAATACCACTTTTTTGGCAAATTCTTTGCTCGGGGCTATGGCCCAAATGGTCTGGGAGTTTGGTCTGAAATTGTCAGGGTATATGGGGTCTGGCTCACTGATGTGTCTTTTGAAGTTTTGGTGAAAAAATATTAATCTGTTCAAAAGTTATTAAAGTTTCCCATTATAGCCTATGGGAAAAAATTATATGTCTGCATTGAAAGTACTTTTCGCTGCCACAAACGGTTTTTGTGCTTTCATGCTGCTGCCATCTTGTTTTCAGTTAGCTAAAAAACCGCGTAATTCAAAAAATACTGCCCCCGGTAAACACCAACACTTGTGTTTACATAATTGGGGCCTGAGGAACATGATCCTGACATTATATTTTCTTAAAATATTGACTGGAAATATGTTTTCAGCATTTTGGCCATTGGCAGTGCCGCAATTTGCAGTACTTCTTTTGCGAAAGTGCCACAAATTGCAGCAATTTTCAAGCAACCAATGGTAGAGCGCAAAAAACGCTGCAAATTGTGGCACTGTTTCACGAAAATTGCCGCAATTTGTGGCACTACCTAAATGGAGAAAACCCAATGGCACCAGTCAAAACCACCAAAACCTTTTCGGGCCACTTTTTGTCCCAAATGGTGTCGAATGTGTGTGTTCCTCGGCACCCATTTAGGTAAACACCTGTTGGTGTTAAAAGGAGTTTTTCTCCTTTTACTGCTTCTAAGGGGGTCCGAAGCATGTTTTATTTATAACAGAAGTTTCTGCCGACATTGGGGTGCGAAATCCCCTTGATGGTGGTACATGCTCCCCTCCCCCTAGTGTGGAACACTGGGGAGCCCACTCCCAGTGTCCCAAAATATTTATAAAAAAAGGTTTTGCCGACATGGGGTGCCCAATCCCCCTGTCAACAATATTCCCCCTCGCCAGTGTGGGACACTGGGGAGTCCACTCCCAGTGTCCCCAGTTATATCCTCCCCCTGTGCTATGGGATACTAGAGAGCCCACCCCCAGCATCCTGAAATTCTCCTGAAGATGATCCTATAAAAAAAGAAGACAGTCCCCGACGTCCTTTTTTTTGTTAAAAAAAAGAAAATGGTCCATCGTCGTCTCCCCAGTCCCCCTTCCCCATCCCGACCCTCCCACTGAGCAATCCACCTCCCCACACACACCCTTGCCCTGCACTTACCACTGGAGGCCATCGGCTGCCATCTTCTGTTGACAGGAACATGTCTGCACTCTTCAGAGCTGAACCACAAACTGAAGAATCAAGGTAAGTGCCATATAATGGCTGTCTATGGCATTTTTAACTTATGTTGATATCTCAGCAATTATTTGCAATTTTTACACCAAATTTTCGACATGAGGTTTTTGGGACCTCACTTCATGAGCACTGTTACTGCTATTTTGTTAATTGCCTGAACCCGAAAGGTGATTTAGCGGTTGCTGTGTGGAATCACCTTTCAGGACCGATTATCAAAATGACAGTGCCAGTGTTCATGAGGTGGGGTCCCAATAAGGCCATGTTGATAATCTGGTGCAAAAATACCAAAAAAAGCCAGAGTTATGCGCAGTCATTGAAATATTTCTACACATGCTCATAACTTCGCCAATTTTTAATATTTTCACTACAAATTTTCAACATTACCATTTGTTTCTCACCACAAGGTGAAAGAGTTTAACATGTTTCAATATAAGAAAAATAGCAGGACAAGAGGACACAGCATGAGATTAGAGGGAGGCCAATTAAGGGGTAATGTGAGGAAGTTCTCTTTCACAGAAAGGATGGTGGATGCATAGAATGGCCTACCTCAGGAAGTGGTGGATATGGATACAGTGTAGGGCTTTAAGCAGGCATAGGATAGGCATAAGGGAGCAATACAGATGAGTATGAATAGATAGGCCATTGACAGAGTACAGGCCTATGGCACATTCATAAGGTAGAAAGAATGGGCACACTGGATGGGCCTTGCGGTCCTTATCTGCCATCAACTTCTATGTTTCTATGTTACCTCATGTATAAAACAGCTGTCATTTTCTACAACCTTCCCAAAACGTGTTTCACTACCGTGGCGCAGAATGGCATGTTCGTCTTGCGAAATCATCTTTCAGGACTAATTAACAAAATAACAGAGGCAGTGCTCATGAGGTGGGGTCCCCAAAAGGCCATGTTGAAAAATTTGATGACAAAATTCCTAAAAATGCCCGAGTTATGTGCATCCATTGAATTTATTCTACGCACGCACATAACTTTGCTACTTTTCAGTCTTTTGACCCCAAATTTTCAATACAGCCATTTTTTCATACCACCTCATGAAGAGTAGAGCTGTCATTTTTCATATCCTGCCGGAAATGTGTTTTCACACCTGTGGTGCAGAATGGCGTTGCAGTTGTACATACTTACATTTTACTTGCATTTCGCAAATTTCTCTGTTCCGAGACACATGAAGTGGGGTAATAAGATGGCTATGCTGACAATAGAAACATAGAAACATAGAAGTTGACGGCAGATAAGGACCGCAAGGCCCATCCAGTCTGCCCATTTCTTTTTCTACCTTATAAATGTGCCATTGGCCTTTGCTCTGTCAGTGACCTATCTATTCATAGTCATTTGTATTGCTCCCTTATGCCTATCCCATGCCTGTTTGAAGCCCTGCACTGTATTCATAGCCACCACTTCTTGTAGGGGCCATCCATGCATCTACCACCCTTTCTGTGAAAAGAATTTCTCACATTCCCCTTAATCGCCTCCTAATCTCATGCTGTGTCCTCTGTCCTGCTATTTTTCTTATATTTAAACATGTTAGACTCTTTCACCTTGTTTATGCCCTTAAGGTGTTTGAATGCCTCTATCATATCACCTCTCTCCCTCCTTTGCTCAAGGGTATCATATTGAGCTCCGTTAATCTGTCCTCATATGTCTTCTGATGCAGTCCCTGCACCATTTTGGTTGCCCTTCTCTGGACTGCCTCAATTTGGTTAATGTCCTTTTGAAGGTGTGGCCTCCAATACTGTACGCAGTACTCAGATGGGGCCTAACAATGTCTTGTACAGAGGGATTATTACCTCCCTCTTCGACTTGTGATACCCTACTAATACACCCCAACACCCCTAGCCTTACCTACTGCTTTGAGGTCTGCTTGGATGATTTCAGGTCATCAGTATGATGATGCCCAAGTCTCTTTCTTCCTTTGTGACTGCTAGCAACTCCTCCCAGCCTATAAGTGGCTTCAGGGTTTCTCTTCCCTATGTGCATGATTTTGCACTTCTTTGCATTAAATCCCAGTTGCCACTCTTCTGACCATTCTGCTAGTTTATCCAGATCTCTTCTCATTCTGCCCACCCCATCTGGATCATCTACTCTGTTGCAGATCTTGGTGTCATCTGCAAACAGACAAGCCTTACCCTCTAGTCCATCTGCGAGGTCACTAATGAAGATGTTGAATAGGACTGGCCCCAGGACTGATCCCTGAGGTACCCCACTTGTGACTTGCATCTCTTCTGACTGTACCATTTACCACCACTCTCTGTTTTCTGCCAGTCAACCAATTTGCCACCAGTTGACCAACTTCCCACCTTGAGCCTACCTAGCTTATTTATCAATCTTCTATGTGGAACAGTGTCAAAGCTTTGCTGAAGTCAAGGTAGGTGACATCAACTGCTCCCCTTGGTCCACCACTCTGTTACCCAGTCAAAGAAATCTATGAGATTAGTTTGACAGGACTCTTCCTTGTAAATCCATGCTGTCTTGGATCCTGTGCCCTATGGATTCCAGGTGTTGCACTATCCTTTCCTTAAGGAGTGCCTCCATAATCTTGCCCACTACTGAGGTAAGACTGACCGGTCTGTAGTTCCCACCTCCTCCCTGCTACCACTCTTGTGGGCGGGATCACATGAAACCCTTCTCCAGTCTTCTGGGACCTCTCCTGTGCTCAGAGACTCACTAAACAATTCTGCTAATGGCTCTGCTAGTTCCTCCTTTAGCTCCTTAAGTACCCTGGGATGTATGCCATCAGGTCCCATTGCCTTATCCACCTGAGCTTAGCAGCTCTTGTAGGACCCTTTCTTTGTGAAGGAGTAGTGCTCACCTCCCTCCCCCTGTGTCCATGATGCTGAGCTGTGGGCCCTGCCCTACCTTCTCTTCAGTAAATACTGAGCAGAAGTATCTATTTAGGATAGATGCCTTTACAGGGTCCTCCTCCTCACTTGCTCCTTTTCTCCATTAATGCTTAGCAATACCCTCTGGACTTTCTCCTTTCACTAATGTATCTATAGAAAGTCTTGTCACCTTCTTTTACTGTTCGTGCTAGTGTTTCCTCAGTTTGGGACTTTGCCTGCCTTACTGCCTTACCTGCTTCCCTTAGGGCAGTTTGGTATGCCTCCTATCTTCATCCCGCTGTGTTCCTTATATTTCCTGAAGGCCAGCCTTTGGCTCTGACCTTTTCTGCTACTGTATTTGAGAACCAAAGTGGTTTCCTTCTTCTTTGCACTTCCTTTCTGTCTAACACAATGGGATGTTGCTTCAAGTATTGCATCCTTAATGCTTGCCCACTTTGCCTGTACCTCCTCACCTGTGTTTCTTTTGCCAGGCTAGCTTAACTCTGTTGGCCATCTTATCAAAGTCAGCTCCTCTGAAGTCCCATATTTTTGCCTTGGAATGGGATGATTTAGATGTAGTAGCCAAACTGAACCATACCATGTGATGGTCACTGGCCCCTGAGGTGACCTACCTGGAGATCTGTGATCCCTTCTCTGTTAGTCAGTACTAGATCTAGGATAGCCCTGTCTCTTGTGGGTTGCTGTACTAGTTGTTTGAGGCCCTCCCTGCAGGGAATCCACTATGAGTCTAGTTCTGGCAGATGTTCCTGCTGGTATTGACCAATCTGTATCTGGCATGTTGAAGTCTCCATTATCAGAACCTCCCTTTAGCTGTCATGTTTTGTATATCTTCTAACAGTAATGTGTCTATGTCCTCCCCTGGTCTGGGGGCCTGTAGACAACCCCAGTTCTTATGGCTGTCCCATTTCCTGTTTCCAGGGTGACCCACAGTTCTTCTGGCTCCTTATGTGTATTCTGAATTTCTGTAGCTTTGATATTTTCATTAACATACAGGGCCACTCCTCCCCTTTGCACCTCGGTCTCTTCTGAACAATACATAGCCAGGTACTGAAGTCTCCCAAGTGTGGTTACTGGTAAACCACGTCTCACTAATTGCTACTATGTCCAGTTTAGCCTCTGACATTATTGCCTGCAGGTCTGGGATCTTATTTCCCAGGCTGTGAGCATTTGTGTACATGATTTTCCATTGGCCAGATTTTGGTGTGTTAGTTGTTGGGTGAAGTTTGGCATTACCCTGTGCATCATAGGGGAGACAAACCTTTTTCTTACCTGGTGATGCAAATGAGCGGCAAACACGCTGAATTCCTGTTTGACCACTAGCTGAGGGGGAGGGTGTTCTTCCCATTTGACGATGGGGTGCTGCACCCTCTCCCATTTGCTAGTTTAAATATTCTGCTAAGACGCTCAAACTTCTGCCCCAATGCACTGACTCCTCTTTAGTCAGATGCAGTCCATCAAATTTAAAGAACTGCCCCAGAACTGTTGCCAGTTCCCTACAAGTCTGTGTCCTTTTTCCTGGCACCAGTCCTTGAGCCACGTGTTTAGCTCCCTGTCTCTCCTTCTGACCTTCCGTCCATCTGCTCCTTCTCCAGACTGGCAGGATCTCAGAGAAGGAGATGCCGGACGAAATAGATGATGAGTTTGTCACCCAGCCTAGTCAGGTGTTCCTTGGTCTCCACAACTGACCGGCTGGCAAGATCATTAGTCCCTATGTGTACTAGGACATCAATGTTTTCTCCTGCTTTGTGAACAATTTTAGCAATGCGGTCAGTGTCTCTCCATGCTGATGTACCTGAGACATCTGACCATCACCCTGGCTGGAGATGGGTATCAACTCCCGAATCATGGAGTCTCCTATGATCAGAAGTTTTTTGGATTTCCTTTGTGCTTGTTTAGTTTTGGTTCCTGATTTGGGTGAGTATTGTTGTGCTAGCTCCTGTGCCGCAGTGTCCTGCTCTGCAGTGTCTTCTGCCTCTTTATATGATTTCAGAGATAGAGGCAGATACCTGTTTGTAGTGTTTATATGGTTTTTGGAGGTAATGTGTTGGAGAGCAGAGAGTGATGGGGCACCTGATTTGCTCCTCCTAACCACCTGCCAACCTCCTGGACCAACTACCCTGTGCGGTCGAGGTTTTTCTGTTGGATGCTGGGGAAATGGCGGGTGGTTCTTATAATGTATTTCCTCTTCAATATGAAATTTGAGGCGTGCAATCTCTGCCCATGCTGCCCAGAGCTGAGACCTAAGATCTCCAAAGGCCAGCATGTAGGACAGTGTCCTAAATCCTGTAAGACTGTCCTTCTGAAAATTGTTCCACAGTACCTGCAGTTAATGAAATCCATTACAAATAAGTTGCTGGGTTTGTAACCTAGTCAGAGTAATTAGAAGGAAAAAAAGAAGGAAAAAAATGCAAGTAATTGTTTAATTGTGCTTTGTTTAACTTGTTATAACAAGTTAAATTACTAGTGCCCCTGTAAATGAGATCACCTTGTGGAGGCCGCACTGATCCGCCCCTTCCTGCTCTGCCACAGGAAATGTCACAACTGTGGTACCCTATAAGAGGAGTGTAGCGTGGGGTGGTTGGGGATGGTGGTGGGTGGCTGGGCCCTTCCCCTGCCTAGAAAGAAGAACCACGGACGAAAGAACAAGGAGGTAAGAGCAGAAACAATCAGTCAACAATAAATGCAGTAACCCTGAAAGCTTATCCTAATGTTAGAAAAAACTGTAAAACCTGTAAAGCACCACCTGTAATAATTTCAGAGAAGATATACCCTGTAAGAAACACTTTGCTCCAGAGAAAAATAAAGCAGTAACGGAAGATATACCTTGCAAAAGACAATTTGAATCAGAAGATTACAGCAGTAATCTGTTAGCACACACCTGTAGGCACACTTGTAATAATGCAGAAGAAGGTATACCAGCAACAACAATTTGAATCAGAGAAAAATAAAGCAATGAAATGTTAGCAACAAACAGTAGCAATCCCTGTGAGTAAAAATATAAAAACACCACCACACAGTAAATCTGCTTAGCCAAACTAAGTCTTAATCCTTCTCCCTTGCTCTGGCAAGTTTCTCTACTCTGCCTTTCAAGCAGTCTTAGAAGGAAAGAGCTCAGGTGAAGCTAGGTGCCTTGGCCAGCAAACCAAGTCTTCTACCTCTACTGACAATTTGGTCACTGTTGATTGACACATGGAACTGGGGGGTCTTGCACTTCCACACCTACATACATATGCGCATCTATGGAGGGATTGGAGCACAGGGTCCTCCCACAGTAAAATAAGGATACTATTATACTGTCTCAAAAAGAGGGGAAATTCATTGCAAAATACTCCATTAATGCATCAGTTAGGGTTTCTATTACAGTGACAAAAGTCTGGAAATTCAGTGTTAGGGTTACCAACCATACTACCCCAACCCCACCCTCCACGCACCAACAGGCGTCAGGGTGTGCCTTGGGGTTGTTGGGCCTAACTCTCACCTCATTCTCCTATACTGTAGTGTCTCAGCTTGTTTATACATGGAATGGGGTGAGAGTTAGGACCGATGACCACAAGGCACACCCCAATGCCTGTTGGTGTGTGGAGGGTGGGGGGGGTGTGGTGGTGGGGTTGGTCACCCTAACACCAAATTTCCAGACTTTTGTTGCTGTAATAGAAACCCTAACTGATGCATTAACAGTTTTTTTTTTTGCAATGAAGATTTTATATATATATATATATATATATATTCAGAAGAAGCCAGAAGGGGAGGGATCCAGATTAATTTCAGTGCTTTGCAGTAACTGCTCATTGCTGTTTTTGTTTTAAACTTAGATTTGTGGGCTTTTAGTGGCACTGTTATTTCTTACTGTCTTTACCTAGAATTGTTTTTGGGCTGCTGAAAATTTAAAACCTAATTTGGTGTGCTTGTGGTGGTGCAAATTGCTGCAAATTTTCACCCACCCTCCCTCCCTCACTCTTAATTATATGCCCTGTTAAATCTGATTGACAGGAGCTAAGCACTGGGAATAGTAGGAGTTGTGGCATAGGAGGGGCATAAGGGGGAGGAAGCCCACCCTCAGCACAACAAGTGTTTTGACTCTTATTTTTGTTTCCTTTTTTTGGTTTCCTTCTTTAAAGAAACATATCTGAGGATCGGTGGCAAGATTTTTAGGACAATAAATCAATAAAAAGGGACCTTTGATTGCTTCAGTAACAGACAAGTACTGGAATAGCAGTATAAGTGCAGTATAATGTGGGGAGTGGTGCAATGCATTGGCTGCGGGGCAGCCATATTCAGGCAGACCTTCTGGATGCTGAGGTGCTGCCCTATCTGGATTCATCTCTCTGGACTATGGGATGAGGTAGCCTGACTCAGAGTGGAAGTAAACCGGGTCAGGAGTACCTTTGCCCTTATCCAGAGACCACCCAGTCCAACACAGCTGTCTCAAAGGATGCCAAGAACGAGGAGCACTTGGATGACGGTGGGCTCAGGGAGGGTTAGGGCAGTCAAGCAGAGGCACATACCAGATCCTATTCCACTCCAGAACTCATATGCCTCACTGGCAAACAGGGTCGACCAAACAGAGGTACCCAGAGAAGTGGAAGGGAAGGATGTAGAGGTCAACCTAGGAGGTGACCTCAGTGGGGAGAGCAGTGGACCGCAGTAGAGGAGGACGTGAATACTGGTGGGGGACTCTATCACAAGAGGGATCCAGCTAGGAACACCAGAGGGGGAGGACAGGGAGGTGAGATGCCTACCAGGTGCCACAGCACAGAGGGATGGGAGGAAGATCCTGGGGATCTCTGGGAAGGTGAGCTGGATGTCATTATCCACCTAGGTACTAATGACCTGGCAAATGCAGAGCCTAAGGAAGTTCAGGAAGAGTGTTGGAAATTAGGGAGGGGTCTCAAGCAACTAGCTACTTCTGTCACCTTCTCAGAAGTACTACCTGTGAGGAGCATGGGAGAGTGTAGGGGCACGTGCACCAGGAACGTTAATGCATGTTGAAGAACTGGTGCTGTGAGGAAGGGTTTGAATTCATTGGGAACTGGGGACCCACCTGGAGGGATGGAGGCTTGTTCAAGCCTGATGGCCTGCATCCATACTGGAGGGGAATCCAAGCACTCAATGATAAGTTTAAATGCCTCATGGACAAGCATTTAAACTAGCCGGGGGGGGGGGGTGGCAGGCCAGCAAAGAGGGTACCTAATCACCCACCCCCACAGCTAGCATTGGAACCAGTGAACAGGAGGAGTGGATATCTCTACAAAGCAGTGTGCAAAAGATGGAGATAAGCACCCAAGAGGTGGATAGGCAGAAAGGGGGCAAAATTCAACAGAAGGGCAGACAGCAGGGAGAACCAGGGATAAAGGACTGCCAGGGAGGGGGCTGGAGTAGAACAGCTAAACAGCCCAGGGAGTTCACATCAAGGATAGCCATGTGTGCCAGTGCCAGGAGCCTTAGCAACAAGATGGAGGATCTGGAGGCTGTCATGGTGTAGTCGGACCTGGACATTGTGGCCATCACAGAAACCTGGTATAATGATAACCACAACTGGGAGATGGCCGTACCAGGCTACAACATATTCAGAAGAGACAGGGCCGGTAGAAAGGGAGGAGGACTGGCACTTTATGTGAAAGATGGCATAAAGGCCACAGAGATCCAGGAGGAACAAAATGGGGGAGAGATACTGTGGGTTAAGCTGGAAAGGAAAATGGGGCCAGCCATCCACACAGGGGTGGTCTGTAGACCACCAGCCCAGGAGGAAGAAACAGATAGGGAGCTGATGCTAGCCATCTAAATGTACTACGTCTGACGTCGGGGGCGGGACCGACGTCAGAGGTGGTCCCCGCTGAAGACTGCTAGCTAGAAGATTTCCGTGGGGTCCTGATGCCTGCCGGCTTCAGTCCTAATGGTGTTACCTGCTGCAAGAGCTGTATCTCGAAGTAAGATCTCAATATTCCAGATGTGGACTGGAGCCTCCCAGCAGCAGCATCAACCAGGAGCATATTTATCCTGGACTCCCTTCAAGGGGCCTTCCTCAAGCAACTGGTCATGGAACCAACTCAGCAGAAGGCAATACTGGACCTTGTGCTCACAAATGGGGACAGTGTGATGGGGGTAACAGTGAGGGAGCACCTGGGGAACAGTGACCACCAGTCACTGTGGTTTGATATCACAGAAGCAGCAGAACCAAACCACACAAAAACACGTATCCTGGATTTTAGGGGGGCAGACTTTGGGAAAATGGGAAGATGCTTGAAAGAGGCATTAATGGAAATGGGGCAGGAATCCGGGTTTGAGGAACAATGGGCAATATTTAAAATGGGGATTACAAGAGCAACAGAATTATGCATTAAGCAGATTAGCAAGGGGAAAAGGAAGGAAAAGGAGGCCATTATGGTTTTCCAAGGAGGTAGTGGAGAAAGTGAAAGCCAGAAAGATTACATTCAGGCAATACAAAAAGACACAGGCAGAAGGGGATAAGGAGAAGTACCAATAGGAAGCAAAAGGAGGCAGGGAGGTCAGTAAGGGAAGCCAAAGCTCAGACAGAAGAGCACATTGCAAAATCAGTGGGTAAAGGGGACAAAACCTTTTACAGGTACATTAGTGAAAAAAGAAGAGCAAAGGGAGGGATAGTGAGACTGAAGGGGGAGGATGGGGACTGCATGGAGGATGACAGCAGTAAAGCTGACATACTGAACAGGTATTTCTGCTCAGTCTTTACTGAGGAAGAGGAGGGTAATGAGCCTGAAGGGAGTACAAGGGGTGGGAACGGCGCAGAAATGGACACAAGTCCATTTACACGAGAAAGGGTCCTGAGGGAACTAAAAGGACTAAGAGATGATAAAGCAATGGGGCCAGATGTGGTGCACCCCAGGGTCCTAAAAGAACTAAGAGAGGTGGTGGCTGAACCTCTTGCAATCCTGTTTAGCCAATCACTGGAAACAGGGGAGGTACCCAAAGACAAGAGGACAGCAGATGTAGTCCCCTTATACAAAAGTGGGAACAAAAAGGAAGCGGGGAACTACAGACCAGTCAGGCTCACCTCGGTAGTGGGGAAGATTATGGAAGCACTACTGAAGGAGAGACTGGTGGAACATCTGGTTGCCAAAGGACTACAGGACCTAAGGCAGCATGGTTTCACCAGGGGGAAGTCATGTCAGACCAACCTCATTGAATTTTTTGACTGGTGACAAGGGAGGTGGATCAGGGGAGGGCAGTAGATGTGGCCTATCTGGACTTCAGCAAGGCCTTTGACACTGTGCCACATAGAAGGCTATTAAATGAACTAGGGAATATGGGAGTGGCAGGACAGTAGTGCGGTGGGTAGTTAACTGGCTGGGTGGCAGGACACAGAGGGTGGTGGTAAATAGCTGTCACTCCACAGAGGGAAGAGTGACCAGGGGGGGTGCCACAGGGATCTGTGCTGGGACCGGTCCTATTCAAAGTCTTCATCAGTGACATTGTGCAGGATCTAGAAGGCAGAATTTCCTTGTTCGCTGATGACACAAAGCTCTGTAATAGAGTGGACACGCCAGAGGGTGTAGACAGAATGAGGAGGGATCTGCAGAAACTTTAAGAATGGTCAGGGGTTTGGCAGTTGAAATTCAATGCAAAGAAGTGCAAAATAATGCATATGGGGCACAAAAACCCTGGCACAATATATCAGTTGGGGGGTGAGGATATAGCATGCACCAAGCAGGAAAGGGATCTTGGGGTTGTCATCTCTGATGACCTCAAGTAGGGAAACAGTGTGACAAGGCAGCAGGTAAAGCAAATAGGATGCTGGGATGCATAGGCAGGGGTGTACCAGCAGGAAAAGGGAGGTCATAATTCCACTATACAAGACACTAGTGAGGCCCCACCTGGAGTATGGTGTAAAGTTCTGGAGACCTTACCTATGTAAGGAAAATAGACAGGGTAGAGAAGGTTCAGAGGAGGGCAGCAAAGATGGTACATTGATTGCACCACAAGTCCTATGAGGACAGGTTGAAGGACCTGAATATGTACTCCCTGGAGGAGAGGAGGGAGAGTGGGAATATGAGAGACATACAAGTATCTTACAGGGAGGAACAGAGTGCAGGAATACATTATTTTCCAGTGAAAAAGATGTTCCAGGACTAGAGGACATGGGATGAAGTTGGAGGGAGGGCGATTCAGAGGAAACGTGAGGAAGAATTTCTTCACAGAATGGGTGGTGGACAAGTGGAACACCCTGACAGAAGAAGCAGTGGGGGCTGAAACAATCACGGGATTTAAGAATGCATGGGATAGACCTCAAGATTCCAAGCATACCCTTGTCTGTGTATGCCTGCTCATACACAGTCTTTAATAGTGTATGAGAAGGCACTCTCAGTTTTACGAATGAAGTAAACTTGCACTGAAGCCGAGTACGATTTCCATAGCAACATGTAATCTGGACACCATTTGACCAAAAACTATACTTAAATGGTGCTTATTTAAACAACATACAGCGACATCGCAATTAGCGAGAATGAGTTGGGTTTTTTTTTCACAAAAACAAGTAGCCTAGGGGGAGAGACATGTAAAACGGTAGATTCACAACAAAATAGCAGTCTTATCTGTTGCTGTTTTCAGGGCATCTGCTCAGAGGTCTGCTTACTAGGTGACAGCTCTGGCAATAGTCAGCATGACTGAGGAGATTTCATCGCGAGCACTGATTCAATGTTGTGCGTTAGTAGTGACGTCTTCAGTGAAGCACAACAGGAGCTTGACGTCACTACTAATGCATGACAGCCTGATTCCAGTAATCGATTTCTATATGCAGCAGCACTCTCTCATACACTATAAGGGAATTCTGGAGGTCAGGGGTAAGGGGCAACAGACTTTTAGGAAAACATAAAGTGAACTTACAAGCTCAAATGGGCAGACAGGGTGGGCCATATGCCCTTATCTGCTGACAGTGTATATGTATCTATATAGATATAGATACATATATCTATCTATCTCTATATATATATATATATATATCTATATATATCTATCTCTATCTCTATCTCTATATATCTCTCTATCTCTATCTCTATATATATCTCTCTCTCTCTATCTCTATATATCTCTCTCTCTCTCTCCCTCTCTCTCTCTATATATACATACATACATACATACATACATACATACACACACACACACATATACATATACACACACACACACACACACACACACACAGTATATTCATTGCAAAAAACTCTGTTTAATGCATCAGTTAGGGCTTCTATTGCAGCAACAAAACTTTGTGAATCACTTGAATGGTTGTGAAGTTTTTGAAGTGCGAAGGTTCGGATGCAATATAAAAGTCATCATTGAACCCTAATTTTTTATATATATTAGGGGTGTGGTCACACCCCTATAGTTAGGGTTCAATGATGACTTCTATGTTACACC
Organism: Neoceratodus forsteri; assembly: GCA_016271365.2. Taxonomy (NCBI): domain Eukaryota; kingdom Metazoa; phylum Chordata; order Ceratodontiformes; family Ceratodontidae; genus Neoceratodus; species Neoceratodus forsteri. The sequence goes on along the minus strand of JADMNL010000025.1, from coordinate 127,298,054 downwards.
CAAATTTTTGCACTTTAAAAACGTAACCATTCAAGTGATTCACATAAAAAAATTTTGTATGCACTATCAGTAACCAAACATCACTTGATGTGGCAAGTTTCATTCCGGTTGGATGTCTGGGTGCAGAGACACACAGTGTCAAAAATGTAAAAATTACTGTTTTTTTGCAAAATTCTTTGTTGCACTGCTGTGCAAAAGCAGTGTGGAATTTTGGTCTGCAATTTTTAGGGTAAAAAGGTCTGGCGTCACAGATGTGCCTTTTAAAGATTTGGTGAAAAAATATTAATCTGTTTCAAAGTTATTAAATTTCAAAGTTTCTCATTATTTCCTATGGAAACAGTTAGATGCCTCACTCAAAAAAGGATTCTTTATTGCAAATGCAGAATCCTTTTTCACAAATGTGAGAACTTTTTCTGCAAATGTGGAATCTTTTACTGTGTTGTCGCAAGGTTGTGAATGGCAGAGTACAGTACACACTGCAAGCCCATTGGTCAACAGAATCCACCAATGAGCTTCCAAGTGTGCAGTAGCTGTCATTTACAGACAGCTCTGTTGGAGGGCAGCTGTGGCAGTATGTGGGAGGGTTGAGGTGCCCACCAAGGATAGGAACATGCTGGGATGGGGGCAGCGGGGTGGGAGTGCCTGAGTGGGTGGGGATCCACTGGACCACCAGGGAGACATCAGGTGTCCCTTCGTTGTTGTGACTGGGTCGGGGCTGGGAGGGGGTTCTACTAGCCTGACGGGATTGTGCCACATGGCATTTCATTCTAACGGGATGCGGTGGGGGTTTCTACTAGTCATACAAGGATTGTGCCACATGGACTCTCATACTGCCAGGGAGTCGGGCGGGGGGGCGACCATTGGATTGGCAAGGTAGGCAGGCTGCATTGCTGCCGGCTGTAGTATGGCAGCCTGCCTGTGGGTGGACACCCACTTACGTCTACTTGTTGTAGACTTATCTTTTGGAGGCACATCCCCGGACTTGCTCCAGAGATGCACCTCCAAGGTGGGTTGTGAATGGGGCTGTGCACCATATGCATGGGCACTCCCCTGCACAACCCCACCAGATGTGCCACATAACATTATGGGTTGTGTGTGATGCATCTGCAATGCACCAGTGCATCGGTGCCATTGCAGAATCATGATTGTGCATAAGTTGGGGATGCGCCAGCACATCTCGGATGCGCTGGGTGCATCCCTTTTGTGAATCCTGCCCACGGTATGTATAATACCTTTTAAAGTATTAGTATCACAAAACTGTTTGTTTTAAGTCCTCTATCTGTCTGATGTAGGCCGCAGTTAAAATCTCCTCCCTAGACTACTATCTGTGAGGTATACAAATATGGCTGAACTACTTTTTTTTTTTTTTCCAATTGTTTAACCAGGTGAGACACACTAAAACCGAAAGCTTGTTTACAGGTGCAACCTGGGAGCACAGGGAAGTTAAGTGACTTGCTCAGGGTCACACCAGTATGCAAGTGGGGGCTGTGAGATTCAAACCCAGGTCTCCAGATTTGCAGCTCAGAGCCTTAAACCACTGCGCTATTCTTTAAATGGGTATATCTTCTGTGCTTTACTTTGCAGTACATATAGTGAAATAAGTCATAGCCTAGCAAAACCACACTGAAAGTCCAAAAGAAGAACTCTGCCTGGGTCAATATCTATTAATAGGTAACCTTCAAGTTCTTCAAGTGCTCCGCATAACTACTTACTGGCATCAGGAACCTGTACCTGCCGCACCTGCCTTACAGGCATCTGCTCTTATCCTTCCTATAACTCCAAAGCATGTTCTTCTATCTCTGTCCTACTATTACTGCACTGAAATTCCACGAGAACACCTGTATTGTATTGTATTAAGTCAGATATTGCCCGGAGGCTTTCTATATGTTCTATAATCCACTGTGACTCTCTCTATATGTATAATTGTCCTGCTAATCGTGCTTCCCTGACACATTCATTTTATTGTTATGTTCAATTGATGTATCTTACAGTATATCCCTAGAAGTTGTAAACTAATTGTCCTATGTACCCTTCCCTGGGTCACCCCTGAAAAACGGACTGCATGATCTCAGTGGGCTTACCCGGTTACCAAAATTGAAATAAATAAATTCTCATTATTAGACGTCAGTTCCATCAACACTGATTCCCCAACTGACCAGAAGGTGGCACCTTTATACCACAGTTTAGTGACTTGTGATATATTGGCTCTTCAGTCTAATGTTTTGTTTACTGAAAATGTCACAATTGTAATTCTGCAGTTCAGCAAATGCAGTCATATTGTTTTGTGACTTACACTGATGGGTTATAGGAACGTACACCAAACTATCTGAGACCTGGTTTTCCCTTTCTTTCTTTTAGCTTCCCTATTGCCAGGCTCTTCTTGGTCAGAAGAGAAGTCTTTTAAAGATGAAGCAATAGAAGAAACATCAGAATCGTCTTCCTCACCCTCAGTGTCATCCCAGTGCTTTTTTCTTGTCAATGCAGTGAATTTATTTTCCAAAGTGATCACATCAGAGTCTGTGGAAAATGTCCTCACTTTCCCTTTTGGCTCTTTCTCTTTCCTACATTTATTTGGGGGTCTTTTCTTTTGTTCTGCTAACTTCACTCTTGCTGTGCCGCAGCCTGATATATCAGTCCAGAATTCCTATACGTTCTGATTCAGTTGGCAGCCTAAGGGTAACACACCGCACAAGAGACGCTCTGGGAGTGGACGGGACAAGCAAGCCCTCTAAAGGCTGCTGTCTCAGGACCCCCCACACACCACACAAGAGACATAGAAGCATAGACTTTGATGGCAGATGAGGACCGCTTGTCCCACCTAGTCTGCCCATTTTCCTACCTATAGGATAAGCTGCAGATCCTATTTAACCAACAGCCTATTTCTTCCTACCCCCCACAGGAATTGCCTTATGTCTGTCCCATGCATTCTTGAATTCTCCCACAGTTTTAGACCCCAAAACCTCCTCAGGAAGGCTGTTCCATGTGTCCACCACCCTCTCTGAAAAAATACTTCCTCACATTGCCCCTGAGCTGTCCCCCCTCTATCTTTAAATTGTGTCCCCTTGTTCTTGCACATCTCTTTTTTGAAAGATGGTACCCTCTTGGACTTTGTTGATTATACTGAGGTACTTAAAAGTTTCTATCATGTCCCCCCCTCCTTTCCTCAAGGGTATACATATTAAGCTCCTTTAGTCTCTCCTCGTATGGCTTCTCTTGTAGACCCTGCACCATTTTAGTTGCCCTCCTCTGGACTGCCTCTATCCTGCCTATGTCCTTGAGGAGATGCGGTCTCCAGAACTGGACACAGTACTCCAGATGGGGTCTCACCAACTGTCTGTACAGAGGGATAACAACTTCCTGTTTCTGCTGGTGATGCCTCTACCTATACATTCCAGTTTCCCCCCAGCCCTCCCTACTGCCTTCTCACATTGCTTGCTAACCTTAAGGTCATTTGATATGATTACCCCCAGGTCTCTTTCCATTTTTGTTGTTGTTACTACCTCCCCCCCGAGAGCGGACAGGACAAGCAGGCCCTCTAAAAGCTGCTGTCTCAGGACCTCCCCACACACCACACAAGAGATGCTCTGGAAGCAGACAGGACAAGCAGGCCCTCTAAAGGCTGCTGTCTCAGGACCCCCCACACACCGCACAAGAGACACTCCAGGAGTGGACGGGATAAGCAGGCCCTCTAAAAGCTGCTGTCTTAGGACCCCCCCACACACCCCACAAGAGACACTCCGGGAACAGATGGGACAAGCAGGCCCTCTAAAGGCTGCTGTCTCAGGATCCCACACACACCCCACAAGAGACACTCCGGGAACAGATGGGACAAGCAGGCCTTCTAAAGGCTGCTGTCTCAACCCCCCACACACCACACAAGGGATGCTCTGGGAGCAGACTGGACAAGCAAGCCCTCTAAAGGCTGCTGTCTCAGGACACACACACACACACACACACACACACACACACACACAGTGCACAAGAGATGCTGCAGGAGCAGATGGGACAAGCAGGCCCTCTAAAGGCTGCCGTCTCAGGACCCCCACACACCACACAAGAGATGCCCCGGGAGCGTGGGACAAGCGTGTCCTCTAAAGGTAAACTACCTCCTCACCTGCAGAGCTACCTTAGGAAGGTGTAGAATAATCATCGGAGGATGTGGGGTGATTGTTTTTGCTGACTAAGTGTGGTATGTTTGGACGAGCGGTGTGTCATAGGGTACTTTAAGGCCCCCTCAAACATCTGTGCCTATCTGGATCTAGGATTGTGCTGTTTGGTATAGGGAAACCGATTGCTACAGCAGGGTTTTACTTTCTGTACTCAGTGATAGCCTGTAATGTTAACTGGTAGTTGTAGTTACTTTACAATTTGATCTGTTATTACTGATTTCTCTGCATGGGACTGTGTGAGGCCTCTCAACCCCCCCCCCCCCCACAAGCTGGAAGGTCGCACATGTGCACTTGGGCCAGACAGGGCCTCCATTGTCTCAGCCTTCCTGCCAGTCCCCTATGCTAATTTTCCTCACTCTTCCCTTGCTGTAGGCTGCTGTCTTAGGACCCCCACATTCCGCACAAGAGATGCTCCAGGAGTGGACAAGACGAGCAGGCCCTCTAAAGATAAACTACCTCCTCGCCTGCAGAGCTACCTTAGGAAGGTGTTTACCCGTCGACACTTCGCATTGAATCTCCAGCTGCCCCAGCCCCAGCCCTCCTTTTATTGCATCATATGGTCACATGACTAAGTGCCCATTTCCACATTAGCAGATAATCTCCTCTGACCACCAGGGATCAGTATTGAGCTTCTCTGTTACTAAACAGTTTAGTGTCCTCTCTTGCCCCTACACGCCTCAAGCATCCTGTATCGCCCCTCCATTTTACTACACCCTATCCCTTTCACCTTTTTTCACTGCGTCCCATCACTCCCCCTCACCCAATTTTGAACGATACACCCTTTGCATGATAGGCAGCGACCCTTCCACTGCGCTAACTGGTCGGGGTACACACTTGAAGAAACTTAACTCCCCTTAAGTCCCATGTTATAAGTCTAGGTCTATCCCCACACTCACCCGCTGCACTCAGAAGTCACTGCCCATGAAACCTTTGTGACTGATAATGTTCCTCCCCCTTGTAATACTCACATTTACTATCCTCCTTACCCCTTCCTCTCCTCCCAACCCCCCATCTAATGACCCTGAAGGCTCCCCATATTGCACCACTAGTTGGGGAACTGTGACCCACCCACTCAGCATCCCATGCCTTACTGTCACAGCCCCTACTCACCTATATGATGCCCCCACCCTCAATACCCCCTAGCCATGCATATTCTCACCCTATATATACCCGTGACCGCCCAAATTCCTCTCAGTAGGTCCTGGAGCACAGCTGTTAAATCCAAACTCCAAAGACCTGCTCTCTTCCATCACTTACTTATACTCCTCCTATCGGCAACGTACACCCCAACCCAGGCTCACCCCCTACCCCCGTTTCTCCTCGTGGGCTACTGCACGGGCTCCTTGTAGCCACTATTAACATCTGTAGTTTGCAAAAAAAGCACATCATCCTCCAAGGCTGGATGAAACATGTGTCCCCAGACACTTGCTGTAACTGAGACATGGCTCGACCCTGAGACCCCCAACTTGGCCATCTACATACCTGGGTACTCCATCCTCAGAGTAGACTGGCAATTTAAGAAGGGTGGAGGTTGCAGTCTCTATTATTGTGACTCCCTGCAATCATCCATATACACAATCACCACCCCTCCCTCCCACAGAGCCCAACTGCTCACAGTCAAGCTGTAGTTGGACTCATCAGATAAGGCGCTTCACATAGTAACAGTGTATATTCCTCCCTCGGAACCAGAAACTAGCTTTTAACTCTGTCCTAAACTGCCTTGCCCAGCTGCTGAAGTCCAGTGAAATCATTGCATTGGGTGACTTCAATGCCAATTGGCTGGCTTCAACCTCAGCCCCCTACAAGGACGCTGTTGCAGCCCTTGACCTAACCCAAGTCATCCTATCCCCCATAAGGCTAAATCACAAAACTGGAATGTCAACTCTACTTGACCTCATACTCACCAAGAGGCCCACCCGTATATCTGATGTCTCTGTATTACCGCATGCAATGAGTGACCACTCCCCTGTACTCTGTCGTTGGTCGACAAAAAACCCAAACTACCTCCCAATACACTTTGCTATGCCGCCTAAAAAGGGATCTCTCCCTCAGCTCAAAAAAGTCCTCGAACTCACCAGCTGGTCACCCATTAACACTGCAATGCCCATAGACAGTGCTCTAGACCACTTCATCTCAATGTTCAATGCGGCCTGTGATCGCTATGCCCCATCATCAAATAAGTAATCAAAGGCCAGGACACCCCCTGGCTCTCCCAGGCTCTACTTGATCTCATGAAACAGTGGGATAACCTGTGGCACAAAGCCAACAAGTCCAGTAACACTCACGACCAGCAACTGTATAGGGAAGCTAGGAATAAATGCACTAGGGAGCTTTGTAAGGCTAAAGCTGCCCACTGTCAGGAGGCACTCTCCTCTGCCTGGGGGTCAGGATGCAAGTTCTGGAACTACATCAAAGAACTAAATGGCAAGACCACCTCACCCCCACTGACCCAATTGCAGGTAAATCAGGCACATCTGGATATCGTGGCAGTCACAGAAACATGGTACACACAAAACCATGACTGGGACATAAACATACCAGGATACACTGTCTACAGGAGGGACAGGGAGGGTAAAAGAGGAGGAGGAGTAGTTCTTTACATAAGGGAAGGAATAAAAGCAACAGAACAAAAGGGTAAACAGGGAAAGGAGAAGAAGCACTGTGGGTAAATTGTGAGACAGGCATGGTGCACTTACAATACGCATAGGGTTAGAGCACAGACTTCTTAGGGAGTGGAAATGGACAGGAAAATGATAGAAAGTATACTTAGAATGGCAGAAAAAGGGGATATTGCTGATGGGTGATCTGAATATGCCAGATGTTAACTGGAGTGCAGTTGCAGTCTGCCACTCAAGAGTGCAGTTATTCTAGATGCCCTACAGGGGCATGCCTTAGACAACTAGTACTGGAGCCCACTCGAGAGGAAGCAATATTAGACTTGATTCTCTCAAATGGAGATGGAGAGGATCACAGATGTAGAGTGGGTAGCCATCTGGGAACTAGTGACCATCGAACAGTATCGCTCCACAATAAACACAGCAATAGAGTCAAGCCATACAAAGACAAAAGTACTGGACTTTAGGAGGGCTGACTTTGCTAAAATGGGTGAGTGCCTAAGGAATGCACTAGCAAATGGGCAGGAAGGAGGGTGGAAGAACAATGGGGAATAATAAAAACTGCCATCACTGAGGTAACGAGCCTTTGTGTGAAGCAAATAAACAAAACAAGACGATGTAAGAAACCACTATGGTTTTCAAAGGAAGTGGCAGTGAAGGTTCAAGAGAAAAAGAAAGCATTCAGGAAGTACAAGGAATCGCAGAAGGAGCAGGACAGAGAACTGTATCAGTTAAAGCAAAAGGAGGCTGGGAAGGCAGTCAGAACAGCAAAGGCCCAAACCGAGGAAAAGATAGCCAACTCAGTTAAGAAGGAGATAAAACTTTTATAGTTACATCAGAGAGCAAAGGAAGACCAAGGGAGGGATAGTGAGGCTTAATAAAGGGGAGGCAGGGTGGGCAGAGGGAGACTGAAAAGGCAGAGATACTAAACAAATATTTTTGCTCAGTATTTACAAATGAAGAGGGGGAGGTACATAAAACAAACAGTAGTAACACTCTGGATACAGAAGTTGATACCAGCCCATTTACAGAAGAAAGGGTTCTGAAAGAACTCTTAAAACTGAAGGTGGACAAAGCAATGGGGCCTGATGGGATTCATCCCAGAATTCTAAAAGAGCTAAGGGTAGAACTAGTGACACCACTGACTACCCTTTTTAACAAATCATGGGAGGATGGGTGGTACCCGAGGACTGGAGGAGGGCAGATGTGATTCCCCTTCACAAAAGTGGGAGCAAGGCAGAAGCAGGAAACTACAGACCTGTTAGTTTAACCTCAGTGATAGGGAAAATGATGGAATCACTTCTGAAGGAAAGAATTGTCGAGTATCTAGAGGCCAGAGGGCACAGGACCCTAGGCAGCATGGATTCACAGCGGAAGGTCATGCCAGACAAATCTGATAGATTTCTTTGACTGGGTGACCAAAGTAGTAGATCAGGGAGGGGCTGTGGACATGGCCTACCTAGACTTTAGCAAGGCATTTGACACAGTCCCACACAAAAGATTAATATACAAGTAAGCCAGCCTGGGAGTGGGTCCCAAGATGACAGCCTGGGTAAAGAATTGGCTGGAGAATAGGACACAGAGAGTAATAGTAAATGGAGTCCACTCAGAAGAAAGGAGGGTTACTAGTGGGGTACCGCAGGGTTCAGTATTAGGACAGGTCCTCTTCAATGTCTTTATAAGTTTACATTATGGAAGGACTGGAAGGAAAAGTATGTCTCTTTGCAGATGACACTAAGATCTGCAACAGAGTTGATGCACAGGGTGGGGTGGAAAGGATGAAAGGGACTTGGCAAGGTTAGGAATGGTCAAATGTATGGCAGCTTAGATTCAATGCTAAGAAGTGCAGGTAATGCACCTGGGAAACAAAACCAGGGAAGAGTGTACACAATGGGGGTGAGATACTAACAACAACAAAAATGGAAAGGGACCTGGGGGTAGCCATATCAGATGACCTAAAGGTGGGCAAGCAATGTGAGAGGGCAGCAAGGAGGGCTGGGGGGATACTGGGATGCATAGGGAGAGGCATCACCAGTAGAAAACAGGAAGTTATTATCCCTCTGTACAGACAGCTGGTGAGACCCCATCTGGAGTACTGTGTGCAGTTCTTGAGACCCAATCTCCGCAAAGACATAGACAGGATGGAAGCTGTCCAGAGGAGGGCAACTAAAATGGTGCAGGGTCTGCACCGGAAGACATATGAAGAGAGACTTAAGGAGCTTAATATGTATAGCCTCGAGGAAAGGAGGGAGAAGGGGGACATGATAGAAACTTTCAAGTACCTCAAGGGAATCAACAAAGTCCAAGAGGGTAGCATCTTTCAAAAAAAGAGGTGTGCAAGAACAAGAGGGCACAATTTGAAGATGGGGGGCAGCTCAGAGGTAATTTAAGGAAGTATTTTTTCACAGAGAGGTTGTGGATGCATGGAACGGCCTTCCGGAGGAGGTTGTGGAGTCAAAATCAGTGGTGGAATTCAAGCATGCATGGGACAGTCATAAGGCAATTCTGGGGGGTGGGGGTAAGAAGAAGTAGGCTGCTGGTTAACTATGATCTGCAGCTTATCCAGTAGGTGGGGAAATGGGCAGACTGGGTGGGCGAAGCGGTCCTTATCTGCCGTCAAATTCTATGTTTCTATGTTAAATGGCTCCCTCTTCCAGGACCTCCTGACTATCGCTGATACCCTAAACTCTTCCTTCTCTGATCTAAGTGGCATCCTCCCCTCCAACTTTGACCCAGCCCTGAAGCAGACCTCAGCCCCCCTCTGCTCTGCCTCCACTCTTGCTTTCAGGCTTCGTACCATCTCCCCATGTGAAGCGAGGCCCTACCTAACCAAAGTTCTTGGTAAATCGAGCCATAGTAACAACTCCCTTGACCTAGAATTAGTCCTCCTAACTCTTGACTCAGTCCTTTTTCCACTAACAGCCATTCTAAACCAGTCCCTCTGCCTCGGCCAATTTTCTACGCCCTGGAAATCAGCTGTCATCACCCCAATTTTTAAAAGTGGGTATTGCACCTCCCCGGGTAACTACTGCCCCATCTCAATCCCCCCTTCCCCGCCCAATCTGGAAGGCACTCGAAAAAATAGTGTCGGACCAACTCACTAGCTATCTCACAAAATATAACATGCTCTGCCCTGAACAGCATGGTTTCAGGCAGGGGCACAGCACCACCTCTGCCCTTCTTGAATGCACCACATTTATCAGCAAAGCACTTGATAGAAGACACCTAGTAGGATCTGTCTACATTGACCTAACAAAGGCTTTTGACTCTGTATATCACACCCTCCTTCTTCAATCCCTGCCCGATATGGGGCTGTCTATGGAGGCCACCTTGTGGTTCAAAGACTACCTAAGCGGTAGTTCCCAAAGAGTCAAAATTAACTCCATGCTATCTACCACTAAACCAGTTCTCTCTGGGGTACCCAAGGGTTCAATCCTGGGCTCCTTTTCACCCTATTCCTAAAAACCCTCCTTGCAGTCTGCTCGGGCCAGATTCTCCTCTATTTGGACTATGGGGTCCTTTCCGTCAGCCAACCCGACCCCAACTCCCTCCAATCCACCCTGCAGCAGTCCTTCTCTAAAACCAAAGCCTGGTTCTCTGAGCATAGATTTGTTCTGAACTATAAAAAAACAAAGGCCATGTTCTTTGCCCAACACCAAAATCCCCTAAGAAACTTTCTCCACTGCATCCACAACTTCCAGAGCTCCTCCCTTGATTTAGTAACCACTTTCAAGTACCTGGAGGTCACAATTGACTCCTCCCTCACATACCATGAGTATATCAACCTGCTCAGCTTGGCCGCAAACAAAAGACTAGGACTCCTGTACAGGCATAGGGGATGCTTGCCTCCTGAGGCCCTGCGGCTTGCAGTGACCTCCTCTGTTCTATCACTAATTGACAATGGGATAATTTTCTATGGCTCTGCTGATCCCACTGCCCTCTGTCGCATCAAGGTAACCCTTCATAAAGCCTGCTGGCTGGTCTCGGGCAGCAGCAGATTGACCCACACCTGTAAGCTCTACAGACGCACCAGGTGGCTGAACTCTGAAGTAAGACTCAGATACCAAACCTGTCTCCTAGCCAGAAAGCTCTCCCTCAAACATTCCCCTCCCTGGAACTCCGTCACCTCATACAGCCCCACCACCACCAAAGGGTCACTAGGAGCTTGCTGTTCACTACCCTCTCAGTCCCCCACTGTAAGACCGCTATGGGTCAATGCTTCTTTTACTACAGAGCACCCCTCTGGGTGAATGACCTACCCCTTGCTTTCACATCTGAGCAGTGGCTAGGACCATTTAAGTCCTCACTCCACACAGTACTTCTCTCCCAATCCACCTGTGACTGCACCTAATATGCACCACTGCACCTAGGCCCTCACCTCACAGAACCTCCTCAGTTACTCGGACCTTAAAGACCAGGAATGCTAACTTGCTGTTTTTCTACTGCTAACTTATTGCTGACCCAGGGTCTGTATTACTACCCCCAGCTCTGTAACCTGTTTCTGTTGTTTATTTACACTGTTATGCTGCTTGTCTGCTGTGTGTAACCCCCTTGTCACCCGGGGTTACTAGAATCCCACTTAGAACTAGTGGCAGGCAGGGAAAGGCAGCTTGTGAGACACCAGTTAAATGGGTTTCACACTGTCTCACTCTGTCCTCAGGCTCAGCTGACCTGGAGGGATGACACCACCATGGAATTCTCGCAGCAGCATAAGCCACACTGGACTGTTGCAGTAGGGGGTTAGCTGTAGAATATTGGGGAATTCAAGAGAGTCTTCAGCCAGAGTCCAGAGAAGAAGGAGGTGTGCTGCAGTTGGCAGCCCCTCAGAGCCTAGCTCTGCTATAGAGCTACATGAGAAAGTGGGTTGTGTGTTCTCACCCCAGAGAAGAACACAGAAGAGACTGAGAGAAGTGGTAGAGACTGCTCCCCGAGTTGTTCCAGTGCCCCATCCCTGGAGGTATAGGGGGAAATCCAGCATTTCAGGGGCAATCCCCTGGCCCTGCTTGGAAAGGGAAAAGATGCCGGAAAAAGAAGTTGTACAGAGAGTACCAGAGAATTTGTTGTTTGCCTTTGAGAGAAGCCCTGGGGCACCTGCATACCATGGTGAGTCTGCTCTGAAATAGAGCCCATGTTTCACCAAGGCAGTTGTGTAAAAGTAACTACCTACTGTGGGGTCAGGAGAAGGCTAGCCAAGTACAGTGCTCTTAAATTTGTGTATGGATTGGAAGCATCTGAGACAGTGGGGGTCTAAAGAATGGACATAGCCACTTACAGAACTTTTTGAGTCAGGACACCACCTAGATACAGAGTAGAATGTTAAATGTGTCATACATTTCGAGACAGCATCTACAACCAGTAGTTTCAAAGAAAGGTGTAGTTCTAAATGAATGGGCGGGTATGGATTTGGGAACAAGAGGTGGGAGATCCCCATCTGGAGTAACCAGGTTTACCTCTACAGATTCACTTGGGCACCTATAGCTTTCTCCCAGGCACTTGGCCAGTGTCTGCAGAAAGTACTCAGATGTGGGATTAAGGATGTTCTTTCCCTTTAGAGCTAGAAAGTGCTCATGGGTGGTTGAGAGAGCCACCATCAAACTCCATGCATTATAGAAAAGTGTCCAAGGACTGGCCGGGGCGCCATGTCAAGGAATCAAAGTAGAAGAAGTACCAGTGCGGGCCGTGTGAGCCCTGTTGTGTTCAGAACCTGAGGGTCTTGTGTAGTAAAGAAGATGTGCTCTGACCTCTGTAAATCTGCATTTCCAGTGAGTGTAGCCCTGTGGGGGTCCATCTTGCTTTGTTATTCCTGTGTTGAAGTGAATAAAAGCCACACTCTAGAATCCCATTCCAGGTTGGACATTCTCAGTTATTGCTTCCTGTGTCTCGAGTTACTTGGGCACCACTGACCAGAAGTACAAACCTAGCCATGATGCTGAGCAAATGTTTTCTCCCTGAACCTAGGCTAGCCCGAGTAGTGCTTACAAAATAGAGGCATCGCACTATAGGGCTTTACATGTGTATGTAACACTGAGGTGGAGCCTTTGCAAAAGAGCCCCTGACTCAAAGGTTGTAATTCCGATACTTCTCAATAAATAAATAAATAAAGGGTGCATACTCTGGGTGGGGGAGGCAAAGTGTTACTTTCCTGAGGATCATTAACCAAATCTGTTTGCAGCACAGTCTCAGAAACCATAGCTTGGGGAGTAGAAGAGGAACAGAAACCTCAGTCTCTACATCAGCAGCAGAGGGTTAGGGATCCTTTTGAATTGCTCTTTCTCCTTTCCTAGTGCAGCAAGCCTAATTTCTGAGGCTTGTTCTGCTTCCTGTTTCTATGCCTGCAGTATGAGGGTTCATGAGATGCACTTTCTTCATTATTATGAGAAGACCAGGGGCAGCAGATATGAGGGTCCCACTCCTTCCCACAAATTACCGCAAAAAAGGTTCACACATGCCACTGCCTGATGTCCAAATCTCATCTCAGAGCATCACATGCATTGCTCAAATGCATGTGTGAGACACATTTGTGGCAAGACTTTGACTGTCCAGGGTAAAATAAGATACCCCTATCATGTCCCCCCAAAAAATCTGCTTGGCAGGTGTATTATGCTTTATTGGTCATTATCAATTTAACTGATTCTCCATCCCCTCAGCCAGATCTATTCAATATCTATAATGGGTACAGGATTTTCAAGTACCTCACACCTTTTTTTTTTTTTTTTACTAAAAAAAATATCAGAAGCGTTCAACCCTTTGTTCCTAAAAGAAACTGTAATAATGCATATGGCAGGTTTGGTAGTGGGAACTGCCAAAAAAGGGGGCCAAAGTGAAGTATCTTTCAAAGAGTTATATTTCACCCAGAATCTGTCTAAACCCTCAGCTGTTTCAAACCTGATATCATAATTATGTTCAGTAGTGTGTATCAATGCAAATATTTCAGAAGTATACAATTTTAGAGTCCTTTAACAAGGTTCTGGCAATGTATACGTGATCAGGGGGAGTCTCCAAACCAAAGAACAGCCTGTTTCCATTTTTCCTGGGTGCAGGCTCACCCCTATTTTGAAACAAATCTGACATTCTAAACAAAGGTTCAGAAATGCCCTTTGAGCAGGATCCTGTAGAGCAGTTGCAGCTAATCCTACAGTGATGCAGTCCTTTTCAGTATCAAGTAAGTATCTGAGTTCGCATGGATATGAACTAGAGCTGCCTTCCATTGGAGAGTTTGGTCTTTCAGAAGGCTCGCTGTGTCCAGCTGAATTAAATTGCGCTGGCTGCATATTTTTGCTGGCTTTAATTTTTATAGCAATGTCACTGTTTGACTCACCCACAACTCGTGAGTCGGTATTGCACTCCATGGTGTGGTCTTGTAGCTCTGCAGCTGTTCCTTTGGGGGAGTGAAAAGGCAGGCTTTTGTGGTAATGAACTACCACTGGGTCAGTTGGGTCTGGCATCCAGGTACCTTTGGCAGTCCAAATCCAACCTGCCTCCTGAAGAGCTGTCTGTACTGACTGTGCCATTTGGGCTGACTGAATGTTCATTTTCAACCCGAGTACTGCCTCACTGCAGTGGCAAGTCCTGCATACTGGAAACGAAACAGGTCCACAAGGTCTCCATAGTGTCGGAGATCATTGTTGAGGTAACGCTGTCTGCTGAGCAGTGTGAGACAGGGTGGCTGTTCAGCATTACTAACAGTTGTGCCGAGATTAGTAGGTGTGTGCTTCAGCTGTTCTTTGGTTTTCAGAAACTTGCACTCCTTCTCAGCAATGAATTCCAAAAGCATTTGCTTTTTCTCTTCTAGGGTTTATGTTAAAACAGCTTCGCTGGCACTCATGCCAGCCATTTCAACTGGGTCATGAGCTGATCAAAGAGGGAGTAAATCCTGATGTTTCAGCAGCTGTGGTGACAAGAGTTCAGACAAAGAAACTTTCAGACAGTGGGGACACTTTTCCTTTCAGTGATTTTGATTCGGACTTGTTTGAGCACAGCTTCAAGATCCAGAAATTCAGGAAAGAAAGACAATGCCTGAAGAAACTATGGCAACAAATGACTGATGTACATCAATCAAAATCTTTATTTATCCAGGCAAACATCGATGAGCAATGCTCATTTGCGAGATGGACCTGGGTGGAACATAGAAAACATAACGATACAAAATAGTGCATTTGAATACAAATATATATTGAAAACAGGTCAACAAGAAAACAATAGAACATACAAACCTGTAGCAATTTGAGGCAATAGTGCAAAAAAGGAGCATGTACATATATTCAACCTGGGTACAATAATTGAGAGGAAAAATGAAAGAGAGAAGGAGAAAAAAGAAGCATGGTTGGAGTAATATAGTAGGCTGAGTAGCAGCTTGGGCAGCAGGAAGTCAGAATAGAGGGGAGTGGGAGGAAAAGGAGATAAGTAGGGATACAGGGGGAGAGAACAGGTGGGTAGGAGAGGGGTGTGTGCAAGGGGTAGTAGTGGAAAACATTTGGGAGGTAAGAGAGTTGCAGGGGAAGGGGCGAGGAGATAGTCTCAACCAGAGGGTACAAGCAATTCCTACCCTGAAAATGGGAAACATAGACTGAAGTTAAGATGGGGAGAGCAAGTGAGGGAGAGGTGGGGATGGAGATGATGGAACAGCTATGGCTTAGGAGGGCAGTGGACAGTACTAGGAGTTCTTGAGTTTTGTGTACTGTTCAGGGTGGGATGAAGTACTATGGAAGACACTGATGCAGATCTTGGGAGGGAAAAACAATTGCATACTTCTTTGATTGAGTGGGAATATAGAGTCTTGAAGGCAGAGAGACAGACAGGGATGCACAATTTAAAAGAGTTTTTTGGATTTTGTTCCATAATGAGGGCAGCACAAAGCTTGTGGCTGCTCTGCCATAGCGAGATTTAGTCTTAAGTACCTTGAGTGAGGTAAGAAAAAATTACTCACCTTAGTAATTGTGTTTCTTCTAATGGAGTCTTGCTGTATTCTAACATATTGCAGTTAGCCTCAGCACTTGAAGTGCCCCGGAGATGAAACAGCTAACTCTATGCAGAAGCATAGAACATTGAGCTCGAGCTCGGTTCAAGCCAGTGTCTGCTGCACTTGAAGTGTAAACGTCAGATTCTTACGAGCTACTACTAACTAGCTACACTCTAAAAGAGGAAATTGTAAAAACCATTAGCCAAAAGGCAGCTAAGTTGTTTTGGATCTCTGTAAGACTCAAGTCGAGAAACCCAAAAACAAAACACCAGGTAGTGAACTTAAAAATCTTATCAAAAGTAAAGCCAACACGGCAGAAACTAGTGCACCTCTGGGGTGCAGCACTGTACCTGCCAACCCACTTCCCAAAAAAACAGGTTCTGAGAGGGAAGGCAGGGAGGGAGGTCAGAATACAGCAAGTCTCCATTAGAAGAAACACAGTTACTAAGGTGAGTAATTTTTTCTTCAAACAACATGAAGTCTTGCTGTATTCTGACATATTGCAGACTACCAAGCAGTACCTCCATGGAGGAGGGAATCGAACCTATTTTGGGAATAGGCTCTGCAGCACTGCAATAGGAAACCTAGCATCACTCCTAGTCTGGATATCCAGAGAGTAATGCTTGGTGAATGTATGGACTGTTTTCCAGGTGGCTGCTTTGCAAATCTCTAACAAAGGAATATCCCTGGCAGTAGCCAGGGAAGCAGCTGTACCTCTAGTCGAATGAGCCCTCAGGCCTGAGGGTAGTATTTTGCCTAGCTTTTCATAGCAGAATTGTATACAAGAGACAATCCATCTGGCAATAGTTCTCTTAGTAGCAGGTTTGCCCTTAACCACTTCCCCATAAGTGAGGAATAACTGAAGATAGTCAAACCTGTGGGCCTTAGCACGCTCAATGTAGTAGCTAAGGGCCCTCTTAACTTCTAGACTGTATAGTCTTCTTTCCCCTGAAGAAGAGTGATCAGTGAAGAATACAGGGAGAGACATAGACTGGTTCAGATGAAAATCCGAAACCACTTTAGGTAAGAACCTCCTATTGGTTCTAAGGACCACTTTATCTTTATGGAATAAGATAAAATCAGGCTCCACTGACAGAGCTTGCAACTCACTGATACATCTGGCAGAGGTAATAGCTACCAGAAACACAGTCTTCCAAGTCAAGTTCTTAAGTTCTGCTGAAGACAAAGGTTCAAAAGGGGGTTGCATAAGCTGGGCAATGCAAACATTAAGGTCTCAAGCAAGGGAAGGGTCCCTAAATGGGGGATTGGTATGAAGCAATCCCTTGAAAAATGTACAGAAAACAGGATGAGATGCCAGTGAAGAAGGTTTCCCTATAGACAAAAAAGCAGAAACAGCTGACAAATGTACTTTGAGGGTAGCTGGCTTGAGGCCTAGGCCATTGAGGTGAACCATGTGGTCCAGAACTGTAGACAATTCCACAGTGTCTGGAGATATATGCTTCTTGGAACACCAAATACTGAATCTCTTCCACTTAGAATGATAAGTTTTCCTGGTGGCAGGTTTTCGGGAGGCTTTGAGAATGTCCAGAACCCCTTGAGACAGGTGCAAACCTGCAAACTCTAACTCTTCAAGAACCATGCCTTGAGATTGAGAGACCAAAGGTTGGGATACCAAATCCTCCCTTGAGAGGAGATTAACAGATTGTGATTCCTGGGAAGGGACAGGGGAAGATGAACTGCTGGGGACAGCAAGAAAGGATACCAAGGCTGCTGGGCCAATTTGGAGCAATCAGGATCACTTTTGCAAGACTGTGACTTCATCTTGACCAACACCTTGAATATCAGAGGAAACGGAGGGAAAGCATACAGAAATGTCCCTTTCCAATACAGAACCAGAGCATCCAGGGGGACTGAGCCCAAGACTGGGGGTCTGCAACAAAATAGAGGAAGTTGGTGATTCTCTGGGGCTGCAAACAGATTTATCTTTGGAGTACCCCATCTTGAAAAAATCACTTCCAGCACTAGGGGATCCAAGGACCATTCATGATGACCCTGGGAAATCCTGCTCAATGCATCTGCTAGCACATTGTCC
Organism: Neoceratodus forsteri; assembly: GCA_016271365.2. Lineage (NCBI taxonomy): Eukaryota > Metazoa > Chordata > Ceratodontiformes > Ceratodontidae > Neoceratodus > Neoceratodus forsteri. Next base: position 127,280,258 of record JADMNL010000025.1, on the reverse strand, counting down.
TTTCCTGGGAGGTGAACTGCTACCAGAGAGGCCTGGAGGGAGTAAGCTAGCGACCATATTTTCATGGCTTCCATGCACAAGGCCTCCCTGCTTGTTGATGTACCACATGGTGGTGGTGTTGTCTGTCCTGACCTGAACCACGTTGTTCTTCACCAATTGCCTGTAGAGCCAGGTACACTGCCCTGAGCTCCAGAAGATTGATGTGGAGAAGAGACCCCTGAGAGGACCACACTCCCTGAGCTGTGAGAGTCCCCAAGTGGCCCCCCCAATCCAGAAAAGAGAGTTGTCTGTGGTGAGGACCACAGAATGAGATTAAGAAATGAATGGGACCCCTTGCTTGAGATTGTGCTGATCTTACCACCATTGAAGGGCCTGGATCAGAGACTGAGTCACTGGAATCAACTTGGTCAGAGGATCTTTTTTCTGGGACCACAAAGCCCTCAGATGAAACTGAATGTCCCTCATCTGAAATCTGGCCCCTTGGACCACTGCAGTGGAAGCTGCCATGTGACCCAGTAACTGAAGAAAGTGTCTTGCTGGTTGAGAAACCAGAGGGTGGAAAGAGGAGGCCAGCTCTAAGATGGCCTTCACCATTGCCAGAGGAAGAAAAGCCTTTGCTTTGACAGTGTCTAGTTCCACCCCTATGAAAGTCAATAGTTGTACTGGCTCGAGAACTGACTTGGGAAGATTGAGAAGGAAACCTAGAGAAGTGAGCACTTGCTGGGTCACTTTCAGATCTGACTTGACTTGGTCAGGAGACTGGCCTACTATGAGTCAATCGTCTAGGTAAGGGAAAATAGAGATATTTTTCCTCCTTAGGAAAGCCACTACTACTGCCAGGCATTTTGAACACCCTTGGAGTTACTGTTAGGCCGAAGGGCATTGCTTTGAACTGGTAATGGCCCAAAGGCAGTTCGAACCTGAGGTACTTTCTGTGGGAGCACCTGATGGGAATGTGAAAGTAGGCATCCTTTATGTCCAGGGAGGCTAGCCAGTCCCCTGGCCTTACAGAGGGAAGAATTATTCCCAGACTCACCATTTTGAACTTTGGTTTTAATAGATATTTGTTCAGGTATCTTAAGTCTAGGATGGGCCGACACTCCCATTTTATTTGAGGTAAGGAAGTACTTGGAGTACAGACCTTTGCCCCTGTGGATTGCAGAAACTCTCTCTATGGCCCTTAAGGCCAGAAGAGATGAAACCTCTGCCTCTAGGGCAATGGTTTCGGAGATGTTTGCAAGTGGAAAAGATCTGGAAAAGATTCAGTATTTGGTGTTCCAAGAAGAAGCCAGAAGGGTAAGGAAGGAAACATATTCAATTCAGTGCTTTAGAGTAACTGGTAATTGCTATTTTTTTTTAAACTTAGATTGTGGGCTTTTAGTGACACTATACTTTCTTTGTTGTCTTTACTTATAATTGTTTTTGGGCTGTTGAAAATTTAAAACATGGTGGTGTAATTCGGTGCCGTCTTTAATTGCTGCAAATTTTATCTTGGCTTGTCTGACTGCCCTGTAGTTGGGTGAAGGGTGTTAATTAACTGGAGGTGGGGCTTAGTCACAGTTGAAGTAGCAAGTAGAGTTTATTTTCTCAGAAGAAGCCAGAAGGGGAAGGAAGGAAACATATTCAATTCAGTGCTTTAGAGTAACTGGTAATTGCTATTTTTCTTTTAAACTTAGATTGTGGGCTTTTAGTGACACTATACTTTCTTTGTTGTCTTTACTTATAATTGTTTTTGGGCTGTTGAAAATTTAAAACATGGTGGTGTAATTCGGTGCTGTCTTTAATTGCTGCAAATTTTATCTTGGCTTCCCTCCCCTTCCCCCAACTCTTAATTATATGCCCTGTTAAATCTGATTGACAGGAGCTAAACACAGGGTATAGTAAGAGGTGTGAAGTAGGAGGGGCATAAGGGGGAAGAAGCCCACCCTCAGCACGACAAGTGTTTTGATTCATTTATTTATTTATTGGTTTCTTTTCTTTTCTTTAAAAAAAAAATATCTGAGGATCAGTGGCAGGATTTTTAGGACAGCAAATTAATAAAAAGGGAACTAGGAGAGCTTCAGTAGCAGACAAGTAGTGGAATTGCAGTATAATGTGGGGAGTGGTGCAATGCAGTGGCTGTGGGGCAGCCATATTCAGGCAGACCTTCTGGACACTGAGGTGCTGCCCTATCTGCATGCATCTCTCTGGACTGCGGGAGGTAGCCAGACTCGGAGGCGGAGTAAACTGGGTCAGGAGTACCATCACCCTTATCCAGGACCACCAGTCCAATGCAACTGCCTCAAAGGATGCCGAGAACGAGGAGCACTTGGATGACAGTGGGCTCAGGAGGGTTAGAGCGGTCAAGCAGAGGCACACCCAGATCCTATTCCACTCAAGAACTCATATGCCACACTGGCAAGTGAGGACAACCAAATAGAGGTACCCAGAGAGTGAAAGGAAAGGATGGAGGTTAGCCAAGAAGGTGACCTCAGCGGGAAAGCAGTGGACCCCAGAGGAGGAGGAAGCGAATCCTGGTGGGGAATCCATCATAAGAGGATCCAGCTAGGAACACAGGAGGGGGAGGACAGGGAGGTGAGGTGCCTACCAGGTGCCACGGCATGGAGGGATGGAAGGAAGATCCTGGGGATCACTGGGAAGGCAAGACGGGAGGGTGAGCTGGATGTCATTATCCACCTAGGTACTAATGACCTGACAAATGGGGAGCCAAAGGAAGTTCAGGAAGAGTTTAGGAAACTGGGGAGGGGGTCTCAAGCAAATAGCTACTTCTGTCACTTTCTCAGAAGTACTACCTGTGAGAGGCAAGGGAGAGCATAGGAGTGCATGCACCAGGAACTTTAACTCATGGTTGAAGAACTGGTCTTGTGAGGAAGGGTTTGGATTCATTGGTGACTGGGGACCCACCTGGAGGGATGGAGGTTTGTTCAAGCCTGATGGCCTGCATCCATCCTGAGGAATCAAGCACTCAATGATAAAGTTTAAATGCTACATTGACAAGCATTTAAACTAGTAAAGAGGTTGGCAGGCCAGCAAGGAGGTACCTGCTTGCTCACCCCAAGCAGCAGTGGAACCAGTGAACCAGAGGAGTGGCTATCTCTGCAAAGCAGTGTGCAAAAGATGGAGATTAGTGCCCAAGAGGTGGATAACAGAAAGGGGCAACATTCAGCAGAAGGGCAGACAGCAAGGAGAACCAGGGATAAATGACAACCAAGGAAGGGGCTGGAGTAGAACAGTGAAACAGTCTAGGGAGGTCAAATCATGGAAAGCCATGTGTGCAAATGCCAGGAGCCTTTGCAACAAGATGGAAGATCTGGAGGCTGTCATGGTGCAGTCAGACCTGGACATTGTGGCCATCACTGAAACCTGGTGTAATGATAACCATGACTGGGAGATGGCCATACCTGGCTACAACATATTCAGAAGAGACAGAACAGGCAGGAAGGGAGGAGGTGACACTGTATGTAAAAATGACATAAGGCCACAGAGATCCAGGAGGAACAAAATGGGGAGAGATACTGTGGGTTAAGCTGGAAAGGAAAATGGGGACAGCCATCCACACAGGTGTGGTCTATAGACCACCAGCCCAGGAGGAAGAAACAGATAGGGAGCTGATGCTAGCCATCCAAAGGATGGCAGACAAAGAGTGAGTAGTACTGGTTGGAGACTTCAATATTCCAGATGTGGACTGGAGCATCCCAGCAGCAGCATCAACTAGGAGCAGATTTATCCTGGACTCCTTCAGGGTGCCTTCCTCAAGCAACTGGTCATGGAACCAACTCGGCAGAAGACAATACTGGACCTTGTGCTCACAAACAGGGACAGTGTGATGGGGGGTAACAGTGGGGAGCACCTGGGAAACAGTGACCACCAGTCATTGTGGTTTGAAATCACAGAAAGAGCACACCAAACCACACAAAAACACGTATCCTGGATTTTAGGGGCAGACTTTGGGAAAATGGGAGATGCTTGAAAAGAGGCATTAAGGGAATGGGACAGGAATCAGGGGTTGAGGAACAGTGGGCAGTATTTAAAATGGGGATTACAAGAACAAAGAGAATTATGCATTAAGCAGGTTAGCAAGAGGAAAAGGAAGAAGAGACCATTATGGTTTTCCAAAGAGGTAGCAAAGAAGGTGAAAGCCAAAAGATTGCATTCAGGCAATACAAAAGACACAGGCAGAAGGGATAGGGAGAAGTACCAGGAGAAGCAAAGGGAGGTAGGGAGGTCAGTAAGGAAGCCAAAGCTCAGACAGAAGAGCACATTGCAAAATCAGTGGGTAGAGGGACAAAACCTTTTACAGGTACATAAGAGAAAAAGAAAGACAAAGGAGGGATAGTGAGACTGAAGGTGGAGGATGGGGGCAGCGTGGAGGATGACAACAGTAAAGCTGACATACTGAACAGGTATTTCTGCTCAAGTCTTTACTGAGGAAGAGGAGGTAATGGGTCTGAAGGGAGTACAAGGGGTGAGAATGGTGCAGAAATGGACACAAGTCCCTTTACAGAAAGGGTCCTGAAGGAACTGGAAGTAATAGAGTTGATAAAGCAATGGGGCCAGATGGGGTGCACCCAGGGTCTTTCAGAACTAAGAGAGGTGGTGGCTGAACCTCTGGCTATCCTGTTTAGCCGATCACTGGAAACAGGGGAGGTACCCAAAGACTGGAGGACAGCAGATGTAGTCCCTTTATACAAAAGTGGGAACAAAGAGGAAGCAGGGAACTCCAGACCAGTCAGCCTCACCTTGGTAGTGGGGAAGATCATGGAAGCACTACTGAAGGAGAGATTGGTGGAACATCTGGTTGTCAATGGACTTCAGGACCCAAGGCAGTGTGGTTTCACCAGGGGGAGGTCATGTCAGACCAACCTCATTGAATTTTTTGACTGGGTGACTAGGGAGGTGGATCAGGGGAAGGCAGTAGACATTGCCTATCTGGACTTCAGCAAGGCCTTTGACACTGTGCCACATAGAAGACTATTACACAATCTGGGGAATATGGGTGTGGGCAGGACAGTAGTGTGGTGGGTAGGTAACTGGCTGGGTGGCAGGACACAGAGGGTGGTGGTAAATGGCTGTCACTCCACAGAGGAAGAGTGACCAGTGGGTACCACAGGGATCAGTGCTGGGACCGGTCCTATTCAACATCTTCATCAGTGACATTGCGAGGACCTAGAAGGCAGAATTTCACTGTTCGCTGATGACACAAAGCTCTGTAACAGAGTAGACACACCAGAGGTGTGAGACAGAATGAAGCGACCTGCAGAAACTTGAAGAATGGTCAGGGTTTGGCAGTTGAAATTCAATGCAAAGAAGTGCAAGATAATGCATACTGGGCACAAAACCCTGGCACAATATATCAGTTGGGGGTGAGGATATAGCACACACCAAGCAGGAAAGGATCTTGGGGTTATCATCTCTGATGACCTCAAGGTAGGGAAACAGTGTGACAAGGCAGCAGGTAAAGCAAATAGGATGCTGGGATGTATAGGCAGGGGCATCACCAGCAGGAAAAGGGAGGTCATAATTCCGCTATACAAGACACTAGTGAGGCCCCACCTGGAGTACAGTGTACAGTTCTGGAGACCATACCTCACGTAAGGACATAGACAGGGTAGAGAAGGTTCAGAGGAGGAAACAAAGATGGTGCATGAATTGCATCACAAGTCCTATGAAGACAGGTTGAAGGAACTGAACATGTACTCCCTGGAGGAGAGGAGGAGAGAGGGATATGATGAGACATACAAGTATCTTACAGGGAGGAACAGGGTGCAGGAAAACACTATTTTTAAGCGAAAAAGATGTTCCAGGACTAGAGGGCATGGGATGAAGTTGGAGGAGGATGATTCAGAGGAAACATGAGAAAGAATTTCTTCACAGAACGGGTGATGGACAAGTGGAACACCCTGCCAGAGGAAGTGGTGGGGGCTGAAACAATCACGGGATTTAAGAATGCATGGGCTAGACATAAAGGAATTCTGGAGGTCAGGGGTAAGGGGCAATAGACTTCTAGGAAAACAAACTGAACTTACAAGCTCAAATGGGCAGACTGGGTGGGCCATAGGCCCTTATCTGCCGACACTGTCTATGTATCTATGTATCTGGCTCTCAGCTTTGGAAACTTTTTGAAGCTGAGAGCCAGTCCCTGGCTTACTACCTCCAAGACCCACTTGTCTGGGGTAACAGACTTCCAGTCCTGGAAGTAGTAAGCCGGCCTGCCTCCTACAGGAATGGGGTGTCGACCCAGGCTGACACATCAGGGTGTCTGCTTGTCAGGGGCCCTGGGCTGAGAGGAGGATGCAGCTCTGCTCATTCCCCTTCTACCTCTCCCTCTAAAGAACCTCTTCTGAACAAAAGGAGAGGAGGCCTGAGCTTGGAAGAAAGGCCTTTGAAAAGGCCTGCCCCTGCCCCTAGACTGCTGCCTCTGAAGAGTGGTTTGCCTTTCTTTGGCTTGAGCACTCCTATAGGTGGTCTTGTATTCATCCATCTTTTTCATGTAATTCTCTGTCTGCTCCCCAAACAGAGAATTACCTACAACAGGGAAATCCATGGCCTTAGTCTGGGTATCCTGTGATAGGTTAGTACATCTGAGCCAAGCCATTCTCCGTAGAGCAACAGATGTAGCCATGACTCTAGATGACACATCATTGGAGTTGACAGCAGCATGAAATTGGATTTTTGATGCCTCAATCCCATCAGCAGCCACCTCCTCCTGCTCCTTAGCCAGCTGGTGGGAGGCCTGCTTAGCCAGTTCCAAAACAAACTCCCACCTGGACTTTTGGAACCTGGCTGCATAGGCCATGTAGTTAGCCTGTCTGAGTCCCAAGGAAGATGCCAAATACTACTTCTTGGCCATGGCATCTATCTTCCTGGAGTCCTTATCTGGGGAGTATGAAGCCAAGGGAATGCCAGGCTTATCACAGGCTGCAGCCTGTACTACCCCAACATGGCTGTAATGCTGATACAGAAACTCCGAACTTGAGCCTGACAGCATATACCTCCTGTCCATACATTTGTCCACTGGAGGCAGAGAATTAGGTGTCTTTAAAAGTTTGTGTCTGTTTCCCAAAATATTTATGTAAGGGAATAGACAGCCTCTTGGACTCTGGGATGTCCATCATCGCAACAAAATCAGGCTCTTCCTCCTCCACAGCTTCATCCACAGGGAGCTGGAGGGTCTCAGCCACTTTCTTGTAAAACATAAAGTGGGAAGGGGACTCAAAGCCTAGGAGGGGAAACTCCATAAGGTCTGTCTGGAGAGATGTCCGGTTCAACAGGCTGATCCAGACCTTCCCCACCATCATACTCATCTTCTTCATCCTCTTCAACTTCCCCCTCCCATTCTGGATCATAATATTCCTCCAGAGAATAATCTGTAACCAGAGGAACCAACCGAACCGGACGCCTATCGGCAGGGGCCGGTTAGGTTGGAACCGGATGGAGCGATTCTACAATACTAATCGCCCGGGCAATTTCATCGGCTGTCGGATGAAGAGATTCAGGATCCGAACCGGTCAATTTCTCCTTTTTCTTCTTTTTTGAAGGAACCAACCCCTCAGAGTCAGTTTTCCTCTTGCTCGAGGAAGTATGGCCCTGGTCAGAGGGCACTCCCTCAGGTTCGGTCGGAACTGAACTGGGCTGGCCATCCGGGTCAGCGGACTTCTCGGCCTCCTTATCCCTAAGTCTACCCAACCGTTTATCTAGGGTGGTCTTAGGGAAATTTTTAAAAATTTGGCAGTCTGAATCAAGGTGGTGAAACCCCAGACAATATACACAGGTGGTATGGGGATCAGCCTTAGCAAAGGCCTCCCCACACACACACACTACAGTGTTGAAGCCCAGTGGGCCCGGTTTTCTTTCTGGGTTTTTCAAACATGGCCACAAACAAATAAACTTACCCTTTACATGGCTTCAGGCCAGGTAAGACTAACCTATCGGTTCCTCACCGTGTCACGGGTGTTGGAAAAAAAATGAAAATACGGTTTTCTTTTTAGAACCGATAGGCACCGGAATCACCACAAGTATACAGACAAGAGAAAAATGATCGGTTCAGCTGAACCAACCGCAAGAAACAAAGTTTACAATTTCCTCAGAAAAAACTCTCAAAACTTTACAGTCCACTACCTATACACTTACTGTACCACCGACAGGGATCTGAACTGAGAAACTGAGAGAAAATCTCACGGTTTAAACCGACGATTTACTTTACCAAACCAACAAGTGAGGAGCAAACTCCGGAGCCACTGTTCATTTAGGTGGAGTAAAGAATCTGACGGTTACACCTCAGGTGCAGCAGACAGTGGTTTGAGCCGAGCTCGAGCTCAACGTTCTATGCCTCTGCATAGAGTTAACTCTTTCATCTCCGGGGCAGTTCAAGTGCTGGGGCTAACTGCAATTTGTCAGAATACAGCAAGACTTCATGTTTGAAATGAGTAACTGCGTAGTTTGTAGTTACCTATTACGCTTAGTGGAAGGCAGCTGGAAATATAATGTGGCATTTTTTTTTGAAATAGCTCTGAAAGTCCAAAGTGCGGCATTTCTATCTCTCCTGAACTTAAGGGAAGTCCATCCTACAGCCACATACAGAGAGCAGTGGTGCGAGCCGAAGGGAAGTCCCGTTATGAACCTCAGAGCTCTGTGATAAAGTGTGTCCAATTTTGTCAAACAAGAGATAGGACACTGGCTGTATAGGAAGTCCGTGTAGTCTACCAACGATAGAAACGTGGATTGGACCAGCCGTATCTTAGCATCTCTAGTTAAAATTGACTTAATTCTAAAGAAAAGTCCCAGCCTCTGCCTTAGTCTTTTTGGCAGATCCTCAATGTGTTCAGTGAAGGAAAGTCTGTGGTCTAGCCACACTCCCAAATACTTGAATTTTGTGACGAATTTCAACTTTTCTCCTAACAAGGTGGTAATCTGAGGGACTGAACCAGTAGTTGCAGGATTAATTGAGTGGATAATGGAGAGAAGAGTATCGCTTTCACTTTTTTGGCATTAAGGAGCAGCTTTTTATGGATTAGTTGGCTCTGAAGTAGACTGAATTTGGATTGGAGCTCTTCACAGGCAGCTTCAGGCATTGGACAGCTTAAGTAAAGGACAGTATCATCTGCAAACAGATGAATATTGGCCTTGTTTATACAACTGTCAACATTGTTAATGTATATTGCAAACAGTAAGGGACCTAATATAGATCCCTGGGGCACACCCCACTGGAGGGGTTTAAGAGGTGACAGTTCACCTTCGTCTTTGACTTGCTGAAGGCGTCCTATTAGATAGTCAGCGAACCAACACAACGATGGAGAGTCCATGCCAATAGTTTGCAGGGACAGGAGGAGCAGGCTATGATCGACGGTGTCAAAAGCCTTGCTTAAATCCAGAAATACAGCACAGACATAATAATTCTTGATGTGTAACTCCCTCTGCCAATCAGTCACTTTGGCAAGGGCCGTGATAGTGCTATGATTAGCTCTGAAGCCAGACTGCATCGGGTTTAGTAGATTCATAGTTTCAAGATATTTCATGATTTTCTCCAGTAACTTAGACAATACAGGAAGAAGAGAGATTGGCCTGTAATTATTAAGATCACAGGGGTCCCCTGATTTTAAAAAGGGGAATGACATGGGCAGTTTTTCATATAGGTGGCAGAATACCCTGAGACAGAGATACATTAAATAGGTGGGTAATGGGCACGGCTAGTACATGATAGGCAATCTTTATAAAGTATGGCTCTAAGGAGTCAGCACCAGCATTTTTCCTGGTGTCCAATTGCAACAGGAGATCCTCCACCTCTTTTAGTGAAGCGGGTTGGAATGAGAATGTCGAGTCTGCGGCAGGAGACTAAGGATAAAGGGTACCAACCTGGGTACGTAGGAAGCATGCTGGGGAATGGTCAAATGCTAGGCCTGCAGTGGCAAAATGATTATTAAATGAATCTAAAATCTCCAACCTATCAGTGATGGTTGAATTCCCAGAGTTAATCTTAGTCGGAAGAGGGTTGCCAGAAGCGTGGCCGGACAGATCCTTAATAGTTTTCCAGAATTTAGCTGAGCTCTTGGCAGCAGAGTCGAATTCCGAACAAAAGAAGGCAGCCTTTGATTCTCTGACCATTTTCGTGCAGACATTTCGTACTCTCCTAAACTGATTCCAGTCCGTAGGGGTATTAAATCTACAAGCTTTTTTCCAAAGCTTATCCCTTTCAAACAGCATAGTCTTGAGTTCAGGGGCGAACCATCTATAGTCTGTATTCCTTATGCGGATTTTAGCCAGAGTAGCATATTTGTTGAGAGCCCCTGACAAGATATCATGGAAGATGTCGTACACAGAGATAATCGTTTTTGCCAGGTAGAAATCCTGCCAACGCAAAGAGTATTTAAGCTCATCAAGGTAAGCAAATAGGTCAAAGTTACGCCTTGATCTCTTCACAGAGAACTTTGATGTGGAAGGGGGTTTATTGACAGCTCTTACTCCAGCAATGAAGCAGTTATCACTGACATCAGAGAAAAAGGTGCCGGCATGGGTGAAGAGATGAGGCTTACTCACCACGATGACGTCCAGTAGGGTGCTGTTGCTAGGACATGAAGGGTTAAAATATGAAAATACTGAAACTAAATTGATAACTGACTGTGATTTTCTTTCAGAGCAAGCTAACAATGTTTCTCTCCAGGGTTACTTTAAGCAGCTGGGGGTAAAACCAAAACAGGGTGGACCAATGTTTAAAAAATGTAATGGGTTACTGTACAGAGTTTGGGTTAAACCTCAGACACAGAACAGACAGAACCATTGGTTATACCACAGAAGTATAGAACAGAATTGCTACAGATTGCACATGATAGTACCATGGCTGGTCACTCAGAGAGGGATCATACCCTTGCCAGATTGCTATGTAGATTTTACTGGCCTGGAATTTATGAAGATGTTGATACCTACTGTAATTCCTGTGCTGAATGTCAGAAAGTAGCCCTGGTCACTAGAAAAGACAAGGTACCCCTGGTGCTCCTACCCTTGATAGATGTGCCTTTTGAGAGAATTGCAATGGATGTGGTTGGTCCTTTAGACAAAAGTGAAAAGGGGTAATAGATTTATCCTGGTAGTATACGACTATGCTACTCGATACCCAGAAGCAGTTCCAATGTGTACTGTTACAGCCCCAAAAGTTGCAGCAGAGCTAGCCAAAATTTTCAGCATAGGGGGCATACCTAAAGAAATTATTACTAATCAGAGTAGTAATTTTGGTGCTGCACTGCTTAAAGAGCTGTGCAGACTGCCATGTATCACTGCCATAAGAACCTCCCCCTATCACCCTCAGGCAGTTTTTTTGAGCGTTTTAACCAAACCCTAAAACGCATGTTAAAAAGGTTTGTAAAAGGAGAAGGGAAAGATTGGGACCAATACTTGCCTTACCTACTTTTTGCTTACAGAGAAGTGCCACAGGCATCAACAGGGTTTTCACCATTTGAAATGCTATATGGTAGGCAGCCAAGAGGGCCACTGGATGTGATAAAAAGAAACGTGGGAAGATAACCCCACTCAGAAACAATCTATATCTTCCTATATGTGTGCCCTAAGAAAGAAGCTGGCAAAATATGTTGAAATTGCCCATAGTAATCAGGAAGAGGCTCAAAATCAGAAGAAGGTATATTATTTTTATTTTTTTTGCTGCCCTGTGACCACCAAGGCATCTGCCCAGTCACAGACCCCTGATACCCCCACTTCCATTAGGTCGTAGCTCCAGACACCCCCAGCTTTCCCCCTCAGGGTGGGGTCGCGACACCCAGGGCATGGTGCCGCGAACTTGGGACCAGAATCGCACAGCTGGCCCTGGAAGCTGATTTGGGCCAGGGGCCGAAATCATAGAGGGGGTCTGCGAGCAATTTTTCTAGTTAGGTTCCCCAGGGTGCAGGGACATGCAATGATGACCTGCGTCCGCCCTGCCCTTCCACGTCTTTCAGATGTGGGCACTAGCGATTTCTCCTAACCTCTTCCAGGAGTCCTACGTGCGCCGGGCATTCTCCCCTACCCTCCCCCCAAAGAAAGAGCAGCCTAAGGGCACTCTATCCTTCTCCCCTGGCCTGCCCTCCAGCTCCCTGTGTCCATTCCGAACTCAGGTCGCTGGCGTCACAAGTGGAAATCCAGCCGCTGCGCCAGTGGGACAGCAGCAGAAGGTATATTATGACCATGGGGTAAAAGAAAAAGTTTTTGAGCCAGGTGAAAAAGTTTTGCTACGGTTACCCACAACAGAAAATAAGTTGTTAATGAAGTGGCAAGGGCCATATAAGGTTCTTAGATGTACTGGCACTGTTAACTATGAGACTGAAACCCCTGACAAGAAAAATCCTTCTAAGATACACCATGCTAACCTCCTCAAGAAATGGGTTGAAAAAATGCTAAAAGCTGCCTTGCTAGTTTTACCAGAAACTGATAAGGAAGATATTGATGTAGCTTATGACAGACAGGAACAAACTGTAAATGCAGATGCTATAAAAGTGAATGTTTCTTAACCTCAGAACAAACTGCAGACATTCGTAATGTGCTAAAGACATTTAACAGTACTTTTACCATGGTACCAGACTGAGCAAAGGGGCTTTTCGCACGTAATACAGTAGTGACAAAGAATGCTTGTCCTATTAGGCAAAAGTCACATAGGTTACCAGAGCGGTTAAGAGTGGATGTGGTTAAGGAAATACAAAAAAATGAAAGAACTGGGTATCATAGAGGAATCGAGGAGTGTTGGTCATCTCCCATGGTAATTGTAAACAAAAAAGAAGGGGGTGTTAGAATCTGCCTTGATTTCAGGAAACAATCAAGTGTCAGAATTTGACAGTTATCCTATGCCCAGAATAGATGATTTGGTGGACAGACTGGGGAGTGCAAAGTATATCAGTACCCTCAATCTCACCCAGGGTTACTGGCAAATACCTTTAACTAAAGAATCCACAGATAAAACTGCATTTGCCACCCCTATAGGATTCTATCAGTTCACCACCATGCCCTTTCATTTACATGGTGCGCCAGCTACATTACAGTGGTACATGGACATAATTTTATCCCTTCACACTGGTTGTGCTGCATACCTGGATGATGTTGTAGTGTACAGTCCCGACTGGAAAAGTGACCTGGAACACCTACGAGCAGTTATCCAAGCTATTAAAAATGCAGGTCTGACAATTAATCCTACTAAATGTGCTTTGGGCATGCAGGAAACCAGATATTTGTGCTATGTGTTGGGAAATGGAGAAGTTAAACCAGAGATTTCTAAAATAGAAGCTGTAGCTAACAGCCCTGTACTGAAAACACAGAAACATGTCAGGTCATTTTTAGGGCTGGCTGGTTATTATCGGAGATTTGTTCCCAACTTTGCTGAATTAGCTACTCCCCTCACTGAACTCTCAAAGGAATGGTACCCAAATAATGTGAAATGGACTCCAGAGTGTGATGCAGCTTTTCAAGCCATAAAAGCTGCATTATGTTCAGCACCTGTTTTAAAAAGCCCAGACTTTGAGAAACCATTTCTGCTACAAACAGATGCAGCTGAGGTAGGCCCAGGTGCTGTCCTAAGTCAAAATAAGAATGAAAAAGAACATCCTATTCTGTATATAAGTAGGAAATTGCATGACAGAGAGAAAAGGTACTTCACTATCGAAAAGGAGTGTTTAGCAGCAAAGTGGTCCATGGAGTCCCTCACATTTTATTTACTATGAACCAAATTTGTTCTTGTTAATTGATCACGATCCTCTCTGTTGTATTAACCAAATAAAAGATAAAAATTCCAGAATCACAAGGTGGTACCTGGCACTGTAGCCATTTAAATTCACGGTGATTCACAAATCTGGTAAAGGGAATAGAAATGCTGATTTTCTGTCAAGATATGGATCCGAAATTGAGGGTTCTGATGGTTGAAAAAAAAACATATGGTTTGAACTGTACTTTTTGCTGTACTGTTTAAAAAAATGGATGCAAATGTGCTTAATTTCTGAAAGTAGAAAATGTTAGTAGAGAATAGAAAGTTTTGGAAACCTGTTTAATAAAACAGGTTCCCTCTTAAGGAGGGGGGTATATGTGACAGGGTAGAATAGGACCCTGTCCCATTTGTTACGGAGAAAGTATATAAATGCAAGGATCTATATTCTTTCCTTTTCTCTCTTCTCTGTCTGGTTGCACAACCAAATTTTCCTGTGAGACTTCGGACTTGATCAACCCGAACAGTCTCGCAATTCTTTGCCCCTCTCTCTCTCTGTCTCTATTTTCTCTTGCTGTCTGTTTTCCTCCCTTGCATATCTAGATCTGGTAATATAAGAATATGTGCAAATCAATATATGGAAATGAAACTGATAATGAGATCACTTTTTAGAAAATAATAGTACTGTTGAAATGTATACTAGTTCTAGCTTGGCATGACTTTAAAACTAGAGGTTACTTGAGTGCAAATGTCTGAGCCTTCTGCAAAAGCTGGAGGGACTCAGGAAGCTCTCTGTGTTCTAACACATCCTGCCTGAAATTGACAAGGACAGGATGTTTGCAAAGGTAGGGGTTGAAAAGTCTTATAAAGACAGTTAGGCTGCTATTCCAAGATGTTTTTCTACAAGAAAGATTTATTTTTTTTATCTCTCTGTACATAGTTTTTCAGAACAAGTTTATTTTTTCTTATGTTACTGCTACTAGAAATAAATAATATTTTGAATGCTGCAACTACTCCTGGGTTTTCCCTATGCTTCCTGACCTGTGCCTCGATGACACCCTGTCCTTTTGGACCAAGTGCTCTCCCCCCCCAGTCTAAGTTCCCTGTCCCCCAGTCTAACTTCCCTGTCCCCTAGTCAATGTGCCCATACCCCCTAGTCTTAGTATCATGTCCCCCTGGACTAAGTGCCCTGTACACCCTAGATTCTGTCCCCCCCGGTCTATGTTCCCTATCTTCACTAGTCTATGTTCCCTGTCCTCCCTAGTGTAAGTAATCTGTTCCTCCTAATACAAATGTCCTGTCCCCCCTAGTCTAAGTGCCCTGTCCCCACTAGTCTTAAGTGCCATGTACCCCTACTCTTCGTGCCCTCTCTCCCTAGACTTAGTACCCCGTACCCTCGAGTCTAAGTTCCATGTCCCCCTTGTCTAAATGCTCCATACCCCTAGCCTTAGTGCTCTGTCCTCCTAGTCTAAGTTCCCTGTCCCCCTGTTCTATTTTCTCTGTCCCCCAGTCTAAGTGCTTTGTCCCCCTAGTCTAAGTACCCCACACCCCTTAGCACAAGTTCACTGCCCCATTGTTTCATTTCCTTGTCCCCTTAGTCTAAGTGCTCTGCCCCCCCAGTCCAAGTGACACACCCCCTCTAGTCATAGTGCCCTGTCCCCTAGACTAAGTGCTCTGTCCCTCCTAGTCTAACTGCCTGTACCTCTTCTCTAAGTTCCCTCTACCTCTAGTCAAAGTTCCCTGTCCCCCCAGACTTAATGCCCTGTTATCCCTAGACAAAGTTCCCTGTACACTCTGGTCAAAGTGCGACATACCCCCTAGTATAAGTTCCCTCTCCCCCAGTCTACATTCCCTGTACCCCAGTCTATGTGACCTGACCCCCTAGTCTAACTGCCGTGTACCCCTAGTATAAGTTCTCTGTCCCCAGCCTACATCCCCTTTCCACCCTAGTCTTAGTGTCCCATACCCCTTCTCTGAGTTCCCTCTACCCCTAGTCTAAGCACCCTTCCCCCCGAGTCTACAAACCTTTCCCCCCATCTAAGTTCCCAGTCCCCTGTAATCTAAGTTCCCTGGCCCCCAAGATTAAGTTCCCTCTCCCCCTTGTCTAAGTGCCCCATACCCTCTAGTCTTATTGCTCTGTCCCCCTAGACAAAGTGCCTCATGCTTCCTGGCCTAAGGGCCCATATTCCACTAGCCCTAGAGCCCTGTCCACCTAGTCAAAGTGCACTGTCCCCCTTGTCTAAGTTCCCTATCCCCCTTGACTAAGTGGTCTGTACTTCCTTGTCTTAGTGCCCTGCCCCACTAATCTAAGTGCACTCTCCCCCCTAGTCTAAGTGCCATGTCCCCTTTAGTCTTAGTACCCTGTACACACTAGTCTAAGTGCCCTGTACTCCTAGACTAACTGCTCCATACCACCTGGTCTAAATTCCCCACACCCACTCGTTTTAGTGCCCTGTCCTCTTAGACTAAGTGCTCCATACCTCCTAGTCTTAAGTGCTCTTTCCCTCATAGTCAAGGTGAACTGTCCCCCCAATCTAAGTTCCCTGACTGCCCCAGTTCCCTGACCACCCTAGTCTTAGTGCCCTGTCCCCCTAAACTAAGTACCATATACACCCTAGTCTCTGTGCCCTGTACTCCCTAATCTTAGTGCCCTGTTTCCCTAGTCTTAGTGCCCTGTCTCCCTTAGCCTAAGTGTCTTGTCCCCCCTAGCCTAAGTGTCCTGTCCCCCATAGTCTTAAGAAAAAATTACTCACCTTAGTAATCTTGTTTCTTCTAAGGGAATCTTACTGTATTCTGACTTATGCAGTATGGTCTCACCATAGGACTGCCCCGGAGCCCAAATGGTTAATAGAACCTATGCAAATTATGGAATGCTAGGCTCAAGCTTGGTTTTCAAATCATTGTCCCCGGTAAACAACTCTGAACCATTAGATTCTTACAAAGCATGCACTAAGCAATTTCTGGATAATATAATAATGGTAGTAATAACAATAAGAATAGTAACAACAACCCTCCCTAATAAATTAAAACGAAAAATCTTAAGGAATTATTTTTCCTTCTGAAAACTTGCCAAGTGGCATCACTAAGACTCAGGTCACAGATGCCCAAAAAAAAGATCATCCATACCCTCAGGTTTGCAACAACTCTACCTCAGCTGTAGTGCAGTGACCATAGGTTTCTAGCAAGGGAGGAAGGGAGGGAGCTCAGAATACAGTAAGATTCCCTTAATAAAAACAAGATTACTAAGGTGAGTAATTTTTTCTTCAAACACCAGGAAATCTTACTGTATTCTGACTTATTCAGATTACCAAACAGTGCCTTTGGAGGTGGGCCTATAAGCTATTTAGGAAACAGGCTCTGCAGGACTGCTGTGCCAAACCTGGCATCTCCTCTGGCCTGGATATCCAAACAATAATGTTTGGTGAACGTATGAACTGTCTTCTAGGTTGCAGCTTTGCAAATGTCTACTAGGGAAATATCTCTAGCAGCTGCCACAGAAGCTGCAGTACCCCTAGTTGAATAGGCCCTGAGGCCTGCAGGTGGTTGCTTACCCACCTTGCTATAGCATAACTGAATACAAGCCACAATCCAACTTGCAATTGATCATTTTGTGGCAGGTTTACCTTTTCCCACCTCTCCATAAGTAAGGAAGAGTTGGGTCTGATCCTGTCTGTGACCCTTTGTGTAGTCCAGATAATAGCGGACTACCCTCTTTATACCTAGGCTGTGCAACCTGCACTCACCTGAGGTAGCATGGTCTGTAAAGAAGACTGGCAAAGTAATAGACTGATTGAGGTGGAATGCTGATACCACCTTGGGCAGAACTGTTCTGTTAGTCCTAAGGACTACCTTGTCTCTATGGACAGCAATGTAACCAGGCTCTGTAGATAATGCCTGGAGCTCACTGATCCTTCTGGCAGAAGTAACGGCTACCAGAAACACTGTTTTCCAAGTCACATATTTGAGGTCTGCTGTGGACATGGGCTCAAAAGGGGGCTGCATAAGCTGCGCAATGCAGATATTCAGATCCCACATGGGGGCAGGTTCCCTGCATGGTGGATGCAAATGCAGTAACCCCTTAAAAAAAAGTCTTGAACACTGGTCTTGAAGCTAAGGAAGATGCCTTGCCTAATGATAAATCAGCTGAGACAGCTGCCAGGTGCACTCTCAAGGTGGAAACAGTTAAACCTGTGGAATGCAAATGGGCCATATAATCCAGGACTATAGAAAGACTAGCCTGGGTGTGGTCCAAGCCCTTGCCCTGACACCAAAAAGAAAATCTTTTCTATTTAGAGGCATAGGTTTTCTTGGTCGAAGGCTTTCTGGAGACTCTCAGTATATCCATGACTCCCTCTGAGAGATGCTAGTTTGCATGCTCTAAGTCCTCAAGAGCCATGCCACGAGTCTGAGGGACAACAGGTTGAGGTACATGATCCTGCCCTGTAGGGACGACAGTAGGTTGTACCTCCTGGGGAGACTAATTATTTTGGTTACTGACAATGATAGGAGCATGGAGTACCAAGGTTGTCTGGCCCAGTCTTGGGCAATGAGGATCATTAAAGTTGGTTGAAGCCTGAGTTTGATTAGTACTTTCAGTAACAGAGGAAAGGGAGAAAAAGCATACAGGAACCTCCTGTCCAATCCAGCAAAAGTGCATCCAAAGGAACTGTGCCCTTGAAAGACGGCCTGCAGCAATACTGAGGGAGCTGGTGATTGTCTGGGGCTGCAAACAGATCCACTTCTGGGGTGCCCCATCTCCTGAAAATGGTCTGTAAGACCTGTCTGTTCAGTGACCACTCATGGTGGTTCTAGTTTATTCTGCTGAGAGCATCCGCCAAGACATTATCCTTTCCTGGCAGGTGGACAGCTGAGATGGATACGGTTAGGGAGTATGCCAAGGTCCAAATTCTTATTACCTCTGTGCACAGAGGGGTTGACCTTGTGCCCCCTTGTTTGTTTATGTAGTACATGGTGGTTGTGTTGTCAGTTCTGACCTGTACTACCTTTCCTCTGATCTGAATAGTAAATGACTGAAGAGCCAAAAGAACTGCCCTGAGTTCCAACAGGTTGATATACAGGAGAGATTCCTGCTTTGTCCATAAACCGTGAGCAGTGTGGTCCCCCAGATGTGCTCCCCAACCCAGCAGGGATGCATCTGTGGTTAGCACCAGAGAAGGGGCCTGTTGCAGAAAGGGTACTCCTTGTCTGAGGTTGCTCCTTTCCTACCACCACTGCAGGGCTTGAAGAAGAGTGACTATCACTGGGACTAGTTTTGAAAGAGAGCCCCTCTTTTGGGACCAGTGTTCCCTTAGGTAAAATTGGATGTCTCTCATCTGGAACCTGGAGCCTAACATGGTAGTTGTGGAGGCTGCCATGTGGCCTAACAACTGTAAGAAGTGCCTTGCTGGCCTGGAGACATGAAGTGTGAAGGAATTGGCTATCTGGATAAGGTCGTCCACCCTGTCTTGGGGTAGGTAAGCCATTCCCTTCTTTGTGTCCAGTTCTGACCCAATGAACTTTAGTAGCTGAACTGGTTCTAGTAGACTTTTTGTGGTTCACTAAGAACCCGAGAGAGGAGAGGAGAGTGTTTTGTGTTATTGACAGAGCCTCCCTCACTCGCTGGTGTGACTGGCCTACTATGAGCCAGTCATCTAGGTAGGGAAACATTGCCACCCCTTGATGCCTCAGGTGTGCCAATACCACAGCCAGACACTTTATGAACACCCTTGGAGCAGATGTCAGTCCGAAAGGCATTGCCCTGAATTGGTAAGAACCGGATGACAGCCTGAATCTGAGGTACTTTCTGTGCGACACTCTGATTGGGATGTGAAAGTAGGCGTCTTTGAGATCTAAGGATGCTAACCAATCCCCCTGCCTTAGGGTAAGGAGCATGGTAGCCAGGGTGACCATCTTGAATTATGGTTTTGTCAGATGCTTGTTAAGGTATCGGAAATCCAGGATGGGTCGCCACTCCCCTGTTTTCTTTGTTGTGAAGAAGTACCTGGAATACAATCCCTTCCCTCTTTGGGAAAGAGGGACTGATTCCACTGCATTTAACAGTAGTAGACTTGAAACTTCCTTCTCCAGCAGGGCTGTTTCTGAGGGGGAGGAGGATTTGAAGGCTCTTGACCTCAGCTTTGGCAAGGGCTTGAAGCTGAGAACAACTCCCTGGCCCACTACTTCCAGGACCCACTTGTCGGTGGTGATGTTTTTTCACTCCTGGAAGTAATGGGCCAGCCTGCCCCCTACTGGGATTGAGGAGGTGACCCAAGCAGTCCCCTCAGGGAGTCTGCTTGGACTGAGCTACAGGCTGAAAAGAGGGGCTAGTGGGGCCATTACCCCTCCTACCCCTACCCCTGAAGTATCCCCTGCACTGGTACTGGGGAAAAACTTGAGGCTGGAAGAAAGGCCTGTAAAGAGTTCTATCTCTGCCACCCCTTGCATGGTGCTTTTGGGGGTTGGTAGCCCTTTCCTTAGCTGCTGCACTTTTGTAGGCAACCTTGTATTCGTCCATTTTTTCATGTATGCCTCTGTTTGTTCCCCAGAGACACCGAATCACAAGGGAATTTCATTGCCTTTGCAATCCCTAGGTGGCGCTATCCCAAGGACTACTACCCCTGCCTGATTGGCTAGTAGCAGGTTACAGGGCCTGAGTTCTGAAATGGGTGCCTCCATCCGGAGGTCAGGGTTGGTAGTGGTCAAGCTAACCTGGGCACAGCCCTCCGGGACACTGTACCCCCCTCTTTCCTTACTAGTGGCCGGAACAATACACAGTAATCACTTTCACAATACCCCTGATATACCACACAAGCACCCACACTGTTTGCACTTACCACCAGGGCTTTCCTCTGGCCGGGCCCTGGGGACCCCCTGTAAAACAAGGTTATACACAGCAAATAACAGCAGTACAGTACTCTTGCACAAACTGGAATCATAGTCAGGGTAAATGCAAAAAAAAAAAAGAGCTAGATCTGATTTATTCAAGGGACTTGAACAAAGGAGGGGTGTAATCAGGTTAATTTGCTTAAAGGCTGTATCAATCAAACAGTTATACATGCACTTCAGGGTCCATAAACAGTCACACACTTTGGGTACCCAGATAGAGAATGGTGGGCCAGCCAGGAACGTTGCAACTGGTTGGGGCCCTGTGATGGCAGAAAACAACTTGCACAACACACACTATTTGTAATCCGGAGCCGGAGGGCTCAGTTCATGAAAAGAAAACAAGACAATCAGATGACACACTTTTAGATTAGGCTATTGTTGCAGGGAGCTACCCTAATGATTACTCACGATACTGAAGACTGGACACAGGCTGGATTAACGTCGAGACAGCACGTGATTAATCTGGAGTGCCAGGAGAAGCAGGGCCCACACGAATCACCGAGGCGTCATTCCTGTTCAAGCGTGGAGCAGAGGGCCGATCCCTAGGCAGGTCTCTCGTCGATGACTTTCTCTGTGCAGCAGGTAGTCTGGCTGGGCCAGTGTGGCAAGGCCCCAGCCAAATGGAGACAAATTCGGATACAGTCCATTTTGGGCTAGATACAGCTTGCAGCAAGCAGAACACAGTTCACACTGTGGGGAACCAAATGACGACCCACTAACAACTCACAGCACATTTACATGCAAGGAAATTCTACTGTACCAGGCAAACCGCTCTCTGGTCACGATTGCAAAGTCTCTGCACAAACCGCGGATTCAAAAGCAGCTGGAAATCCTGGCAGGCTGATCACATTCAGCAAAATCTTCGGTCTTCTTCAGGTATGAGCCTGGTTAAAAAAATCAGTGGCTTACTTCGTTCTTACAAACTTGGATTTAGTCCGAAATAATTACCTTCTCTCCCTCTCAGGGGCAACAAGCAGACATGCAGGCCACAACTCAGCCCTTTCACAGTTCTCCCACGCAAAACTACACAGAACTCTTGCCCACATCACTTGGGCTGTTACTTCTTCACTTTTCAGCTCAGAACTAACTGAAAATTGCAAGCAGTCTGGGAAATGCCCCAAGATCCAAAAGGTTCAGTAAGCTGATCTGTCTGTCAGTCACATCAAAGGCTCACCCTTCAGGTGCAAAAAGGCGCCAAAAGCCCAAAACTACAATTCCTACAGATTTTGACTCCAGGCAGCTCCTGTAGTCCGGCTCCATTTTAGGTCCCACCAGAACTGATTGGTCCAATTCGCAGTCCAGGACCAAGATAGTGGAAATAAACAAAACAGTCCTTGCTGCAAGGAAGGCAGGTTAGACAAACTACATTATCATTATCACTCTAAATGACCCTCAGCAAATAGTTACATCTTTCAACAGAGCTCCCTCTCAGATTACTTATGACTACAATCTAGGCAGCTCTTAAAGAGACAGTGCACAGAGGCTATACAGGCACTCTCAGGCAATCACATTTAAACTGCTAAAACGCAGGACACCAGCCTGGCAGTGAGCATTTAGGCAAGCTCAAGGAAGACTTTTAGGTAACCATTTGTAGGGGGGTTACACCCTTCCCTGCATGGAGAAAACTTGGCGTCCGCATCAAGTCTGTACCATAATGCATCAGTTAACATAAACTTATTACTTTATTAAACATATTCACTATACTTCATGATACTACTGTATATCCATTCTGACAACACATTGTGCATATTTCACGCAGGTAAATTGAACATTACTATACTGAATCAGGTAATAACTTCTTGTACCTTAAACAATGCAAGAGGGGGCCCTTCCCTATCAGCTAACTTGGGGCTAGAGGGGGCGGGGGCACCATGGTGAGAGGGAAAGACAAGTAACCGGGAATTGGCTGTCAAGCTCAATTTGGGCAGTGAGCTTGGTGAGACATAAACACCTTTGTGCACCACACTGAGAGGCAAATCCACTGGCCTCCCGACAGAATCATAACTGAGGCGTACTATTGGCTTGACAGCTCAGCCAGTCTTTCTGAGGGGGACAACTACAGTCTCTGTACTCTCAGCACTGGTCTGGGGACTCTCGTCACTTGTGAGGGGAGCCTCTGCCTGGGTGGGAACGTCCAAACTTGGGGCACTGTCGGCTTCTTGCTCTGCAGGCTCTGTTTCTACAACACTTGACTCATTTTGTGAAGGCTCAGGCACAATCAAGCTTTGAGGCACTGAAGGGGGGGTGGTCAGTGCTCTCATAATGTTCTTCAACTTCTGGTATGTCACCAGAAAGACTCAAACCCTCAGCCCCTTCTTCAGGCAAATCAGACAGTTCCACAATGCACAGAGACTCAACATCTTCAGACATGATACTTTGCATCTCACTTTCTGGGAGCATTGGCTCCAAGGACGAAGCTGGGGGGTAAGGCAGACCAGAAGGCCCAGATTCATCCCCACAATTTATCACGGGGGTTACCTTGAAACAGTTGACTTAGTTCATAAGAGGGGTAATAGGCATGGTCGTATTCACTTTCGTCAGAAGTGGACTGACAGTCACTATCATTCTGGGCCTGCTGCAGAGGAAACCTTAAATCTGTGACCACTGGGGTAGGTTGGCTCTGTCTCTTTCTTGCAGCAGCACAAGCCACTGGCCCAGAGGGCTCAATTTCTGGGGGTTCAGCCTCAATCATGACTCGGCCGATAGGTAGCAAGTGGTTACAGTGCATGGTTTTGACAGCTTTGGAGTTGTTCTCTGGGCACACCTTATACACAGGCAAATCATTCAACTTTCCTACTACTACATGGGGACGATGGTGCCACCAATCAGCAATTTTGTGTTTACCATGCAGTCCCAAATTGCATAACAACACACGGTCTCCAGGTTGAAGCTCTTGAGCCTTTACTTTTTTATTATGCCTCTCTTTGTTGGCTAGATTTCTCTTGGTAGCCATTGTCTGGGCCAGTTGATAGGCATGGTTCAATTGAGCTTTCAGTTTTTGTACATATTGTAAGTAGTTTTCGGCTCAGACCCCATCTGGAGAGACCCCAAAAACAGACATCAACAGGCAGCCGGGCCTCTCTTCTGGACATGAGGCAGTAGGGAGAGAACCTGGTAGCATAATTTTTCGTGCAGTTGTATGCGTGTACCAAGGTGCTAATCTGCTAGCTCCATTTATGCTTGTCTTTTGGGTGGAGGGTGCCTAGCATGTCTAGCAGGGCGTGGTTAAAGCGTTCTGGTTGAGGGTCCCCCTGCGGGTGATAAGGGGTGGTTCTCGATTTTCGCCCCCCCATAGAAAGAGAGAGCATTTCATTGATTAGCTGACTATCAAAGTCTCTGCCTTGATCAGAATGAATCCACTGGGAGGCACCATAGTGAATGAAGAAATTTTCCACTAGCACCTTGGCCCCGGTAGACGCCTTTTGATCTTTGGTGGGGAAAGCTTGTGCATACCGTGTGAAATGATCCGTAACCACTAACACATTGCCAGTGTTTCACTGATCAGGTTCTAAACACAAGAAGTCTATGCAGACTAGTTCCATGGGAGTGCTGGTAGTAATATTAACAAGGGGGGGCAGCCCTCTGAGGCAGGGCTTTTCTTTGCAGGCAGCGACTACAAATCTTTACATGGTGCTCAACATCGGCCCCCACTTGGGCCAGAAGAAGTGAGATTGTACCAGGTCAAGGGTTCTGTCAATACTGAGGTGCCCCATGTGATTGTGGAGGGACCTCAGTACCAAATCTTTAAAGGCCGTGGGCAGGACCAATTGTTGCTTGTCTACTTTGTCACTAAGATCTACTGTCTCTCTATACAATAACTGATGGAGCAACTTCAATCTGGGGCCTTCTTTAAACAATAAAGCAGTTTACAAGTCAGTGGAACATAACTTAGACACATCTTTCCCTGCACGCAGGGCATCAAGTGCTGGCTGAATCATAGATAGGATCTTGGGATTGAGCCCACTGAATGCTGTCATTGTTAAATTGAGGTAGTGCACTAATATCTAGAGCAGAGAAGTGGCAATAAGCAGCTGGTATGCAGGTGTCAGAAGGGCCCAAACAATCTACTAAACAGTCCACTATGTCCGCAGACATCTGTTCATCTCTATCAAACTTTTGGCACAATGCTCGAATGTCAGGTTCAGACAGCCCGACCCAATCACTCTTGGAAGAGGGCTTCGTGATAGGGCATCAGCATCAATATGGTTCAGGCCCGGTCTGTATTTGACAGCATAATCATAGGTTGATAATGCAGAAAGCCACCGGTGCCCAGTGGTGTCTAACTTAGCTGAAGTCTGTACATAGGTCAACGGGTTATTGTCAGTCTTCACCAATATCTTTGTCCCATAGAGGTATTCATGAAACTGGTCAACGACGGCCCATTTTAGCACAAGGAAGTCCAACTTATGTACAGGGTAGTTTCGTTCAGACGTGGTCAAGCTCCTACTGGTGAAAGCTACTGGTCTCAGGCCATCCTCATGGTCTTGATACAGCACCACTCCTAGACCCTGCAGACTAGCGCCCGCATGCAGCACACAGGGTTTGGTGGGGTCAGCATAGGTGAGGATGGGGGCGTGGGTGAGCTGGTATATGATCTTATGGAAGGCTGTCTTCACAGTTGGGCATCCAGTGGGGCCCGAAGAGTTCACCTGGGCAGAAGTATACTTTTTCTGGTTCTTTAACGGCCCCTTTTTTGTATTTACGATTGGTAGGAGGGTAACCCTGGGTAAGGTTCAAAAGTGGGCGAATCACCTTGGAATAGTCTTTTATGAGCCTATGGTAGTAGCCACAGAACCCCAGGAAACGTTGTAGTTCTTTCAGATTATGGGGCTGGGGCCAAGTAGTCAGTGCTTCAACCTTACTGGGATCAGTCTCTATCCTTTTTGTAGATACTACAGTATGTGCCCACATACTTCATGGAGGTTTGGAAAAACTGGCACTTGTCAAAGGACAGCTTCAGGCCGAAGTCTTCCAGTCGGTCTAGGACTTTAAACAGTCAGTCCTCATGCTCCTCTATGGTGCTCCCAAACAAAATGACATTGTCCAAGTACACCAGGCATTCTAGTAAATTCATATCTCCTACCGCACATTCCATCAGTCGCTGAAAGGTGGCTGGGGCACCCAATATCCCCTGTGGCATCCTCAGAAATTCGTAGAACCCCAATGGACAGATGAAGGCTGTTTTCTCACGGTCTTCTGGGGCCATTGGGATCTGGTAGTATCCACTGCGAAAATCCAACACTGAGAACCATTTACTCCCATTCAAGCAGTCCAGGGCATCTTGTACACGAGGCATAGTGTATTGGTCTGGGATGATCCACCAGTTCACGGTTTAATAATCAACACACATCCTCACAGACACATTCTTCTTATACACAACCACAATGGGAGAGGCGTATGGGCTCCTGGATTCTTGTATCACGCCAGCAGCGAGCATTTCCTGCAAGTGTCTTCTCATATCATCTTCATCAGCTGGGGCTAGGCATTGGGACCTCTCTTGAAATGGCCATTCATCGTGCAGGTGTATGTGATGCTCCACACCCTGGACACATCCCACATCCCATTCCTTCAACGAAAACACTTGGCCTCTCTGGGCAAGTCCCTTGCTAATTGTAGCCTTCCGTTCAGCTGGCAATGGGGAGTCACCAAAGTCAAACAAATCTGGGGTCACTCTCTCCTTCTTGCCAGGGTGCTTGTTGCTGGGCAACACTGCAGTGTCAGCGCAGTGTACCGTAGCTAGGGTGCACCCTCTGTTCACCCAGCTCTCCCGATCTGACACATTATGAACCTGGACCATCACTCGTCATGCATAGGCATGGACATGAGCAGGCAAGATGCTAGGCTTGACCAATAATCCTTCTGGCAATTTTCCATTGCCTGGTGCACCCAACATCAGTTTTCCGGAGGCAGACCTCCCCTTGAATGGTACACTGGGTGTTAGGGGCCAGTACCATTGAATCAGGATCCTTCTTCCACACGATCCCCACTGGTTTATCCTGGTCTACTTCCTCGGGTTTCTGTTGCAAGTCATAGGCCCTCTTAATCAGAGCCAGAATTCTTAGAGCCCTTCCAATCCATTGCCCTTGTTTCTCATGACAGAGTTGTGCTAGCCTCCCAAACATGTGGGCGTTTGGTCCAATTAACAAGGGAACCCCATCATTCAGTCCGGTGGAGGGACACACTAGGGCCAGTGTCTCTACTTGCTCCTCCACACCAGTTACAGTTGCAGGAAAAGACAACCAAAGGCGGACATATCCCAAGTAGGGATATGACTTGTCGCTCAGCCCCCAACATATGTAGGCCTTCCAGGGATTGTAATGGCATATCAGATAAGTCTTTGTTATACCATGCCTGAAATACAATGGTCATTTGTGACCCACTGTCAAGCACAGCCCAAGTAGGAATACCATTCGCAGCCACAGTAGTCTCCATTGAAGGGCCCACTATTTCGGACTAGTCAAGAGGGACAGCAGCAGGGGCCTGGACAAATGATTTAGCCACAAAGAGGTTTGAGTTGGGATGTCCGAAGCCTTTACTGCTATCATTTTGTGCACTCCTTGACCACTGATTCAGTTTGCATAACTCCCCTTGAAGCCAGGTCACCACTCTCTCTAAGTCCCTCTGAGAATGGCATTCCCTCTTCATGTGACCATCCTTGCCGCAGTTGTGACAAATGACAGGCTCTCAGGGCATCCTTGGAGACAGCATTGCAGGGGATGCTGGAGCACCGATGGGAGATTGTGATCTGGCTCCTGCTGATAGTGTGCTATGTCTCAAAAGTTCCTTTAGGGTGGCAGTCAATTCCTTGAGCTCAACTGAAAAGCCACCCTCAGTAGCGGATGCTTGAGGATGCACCCCCCAACCCCATGGCAGTCACGTCCTGATAGAGGCCAGGGTCTTTGTCAATGGGATACCTCAGTGAGAACATCCGGTTGTACCTTTCTGACTTCCTTCAGCAACTCCTCTCCCCACCGTTTAGCCCACAGCGGGACACCTTTAGTGGTCTCCATTTCGGAAGGGCCTTCTGGTGCCATGATCACTTTAGCTGCACTCACCCCATAATTACAATCTCCCTCTTCCCCTTCAACCTCCCGGAGTTCTTTTATCAAGTCACAGTAGTCAGGTGGGTTACCTCTCCTATCCTGGAGCCTTAACTGGAGGATCTGCAATTTAGAATGCTTTGCATGTTGCAGTATGTGCCCCAATCTCACATGGTTCAAGTCACTGATGGCTACCCCACCTTTCCAGTAAGCTTTCTGCAAAGTTCTTTCTAGACGAGTAACATACACAGATAAACTTTCCCCTTTCCATTGTTTGGTACCTCGGAATTTCCACATCAAATTCTCCCCTGACTCAATGCTCCTAAAATTGCCTTCGAGTGCAGATAGGTACTTCTGAGCAGATGCCTCAGGGTTTGTGGACCTCAAAAATGTAATGGCTTTGAGGGTGGGACCCCTCAGACTTTCTATGATTCTTTTCCGCTTCTCAGCCTCTGCACACTGCCACTCTATCCAGGTCTCCCAGTCATCCCCCCCCCCGGGGGGGGGTGGGCAGGGTGCCCGAGAAGATTCTCAGCCTTCGGTAGGAGTCGTGACTAATGGCAGGTACAGATATAGAGACCAGCATTGGCACGGGCACAGAAGGTGGGGCAGTAATAGGTGCTGCAGTGGGAGGGGGTGTTGGGGAAGGAACACCCCCAGGCGGCAGGAATAGTTTCTTAAAGTCTTCTACGGTTTTCCCTTCCGCCAGCAACAACTTAGCAAATTTCTCCTCAAAAGTCTCAGATAATGGTGGGAGCTCATCCTCCCCAGGGTCTTTACTGTCTTTTGTTATCACGCTCCAAGCAGCTGGAACCCCTTCTGGGGCAATGGTCTGTGGCACTTTAAAGCTGTCCACAAGGTCACTACACTCTACCAAGGCTATGAAAGTTTGGGCGATCAAATCGGCCTGTCGACCCACCACCACAGGGTTTTTTAAACATTCAACTTTGGAGAGTGCTCCCTCTACAGTGTCTTTACTGGTACCCAGGGGAATAACCAGTATAAGTAAAGCATTTTGGGGGTCGATCTGCCCAGTACACCACTCCACCAACTGGTGTACAGCCTTTTCTACTGGGGTAACCATTAATCTTTAACAATAGTTCATAATTTTTGGCCACTAGAAGGCACAAAATCCCAACGGTAAGCCTCCAAAATGTAACCCCTAGGTGGCGCTATACCAAGGGCTACTACCCCTGCCTGCTTGGCTAGTAGCAGGTTAAGGAGCCTGAGTTCTGAAACGGGTGCCTCCACCCGGAGGTCAGGGTTGGTAGTGGTCGAGCTAACCTGGGTACAGCCCTCCGGGACACTGTAACCCCCCTCTTTCCTTACCAGTGGCCGGAACAATACACAATAATCACTTTCACAATACCCCTGATACACCACACAAGTAGCAATTCAAAAAATAAGTCTCACTCAACCCAAAAATATATGCTTCATATCCTAATGTCCTTTATTCAAATCCATTTAATCCTGTGTTTTCTTATTTATTTATATATAAATTCAAGATTTTAAGTTCATATGCTCCTGAAATTCTTTTCAAAAAAGTAACATTTCAGAACTTTAGATATATTCCTTCATCAGACTTGGAGCTTTGTTATTTTTCACTGTTAAAAATAAGAAACAACAAATATTATAATACTATCATAATTAATTCATAATGTAAGATATAAATCTTAATGTTAGTAGTTTGTATAATATTGTTAACGTTCAGGTGGAACAAACCTGACTTTGGGCCTGTTTATGTTATGTTCTAATTCAAACAGGCGTGATATGGAGACGGGAAGCTGCGCTTTCTCTTTGCTGTATTAGAACGCCCTTGGGATTTCACACTAATCCATTAACTACTCTTTTTCTTTCATTTGTACTTTTTCCTCCTTGAGCCCTGGCAGGCAGCTATGGCACTCTGATTGGAGGGACTCTTCTTTCCGGTCCTGCCGCTCCGTGCTTGGCAGCCCCCAATAGTTCCCCTGCAGACTGCCTCCCACGGCGGGGCCAGGAGGAGGTTGCTGGCTTCTACCCCTCTCAGAGACCTAATCCAGAATCCAGGGCTCCACTCCTGGGAGTGGCGGACCATCCTCGAGCCTGCCAGGCTCGCTTTTTCCTGTTTTCACCTGGCCCCTCTCCCTGCTGACACAAGGACATTGGCTTCGAGCCTCCTGACCCAGACTGCCCTCCAGCCACCACCAGAGGGCAGTCAGCAAGTGGGATGACTAGTCCCCTTCCCCCGAGAGAGAACAGCAGTCCTCTGGACGCTCAATCTTCTCTCCCCCTGCTGACCCCCGGTGGCTTAGGCATATTCCCAAACCCGGGTTGCCAGCGTGGTGCGAGGTGTGGCATCCAGCGCCTCAACCCTCAGCACCACCAGGCCAGAATTCCATTAACTACTCTTAACTAGCCTTATTTGGCAAATCAAAGAACTATACCCAGGTTAACTTTTGTGCGTTCAGTAATCACTGGGAAGCTCCCCCAGTATTTAACAATATTTCTGATTTGGCTAATGGTGGCAAGAAGAATGATACTGGAGCTCCAAAGAAAATTACCAACAATGCCATATGAAAAGCTGGGGTAACAGAACTGGTTAAAAAGTCCAAATACAAAACTTGGACAGGTTAAAACAGTTTATTCAACAAGAATTAAGAAGCGTATCATAATAGCAACTGACCCTGAACAGTCAACATTTCTGTCCCTCTACTGTACGTGTACTTTTTCAAGGCTGTTTTCACGCTATGCTTTTATTTCTAATTTCATGTAGCATTTTAAACTGTCCAAGTTTTGTTTTAGACTTTTTAACTAGTTCTGTTAGCCTGACTTTACACGTAGTATATTTTTTATTTATTTACGTATTTATTGTCACTAATCGGATAGGTCCACAGTGCATAATATTCTCTGTCTAGATAGCTTACACGTTTGACACAAACTAAATAAACAAATGTAACAACTCTTTGACTTACCTAGGCTGTTCCGGGGCCCTCGGGTCCAATACACACCTCCGAGGGGGCCAGGCTGGGTTCCACAGTGGTAATCAAGTATGGTGCGGTTCCTCTACCTGGGGTAAATGGCAGGGGAATACCTGTGGACAAAGAATAGGTTACCACCCCCCAGGAAAATATGTAAGTTGCCACTCACACAACACTTTTCCCCCACACACAATAACCATTCCCCACCCCTAGTAACTCTTTTGCAATGAGCCACAGCAACAGTAGTTAACAAGCAAAGCAGGAAAGTATTTGGGGAAGGGAACAAAGGGAGAGAACCAGGAAACACAACACTGTGGAAAATCACGGTTACTCCACAACATAAACCCCACCTCCCACTGTAGGGTGCACACATAATTCTCCCTTGATGCGATGGGTACCTCACCAGGGTGGTGATGCAGGGCTGGGGTCTTTCGTCAGGGCCCAAATAACATTTATCCAATTTCAACCTTGAACTTTCTGTCTGGGCATCAGCTTGGTGGTGACGCAGTCCAGCCCAGAACTTACTCCATAACCTAAGAAACATAGATGTTGTCGGCAGATAAGGACCACCAGGCCCATCTAGTCTGCTCGAGAACCCTTCCCTTCTTTTGATGCCACTGAGCCTACTAGGACAACGGCTTTCTCTACTCCCTCCCACTTCCAGGGCTCCCCTATGTCTGTCCCATGCATGTTTAAATCCTTTTACTGTGCTCACTCCCACCACCTCTTGTGGCAGACCATTCCATGTGTCCACCACCCTCTCCATGAAGAAAAACTTCCTCACATTTCCCCTCAACAACCTACCACCCTTCAACTTCATATTATGCCCCCTCGTTGTTGTACTTCTCCTATACTAGATGAATGCATGGGATAGACATACAGGAATCCTGGAGGTCAGGGGTAAGGGGCAACAGACTTGATCTTACGAGCTCAAATGGACAGACTGGGTGGGCCATAGGTCCTTACCTGCCGACAGTATCTGTGTAGCCCCCTTGTACCTTATTTATGCCTTTAGGGTACTTGAATGTTTCTATCATGTTCCCCCAATCCCTCCTCTCTTCCAGCGAGAACATACTGAGGTCCCTTAGCCTCTCCTAATAAGTTTTCTGGTGTAAGCCCTGTACCATCTTTGTCACGCGTCTCTGGGTCGCCTCCCTCCTGCCAATATCCTTGCATAGATGTGGTCTCCAGAACTGTACATGGTACTCCAGGTGAGGCCTCACTAGTGTTTTATACAATGGCATCACCACCTCCCTCTCTCCTTCTACTAGTGATACCTCTGCGTATGTACCCAAGCACGCCACTGGCCCTTCCTGATGTCTCTGTACTTTGCATAAACATCTTTAAGTCACCTGAAATGATAACCCCCAGGTTGTAGGAGGCATTATAGTGTAATGGTTAAGAGCACTGAGCTGCAAACCTGGAGACCTGGGTCTGAATCCCACAGCTCAACTTGCGTGACCCTAAGCAAGTAGGGTTACCACCTTTTAAGAAGCCCAAAGTGGGACATTTCTCACTGAAACATGATTTTTCGCAGGACAGTACGTAACCTCGACCAATGCAACTGACTGGTTTTCTGTATATAATCAGAATTAAGGCAAAGTATTGTGGTTTCTTGGTTGCTTCTATTATTTGTAATCATTTTACTGTATTTTAGTTATGGTATTATAGCTTTCTGCAACATTTAGTGGAAAGTTAGAAAATATTTTTTGGAATAAAAGTCAGGACATGTAGTATTTTTCATGTTTTTTCGCAGGACACAGCTGCCCAAATCAGGACTGTCCTGCGAAAATCAGGACAGGTGGTAACCCTATGAGCAAGTCAATTAACTTCCTTGTGCTCCCAGGTCACACCTGGAAAAAAGCTTAGGCTTAGTGTGTCTTTCCTAGTTAAACAATTTCTCCTTTCCCCCAGATCCCTTTCCACCTTGGTGATCGTCAGTAACACCCCCCCCCCACCACCACCACCACCACCACATTCTGTAGCTTTCCCCAGGGTTCCCTCTTCCCAGGTGCATTATTTTCCACTTCTTTGAGCTGAACCACAGCTGCCACACCTCGGACAATTTTTCAAGCCTTCCCAGATCCCTCCTTATTTTCTCCACCCCATCAGGAGTATCCACCCTGTTGCAGATCTTGGTGTCATCTGCAAACAGGCAGACCTTTCCCTCAAGCCCCTCTGCTATGTCACTAATTTATTTATTTATTTATGATCTCGGACTAACCATTTGAGCTTAGAGCTCTTTACATTGGTTCCATGTTAGTACATTTAGAACAAATTGGTGATTATGCTGAGGATTGAGACAAACAAGGCAATATAATTAGAATGAGAACCTTTAAGTACATTTGATCTTTGAACAAAGGAATGCAAAAAATACAGCAAAACCTAAAACTGGAATAGGTAAATACAGTCAGATACATACAGGTACAGACTAAATAACTGTGCCCAACAGGGAGCCTGTTAGTTGTCAGCAACACAAGGGCGTTAGCGCATAGAAGTGCTGGAGACATGGGGTGGAGGGTTTAAAGACATTAAACAGGACTGGCCCGAGGACTATTCCCTGAGGTACTCCATTGGTCACATCCCTCACCCCGGACTGGGTCCCATTTACCACCAACCTCTGCCTCCTTTTAACCAGTTCCTAACCCAGTTTACTACCTTGTGGCCCATGCCCAGACTACCCAATCTGCTAAGTAGCCTTTTATGTGGGACAGTGCTAAAGGCCTTAAGTCAAGGAAGGCGAAGTCTATGCCCCCTTCCCCCAATTTAACTCCTTCATCACCCAATCAAAAAAATCTATCAGATTTGTTTGGCACAACCTCCCTGCCGTGAATATATGTTGCCTTGGATCCTGGGCACCTTTGGATTCCAAGTGTCCCACTGTTCTTTAAGTAGTGCCTCCATGATCTTCCCCACCACCGAGGTGAGGCTGACTGGCCTATAGTTCCCTTGTTCCTCCCTGCTACCAATCTTGTCCAGAGGAACTATATGTGCCCATCTCCAGTCCTCTGGAACTACTCCTGTGTTTAGAGAGACTTCGAACATGGCTGCCAGAGGCGCTGCTAGCACTTTCCTCAGCTTCCTTCATATCCTCAGGTGTATGCAATCTGGCCCCATTGCTTTGTCCATCTTCAGTTTCGTGAGCTCCTCCAGGACTCTTCTCTGTGAATGGGCTAGTGGTCACCCCCAACCCCTTCCCTCGTATCTCTTGCCCAATTGTGGCCCATGAGCCTTTCCCGCTTCAGTCAATACCGAACAGAAGTATTTATTCAGTATTTCTGCCTTATCTAGGTCTCCCTCCCTCCCTTCACTCCCCTCCATCTCCTTTGAGCCTTATAAATCCCCCCTCCCCGACTTTCCTCCTCTCACTGATGTACCTATAGAGTGCCTTGTCATCCTTCTTCACCCTCTGGGCTCTTTCTTCGGTCTGTGCCTTTGCTTTCCTTACAGCCATTCCTACTTCCCAGATGTTCTAGATACACCTCCCTGTCCTCCTCCAAGTCTCCTTATACTTCCTGAACCCTACCCTTTTGGCCCTTACTTTGTCTGCCATGCCACCTTTTCGAGAACCATAGTGGTTTCTTCCTTCTCTTGCCTTTGGTTACCAACCTGATGCATTGGTTCATCACCTCCTCTATGGCTCCTTTCAGGTGTTCCCATTGCTCAACTCCCTCCCCGCCCCCCATCCTCTCCAGGGCTTCTTTGATATGTTCACCCATCTTAGCAAAGTCTGCCTTTCTGAAATCCGAGACCTTTGCCTTTGTGTGACTTGACTGCATCCCTGTCCCCATGTTAAACCACACTATGTGATGATCACTGGACCCCAGTTGGCCTTCTACTCAGACTTCTGCGATTCTATCCCCATTGGTCAGTACCAGGTCCAGTATCGCCCTGTCTCTGGTGGGATCAAGCACAAGCTGCCTGAGGCCTGCCCCCTGTGGGGACTCTAGGATATCCCTGCTCCTGGCTGAATTAGCAATGGGATAGTCCACTCCACATCTGGTATATTGAAATCACTCAGCAGCAGGACCTTCCCCTTTGCTGCCATCTCATGTATTTCATCCAGCAGTTCTCTACCTGCTTCCTCCCTCTGTGCTTGAGGCCTGCAAATCACCCCCATGTGTACTGCTGTACCGTTGCCAGGCTCGAGGGTGACCCACAGTGCCTCGGCCTCCCCGTCTACCCTGTACCTCCATAGCCTTTATACCTTCCTCATGTACAGGGCCACCTCCCCTTTTTACCCCCCCATCACTCCTGAATAGAGCATAACCCGGTACATTAATTTCCCATCCATGATTTGTGGTGTATCTAGCATCTGTTATTGCAGCTATATCCAGGTCCCCCTCTACTAATAAGGCCCCAGGTCTGGGATTTTATTTCCAGGCTGTGGCATTAGTACCATGAGCCTTTGTGATTTATATCACGAACACTCTGAAGAAGCCAGAAGTAGAAGACCATTTGATCTACCAAGTCTCTGTCTCAGTATTGCCTACCTTCCCCTACCCTCGCTTGTTTCTCCCGATTCTCTCCTTGTCTCCGTATTGTTTCCTACATGGATATGCTTTTTCCTCTGCTTCTTTTCAGTTGAGTCTGGTTCTGCCTTCCCTATGTCCAAATTGTCTTTGTGCATCTCAGTTCTGATCTCTTTGCCTTGTGGGGGTGGGCTGCTATTGTTTTCCTACTCCCGTGTGCCCCCCACCCCGGCTAGTTTAAACACCACCAATGAAGCGTTTGAACTGTTCATTGAGGACTACCTTCCCCTTTCTGGACAGATGCAGTCCATCCCTGCTGTACAGGTTTGCATTGTTTCAGGTGGGTCCCCAATCCCCAGTGTAGCCATACCCATTCTCACTGCACCAGCCCTTCAACCATGTGTTGAAGGTGCTAATATGGAGATTCCTGTCCCTCCCCCACCCCACTCCCCACTGTAGTGGACTGGCAGCACCTCCGAAAAAGTCACAAAGCTTGCTACCTTCCCCAGGCACACCACAAACTCCCTGAAGTCCTCTTGTACCTGCTCTAGACTTGTCCTGCTGTTGGATAGGTCATTCATCCCCAGGTGGATAACAACCTCCAACCCGCCCTCACCTTGCCAATTCTTCAACGAACAGGCAGAGAACAGCAACAGGAAGGAGCTGCTATTATAATTATACTTCTCTACTGGGACTAAAGAACTAGAACTCTACTACTGGGACCTTCAATTTAGGGTAAAACAAAACAAAAAGAGTTAGTGCTTGTGTTTGAGATGGCTGAAGTGAAATGTTATCTTTGCAGTTATCAAGGTGTTTGTC
The DNA here is from genome assembly GCA_016271365.2 of Neoceratodus forsteri. NCBI lineage: Eukaryota > Metazoa > Chordata > Ceratodontiformes > Ceratodontidae > Neoceratodus > Neoceratodus forsteri. The sequence continues at coordinate 127,244,416 of JADMNL010000025.1, read as the reverse complement.
TGAGTTGGCTGAAGCGAATTGTTATCTGTGCAATTATCTAGGTGTAAAATGAGCTGTAAAGTAGGGGGAGTGGCTTTGTTAGAAGGAAGGCAGGTGTTTTGGATTTAAAAACTGACCTAGACAGCTTCTGGCAGAGAACAGGCAGAGAACAGCAAGGGGAAGGAGCTGCTGTTATAACTATACTTCTCTACTGGGATTATATTGCCCTCTCCCCCCCCCCCCCTTAGCTAGTTCTACTTTTATAGGCACAGGATTTGACTGACAACAGAAACTTCCTGTTTGGGAGCAGGAGGTAGTGATCAGAGCCACAAAAGACTCACCATCCTAGAAGGAAAGTAGTAGTTCTCCGTCCTCTCCCCCCCCCAACTGCTGGAGGTCTGACTCTGAGCAAGGAAGGAGACTACTGAGAAATATAGGAACTTCTTTTCTCAGAACAGGAAGATCAGGAGCTTAAAGGGCACGGAGGTAGTAAGTAGGCAGAAAAAAAAATAAACAAACAGAAGAAAGAGTAAGTATTCAAAACAACAGTTAACGGGTCAGAAATAAGACATGATGAGAGTGGTGCAGTGCAGTGGCTATGGAGCAGCAGTCTTCTGGGAGACGTTCAGGAGAATGCGGTGTTGTCCCATCTGCAGACACCCCTCTGGGCTGAGGGAGGAGGTTGCTCATCTCCAAGCTGCAATGGCCAGGATTTGGGGGACTTCCTCTCCCACCCAGGGACTACCAGGGCCACCTCCGTTGCCTCAGAGGTTGCCAAGAAAGAGGAGCGGTTGGACCACAGTGGGCTCAGGGAGGGCGAGGATGGTGGAACAAAGGCACATCCCTCCAGCTGTACCTCTCCACAATTCATAGGCCATTCTGGCAAAGTGTGGATCCTCTATAGAGGCACCCGCAGTGGAGACCAAGGAGGATGCTCGGAACATCCACAAAGGAGACCCACAGGATGGTGGCATGGGACTCCACAGAGAAGGAAACAACTCCTGGTGTGGGATTCCATTGTTAGGAGGGTAGAACTGGGGGAGGAAGGGGTGAGAGAGGTAAGGTGCCTGCCAGGTGCCATGGCCTGGAGGGACAGGGAGCGAATCCTCAGGATCGCGGAAGCAGCTGCACGGGGGAGGGAGCTGGATGTCATTGTCCACCTAGGGACAAATGACCTGGCTGGGAAAGGGATCAGAACAGTGCAGGAAGAGTTTGTGGAGTTGGGGAAGGGACTTAGACATGCACAGTAACTGTCTCGGAGGTGCTGCCTATCTATGGCATGAGTGAGGCTAGGGTACTCCACACCATGGGATTCAATCAGTGGTTGAAAAACTGGTGCAGAGCTCAGGGGTTTGGCTTCATTGGGGACTGGGGGTCTACCTGGAGTGATGCAGGCCTATACTGACACGATGGTCTGCATCTGTCCAGGAGGGGAACCAGGATCCTACGTAATAGGTTTAAATGCTTAATTGGCAACCATTTAAACTAGCCAAACTAGGGGGGAGGCACTGTAGAGAAGCAGGGAAATCCTAGCCCACCTCCCCAAAAAAAAATCAAGGTAGTTAGTGAGGTAAACACCAAGACAGAGACTTTGATAGGGAGAAGGGCAGGGGTAAATGGAGAAAATGACAAAAGCAATAAGGACAGGGATGGGGCAAAAAGCGGTAAGGCCATCAAGAAATGGAGGGTAATGAGTACCAATGCCCGTAGTCTGGACAACAAGCTCCCTGAACTGGTGGCCTTGATGGAAAGGAATGCCCAGATATCGTGGCAGCCACAGAAACATGGTACACAGAGAACCATAACTGGGATGTTAACATACCTGGGTACACAACCTGCAGGAGGGACAGGAAGGGTAGAAGAGGGGGAGGAATAACTATCTATGTAAGGGAAGGGATAAAAGCAACAGAAAATAAGAGTAAACAGGGAGGAGAGGAGGCACTATGGGTCACCTTGGAGACTGGAAATGGCACCACAATCTGCACAGGGGTTGTATACAGACCCCATCTCTGGGGAAGGGAATAGACAAGGATATGATAGAAGGCATCCTTAGGATAGCAGACAAAGGGGATATACTGTTGATGGGGGACCTGAATATGCCAGATGTTAACTGGATCACCTTTGCTGCAGCCACATCAAAAAGCAGGGCCATTCTCGATGCTCTACAGGGGGCATGCCTCAGACAGCTAGTGTTGGAACCCACTCGGGAGGGAGCAAATTAATCTTAGACCTCGTACTCTCAAATGGGGACAGTGAGAGGTTCTCAGATCTAGAAGTGGGTAGCCATCTGGGAACAAGTGACCACCAAACTTTGGTTCACAACAAACTCAGTTGCAGAGTTAAGGCATACAAAAGTGAGGGTACTAGACTTCAAGAGGGCTGACTTTGGCAAATTGGGAGCATGCCTTAGAAAAGCACTAGCAAACAGGCAAGAAGGAAGGGTGGAGCAACAATGAGGAAACATCAGAACTGACATCACAGAGGCAACAAGCCTTTCTGTGAAGCAAATAAACAAATCAAAATTAAAAAAAAAGCCACTATGGTTCTCAAAGAGATGGCTGGGAAGGTTAGGGAGAAAAAGATAGCATTTAGGAAGTATAAGGAAACACAGAAGGAGCAGGACAGAGAACTGTACCAGTTAAGGCAGAAGGAAGCAGGAAAGGCAGTCAGAATAGCAAAGGCCCAAACTGAGGAAAAGATAGCCAACTCGGTTAAGAAAGAGTATAAAACCTTTTATAGGTACATTAGGGAGCGTAGAAAGACAAAGGGAGGGATAGTGAGGCTGAATAGAATGGACGGTGGGTGGGCAAAGAGGGACAGTGAAAAAGCAGGGATACTGAATGAATACTTCTGCACAAAAGAGGAGGAGGGGGAGGCACCTAATCCAATTAACAGAAGCACTCTGGATGGGGGGGGTCGATCCCAGTCCTTTCACAGAAGAAAGGGTTCTGAAAGAACTCCTAAAACTGAAGGTGGACAAAGCAATGGGGCCCCATCTGGAGTACTGCATCCTGTTCTGGAGACCCCATCTCCGCAAGGACATAGACAGGATGGAGGCAGTTCAGAGGAGGGCAACTAAAATGGTGCAGGGTCTGCAAGAGAAGCCATATGAGGAGAGACTAAAGGAGCTTACTATGTATACCCTTGAGGAAAGGAGGGAGGGGGGAACGTGATAGAAATGTTTAAGTACCGCAGTGGAATCAACAAAGTCCAAGAGGGTAGCATCTTTCAGAAAAAGAGATGTGCAAGAACAAGTGGACACAATTTGAAGATAGAGGGGAGACAGCTCAGGGGCAATGTGAGGAAGTATTTTTTCACAGAGAGGGTGGTGGATGCATGGAACAGTCTTCCTGAGTAGGTTGTGGGGTCTAAAACTGTGGGAGAATTCAAGAATGCATGGGACAGACATAAGGCAATTTTTGTGGGGGGTAGGAAGAAATAGGCTGTTGGTTAACTAGGATCTGCAGCTTATCCTCTAGGTAGGGAAATGGGCAGACTAGGTGGGCCAAGCGGTCTTTATCTGCCGTCAAAGTCTATGTTTCTATGCCTGACGGGATTCACCCCAGAATTCTAAAAGAATTAAGGGGAGAACTAGTGACACCACTGACTACCCTTTTTAACAAATCATGGGAGTATGGTGCGGTACCTGAGGACTGGAGGAGAATAGATGTGATTCCCCTTCACAAAAGTGGGAGCAAGACAGAGGCAGGAAACTACAGACCTGTCAGTTTGACCTCTGTGGTAGGGAAAATGATGGAATCACTTCTGAAAGAAAGAATTGTTGAGTACCTAGAGGCCAGTGGGGCACAGGACCCAAGGCAGCATGCATTCACAGCGGGAAGATCAAGTCAGACGAATCTAATTGATTTCTTTGACTGGGTGACCAAACTAGTAGACCACGGGTAGACCACAGAGGGGCTGTGGACATGGCCTACCTAGACTTTAGCAAGGCACTTGACACAGTCCCACACAAAAAATTAATAAACGAATTAGCCAGCCTGGGAGTGGGTCCCAGGGTGGTAACCTGGGTAAAACACTGGCTGGACAACAGGACACAGAAGGTAATAGTAAACAGAGTCCACTCTGAAGAAAGGGGGGTTACTAGTGGGGTACCACAGGGTTCAGTACTGGTTCCAGTCCTTTTTAATGTCTTTACAAGTGACATTGCAGAGGGACTGGAAGGAAAAGTATGCCTCTTTGCAGATGACATAAAGATCTTCAACAGGGTTGATATACAAGGGGCGTGGAAAGGATGAGAAGAGACTTGGCAAGGTTGGAAGAATGGTCAGAAGTATGGCAGCTTGGATTCAATGCAAAGTAGTAAAAAATAATGTACCTGGGGAAAAAAAAACCCAGGGGAAGGGTACACAATGCACAATGGGGGGTTGGGGGTAGTAACAACAACAAAAATGGAAAGGGACCTGGGGGTAATCATATCAGATGGCCTTAAGGTTGGCAAGCAATGTGAGAAGGCAGTAGGGAGGGCTGGGGGGATACTGGGATGTATAGGGAGAGGCATCACCAGCAGAAAACAGGAAGTTATCCCTCTGTACAGACAGATGGTGAGACCCCATCCTGAGAACTGCATCCAGTTCTGGAGACCCCTACTCTGCAAGGGTATAGACAGGATGGAGGCAGTTCAGAGGAGGGCAACTAAAATGGTGCAGGGTCTGCAAGAGAAGCCATACGAGGAGAGACTAAAGGAGCTTAATATGTATATCCTTGAAGAAAGGAGGGAGGGGGGACATGACAGAAACTTTTAAGTACCTCAGTGGAATCAACAAAGTCCGAGAGCATAGCATCTTTCAGAAAAAGAGATGTGCAAGAACAAGGGAACACAATTTGAAGATAGAGGGGGGATGGCTCAGGGGCAATGTGAGGAAGTCTTTTTTCACAGAGAGGGTGGTGGACGCATGGAACCACCTTCCTCAGGAGGTTGTGGGGTCTAAAATTGTGGGAGAATTCAAGAATGCATGGGACAGACATAAGGCAATTCTTGTGGGGGGTAGGAAGATATAGGTTGTTGGTTAACTAGGATCTGCAGCTTATCCAGTAGGTAGGGGAAATGGGCAGACTAGGTGGGCCAAGCGGTCCTTATCTGCCGTCAAAGTCTATGCTTCCGTGTTTCTGTTTCTATCCTCTGGATCCGCTATCCCTCCCTCTGAGCTGTGCCTCCTGGAAAGCACTTGACCTCTCTATCCTCCTTGCTATCCTTTCCCAGCTCCAATCCATGGACAATCGAGTACCCCACAAGGAGTAACATCTTCCTTTGGGGTTCTCTTCCTCCCATCACTGGGGATCCCTCCTGGAGTCTCACTTCCCAGTCACAGCCTTGGGTTCCCCTGTGGGGCTCTTGCACTCCTGCAGAACAGTATAGGAGTTTCTGAGCTGGACCGGATGGGGGATGTGCCTCTGGTCCACCTCCCTGACCTCCCCGAGCCCACCGTAGGCCATCCCTCCCTCTGCCTTGCAATCCAAGGTGGCAGTGGCTGGGGACATGGTGCCCTCTGGGTGTGGGCGAAAGACTCCAGCACTCCCAGCCAGCTCAGCCTGGAGACTGGCCACCTCCGCCCTTAGCCTAGAGAGGTGCCTACAGATTGGGCAGCAGCGCAATACCTAGAATGTTCTTCTGAAGACTGCTGCTCCACACTCATTGCACTGCACCACTCCCTGCATCTTACTCTTTTGCTTAATGCCTTCCCTTGTTACCCTGTGTTTGCCTTTTTTTTTGCACCTTACCCTTCCTCTTCTCGTTGCTTCCTACTACTTGTTTCCCATCGTCTGAATGATCCACCCCCCCTCGTACTTGCAGCCTATTTAACTGTGAGTCTGCTTCTTATGCTGTTCCTCTAGATACCCCTGTGCCCTTAAGAAGGTGTGGCTTGTTGGAAGCCTATAAAGGCGGATCACCCTGGGGTGAGTAGAAGCTAGGGTTAGTTCTTTGTTCCCTGTACAGAAAAAAACAATCAGTTAATGCAAGCTGGCATCCTGGGAAAACACTACAGTTTACTGAATTAAAAGCCCTGGTACAATCAGAATTAAAAGAGGTAGCGATGTGGAGGCCCAGAAGAGAGGGTGCCGGAAGGCACGGTTGGCACAAAAAAAAAAGTCTTAATTTCATTATGGGTTAAGGTTGGGCTGCATTGGAGGAATGGTTTGGGGAGCTTTACCCTCTGAGTACACATCTTAATTCACACATCACGTGACTACAACAGTAACAGTGGACAAGATACAATTACAAATCTCGTCTGCCATTCTAAGATGAATCACAATCTGTAGTCGCTCTCATCACTGTTCTTCCAAAGTCATCTGTGATGTGAAAGAAAATAATTTTTACGCTGATAACTACCCTCACATTTTTTTTGCATGTCAACCATTTATTCTGATATGCTTTGGCTGTTTTTTATAAATTAATTAACTGGGTTTGTGGTGCCCTCAAATCTAGATGGTGCTTCTATCACCTCACCATCCGCTACTGCTCTCCCTTTGTTTTCTTATTTCTGTGCATCTGCTGACAATCACATCATTCCATGCTGTTCACCTGAATGGTGTCGCTACAATTTCCAGGTAGTATGAAAACTGGGAGCATTAGCTACAGAGGAGAGAGGGATTTCAGTTACAAAGGCAATGAAATGTTAGCTTTATTTAATTTTACAAAAAAGCTCTACAAGTGTCAAAATACAGAACAGGGAGACCATAAAATGAAAACAGGAGAGCACAGAAAAATACAAAGACTCTTCCCTATCACAGCAAAAAAAAAACAACATTTTATGATTGCCAACGTTCTGTAAAGATTGCTGATGTAGCTGGTAGTTAGATTCTGACTCTTTTTTTCTTAGAAAAAATGAAAAACATACTACCCACCATACTGGTGTTACCACACAAACACAGGTTTGTTTACATTCCTTAATCAGCTCCAAATGCATCTTTCCTGGACTTGGGAACACCCACAACATAGTCTACCACTTGTGATGCAGTGGGAGTTTAGGAGGCTACTGCCTCACGAGTGACTGTACTATTTGGTGTGTTTCTAATGCTCAGGAAGTATGCAGTAAGAACAGATCCACAAATGTAAACAAAATAAGGCTTATAAATATACATTAGCATGCATTTTAGTTCTACTAAACAATGAGACAGACAAAACAAACAGCAGCATCAATGAGTTTTAGAGAAGGTAAGCATTCATAAAATGTGAGTTTTTAGCTAGAAATGATATGATGAAAAACAGGTTGACAGTGTTCCTTTTTTTCCCCCATATACAATTTTTGGTTCTTTTTTGTGTTTTCTCCCACCCATCCCGGGGCCACCGCCTACACATGCGTGTACGTGCGTGGAGGTGCACATACATGCCAGGATCTGGTGGCCCCTGCCACCCCTCCCCTGGCTTTCACCGCCACCGTATCGCCCACAGCCACCGGACCTCCACCCGGTGGGAGCAGGACTATGGACAAGCAGGCATTCCTCTTGAGGAGAGCTCTTGGCTCAATCCTGCTCTGACCCCTCCGAGTCGGCACCCCAGCGACCCGAGGTCATTCCCGAACCTGGGTCGCCAGCGTAGTGCAAGGTAAGGCATCCAGCGCCTCAGCCCTCAGCACCACCGTGCTCGTTTGACAGTGCCCCTTTAAAGAGCAGCTGACGCCTTTGAAAAAACTTTGGAAAACATAATAGTTGAACACAGTTCAGCTTGTAGTTCACATATGACCTACAGACTTCTCCTCTTCATTATTTATTACTAAAAAAATACCCACAAAAACAGGATCATTATCCCTTAGAGCTCATCTGCCTCTGTAACTTACTGCCCACTTGACATCATAATACTCTGCTGTGACATCTCAGTCTGTTGCTATGGGAATAACTGTGATGTCACAAGCACAGTATTATGACATCGGGTTGGGAAGCATCAATAGGAGCTGATGAAATTCTCTGGGAACCACTCTTCTGTTTTCATGCATCTGACCTCAGTAATAAATAATGGAGATACGAACTACAGAGCTAATGAGAAATATAAGCTGCTTTGTGTCCAAATACACAGATACATAGACGATGTTGGCAGATAAGGGCCTATGGCCCACCCACTCTGCCCATTTGAGCTTGTAAGTTCAGTTTATGTTTTCCTAGAAGTCTGTTGCCCCTTACCCCTGACCTCCAGAATTCCTTTATGTCTATCCCATGCATTCTTAAATCCCGTGATTGTTTCAGCCCCCACCACTTCCTCTGGTAGGGTGTTCCACTTGTCCACCACCCGTTCTGTGAAGAAATTCTTCCTCATGTTTCCTCTGAATCGTCCTCCCTCCAACTTCATCCCATGTCCTCTAGTCCTGGAACATCTTTTTCACTTAATAATAGTGTATTCCTGCACCCTGTTCCTCCCTGTGAGATACTTGTATGTCTCTATCATATCCCCTCTCTCCCTCCTCTCCTCCAGGGAGTACATATTCAGTTACTTCAACCTGTCTTCATAGGACTTGTGATGCAATCCATGCACCATCTTTGTTGCCCTCCTCTGAACCTTCTCTACCGTGTCTATGTCCTTATGTCAGTATGGTCTCCAGAACTGTACACTGTACTCCAGGTGGGGCCTCACTAGTGTCTTGTATAGCGGAATTATGACCTCCCTTTTCCTGCTGGTGATGCCCCTGCCTATACATCCCAGCATCCTATTTGCTTTACCTGCTGCCTTGTCACACTGTTTCCCTACCTTGAGGTCATCAGAGATGATAACCCCAAGATCCCTTTCCTGCTTGGTGCATGCTACATCCTCACCTCCCAACTGATATATTGTGCCAGGGTTTTTGTGCCCCATATGCATTACCTTGCACTTCTTTGCATTGAATTTCAACTGCAAAGCCCCTGACCATTCTTCAAGTTTCTGCAGGTCCCTTCTCATTCTGTCTACACCCTCTGGTGTGTCTACTCTGTTACAGAGCTTTGTGTCATCAGCAAACAGTGAAATTCTGCCTTCTAGGTCCTGTGCAATGTCACTGATGAAGATGTCAAACAGGACCGGTCCCAGCACTGATCCTTGTGGTACCCCACTGGTCACTCTTCCCTCTGTGGAGTGACAGCCATTTACCACCACCGTGTCCTGCCACCCAGCCAGTTACCTACTCACCACACTATTGTCCTGCCCACACCCATATTCCCCAGTTTGTGTAACAGTCTTCTATGTGGCACAGTGTCAAAGGCCTTGCTGAAGTCCAGATAGGCCATGTCCACTGCCCTCCCCTGATCCACCTCCCTAGTCACCCAGTCAAAAAGTTCAACAAGGTTGGTCTGACATGACCTCCCCCTGGTGAAACCATGCTGCCTTGGGTCCTGTAGTCCATTCACAACCAGATGTTCCACCAATCTCTCCTTCAGTAGTGCTTCCATGATCTTCCCCACTACCGAGGTTCTTCAAAGTTCTTCTTGAGGTGTCAGTGGCTCTTTAAGTTAAATTACTACTAATGCTATTAGCAGCCATACTTTACACCTCCAGACTAACTACTTTATAAATACAGGTCTGTATTACATCACATCTTGTTTGCAGTAACCTAGACATGCTGGAAAATAGTAAAGGTTTAATATAATCTGTTTTATAAGTATGTGACCATTCAAAATGGCAAAATAAAGCACTACCTCTGAACAAAACTGGATGACCAAATAAGGACCCTGAAAACTAGATTATCCAGTCCAAAGCAGGCTAGGTGGCAACCCTACTGATTTTATTTATTAAAAGCCCTGGTTAGCACATGAGCAGATGCCTACCCCTTTTTATGGACAGCCAGGGAGGAAAATACAAACGCAATAAAAAGCATAAACAATATACAATACAAACACATTACGGGACCCAGTAATTAAACAAAGCATTGACAGATTTCACTTGCTAACAGATATGTTCTCAAACAAACTTTAAATCTATGAAGGGCTGGTGGGAGGGAGGTAGGATGTGGGAAAACAAGGACCTATACACAGCAGATAGGCTACACTTACATAAGGAGGGCACAGGGGTACTGAACCATAAAACGGAGGAGGCTGGCAGTATAGCCTAGAGGTTAGAGTAATGAGCTGTGAATGAGCTTGGTTCAGCAGACCAGGGTTTGATTCTCCCAACCTGCACCTGCATACTGTACCAGCCTAAAGCTTCCAGATTTCCCCTGAAAGCAGGCAGTTCTGCCTAGTGGGCCTTACCCGGTTAACGAAGAAAAAAACATTTTTCAGGTAAAATTACATTAAACTGAATGGGGGGGGGGTGACAGGGTGTGCTCCAGTCAGCGCCACCAAGAAAGGGAGACCAAATAACCCACCATAGGTCATGGGGTGAAGGAGGGGAAATTAAAAATCGGGGGGGGGCGTGAAAGACTGGGAGGGTGGAATGGTGTGCAGGGGTCATGCTAGAAGGGGGTATCCTTGAATGCAAGGAACCTGGCTAATAAGATGACTGAGCTGCAGGCACTGATGGCAGAGGGATAGGTGGACATAGCAGCCATCACGGAGACATGGGTGCTTGGGTGCATCACCAGAGGATTCACCTCCAGGAATGAGAGACATCATGCCATTGTACAGGTCCCTAATTAGACTGCAATTAGAGCATTGTGTGCAGTTCTGGTGCCCATATTTGAGTACGGATCTCAAACTGCTGAAGGGGGGGTGCAGTGAAGGGCAACCAAAATGATCCAGGACCTGGGGGACAAACCCTATGACAAGAGAAAGAGGGAGTTAAACATGTACTCCATAAGGATAGGAGGAAAAGGGGGAACATGATAGAAACCTTCAAATACTTAAAAGGTATAAATAAGGTTGGAACAGAGAGCACTTCAAATTAAAGGGGGAAGGTCCATACGAGGACACAGTCTGAAATTGGAAGGGGGATGATTTAGAAGGGAAATGAGTAAGCACTATTTCACTGAAGGGGTGGTTGCAGGGTAGAACAAACTGCCCAAGGAAGTGATCGCACTGAAAACTGGGGGCAGTTTCAAGAAGGGATGGGACAGAGTCAAATGAAAGGTCAATTCTGCGGGTAGCTGGGAGGAGGGTGGGGCAGGATAAATCCAGGGAGGAAATGGGTGGGGGACAGCTGCAGCAAAATAAACTGTGTGCTTCATACTCCCACAGACTTGATAGACCATAATGGCCTGTTTCTGCTGGCCTGGCCTACAAAGCTAAATCGTGCCTCACCCCAGCAGATCGACTGGTCCTTGCCGGGGGGGGGTCCTCCTACACACGCTCTGCTATGGCCTTGTATCCTTTGCCCACATCCCTAAAATCAGTCTCTCTAAATGGGATACAGTGTACAACAATGTATGCTGCTTTGCCCTCTCCGCTCCCTGCCTCATACATCGGTGTGACCTTTACTCCCGGCTGGAGTGGCTCCCTCCGGAGTACCACTGCACCTTTGTCCCTGGCAACTTTCTAGACGTCATCCGTACTGCCACCCCTTCTGCACTTGCCCTGTCCCTCACTCCTGCAGCTCCCCCATACCACCTAAGATCCAGCGACTCTCAGGTCCTCCTGGTTCCAAAAACCCGCACCCTAATGTGCGACAAGGCCTTCCCTGCCTTTGCACCGAAGCTGTGGAACTCCCTGCTAGCCTGCACTCGCACCTCCCCATCACATTCCTGCTTCAAAGTCTCCCTATGGGGCTTCCCTGAAATCAGCCTCAACTTGTCTCTGTATCTGAGCTGCTATCACTTGGTATCTACCACTGGGCGCCTGGTCCATGGCTATAACCTGCACCTTGCCCAGCAGGTCTAGCCCGTGTCATCTGACATACCATTACTGGTGCTCTATTACCCTGAATTGACCAATCCTGGTTGTTAATCTACCTGATGCTCTTTGTACCCTGATCTGATTGATCCTGCTGCTTTGTACCTTGGTAATCTTCCGGATCGCTGGGAGACTCCTGTCGCCTATTTCTTTACTCAACTGCTGGCCACCTCATGTAGTTATCTTGTACCTCATTGATAACTCTATCAATGTGCTCGATCTAATTTGTAATCTACGTACCTTACTCGTATGTTATATAAGTGCCTTAATCTAGGTACCTTATTCTTATGTTTTATAATTGTGCCTGAACCTAATGTATGTTAACCCTGTATATGCCTGATGTTCATGTTTTGTACCATTGTAACCCTCCCGGGTCGTGCCTGAAAATAGGCACTTGGTTGTCTAGTGCGCTCACCCGGCAAACAAAAGCAAATAAATAAATATTCCTATGTGATGAATGCTTAAACAAACTGTTGCCTATCTGGGTGTCGGTGAGTTTTTAATAAATGTAGGTTTTTTTTTGGTTTTTTTTTATTATTGTATACTAGGAGTGCTAGGCATTAAACACCTTTGAGCTAACAGCTCATTTACAAAGGTTCCATGTCAGGAAAAGAGAACAAACAGAAAACAACATCATAACAGTCAAATTCCATATATCAAGTTCTAGAATATAACAACAGCTACTGTAAAAAACAGAAATAATGGTTTTGTGGTGGTACAAATTGCAATACATTATGCTCATCCCTATTTAATGCTTGAAGGGCAAGGAAACAATCTGGTAGGGAGACCGATTGAGGGGAAGAGAGGAGTTTGAGATGCTCCGAGGAGAATGGAGGGGGAAAAGGGGGAGAGAAGCAGCTAGAAAAGTCTTGTCAGAGTAAGGTACGTATTGGAGTGGGTGAGAAATTGAAATAGGGGGATTAAGTGCTATGCCCACAATTGCACTTAAGAGTTTCTGGACACTAGGTTGGCCCTCAGTAATGCATGGGTTATGGACAGTAACTATGGAGCGTTAGCTCCATTGACAAAGCCTCTTACTATACAATTATGGCAAACAGGTGCAGCTTTGTCAAGGGGAAAGTCCAGGCATTGAGCAGCTCCTACTATGCTGTTTACCTATTCTAGTAACTCTTGCAGAGGCAAAAAAAAATAAATGCTCCCCAGCAATTAGGGTACATAAAACAAGGCAGGGGTGGTGTGTAAGACTCATGTTGCTCTCAGCGTTTATGTAGCATCCCACACCTCCCTTGTTTGTCAAGTTTTCCTTATATATACCACCCCATGCACTGTGTTATATATAATTTACCCTTTCCTGCAATAACCTTCCACCTGTGGGTGTACCACCTAACAAGCTGTGGCCCCTAAACTGCCCCTAAACACCCCTGGGTCTGTTCTGTTCTCTACCTGCACTTACCTGTCCTCAGCCACTTACAAAGCATTTACCCCGCGTTTGTCCTGACAAAGCCCATCGGCTGCTGCACTCTGCCCTCTCCCACATATGCCATCCCTTTCCTCAGCCCTTCCCCCAACTGTCTTCTTCCTAGTGTCTGTTTGTCACGCCTCACCTATAATACCTATTGTCTTCCTAAGTTACTACATGTTATCTTGTACCGTGTAACTAAACTGTAACCATGTACCCAATTTGATTCCAATTGTATGTACTACGGACATGGAACCTTTGTAAAAGAGCTTTGGCTCAAAGGTATGTTGTAATCCTAGATTTAAATAAATAAATAAATAAAATAAAAGTTTCACTAAAAATACCATCAACAGCTTCAAGCAACAGTGCAACAATCTGGTGAAAATTTTGACCTATACTTTTTATGCTATTTTTGATTGCCACTTACCTCCTGACTTGTATGATACCCTTCTTTCCACAATCTGAGTCTGCTTTGGTACTTTTTTTCATGTATGAAATAAGAGAAGAAGCACTCCTTTTAATATGGCTTGGACCAGATTTTAATCAGTATTTGCAGCTGTTTTGAACAACTATCGTTCTGTAAGGTCAGAGAGCACTGCTTGCTGCATAATAGTTAATTTTAGTCACAAGAGAAGTGATATACAAACAACAGATGGACAAAAACAGCTGCAAATACTGATTAAAATCTGGTCCGAGCCATATTAAAAGGAGTGCTCCTTTTATTATTTCATACATGAAAAAAAGTACTAAAGCAGACTCAGATTGTGGAAAGAAGGGTATCGTACAAGTCAGGAGGTAAGTGGCAATCTAAAATTGCATATAAAGTATAGGTCAAAATTTTCACCAGATTGTTGCACTGTTTCTTTCCTCTGGTTCAAGGTCAGCTGGCATTCATCTGTATCCCCCTCCCCCGGGTGGTGCCTCAAAATAGGCAGGATTTGTCTAGTGCACTTACCTGGACAACAAAAACGAAATAAATAAAATAAATTTCCTGGTGTCAAGTTAGTGGTGACTACTAGGCAGACTGATCCCAATCGGCTCTTTCCAGCACCATGCACTTAAGAGCACCTCCTGATTAGCCTACACTGCAAGCAAGCAAACGGAAATGTCACACGCAGAAACACAGAATTCGATGGCAGATAAGGACCGCTTGGCCCACCTAGTCTGCCCATTTCCCCACCTAATGGATAAGCTATAGATCCTAGTTAACCAACAGCCTACTTCCTCCTGTCAGAAGGGCAGCCACTGAAACAGCAAAATTAATAAAGGATCTCGTATTCCTGGGCCAGCCATGAAATCCCATTTTCAATGGTGTAAACCGGGACCAAATATGGACACAGAAAACAATCATGTGGTCAAAGCCTGGCAGTATATGCGAGAGGTTGGAGTAAGGAGCTGTGAATGAGCTTGGTACAACAAGCAGATGGGCTGGATCACCCCCAACACACACACACACACACACACACACACACACACAAACACATAGGTGTGTGGTTACCACCTTTTAAGAAGCACAAAGTGGGACATTTCTTACTGAAACATGATTTTTTTGCAGGACAGTACATAACCTCGACCAACGCAACAGACTTGTTTTCTCTATATAGTGTATAGTAGAATGCTGTTATGGATAGAATTCCATCCCTGGAATATGCTTATAGTGTATGGTAGAATGTTGTTATGGACAGAAATCCATACCTAGAATGGAGTTCTTATGCTGCAGTAGCTATGTAACTACTGTAGCATAACAACTGGGAATGTTGCCACATAGTTGCTTTCCTCAATCCAGTTAAACTGTTAATTTTGTTTTCTTTTTAAACTTGAACTTGCAGAAACATCTGCAGCACACTGTGTCAGTTAAAAAAAAAGAAAATGTTAACATTTCTGTTCTCTGTTGTCTTCTCCAGCTGGTTTTGTGTAATTTTCCTATGCTGTGACTGCCCATACACTGTAAAAGATTGTTTATAAGTAGTCATACACAAACGAGGAAATTCTTGTATCTTGAGGTTTCCTCTGTAACAAAGTACCTCATCACTGTTACCAAGGAAACCTCTCAATACAAGAATATCCTTATTATGTATGACTGCTCATACACAATTCTCTATATAGTGTATAGTGGAACGTCGTTCACTGAAATCTAGCACTCTCGAAATGTTGTTCTGCTGCACTAATGGTGTCCGAAGTGCAGCAGAACCAAAAAGTGACGTCCACAGGACAGCAGAATGACTTTTCGTTCTGCTGCAGTGTGGACATCACACATGGTGTCCTCGAGCAGCAATCTGACAGTCTTATGTTAAAAAGAAAGATGTAGTATTTTTTTTTTTGAGGCAACGACGTTCCACTATACACTATACAGAACACTGCATGCGTACCATTTAACAGCAGGGCTGTTCTTTCACCTCGTTGGTACTATGACGACTGATTACCTCTCGAGCTGCGCTCTCGAGGTAATCTGTCATCATAGTACCAACTCGGTGAAAGAATAGCCCTGTTGTTAACTGTTACTCGTGCACTATCCTATATGTTCTGCTGCACTAATGACATCATTATGTTGTTCTGCTGCAGTAGTGATGTCACTACTGCAGTAGAACCACTTGGAATGCTGGCACAGTGTCCTGTCTTTAATTCTGTGGTGACACTATTCTAGAACCTCTAGAGACTTCACAGGTCAGTTTCATTATGAAAAAGAGAAAAAAACACAAAGCACACATTTCACATAATATTACTATACACTTTAGAAAATGGTCAAGGAAATTCTAGGCTCCTGATTGGCTATGACAGCATGACTAGCGGGCGGGTATTTCTTGATAGAGCCTGCTAAAAAACAAGAGCCAAATCTGGGTGCCCCATTACTTAGAATATCCTGTGGCACCCCGAATTTCACTATCCTAAACGCCATTTTTCTATCCTGCTTAGTGGGCGACTTGGCAGCCATCAAGCCAGCCACTGCTTAAGCCCCCCTTCCCACATACTCCATATATACACACCACATGCAAAATATCTCTAATCAAGCTTCTTTCTTTCACATGAAATGAACAGTTTTTCTTTTTGAATTACTAGCGCTAGCATGCCGTGTGCTCAGCGCTCCTCATACATTTGGCACAGCACTTCCGCAAACCGGCTCCCTCGCATGTCCCAACTCCATGCCCAGTTCATAAAAAAATTGTACAACTCTTTTAGTGCTGTTTTGTTTAAATAGAGCAACGCCCTGAAATTGTAACTGTACCTCTCCTGCAGCCTGTATCCACAATCTCGATCCCAATGCAAGTCCTGACCGATCGCACTCCTACTGTCACTGCCACTGTTCCACAGAATAAATGAAATTACTTCTGTCACGAAGGATACACTGGCCAAAACTCAAATAAATAATAAAAAAAAAAATATGAACCCGACGCCAACAGCACTAGGGACAAATCAAACCAGGCCAGTAAGGGAGCGGGGAGTGCACTGCAGACAGACTACAACTCCCTAGAAACCACGGGCCATGCAGCTCAATCACACAGGGTCTAGTAAACAGCAGCACCCTCTACTGACAAGAAGAGCACACTATAAGGACTACTTTGCAAGGAAAATTGATTTTATTTTTTTTAATTTATTATGCATGTTTTTATTATATTTTTTTAATTGAAAATGATACTTATGAGCCATTTCTAAGCATAATAATACCCTCCAGGGTGGGTAGTAGAGAATACCAGACCTTCAGGGGGCTATAAGGCCCCTCCGCCTGTGGCGTCGGGCCTCATTACGGCCCTGGGCGGTCCGGTATTCCCCAATACCGCCCACCCTGTTGGGTATTATTGCTTACATAAAAAACACAGGATGAGCAACTTTATGCACAACCTGTGTGTTCTGTCTCCTCGGGATTCTGATTCCCATGGACCTCGAGAGCTTCGCTCTCGAGGTCAGAAGGAATTAGAACCCCTATGTGGCAGAAAACACTTGTGCACAGTTGCCCGTCCAGTATTCTCTATATGATCAGAATTAAGGCTAAGTATTGTGCAACCAATAATACCTGACAGGGTGGGCAGTACTGGGTAACACCGGACCGCCCAGAGGTGCAATGAGGCCCAAGGCCGCAGGCAGAGGGCCTTATAGCCCCTGGAAGGTCCGGTATTGCCCATACCGCCTACCCTAGAGGGTATTACTGTGCTTAGAAAACTGGGTATCTGTAAACTTTTTTCTAGTATTTAAGAATAAAAAAAAAAGTAAAAAAAAAGATAAAATGAACTTATAGTTGGTTTGTTACTAACGTAGTACCTCTGCTGGTATTCTTACCAATAGAGGGCAGAATAAAGTTTTACAGGTGTTTTAGTGGGTGCTTAATACTGTAGTATGTGTTCCTCTTTGGTACGTGAGCCTGACACCACCACCCCCCGTGTTCGTTTTGTTTTCTTTACCCCACTTTTTAATCTGGCATCTGGATATAACTGCCATCAATTAGAGGAAAGTGAGTGGGTTGTGAAGTGGGAGCCACTCGTTAAGCAGCAAGCGAGGGGTCAGCGTGTGGAGAATTGGCGCGAGACAAGGGAGAGGAGAGTGCTACATTTTAACATAAGTGCGGTTTGGGAAAATGCTCGCTTTTGTTCCTGCCCTTATTTTATCTACTATCTCCCATTTTATTAGTGCCTCTGTTATACATATGGCCAATTTATAGTTGAATGCCAATCGTCAGCAGAGGAGCTCCGAGCTCGTGAGAGCTGACCGAACGGCGCGAGAAGCGGCGCTAGTGAATAGTGGTGAAGTTCAGCTCAAAAGCTGGCATATTTAGAAAGATTTTGTTTTCCTTAATTTGAATTAAATAACTGTGGAGCTCAGTGAGTGTTATTTTATTCATGGTGGTGGCAGTGCTGGGGGAGGGCGACGGCAACCTTAGCTGCTCGCTGTTTAAAAAAAATGGCACCTGTTTGAATTGCGTGCCCATCGCTTCAGCCAATGAGGAAGCAGAGTGCTGGACACACAGATACTTTGCAGGCTATCAGGCAGGGTTGGGCTGGGGCTTTTTATCTGGTGAGCATCTACTGTCTGATAGATGCCCACCTAAATAAGTGTCTCAGCCAATCAAAAGACAGAACTGTTGCCCAGCCCAGTGGTGCAGAGGGTTGAGGCGCTGGACACTACACCTCAAACCATGCAGAGACCCAGGTTCAGGAACGGACTCAGGACGCCGGGGGTCAGCAGGGGAGGATAGGATTGAGCATCCGATGGACTGCTCTCCTATCCTGGGGTGGGTTTGGGGAAGGCCTCACTCAGTAGTGGCCCCCAGTGGGGACTGGAGGCAGTACACAAGCATTGCGAAGGGAACAGAAAAGGGGAAATACCGCCCAGGTGGCCGTATTTGATTTTTTTTTTTTTTTTTTTCTATAGATTCATAGAAGTGTGACAGCAGAAAAGGACCGAACTAGGCTCACCAAATCTGGGCTAGGCCACCAAATCTGCCCATTTGCCCAGCTATCTGCTTGGACCTGTGCCTCCCCCTTTAACACTCTCTCTGTCCCCAGACACCTCTGGTGCCTTCAGTGAGCCTCCGCCCCCCTCAGCAGCATCTCTGGGCCCTAACGTGAGCACGCTGGGCCACCCCCCACCCGCCCGATGAAGGGTTACGTCTGCGATATCCCAGGGACCGGCTGCAATGTGAGGGTCGGGGAGGCTCAGATAGGACCGGTAGGTGTTGCAGGAGGACTTGCAGAGCCCGAAGGAGTGGGGGTCGCTAGAGCACAGCAGAAGAGAAAATAGATAATGTAAAAAAATTAAAAAAAGAAGTGAGAATTGTCTTTGCCCATTTTCTAAAGTTTCTTAGTTGCTGCTATTGTTTCTTATCATTTTAAGGTATTACATGTATAGTTTTCTGCAACATTTAGTGGAAAGTTAGAAAATATTTTTTCAACTATAATGTCAGAGCATGTATTTTTCATTTTTATTTCAGGACACAGCTGCTCAAATCAGGTCTGCCCTGTGAAAATCAGTACAGGTGGTAACCTAAGCTTATAAGAAACCGTGGTTTTGCGGTTTCCGGATGATCCAGCCCTTGACAGCGCAGTACTTGAGAGGATCTTCCAGGTTGAACAGGCCACTGGTAGTGTCCATGAAAAGTTTGGTGAGCACTTTATCCGGGATGTCGCTACCAGTCAAAGCGCCCCTGCGCTGAGGGTCCAGGTACTCCTCCTTCAGCATCGCTGTATCGAAGTACTTCTTCACATCGATGTCGTAGCCAAAGGGGTCATTCGGCACCTTCAGGTCATCACTGTCCTCCTGATCGACAAGCAAGCCTGCTGCATACCCCACCTCTTCCATCTGCGTCTTGAGCCCGAACACCAGGAGCAAGCATTTGTCCGCCCACTGAGGCTGTATACCCTCCCGGCACCGCAAGTAGGACAGGCGAACCAGGTCCGACTGGACGTCCTTGCGCTTCTCCGGGTTGCTCCAGTTCTGGGCCATCTTGATTTCGATGGCCACGTCCACCTTGCTCATGTTCAGGAATTCGGGGGAAGTGTGTGTCCCCATCACTATGTCAATGGCTCTGGGCTTACCCCCTCCAGGTTTAAAGCCTTGCAGAAGTTTAGCGGGGAACTCCAGCAGGACGTGGTCGCATTTCTCAGGACTGTCGACTCCGAATTCAGCACAGATCGCACGGTACAGCATGAATTGCACAAAGCGCTCGTCCTTGAGGAACTCCCGCTGGCCTTTCCGGTACATGGAGTCCATCTCACCCGCCGTCGCATGTATCGCCTTTTGTAAACGCACGTCCGTTTCATCCATGTAATATTGAGCGATCGGGTGGTAACTAGGCGTCGGACGTGTTCCCTGCATTCTTGTCAAACTTCCAGATATGGTAGAAGATTGGTCTTGAACCGGCAGCTAGTCTTCACGCAACGGGATCCCCTCACACAGTGACCCCCCAACCCCCAGCATGCTCCGATCTCTAGAATTGCAGAGTTTCTGTTTCTCTGCGATCACGTGATATGATGTGGCATCGTTTGTCTGACAAAAGGGCCTGCATTAATTCTCGGAAAAGCTGTTCTGCAGGATGTCCCAGTGTCCTCACAAGTTTTGCAAAATGTCACATTTGTCCCTTTTTTTGCTTACTTGTGCCTTTTTTTGCTGTCTGCTAATCTCTGAGTGACAGTTATTTCAGCACCACTGTGGTGTTGCTCTGGCTGGACAGCAGATTGCAACTTTAACCCCTGTGCCTGTGTTGTACTGTAAGCATGTCAGTGGGAGTACAGTAAAGCATGTTCCTTCCTGTTAGATTAGACTGGGTAGGAGTGCAAACAAGCAGATGTGGATGTCTGCCATGCCAGCAGCTGAGAGGGACTCCAGACAGAGAAGAGACCGGCAGCAGGGAACTAAGGTACCCAAACCTGATCAGCCATAGGGAAGTGTGTGAAAACAATCTGGTGTGGTGGTGGGAGTCACTGAAGTGAAGTTTGCTCAGCAAATGAGGTGAAAGTAAATGGGTTGGATGGGTCTGTCAGGAGGAGCAATACTTGCAGCTTGAATGTCTGATCACAATTTAACGCAGGTTTGCTTCTAATGAACTTTCTGTACATCATGATTTGGAACTTACTGCAGCAGAATGATGTATTGTTTTAATCTGAATGTTTGCTACTGGTGTTACTGTGGGGCTGCATAGAAACATAGACTTTGACGGCAGATAAGGACCGCTAGGCCCATCTAGTCTGCCCATTTCCCTACCTACAGGATAGGCCGCAGATCCTAGTTAACCAACAGCCTATATCTTCCTGCCCCCCACAAGAATTGCCTTATGTCTGTCCCATGCATTCTTGAATTCTCCCACAGTTTTAGACCCCACAACTTCATCAGGAAGGCTGTTCCATGCATCCACTACCCTCTCTGTGAAATAATACTTCCTCACATTGCCCCTGAACGCCCTCCTTCTATCTTTAAATTGTGTCCCCTTGTTCTTGCAAGTCTCTTTTTCTGAAAGATGCTACCCTCTTGGATTTTGTTGATTCCTTTGAGGTACTTGAAAGTTTCTATCATGTCCCCCCTCTCCCTTCTTTCCTCAAGGGTATACATATTAAGCTCCTTTAGTCTCTCCTCATACGGCTTCTCTTGCAGACCCTGCACCATTTAGTTGCCCTCCTCTGGACTGCCTCTATCCTGTCTATGTCCTTGGGAGATGGGGTCTCCAGAACTGGACACAGTATTCCAGATGGGGTCTCACCAACTGTCTGTACAGAGGGATAACAACTTCCTGTTTTCTGCTGCTGATGCCTCTCCTATACATCCAGTATACCCTGGCCCTCCTACTGCCTTCTCACATTGCTTGCTAACCTTAAGGTCATCTGATATGATTACCCCAGGTCCCTTTCCTGTTTTGTTGTTGTTACTACCTCCCACCCATTGTGTATTCTTCCCCTGGGTTCTTGTTTCCCAGGTGCATTATTTTGCACTTTTTGCATTGAATCCTAGCTGCCATCGCCTGACCATTTCTCCAACTCTGCCAAGTCCCTTTTCATCTTTTCCACGCCTTTGTGTATCAACCCTGTTGCAGATCTTTGTGTCATCTTCAAAAGGCATACTTTTCCTTCCAGTCCTCTGCAATGTCATTGATGAAGACATTAAAAGGACTGGACCCAATACTAAACCCTGCAGTGCCCCATAGTAACGCCTTTCTTCAGAGTGGACTCCATTTACAATTACCTTCTGTGTCCTGTTGTCCAGCCAATGTTTTACCAGGCTACCACCCTGGGACCCACTCCCAGGCTGGTTAATTTGACTAATAATCTTTTGTGTGGGACTGTGTCAAATGCCTTGCTAAAGTCTAGGTAGGCCATGTCCACAGCCCCTCCTGGTCTACTACTTTGGTCACCCAGTCAAAGAAATCTATTAGATTCGTCTGACATGACCTTCCAGCTGTGAACCCATGCTGCCTTGGATCCTGTGCTCCACTGACCTCTAGGTACTCAACTATTCTTTCCTTCAGAAGTGACTCCATCACTTTCCCTACCACAGAGGTCAGACTGACAGGTCTGTAGTTTCCTGCCTCTGTCTTGGTCCCACTTTTGTGAAGGGAATCACATCCGCCTTCCTCCAGTCCTCGGGTACCACACCATCCTCCATGATTTATTAAAAGAGTAGCCAGTGGTTTCACTAGTTCCTTCCTTAATTCTTTTAGAATTCTGGGGTGAATTCCATCAGGACCCATTGCTTTGTCCACCTTCAGTTTTGGAGTTCTTGCAGAACCCTTTCTTCTGTGAAAGGACTGGGATCGACCCCCTATCAAGAGTGCTTCTGTTAATTGGATTAGGCACTTCCCTCCTCTTTTGTGAATACTGAGCTGAAATATTCGTTCAGTATTCCTGCTTTTTCACTGTCCCCCTCTGCCCACCCACCGTTCATTCTATTCAGCCTCACTATCCCTCCATGGCCAGAGCAAGCAGCACAATTTAATTGATTGTGCGTAGCGTTGTCTGTAGCGGTGCCCGTGGGAATGACACGGTGGGGGGGTCATGGTCAGGATAGACCGTCCCAGTTTTAGGCCTCGGAAAGTTGGTAGCTTTATTTATTGGGGGGGAGTAAAATCCAGCCCCAGTCTGCGCTAGCTAGTAAATGCCACAGTGAGCGGACTGGGCACAAGTTATGTTGTGCTAATTTTCCCAGTCCAGTTTCTAGCAATCCAGTCTCGAACCAGAATGTGTTGAGAATCTGTATTCACATCTATTTATTTATTAGAATATCGGAATTACAATACTTACAGTCATAGACACATTTCCAAAGGCTCTTCGTCAGATGACAAATAAGACATGACAGTAATACGGCAAAGACAAGGTTACATAACTGGTTGGATGGTAGATGTACAAACATTATTTAAGCAATTTATCCTTCCAGGGTGTGGGTATACTGGAGGATTTACTATGGCTGGTGTGGTTCTGTCACGAGGCGCAGCAAAGTACTAAACCACACCAGTCTTCTTCATAGTTCTCGTGATCACACTCTGGGGGATAAATTGCTGTTATACATATGTACAAAACACACAGAATCCTGCATTTTGATTGGCTGGCTGGCACCTTTTCAACATTGTAAATCCTCGAGTGTACCCACTGGAAAAGGTGCCAGCCAACCTCTTTACCAAGACCAGTACAATCCCCCAAATTCAAAACATATACCCGCCATCTTGATTCCCCGCTAAACTGCCCCACAACTCTGATCTGCAACTCAAGTACATAAACTACACTGCTCTCCTGAAACAACTGACAAAAAAAAGCTATTCAAGTGAAAAAAGGAAAAAATAAAAACAGCACCTTGTACTTAGGCTAAATCAGTTCCTGGCTGGGACAGTCGTCCTCGCCGCCTGTATTGCTGACTCCCCACACACGTTTCTCCCATAGCCTCAGTCCCTTCCAGTTACCCCAGACACCACGTTCCCTACAGCTGACAAACCGCAGCTCTGTACTTATCCATCCATAACTGAAGCCTCGCTTCATCTCTCATCCGATACTGCTCACCCGTATCTCTACACTTTCTGCTTTTGTTCTGCACTGGCTCCAGTGCCACTTACTACCTGACTCTCTGAGTGCCTTCCCACTCTCCCTCTCACAATTGCCCATATCAGACGGCTATTTCCTCCCCCTGCACAACAATAAAAAATATTACAAAAATAGATTTAAAATGGAAAATAAATATTTTTCTTTTTGTCAAAAATGGAATGGGGACATTGTATAAAAGCAATTTATTCCTCCAGGGTGTGGGTACACTGGAGGGCTTCCCACAGTTGGTGTGGTTAACAGCACTGCAGTCCCTATGGCCGTTCAGGACTACATCCTGTCTATACCCCCCAGCCATCTAGGGAAATCTGTCTGCCTCTAACTTTATACCCCAAAAACAAAAACAACCCAGGGACCTCCCCGACATTAGGCAACCTGCAACCACACACCAAGAAAATAATACCACATTATTACATTACTGCCTCCTCCCTACCCCCACAACCACACCTGTGGAAGGAAAGGGTTAATACAGTAACAACAACAATAGCAACCAACAGTACTTTAAATTACTACACACTAAAGTACTAATGAGGAACTTCGATGAAGAGAAATGGCCGGGTATGGATTGTGGGAGCTGGAGGTGGGAGACTCCCCCATCTTTAGTAACCAGGTCCACCTCTACGGATTTGCTCTGTGTATTTCTACTTTGCCTTCATGCACTTGGCCAGTGATGAGGAAAGTACTCAGACGTGGGATTGGAAGGAAAATTCCCTGTAGGAGTCGAAGGCTCTAAGGTGGTTTGGGGAGCCACCAATTGGAAAACTGGTTCTTTCCCATAATAGACTGCGGATCAAATGGCCGGTGAGGGAGCCGGGACAGTGGGGACAACCCAAGTAGTCTACAAGTTGGGCTGTGTACCCAAAGCTGCGTGCAAGTCCGGGCTGTGTGCCTGGTGGGTTCAGAGCCTGAGGGCTGGAAATGTGAAGAAGTGTTCTGTTGTCTCTAATCTGCATTACCAGGAATGTAGCCCCATGGGGGTCTGTCTATGCTTTGTTCAGACTGGATGTGAATAAAAGCCACACTGTAGAATCCCATTCCTGGTTTTGGACATTACAGTTATTGCTTTCTGTGTTCGGATTTACTTGGGTGCTCCTGTGCAGAGTAGCCAAACCTAGGCCCCCTGTGCCGAGTAACCTCATCCTCCCCGAACCCAGTCTCCACCAGGTACTGCTGTCAGCTTCAACAGCATGCCACCTGTCGTTTTGCTAAAAGGCAGGGGTCTGGGGGTTACATAAATGGAGGCACTGCTTTGGATTTAATTCTGTGAGGAAGGTGCTTGGGCAAGGGGCTAGCGTTTTGTCTATCTGGCAGTGGGTAGCCCAAAAAGCTGAAGCAAGTTAACTAGTGTGTTGCTGTGTGCTGTGGATCTTATGCTGCTGTTTAAAATGCCAACTGTTTACCAAGGAGCAGTAAAGCTAAAAGAGTGTGCCCTTGTCCTGCATCAATTGTTTACAGCGTTTTTGCCAGCTTGTAAAAGAACTGTGGTAAAGAAAAGTGTGGAAGACTAGGGGTAGCAACAGGAAAATTGTGCCCTGGATGTTGGAAATGCTTTTAAAAGAACTGTAGTAAAGAAAAGCGTGGAAGACTAGGGGTAGCAACAGGAAAATTGTGCTCTGGATGTTGGAAATGCTTTTTGAGTGAACTGAGAGACTTGCAGTGTGAATGGCTATGTTAAATGGGCTTCCGCCATGGAGTCAGTTAAAATAAAAAATGCATTCTGCAGTTTAAATTTGCCTGCTCGATGGTCGCCGTGAGGAGAAGAGTACTCACGAGGAAGAAGAGGCTCATTTGCATGGCGTCGTGTGATTGGTGAGGCTGCAATCAGTCCTGCCCCTCAGCGAGCTCTACAGTGACTGCCCCAGCATTCGAGAGGGAGTGTGAGTGTAGTGCGTGTACTAGCTAGTGGAGGAGCGTCACAGAGGTTAAAAAGCGATGTAAACCTTCTAAAAATAAACTGCTTTGTCTAAAATTGGGCTCAACATGCAATTTGATCATCTAAATTGCAAGTGTGGTGGTCGAGAAGACGATCAACAGGACTGCCCACCCATTTCTATTCTGAGGCCTCCAAGACTGACTGCAGGCCGTTTTCCCATCGCAGCTAACAGCTACTGATAACAGCAAGTGCCAACAGTGAAATTGCTCAAATGGTGATTTTCTGCCAAAAGCCATCTAAATATGTGTGCAGCAGTGTAGTCGCTTAGCAAGTAACGACAGTGTCAAGTCCTACCAGCAAGGGCAAGTTTGCTAAGCCATTGACTGTGTGCATGGTTATGAGTTCAGCATCAGTTTAAAGTCTAAAGCCAGAGAGAGACTGTGAGTTGTAGCCAAATGTGCAACACTAGTTTACAGGCAATCCTGTGCTTAAAAACCTGAAGCTTTAAGGGACTGTGAGCGAAAAAATTTTTTTCCAGCAAGTGAAAAGTCCATGGAAAATCATGTAAATGTGTTTGAAAAAGAACAGAGCAAGTTTGTGCAGTTTGAGCAAAAGTTATCAGTAGTGTGTGTAAATCGGATGCGCAGTGGCTTGACCCAATTTCTGAATGTTGATGCACAGGAGTGCCGACATTACAGGGTGGGGTAGTAGAGTAAACACAGCAGCAGAGAAGCCATTTTAAAAGTAAAGAAGGTGTTCAGTAAAGTGGGACTTTCAGTTACAGTGAGCTTTTGTTTGTTTTTTTCTGCAGTTACGGCCTCAGGACCAGCTCGTTACCCGGATCATGCCCAGATTGCAGTAACAGCAGCAGTAAATAGACTGAGGGACATTGACAAGTGGTGCTATGGAGGACAACTGCCTCCTCATGTGGCGATTCCTGGATATCCAGTGCATGTGTGTCAAATATGCTTGAATGCTGGAAGGGACGTCTTCATGATTTCTCACTGTGCTAGATGCGTAGAAAAATATGGCTTGTATAAAGTGCCTCAGATTCATTTGGCTCCCACATGGACAAAAGTTCAGGAATCTGCAGTTGGCAGTACACAGAGCCTGTTGAAGAAGGCCCCTCAGGGGAGTGTGGCACAAAGCTAGAGGGTGCAGAGTTAGAGACAGAACTAGATGTTGAAGTTTCGGATGCTGGATCTCAAAAGGAAAGTTCAGATAAAGCATCAGTAGACCCGGGGTGGGGGGCCTAGCCCAAGTCTCATGGGAGAAGATGAGATGCGGGAGGCCTTTGAATGGGAGGTGTCGACCTCCGTGCCTAGTGATGAGTGGATAGTCTCAGGAGTGAGGACGACTGCTCACTCCTGGGCTCAGATTCTCAGTGAGGAAGAAGATGAGGGGGAACCTATGTGGCCTTCTGAAAAAGGAACGGGTACACAACCTCAAGCTCTTGCCTCGGAGGAATGCATGGAAGAGAGTGGTGATGCCACTGCACTGGCTATGCAAGAAGAAGATGTCAGGGATCCGTTTTTAGTCTCGTTAAGGATGCGTAGCTGGCAGAACCAGGACTGGCCGCCCCCAAGCCAGGCCAGCAGTCTCAGGTTGACCAAAGCTAGTAAAAAGGAGAGACTGGTTCGTAGGAAGGCAAATGAGATCTATGGGATGACCTTTCCTACCTTTTCTCGGTGAGTCTGGGAGGAGATTGAGAACAGCAGGAAATTCTGGATCTGGGCAGAAGCAATGAAAGGTGTGTATCCTGGGTGCAAACAAGCATGTAAAGGACAGACTGTTTCATGAGAAATATACCCAGTGGAAGAGAGGCAGGACACTGTTTATGGACAGAGTGCGAATAGTGGACAGAGAGGGACATGAAATCTCCCACTGTGTGAATTATGTGTGCCCAGACGGGGTAATAATTCAAGCTCCTGACCCCCCGTACTATTGGCCTCAATGCAAGGACCTCCCAGCAAATGTGCCCTTGCCTACTAAATGGAAAGCCATGCTGTGGTAGTCAATACTGCCACACCAGCCTGTGAAGTGCCTTTATTGATCCGCCAGTATGGACATCCAGGACTCAGGTGCCCCACATTCATCAGTTCTACAGTGTACTGGCCTTTCCAGAATCCATCGACTGGCCCACCAGATGACTTCAGATCCAGAGAGGACACCAGTCCAGCTGTATCCTGCTTCATCGCCAGGTAATTGGATGACGTCAGACCGGCTGTTTTCCTTTTTTTGTTCCTGTTCTAAGGTTCCATCTCCAGAGATGACATCATCCCAGCAGTTCCCAGATGTGCCCTCCTGTAGTTCCTGGAAGATGTCCACCCTGCTGTATCGGAAGAAATGCTGCCAGGGAGAGTCTTCGTCAGAGGTGCAGGTCGGTTCAGATTTTTCATTCTACAAGGGGCTGGTAAGTCCAACCGTTTCTATCTTTATGACACTGCAGTACACGCCCTACACAAGCAAACTCCAAAATGTGTGAACCGTCCTCAAAGACTCTCCCCTTAGGGTCTTTGGCCTGCTAGAACTGTGCTTCACCGGGCTCCGCCCCAGGAGAGACTCTTTAATGGACTAGCCTTCGGGCACTGTGGTCACTAGTTGGGACTTTTAGGGCACTCCATCCTACCAAATGTGTATTGTAAATAATGTCATTGTTTTCTACTGTTTTCTAGTGTATATACTGTTTTCTACCTTTTCTAAGAAAATCTTTTTGGGATTCTTCAGTGTTTTGATGGTAGGGGTTTAGGTAGACTGTGTATGCAGATTAGGAGTGTGTGTTGTCTTTCTTTTTCTTGCAGGTGTCCCTGGAGAAGATAGAAGAGAAGACAAGAAGAGGAGGAGGGGCTCATCGGAGTTCCTCACTAGTACTTCAGTGTGTAGTAATTTAAAGTACTGTGGTGGTGTTGTTATTGTTGTTGTTACTATATTAACCCTTTTCCTTCCGCAGGTGTGGTTGTGGGGGTAGGGAGGAGGCAGTAAAGTGATGTAATAATGTGGTATTAGTTTCTTGGTGTGCGGTTGCAGGTTGCCCATGGTCAGGGAGGTCCCCAAGTTGTTTTTGTCTTTGGGTGTTAAGTTGGAGGCAGACAGATTTTCCCTAGAGGGCTAGGGGGGATAGACAGGCTGTGGTCCTGAAGGGCCCTAGGGACTGCAGTGCTGATCTATTAGGGCTATGCTCTGGACAGTTCTACCAGAGCCACTAGGTGTCCATAGTAAGTGGGTAGTGTAGAGGCTGATATGTCAGCTAAAGGCCTCTAGGCCCTTAGTGTTGCCTGCCTGTGTTCGCACATGGTAGGAGGGGGCCTGATCACTCCCCTCCGCAGGTAGCACATAGGGTGGGGTGGCCTAAAGCCGGGTAGACAATGACTGCGGACAGTCATTTTCCTAGTCAAGGACAAGTGTAACCTCCTTGTTACCTGGGGTTACTAGAATCCCAGTAAGACCTAGTGGTAGGCTGGGAAGGCAGCTTGTGAAATTCCAGTTAAATGGATTTCACACTGTCTTACTCTGTTCTCAGTCTCAGCTGAGACTGAGTGATGACATCACCATAGAACTGTCGCAGCTGCATGAGCCACAGTGGAATCTGCAGCAGGGAGTTGGAGTAGAATGTTGGGAGGTTTGAACAGTAGTCTGTAGTCAGTTGGAATTTGAAGCTTGTTGTGAGAGTAGCACAGCAGCTCTGTGTTAGGCTCTTGGAGCCTCAGCCCTGACATAAGGCTACATTCAGGGGAAAGGTGTGTGTTTCCACCTAAAGAGAGACACAGTGTGCTATTTTAAAGTGGCGGAGACTGCTGAATCAGGTCTCAGTACCCCATCCCTGAGGGGATGGGGCAGAAAAGTTTAGCCTGCATATTCCAGGGGCAACCCCCTGGCTACTGCTAGTGGAGAAGCTGCCTTATTTGGTCCAAGAGTTTTGGGAAACAAGAAGATTTTGTGATTCGCCTGTGGGGCACCTGCAACCAGAGGGTGAGTTCTGCTCTTTCTAAAGAGCCCATGTTTTCACCCTGGGACTTGTGTGATAGCAGGGATTGGACTACTGAAGTAGTGGGAGGCCTACAGTAATAGGCTTAGCCAAAAGTAGAAGTATGTTCAAGTCCAGTACATAAGGGAAGTCAAGACATGTATAGGAGATGTGACATACGTCTACCCAGTAATCTACATTGCCAAGCTTTCAGAAAAGAGTTGTTTAGTTTCCAGAGAAATGGCTGGGTATGGCTTGTGGGAGCTGGAGGTGGGAGACCCCCCAATTTTAGTAACCAGGTCCACCTCTACGGATTTGCTCTGTGGATTTCTACTTTGCCTCCTGCACTTGGCCAGTGATGAGGAAAGTACCCAGATGTGGGATTGGAAGGAAAATTCCCTGTAGGAGTCGAAGGCTCTAAGGTGGTTTGGGGAGCCACCAATTGGAAAACTGGTTCATTCCCATTATGGACCACGGATCAAGTGGCCGGCGGGGGAGGCGGTCCAGTGGGGAAAACCTAAGTAGTGTACAAGTCTGGGCTGTGTGCCTGGTGGGTTTAGAGCCTGAGGGATGGAAATAGTGAAGAAGTGTTCTGTTGTCTCTAATCTGCATTACCAGGAATGTAGCCCCGTGGGGGTCCGTCTATGCTTTGTTTGTTCAGTTTGGATGTGAATAAAAGCAACACTGTAGAATCCCATTCCTGGTTTTGGACATTACGGTTATTGCTTCCTGTGTTCGGATTTATTTGGGTGCCCCTGTGCAGAGTAGCCAAGCCTAGGCCCCCTGTGCCGAGTAACCTAATCCTCCCTGAACCCAGTACCCACCAAGTACTGCTGTCAGCTGCAACAGCATGCCACCTGTCATTTTGCAAAAAGGCAGGGGTCCGGGGGTTGCACATACATTCTTTGCAAAGCAGTGGTGTAGGCTTAGACACAGTGATAGCTAAGCAGAATAACAAGCGATCAGAGACATGATAGTGGGCCCTTGCGGGGTTAAGTGGAGCAGTCTTGGGTTGGACCTTGTCTTGGTGTGAGCCCACTTTAGTAGCAACGGCTGTGGTTTGAAAATGGCAGTAGGACTAGCGCGGGCAGGTGCAGGTATGTTTGGCATAGAGATGATTTTTGAGGGCCACTTTGAAAGGGCCAAGCTTGGTGTGGGTAGTGACCGAGGATGGTAGGGCGTTATATCAGGCAGGGGCTGTAACTGGGAAAGATCTGTGGGCAAATGTAGTCCAAACCTTGGGGATGGCCAGTGTTATTGTGTCTGCTCTGCGTGTATGGTTTTTGGGGGTGGCTAAGGGCAAGGAGGCAGACACTCCTGGGGCTGTCTGCCCAAGGAGGAAATTTTTGGCCATGAGGCATGCTTGGAACTGGAACCTTTTATCAAGGTTGAGGATTTGGGCACGGTCATAGAGGGTGCAAGTGTGGGTCGTGCGATCAGCCCCTGACAGGAGCCTGCAGGCTTTGTTGATGGCTACTTTAATCTTGTTGAGAGCAGTGGTGTCAGTGGTGGCGTAAACCAGTAGGCCGGAGTTGACCAGTGACATAACAGACAACGTGATGACTAGACGCAGGGCTTCAGGGGGTAGACAGTCCCTGTGTTGGTAGAGAAGGCCAATTCAGGCATTCATCCCAATTGCGAGTGTGCTGATGTGGCTGTGAAAAGTGAGAGCAGGGTCAAACATGATCCAAAGGTATTTAAGATGAGATAAGATGAGACCTGTTTTAAGGGGTGGTGTGAGCTGGACAGGATTCTCAGTTGGGCATTTTTTAGTTTGCTTTGGTGGTGCACAAACAGCATGGTTTTAGTTTTTTTCTGGTTTAGTACTAGCTTGTGCTCATCAAACCATTGCTCAGCTTGGCTGAAAGAGTGCTGCAGCAAGGCCTGCAGGTTGGCAGAGTTTGCATGGGAGGTACAGAGGACAGTGTCAAATGCATATAGAAGTATCTAGCCAGAACACGAGGTGGGAAACCTATTGAGATACAGGCTAAAAAGTAATGGCCGTAGGATGGCGCCCTGTGGACTCCAGAGCGGGTGGGGAAGGTGCTGGATACAGTATTATTTATCCTGACGCATTGTATCCTGGAGGTCAAATAGCTGGCAAACCAGTTTAGAGGACCTTGAGAGAGGCCCATGTGCATCAGGGTGTTCAGCAGGAAGGGGTGGATAACGCTGTTAAAGGCCTTGGACAGGTCAATGAACATGGCCCCTGCCAGCTGTCCCTTGTCTAGGGTGGAGTGAATGTAGATCAAGAATTCAGTGAGAGCCATTGTAGTGCTGTGTCTGGCTCGGAACCCATGCTGCTCCACACACAGCAGGTTATGGGTTTCAAGATAATTGGTCAGTTGGTCTGCCACTACATTTTCCAGGGCCTTGGACAGTGGTGGGAGAATAGAGATTGGGCAGTAGTTTCCTAGGAGTAGTGGATCCCCACCTTTGTAGATGGATGTTACAACCGCATTTTTCCATTTGCTGGGGAACTGTTCAAGGCGGAGAGAGAGCAGTTTAGTAGGGCAGTTAGTGGGAAAAGAAGTGTGTGTCCTGGTCCAGGACCAGACGGAGGAGTTTGATGTCTAGAGGGTCATTAAGGGGGCTGGTGCCATTCAGGGCCTTTATCAGGCAGGGTTCGGCTTCCCGGGGGGAGATGGTCTGGAGATAGAAAGGGGGTTGAGGGAGATGGGGGGACTTGGCTGGGTGTGGGGTCGAAGAAATTGGAAGGGAGCACAGAGCCTATGTCCGTAAAGTTGGAGTTGAGAGCAGGGGAAATTTGTTTTTCAGTCAGTGGTGACCAAGCCATTTGTGGAGTGGAGCATGGCTTCCCATTTAGTGTTTTTATATTGTCCCAAAATTTGCGTGATGAGCCCCAGGTGGCAGTCAGGGTGGCTCTGTAATGCTTGGCTTTTACTTTGCAGATGGCCTAGGTGCATTTATTCCATTCTGCACGGTAGGCTTGCCTGTCTATGGGTTTGCCTGATTCATTTGCCTTATACCAAAGGTTGTCACAGTTCTTGAGCTGCTGTAGAAGGGATGGCGTAATTCAGGGGGAATTTTGCCTCTTGAGGTGGGTCTTTTTTAAGGGAGTGAAGGTGTCACAGGCAAGGGTGAAGGTGTTGTTGAAGTATTGTAGTGCTGCGTCGATAGAGGTGGCGTGGTATATAGGAGACCAGTCTCAGTGAGCTAAGTGATGCTTAAGTTTCTCAAGACTGTCAGGGCAGAGGTGGCGACGGAGCATGGTGGGGAGGCACGGGCAGGTTGCTTGGCCGTCCATGTGAAGATTACTGCAAGATTTGCATAACATGCCTTGTAAACAGAGCATGGTGCTGTAGTGTAAAGGGTCCTGTATGAAAAATGTATTTTAATCATCAGCATCAATGTAATCTGGTCTGGTTCTGGCGGTCCTGTTTTCACTGACAGGCCCAGACTGCTGGAGTGACTGGACCAGCAGTATTAGTACAATTTGTGCCCAGACCTGCCATTCCAGCATTTACTGGTCTGGTCTGGGGGTCCAGTTTATACCAATTCCAAGGTAGGGGTATCTTCTTTATTTATTTATTGAAATATTTCACCAGGAAGGCACGCTCAACAAGTTGCTCATCTCCCAGTGCGACCTGGAGGGTATGGAACAATGGGATGGAATACAGAGAAACATTAAAATGTTGGAATCAGTTTGTTTACTTGCATACCATGAGAGCAGGAGGGATTACTAGTGGATAACATTGGCTAACAATACAACAGTGAAGTATAGTAGATATGAAGACACATATAGCAAATTGGCAACAGCTGGTAAAACTGGAACTCATGTAATAACTTGGCAACAGTATGTAGCACTAGATGGCAAGGTGACCCAATAGTTATTGTTAGTCATTAGTATAGCATAGGTATTCAAGATTTACAGTGATTGGAGTAAAGAGAGGAAGAATGGAAGGACGGTACAATAAATTGCAGAGGGTAGAATGGAAGAAGAAAAGGAAATTTACGGAGAGATGCAGACAGAACCCGATTTTTGAGGCAAACAGAGACGACAGGGTGGACTAAAGTGTATATAAGAGGGGTATAGGTGTAGGTTATAAGTGCTTAATTAAGTGTAGAGGTAGGCCAGTGTAAGGGTACATTAACTGGTAGGGGGGTAAGAGGAGAGGAGAGGTAGAGTGTGGCAGGGTGAATGAAAGAGAGGTATTAGGTGGGGGTATCCGAGGGGAAGGGAGTTGAAATTCAGCAGTGTCCTGTTATCCCTATCTGGGCAGAGTGGTGACAGCCCTACTGGTAGGACACAGATTATAGGCAATGAGAGTTATTTATATATAGTGATGCAAGAGAGGGGTGTTGTGGAGGGATGTTGTGGGAGGGGGTAGTAGAGGTCAACTATAGTAGGGGGGTAGTACCCCATCAGTGTGCTGGGTGATCCTGCCTGCACAAGGCACTGATCTAGCAGTAAATGTGTGTTGTGGGGGGTGCAGTAAAAGGAGAAATAGGGGAAAGGAGTAAAGTTATTGCCCACCATGCACTCTGGATCCTGCCTGCACAAGGCAGTGATCAAGCTCACAGGAGGGAGATAGATTTAGGGTAATTAAGGGTAGAGAAAGAAGGGGGAGGAACACTTTAGGAGGAGGGACAATGGTGGATCCAGGAGTCCTATGGATGGGGGAGCTCAAGTCAGATAAAAAATTTGAAAAATAGGCTGGGGGTCTGGTGGACCGCCTAGGCCTCCAGAAATTTTGTAACATTTTGGTGCATTCTGCTGCATTTTGGAGGGTATTTCTAACACAATTTGTACCCATTTCCTCCCTCCCCATGCTCTGTGAATTGCCCTAGCACCATCCCCAGAGTCCCCACAGTCCACAGTATGCTGCCCAAAACACCCTCCCACCCAAAAAATAAAACAAAATACCAAAAGACTGCGGCTGGGAGCAGCACATCCAAAACACATAAACATGAGACAAGTTGAAAGAGACTTTTTGATACAGACAAATTATGGACAACTTAAGTGACGATCCAAGTGAACAAGTTCACAAATGTCACTCACTCAAGCACATTATGGCATTACCATAAAGCCAACCCACCCCAATTTGTCCTGCATTACAGATGAACCTATCCCCCAACCTTACTTCAGTAAAGTAGCTATTGAAATATGGGAACAAAATCACTTTGCTACCTTGTTTTTAAAAATATAATTTCAAGTTTGCTTGCTATTTTTGCCAAACAGATTTTATTTTATAGAGCAACTTATTCCAAAGAAAATTAATTTTTAAATAAATAAAATATTTTTTATTGCTTTAAAATTTCCTTTACTGGAATAACCCCATGGTATGAGGCATCTCATTTTTATGATAATCCCAAGAAGGTCAGTAAGCAGACAACAGAACACAGTCTTTAAACAAATATGAAAATGTATTTTTTTGTAAAGAATAATAACAGCAACAGCAATTGCGTTGGTATATATGAGGCATCTCATTTTTCTGATAGGCCCAAGAAGTCAGTAAGCAGACAGCAGAATACAGTCTTTAAAGAAATATAAAAATGCATTTTCTTTAGATTAGCAACAGCACTTGCTTGGATACATCACAACATGCACCCCCCATTCAACACATATAACTACATAAACTAAATATTTGATTCTATCATTTTTTTCTCTAGTTTTGTAACTGCCTATGTCAATGTGCCAAACAAGGTCTTGTAACTTCTGTTGTCAATTTTGTTCTCCAAGCATGCAGAAACTCCTGTACATGCCATAATATACAGCAGGACACCTTAGAACTCCCGTTTCTATTAATTCCCTCTGTGCTCATTCACACTGTACAACTACGACTGAAAAGACCACACAGATTAGAAATATAGTACATGCTAAAGTTTTCATCTCAGTTCAAAGGTCTCGTGTACCAGTTTCTGCCTCTCTTGGTTCATGCTGTTGCTGAGACCAGACCTGCCCCAGCATTAGTTCTGTACCACTCCTAGCATACTTATAGACGGCACTACCCTCCAACTCCCTCTCTTGTAATCCACACCCAAATCAATTTGCCAAATAGGACAAAACCAGCAGTTACCTTAAACTATTTTAATGTCATGAATTTAAGCTCCCCATACTAGAAATTAATGACACTTGTACTACATTTATTACACACCCAGTCTGATGGAACACTAATGCCCTGTCCCATCCCAGCAGCCGCCCCCACCCACTATAGTTTGAGACAATGAAAGACATTTTTTCAAAAGTAAGAAGTACCTGATTAAATGAAGACTTGATCCATTTTCAGCAGGCTGAAGTCTATGTGCCCCTAGCTGAGTACTGTCTCTGGTCACCTTTCCGCCAAGCTCATTTTCTCCAGACAGCACATACTGACCCCATAACTCCTAATGAGCAGAGCTTTTAGGTACAGCTTGCTTCAACTGCCGGTGGATGGCCTGGACCGCACTCCAACGATTTGTGCTGATTTACCAAGACTAGACCAACCCCTCGCTACTGGACTGCTGCCGCCTGAAACCCAAGGCTCCGCTCTTCACTTGTGGGCTCCGCTCTCGCTCTGTCTGCTCCTCAGTAGTACAGTCACTCCTCTCTTGATCCAACTTCTGGTACCCATACCCAAGGGCTTCACTGTTAGTGGGCAAGTCGCCCACTCTTCCATGGCCTCTTATTCAACTCGGGCGGTGTTATGCAATGCCAGGTCAATAAAGCACAAGACAGCAATTATTGCTGACCTTGTTGAGACATCTGACCTGGTTTGCATCACTAAGACGTGGCTGGACAAGAATGCTGGTCCGGTATTGGAATCAGCTGTTCCAGCCAGGTACTCAGTGATACACTGCCCGAGATTGGATCGTAGGGACGGGGGTGTAGCCATCGGTTTTAAGGCAGAACTGGGCATTGTAGAGGTTCCAGTGGGGACCACTAGGTCCTTCGAGTGTGTCATGGGTGCAGGTATGGATAGTAGGATTTTTCTCATCTACCATCCACTCAGAGATGAGAATGATTTGCTGCAGGAAGTTGCAGACTTCATGGTTGACATGGTGTTGGAATCCTCCAGGTGGTTGGTCCTGGGGGGTTTCAGTGCCCGGGACGACGATGAACTCTCGGATTTTGGTCAGAACTTCCTCCAACTAATGATCTCATTGAACTTCGAGCAGGTAGTTACCGCTGCAACCCATATTCAGGGTCACTCCCTGGACCTAGTGTTCCTCCTGGGGATGGAGGCCATTGACTTGGTGGTGGAACTAGTTGGATGGTCGGACCATCACTCTATAAGGTTCAGTTTTGCAGCTCCCCCTGTGAGACCAGCCCCATTGGAAATGGTCCAGTACCGCCCTTTGAGGGGTGTTACCCTGGAGGGTCTGATGGCGGTGCTGGACCTATTGAGTAGGCTATTGGAATGCCCGGATCCAGGAGACCTAGTAGCGCACTGTAATAGTGTAGTACTGAGGGCCTTTGATTCCGTAGCTCTTGTCCAAGTTTGCTCTCTGCCCTCGGCCCCCTTGGTTTGATGGAATTTTGATGGAGTTGAGGAGAGTTGGGCGAAGGTTGGAACGTTGTTGGCGGAAATCTGGCCTGGAGGAGGACAGACTTAGGTTGATAGCCAACTATTCGGACTATCAATCAGAAATCTCCCATAAGAAGGCAGAGTTCCTGTCCATGGAGATTGCTGCAGCAAAGAATTGACCAGCTCAGCTCTTTCAGACTGTGGACAGGCTGTGCAATCCATTCTGCCTTTAGGGACAGAGAGCCTTTTCACAATCTAAGTGTGATGAGTTCGCTCAATTCTTTGCAGATTAGGTGTCCTCCATCAGGTAGGAGATCTGCTTGACTCATTCAAACAAGTACAGCAGTGGTCGATGCAAGTCTGTCTGAACAGATTTTGACCAGCCAGCGATCGTGGATATCGTGAAGATTGTTCGGGGCTTGCGATCGACTTACTGTAGTTTGGATCCTGGTCCAACCCATCTCCTTGTGGGGTGTATGGATGTCATTGGACCGATCCTTGCTGAGATAGTCTGGTTCTTGCTGGGTCAGGGGGGGTTTCCGGAACCTCTGAAGGAGGCTGTGGTGACGCCCCTTTTTAAAGAAATCTTCCTGCGACCCTGACTGTCTTGCAAACTACAGACATGTCTCTAACTTGCCCTTTTTGGGCAAGGTTATTGAGAAGATAGTCGCTTTGCAGCTCGATAACTTTCTTACCACCCACGAAGTCTATGATCCTCTCCAGTCCGGTTTCAGGAGGCAGCATAGTACCGAGACAACATTGGTTCGAGTACTTAATGATCTCCTGATAGCGAGGGATCGGAGAAGTCGTTCGATCTTGGTCCTCCTTGATCTCTCTGCAGCATTTGACACTGTGGATCATGGGGTATTGCTGGAATGCCTGCAGCTACTCTGTGGACTGTCTGGGACAGTCCTCAGGTGGTTTCATTCTTTCCTCACAGGCAGGACTCAGAGGGTGGTGTCGGGGTTTTTTCCTCGGCCCCCTTCTCTCTGCTTTGTGGGGTGCTGCAGGGTTTCGTGCAGTCCCCTTTGTTGTTCACGGTGTACATGTTGCCATTAGGAGACACTGTAAGGTGGTACGGGCTGAGTTTTCACTGCTTTGCAGATGATATGCAGCTCTACATGTCCTTTGTACCCAAACAGAACAGTGCGATCTTGGTCTTTAACAACTGCCTTGCTGAGATTCAGGACTGGATGAGTGCTAACTGGTTGAGACTGAATCCAGATAAGATCGAGGTGTTGGTGGTGGACCCAGGTCAGCGGGTAGAGAAGTTGACTCCTGGGCAACCTTCTGGCCTTGTGCTTGGGGGCAACTAGTTGAGACCTTCTGAACAGGTGCAGAACCTGCGCGATGTGCTTGATAATGAACTGAAGCTAAAAGCACAGGTGTCAGCAGTTGTCAAGTCCTCATTTTACCATCTGGGGAACATCGCCCGGATAAAGCACCTTGTTCTGCCCTAGGACCTTCCTACATTGGTTCACGCCTTTGTGTCCTCTCGTCTTGATTACTGCAATGCTCTATACCTAGGGTTACCAGGGGTGGATCTCCATCACCTGCAGCTGGTGCAGAACGCTGCAGTCAGGTTGTTAACAGGGTTGTCAGGAACTAGCCATGTCACTCCTGTGCTGCATGAACTGCACTGGCTGCTGGTGCGATGGAGGATCACCTTCAAGGTCACATTGCAGACCTATAAGACCCTACACGGACAGGGATCAGGTTACTTGCAAGACCTCCTTTGGCCCTACTGCCCCATCCACCCACTCGGCTCCGCTGATGAGGGATTGCTAGAGGATCCCAGGGTCTGACTTTAGACATCAGGTGCTAGGGCTTTTTTTTTGTAGCCCCGATTCTGTGGAACTCTCTACCTCGTCGGATCAGAGTGCCTGTCTACCAAGACTTTTGAGTCCTCATTAAAAACGTATTTATTTGGCCTGGCTTTTGGCGACAATGTCTAGTTTTATTACTGTTGCCTTTTTATTTTATATGTTTGTTTTTTTGATTGAATGTATGTTTCTATACTGTATATGCGCTTTGGCTTTTGAAAAGCGCTTTATAAATAAAATCTGATTTGATTTGACTTGATCTGAATGTTAATCTTCTGAGTGAATGAATTACAGCTCACTCTTGTTTCAGCAGCCCAGACATTTAAAGAAGGTGCCCCTTGCTAGCCACACTCACCACTGGACGCAACAGCAAATCAGGAGCCGCAAGCACCAGGAGGACCTGTTTTTTTTATTTTTTAATTTTTCTTTTACCAGGAGAGACGCACTAAGCTGAAAGCTTGTTTACAGGTGCAACCTGGGAGCACAAGGAAGTTAAGTGACTTGCTCAGGGTCACACAGGCTGCAAGTGGGGGCTGTGGGATTCAAACCCAGGTCTCCAGGTTTACAGCTCAGAGCCTTAAACCAATGTGCTATACTGCCTACAGTTGAGATCTGTATTGGGGTCTGCTGTGCTTTGCTGCAGCTGCCCCCCCCCCCACGCATGAACAAAGCTTCGCCAAGCCTGCAAAAGTAGAGAATGAATACTCAGGCTCACCAAGGAAAGACCAGCTGCTGCCAGAGTGTTGGGACCTGACCACATGGCGCAGGATGAAAGTTAGTAAGAAATTCATGCTGGAGACTGGCTTTTACAGGAGGGGGGGTCAGCTGTGTAATGCGGATGGGGGCAGTTATTTACTGCACTACCAGGACACTGGAGGATGGATGAGACCCATGCGACTCTGGCAGCTTTCACAAAGGCACTAGTGCAGACCGATTAAGACTGCAGTACAGTGTGCTAGTGATAGGGGAGCTCCAAGATGGGGAAGCTATAGCACCCTTAGCTCCCCCCACGTAAATCCACCCCTGAGGGAGAGTAGGGGACAAGGAGGAGCATGATCAGAGGGAAATAGGAGTGGTGGAGAGTAGGCATATAAGCCTGAGCAGAGGTCAACTATAGTATGGGGGGTAGTACCCCACCAGTGTGCTGGCTGACCCTGCCTGCACAAGTCAGTGATCTAGCAGTGACTGAGAGGATGCAGAGAAAGAAATAGACTTCCGGTGATGTCCGCACCTACATGGCTGCCTAATCTGGGAGCTCTGCACCAGCCAACCTAAATCAAGCACCATCCTTGTCCCCCCAAAATATCTTCGCAAGAGAAAAAGAGGTGACAATCAATATATCCACCCAACAAACGCTGAAAGAATTTGCTGCAAAACCAACTGAAAAAGACCCAAAACGGGGAACATTACAATGGCACCACACAGACCATGGCTCAGCAGACCACGAGCAAACAGACAGCGAGGTGGCCAACCTACCCTCTGATGAAGAACAAGAATTTACTATCACATCCAAACAATTATATGAACAGTTACACAAAATCAGAGAAACTCTGCAACATCTCGAAACAATTGCTGCAGACACCAGAAGAGACCTCAGAGTAGTGGAAAAACATACCGGAGCAGTGGAATCTTGCCTCTCTGAATATGTCCAGCTCACCAACACTCATAACACAGCACTCCTAGACCTCCTTCACCGTGAGCTGGGCCTAGCATAGCGGGTGGAAGAATTAGAGAACAGACATCACAGAAACAATATCCACATACACACTCTACCAGAAAAAACAGAGGAGGGCAATATTTTTTTACATGGAGGGTTTATTAAAAGAGTTGCTGGACTAGCCCGCTGACTCACCATTGGATGTCATCAGGCTCACCGAGCATTTATTCCTCCTCCTAAAGACCCAAATACACATCCAAGATCGGTGATTATGGCCTCTGTGGACTTCCGCACCAAAAAAAAAAGTATTATATACAGTATGGGCCAAGAAATAAATAATTTTCAGCAACCGCAGATTATTCTTTAAGCACAATTTCACCCCTCCACAATGGCGCAATGCAGAAAGGTCCTCTTTGTTATCACGGTGCTGTGACAGAAAGGCCTGAGTGCATTCCTGGAGTATCCTGCACGGCTACATGTCATCACCTCGCAGGGAACCAAGAGATATGAAGACCTGTTGGACGCCTGTGGATTCTTGGCCTCCCAAAACATCAAGTTAGAAGAGGTTAGTGCGCGGTTTCCTGAACAGGAGCTACAGACAGCAATGTGGCAAACCCTCTCCAACTCCTGACCCACAGGCAGGAAAAATCTGGACATCTGGCGCAAAGTAAAGCAGGCAACCAAGGACTCTGCACCCACCGCATCGTCGAGCGAGAGCCCCGTGGAAGGCACTGCACCTCCTGCTACGACCACTAATCGAGGACCCAGCTGAACATTATAATGGCATATCATAGTGGGGTAAAGCTCACTTTATATTCTATAGTCTAAGCTTTTTCAAGCAGAGATGTTTCAGTGTTTTTCAGCGGTATGTTTAAGAGAGTTATTATTAAATGTTACCTACCAGGGAAGGGATGTTCAGCATTGGGCTGTTTACTATTATTATGGAACCACTTCATAACCTGGCACAAACTGGAGGGCGCAGCCCTGGAGCAGTGGATACTGCAACTTTACTTTATTACACCAGTACACAGAAGCTGCAATTTCTGGGCTGGGATTTCCCCAGCTAATGTCACAGTGAAATTTTAAGGGCAGGCCACACTATGCCATATATATAGATACACCCAGACTATCTTCCCATTCAGATGGCAGCAACTGCTTAATAAAACCCAGGCACACTGCTAGCTACCAGATGACAGCCCAGGAAGAGAGGTTAATGGGCGTGAGGTCTCCCCCCCCCCCCATAGCTCCAGGATAAGACAATAGCTACCCAGGTTTGAATTTATTCATCGTAGTAACATGCTCCGCTGAATATTTCATTACTGGGGTCGGAGGCAGTACTCGTTCCTGCTCTCGCAGCTACGCATTTATTGCCTAACTAGGCCACAGGCTACATGACTCTGAGAGCAGGGAAACCACCTGACTCAACCTCCCACTGACCACATCCCTCTAAGCTGGTCAGAAAAGGAGAACCCACGTGGTTACTCTAACACCCGCTCTGGATACCCACCACACTTCCGGTGGGAAGGTGTACTAAGGGAGCTGCACCT
This sequence comes from Neoceratodus forsteri, assembly GCA_016271365.2. NCBI lineage: Eukaryota > Metazoa > Chordata > Ceratodontiformes > Ceratodontidae > Neoceratodus > Neoceratodus forsteri. The sequence goes on along the minus strand of JADMNL010000025.1, from coordinate 127,202,434 downwards.
TGAAGTGTGGTATACTCTTGGAATAAAATTGAAATACTAAAAGAAGAAGGCAATCAGAGTTAAAGAAAGTTGTAAACAGTTTACACAAAATCGACTGCTTCAGTCTCTCCCGTTAGGGGGAGTGTATGTTACAGTTACTGAGAGTTCAACTATTCATGTATTTACATTGTTGTTATTATTTAAAGTGCCAAGATCTGCAGCCTAAGACATATGTACCTCATCTTGGGGTCAAGCTGAACAAATTGCACTGGGATTATAGAGATGGCTACACTTAATATTACCTCCTATAATGTTAAGGGGTTGCACAACCAGAAAAAAAGAGCGAGACTACCACAGGAATTGAAACATTGGGGAACTGACGTGGCTCTAATACAAGAAATACATTTAAATCCAAAAGAGTATGCAAAGTTAAAAAGATCTTGGGGGGGGGGAGAGAGATATACACTGGACATTGTCAGTAAAACACCCATAAATTGGGAGTAGCAATACTGATCCAGAAGCATCTACCTTTAAAGGTGCATGGAGTTCAGCTTGATCCCGAGGGACAATTTGTCTTAATACAGGGAATTAGGGGCTAGAAAATGTACAATTTTGAATCTATATGCACCCAGTGAAGAATATTTAAGGATTCCTTTCCTGACTGATATAATTTCAAAAGTGGCAGCAGATCCCTCCAGCCTCCTAACTGTAGGAGAGGGCAATAACACCACCCTGTCCCCCCTCCTAGACAAATCAGGAAACCAATTAAACAAGAAATCTCGTGCCGCAATAGCACTATCACGGCTAATATTTGAACATGGGCTAATTGACATCTGGAGGCATCTCAACCCCACAACACAAGACTACTCATATTTTTCACTGATGCCTAACTTGTACTCAAGGTTGGATTACTTTCTCATCCCTACTAACTGGGCCTAGACAGCAGTGTCGGCCCAAATTGGTAGCATAGGTCTCTCAGACCACACCCCGGTTACCCTAAAACTGGTATTGGACCAAATAACTAGGAATACATCATGGTGCCTGAACCTAAGTCTGCTTACTCAAGAAAGCTGCAAATCACTAATTAGAGACAAAATTAAAACATACCAACAATTAAACCCCCCGGAAGATGTCTCCCCACCTATAGGGTCGTCTTAAAAGCGTACCTAAGAGGGAGACTTATATCATATGTAGCCAAAGAACAAAGACTAGACAAAGAAAATTAGAGACAGAAATATTAAAACTTGAAAGTCAGCATAAGGCCAACTTATCAGATACTATCAGACAACAACTAACACAGGCAAGAAAGGACCTCTCTTGACTACTGAATTTTAAGGTTGAAGACATGTTACAACATGCCAAAGATTTTTTGAGCAAGGAAACTGGGCCGGCAGAGTGCTAGCAGCATAGCTGAGAAAGGAAATGGCCAATAAAGCAGTCCTTACACTTAAACAAGCCAGTACAAATGAGATACTAACATCCCCAAAAAACATCTTACAACATTTTACGACTTTCTACAAACAACTATACTCCACATAAAGGAGTCATAATCATGAAGAAGCAATTCAAGCATACCTAGCAAAGGTTCAGATCCCAATCCTCTGCATAATATAGGTGGATTCACTAGGGCAACCAGTCACCCCACAAGAACTCACCAACCAGGTAAAACTACTAAAGAGCTCTGAAGCACCTGGCCCGGACGGATATCCGGCTGAAATATATAAAACCTTCCAGAAGGAGATTCTTTGTCTCTACTGGAGGCACTAATTCCATCATGCAGCAAGACAGTCTTATTCCCCCATCTTGGCATTTGGTTCAAATCTCCATCATCCTAAAGCCAGGTAATGGCCCACTCGAATGCAGTTCCTACTGTCCCATCTCACTACTAAACACTGATCTGAAACTGTTTACAGGAATTTTGGCCAACAGACTATAAACAGTAATTAAAGATCTAGTACACCATAACCAAATGGGGTTTATTAAAAGTAGACTATTGCAGGATAATATAAAGAGAGTTCTTAATATAATCACAGCCCAGGGAGGGCAGAAGAAGTTGCAATTAGCCCTAAGTGTCGATGCCGAAAAAGCATTCCACAGGGTAGACTGGTGCTTTCTATTACAAATACTGTCGAAATTTATCCTAGGAAATAAATTTGTAGAAACGGTTAAAGCACTCTATACAGACCCCAAGGCTACCATAAAAGTTAATGGACAACAATCTAACAGATTCCGGTTAAGCCATGGTACGAGCCAGGGTTGTCCCCTCTCCCCTCTTCTGTTCGCCCTTCCCTTGAACCCTTAGCTGAGTGCATTCGCAGTTGCCCAGACATATGAGGAGTCATGGTGGAAAGACAGGAGCAAAAGTTAGCATTATATGCAGGCAACACCCTGTTATTTTTAGGAGACCCTGAAAAATCCGTACAGCCCCTCCTGGAGACATTGGAGATCTTCCATAAAATAGCAGGCTATAAGATAAACATCCAAATTGAAAGCCATGATCCTGATTGGCTCCACCCAGTAGGGTTCCGAGAAAAATTTCCATTTGCTTGGGCTTCACATAACAGATTCCGATAACTAGGAATACAAATAGCAGCAGACACCTCCAAATTGTTTTCAGATAACCATCAAAAAGTCCTATAAATTATAAAACAAGACCTAGTTCCTTGTTGGCAGATCCTCCCCCTGACCCTACATGGCACAGTGCAGGCTATTAAAATGAATATCCTACCTAGATTGTTGTTCCTCTTCCAGACCGTCCCAATCTCCATCCCCTGCCCATATGGAAAAGAATTATATTCTGCCCTATTTAAATTTGTGTGGCAAGGAAAGAATCCCAGGATCTCTAGATTCTTACTGTACATTCCAAAACAATTAGGACGTCTAGGTTTACCAGATCTATACAAATATTACTTGGCTGCACAGAGCCCCTGTCTATACACCTGGATTAAACAAAAGGAAGAAGCAGACTGAGTTTGTATGGAGCAACAACAGCTTCGCACACAGAAACTATGGGCCTTAGCAACCGGCCATATCATGCCCCAGCAATTACGAGGGATCGTGAACCCCTGGACTAGACATACGGCTCAGACTCTACTCCAGCTACGTAAACTAATACTTACTCCCAATGGACTAGGTCTCTTATCCTTAATCAGGTACCACGATGCCTTTCATCCTCTGAGACTGGACATGGGGTTACAGTTTTGGGAGGCTCAAGGCCTTACCAGGTTCAGCCAATTATTAAACAACGGGACTTGCACCAACTTTAATGTATTACAAAAGAAATACAAACTGAGAAAAGAAGACCACTTTAACTTTTTACAAGTGCGCCTTTTCATATTGCAGCAGGGAAACCTACAACAGTTATTAAGATCCCAAACCGAGCTGGAGGATATGCTGTATGCCTGGGCCATCCTGAGAGATAAGATAAGGCCCCTAGCTCAGATATATCACATCCTGGTCACCCCCATTGAGTCTCCCATTGACATATTCAGACTCAAGTGGAATCAAGAGTTAGCTCAGCCAATCCCTGAGAAAGACTGGGCAGAACTATTCAAAGTGGGGTGGAGAATAGCATCCTCCCCTCCTGAGGTGAGTTTGTATGGAAAATCTTAGTGAGATATTTTAGAATCCCAGCTATAACAAAACATTTTAACATCACTTATACTGACCTATGCTCAAGGGGCTGCGAACAAGTAGGCACACATTCCCACATTTTTTGGGACTGCCTGAGACTATTGTCCTTCTGGAGCCAAGTACATGATCAGATATAAATTATCTTAGGAGCACAGATCCCCCCCCCACCCCGGCAGTTAGTATTAGATTTACCTGAAAAGCATACCAGCTTCAAATCTAAACAGGGAAGGAAGTTCTTCCATACCCTGAGACTAGCTACACTGAAATCCATAACCCAGAGATGGCTGTCTCAGGACCACCCCCCATCCCCACCCTCCAACAGTGGAGGCAAAATATGGAACGGCTTGAATGTATGGAAAGGCTCACGGCAAGTCTTAAATTGAGACTAGATACATTTTTGGAAATCTGGTGTCCTTGGCATACGCAGTCTGCATAATGCTTCCACTTGCAGACTGTGTGACCCTGAGCAAGTCACTTAACTTCCCTGAGCTCCCAGGTTGCACCTGTAAAAAAGCTTTCAACTTTGTTTGCTAGTCCTGGTTAAACAAGTAACAAAAAAAAAAAGTACATGACTGAAGGGACCACAGCAATCTTTGTGCCCCCCCTTAATAAGGGAAGTTATGAAATGGGTAAAAAGAATGCTGGCTCCTGATTGGCCAAGAGCAGCTTTCAGGTGGACCATTATCCCAACACAATGGGCCAACTAAAGTAATATGTTTAAAAAAGGCATACAATTTACTAACAAGCATTTGTCAATGCCGAACGTTCGCTTACAGGTATTTGCAGTGGTGTTTGGCATGTATGGTGCTTTACCGTAATGCCCTGTGCGATTGCTGGTATTTGCACAATAAATTTTCAGCATGACCTTTTTGTTACCCCCATTGTGCGCTACATAGGCGGAAACACGTTTTGGGCAGGATGTGAAAAGTGACAGCTGTACTGCTCATAAGGAAGTGTGGTAAAATGGCAATGTTGAAAATCTGGAGTGGAAATATTGAAAATTCGAAACCTACAAGCGCATGCGGAAATGTGTAATGCACGCCGTAAAACAGTCATTGTTAGGAATTTTTTCACTCAAATTGTCAACATTGGCATTTTAAAACCTCTGCTAATGAACAGTGTCACTGTGATTGTCTTCCCTGTGCTATACATTGATTTTGGTATTCGATCGCCCATTGTGCACTACATGGGCGGAAACACGCTTTTGGGCAGGATGTGAAAATGACAGCTGTACTGCTCATAAGGAGGTGTGGTAAAATGGCAATGTTGAAAATCTGTAGAGAAAATATTGAAAATTCGCAAACTTACGAGCGTGCGTAGGAAGTGCACAACGCACGCTTGTAAAAAAGTTATTTGTAGGAATTTGTTCAAATTTTCAACATAGCCATTTTAAGATCTCTGCTCATGAACAGTGACACTGTGATTTTCTTAATGTGTCCCATACACTGAGTTCACACAGCGACTGTGCCATTTAGTGCGCTACATGGGCGGAAACACGTTTGGGCAAGATGTGAAAATGACAGCTGCACTGCTCATAAGGAGGTGTGGTAAAATGGCAATGTTGAAAATCTGGAGTGAAAATATTGAAAATTCGTAAACTTATGAGCGTGCATAGGAACTGCGCAATGAACACTCGTAAAACAGTCATTTTTGGGAATTTTGTCACCAAATTTTCAACACAGCCATTTTCAGACCTCTGCTCATGAACAGTGTCACTGCGATTTTCTTAATGTGTCCCATACATTGATTTTGCACACCGACTGTGCCATTGTGCGCTACATGAGCGGAAACACGTTTTGGGCAGGATGTGAAAAATGACAGCTGTACTGCTCATGAGGAGGTGTGGTAAAATGCCAGTGTTGAAAATCTGGAATGGAAATATTGAAAATTCGCAAACCTACGAGCGTGCGTGGGAACTGTGCAACGCACACTCGTAAAACAGTCATTTTTAGGAATTTTTTCACCAAATGTTCAACATTGCCATTTTAAAACCTCTGCTAATGAACAGTGTCACTGTGATTTTCTTACTGTGTCCCATACATTGATTTCGCACACCAACTGCGCCATTGTGCACTACATGGGCGGAAACATGTTTTGGGCACAATGTGAAAAATGACAGCTGTACTGCTCTTGAGGAGGTGTGGTAAAATGGCAATGTTGAAAATCTGGAGTGAAAATATTGAAAATTCACAAACTTACGGGCGTGCGTAGGAACTGCGCAACGCAGACTCGTAAAACAGTCATTTTTAGGAATTTTTCACCAAATTTTCAACACAGCCATTTTAAGACCTCTGCTCATGATCAGTGTCACTGTGATTTTCTTAATGTGTCCCATACATTGAGTTCGCACACCGACTGCGCCATTGTGCGCTACATGGGCGGAAACATGTTTTGGGCAGGATGTGAAAAATGACAGCTGTACTGCTCATGAGGAAGGTGAGGTAAAATGACAATGTTGAAAATCTGGAGGCAAATATTAAAATTGCAAACTTACGAAGCCGCACGAGGAATCGCAATCCACACCTCGTAAAACAGTCATTTTTAGGAATGTTTTCACCAAATTTTCAACATAGCCATTTTAAGACCTCTGCTCATGAACAGTGTCACTGTGATTTTATTAATGTGTCCATACATTGATTTACGCCGACTAGCCATTGTGCATACATGAAACACGTTTTGGGTGAGATGTGAAAAATGACAGTTGTACTACTCATAAGAAGGTGTGGTAAAATGGCAATGTTGAAAATCTAGAGTAGAAATATTGAAAATTTGCAAACCTACAAGCGCGTGCGTAGGAACTGCGCAACGCACGCTCGTAAAACAGTCATTTCTAGAAATGTTTTCACCAAATTTTCAACATAGCCATTTTAAGACCTCTGCTAATGAACAGTGTCACCGTGATTTTCTTAATGCGTCCCATACATTGATTTTGCACACCGACTGTGCCATTGTGCGCTACATGGGCGGAAACACGTTTTGGGCAGGATGTGAAAAATGACAGCTGTACTGCTCATAAGGAGGTGTGGTAAAATGGCAATGTTGAAAATCTGGAGTGAAAATATTGAAAATTCGCGAACTTACGAGCCTGCGTAGGAACTGCGCAACGCACGCTCGTAAAACAGTCATTTTTGGAATTTTTGCACCAAATTTTCAACATGGGGTTTTTGGGACCCCTTCTCATGAATGATGTCACTGTCATGGCGTTATTCGGGCCGAAGGGTGATTTCGCGCAGTGATTGCTCAGTGACTGCGAAATCACCCTTCGGACCCGAATAACGCCATGACAGTGACATCACTCATGAGAAGGGGTCCCAAAAACCCCATGTTGAAAATTTGGTGCAAAAATTCCAAAAATGCCTGAGATATGCAACAAAGTTGAAACCCCCCTATCTAGCCCATTATACAGCTTACAGACATTTCCTCAGTTCGCGGTTGGCTTTGAAGAGTGCTGACGTGTTCCCGGTCCACCGAAGATCGTCGCGCCGGAGTCCGGAGGTAAGTATGGGGTGGGGGTGTGGGAGGCTGGAGTGCGCAGTGGGTGGGTGCGGGTTGTGGGAGGGGAGTGGAGACTACGTGTGACCGTTTTCTTTACAGGTGTAAAAACAAAAAACGGACTACGTGGGATGCTTGCCATGCTGGGGTGGGCTCCCCAGCGTGGCAGAAGATGGCTGGGGGGGCGAGGAGCCGACGGGATTGGGCACCCCGCTGGCAAACCATGGGGGCTGAGGAGCCGACGGGGATTGGCCACCCCGTCGGGCAAAACAGGACGTTTTCCACGCTGGGGTGGGCTCCCAATGTGGCAGCAGGATGGCTTTGGGGGCCGTGGGGCCGACAGGGGATTGGGCACCCCCATCGGCAAACAACGTTTGCCACGCTGGGGTGGGCTCCCAGCGTGGCACCAAAGCTTTGGGGGGGCGGCGTGACGCGGGGGGAGCGCGTGACACGAGGGGGGCAGCATGATGCGGTGCTGGGTATGGCAGCGGTAGTTTTCTTTGAAGCGAAGACCACCGCTGTCATACTCAGCTCCCCGCACCCATTGGTGCAGGACCGCCACGCCTGCTCAAGGGAGCACTGGATTGAATGGGAGAGGCACACCTCCAAAGTGTGCTACTCTTCCAAAACATTCCTTGTGCATGCGTGCAAGCGAACGTAAAAATGACATTTCATAATCGCAATAAGGTACTCCTGGGGGGGTGTTATGGTGGGCTAACGGTCCTCAGGTGGTGGAAGCACTCAGCTACACCTCGTGCTTCAACCCACCTGAGGTGTGCCGTTATCCCACCATAACACACCCCCTGTCATGCCTTATTGCTTAATTAGCAAGGGAAGTAAATGATGGTAGTTCACTAGATTATCAAGTTAATAATAACATACACAGGAGATGAGTTTTTATGAATCTTTATTAAGTTAGAATGCATTGTAGTCATCGAAATCTGTGTCAACTGATACTTAAAGGTTTATTTTACAGTTATGTTTTATAGTTCTTTTTTATTGTTCATAAATGATATATATATATATCTCACCAGAAGTGACAGATTTGTTAACTAAAAGTTTAACAAATAAGCAAGCTTGTGCAAAGACACTGAAACAGGACAAGAACGAAGGAACAACAGTTCCAAGGACTTTGATTTTCAATATATAGATTGGACTCTTCATATTTGTCCTTCCATCTTCCTGTAAGAAATTAGAAAGCATTTATTATCTTATGTATAACTATTTACAAGCTGATGATTAAAAAAATATGTATCTTTTATACGAATCTGTACTACACTATTGGTTGGCTGTGGACCTTTAATAAAAAATAAGTGAAAAAAAAGAAAAAGGAGAAATAGGGGAAAGGGGGTAAATTTCTTGCCCACCGTGCGCTATGGATCCTGCCTGCACAAGGCAGCGATCGTGCTCACAGGAGGGAGATAGATTAAGGGTGGAGAAAGAAGGGGAGGAACACTTTAGGAGGAGGGAAAGTAGGGGACAAGGACAAGCATGATCAGAGGGAAATAGGAGTGGTGAGGAGTAGGCATATGGTAATATGGGCTTAATGGAGATGGTGGGGGTATTAGGGAGTGTCATGGCAGGCACAGGAAGGGGCAAGGAAGTTCTTGAGGGCAGAGTTAATGGAGTAGCAAGAGGATGGGTGGCGAATTTGAGGGGGAAGTGAATTCCAGATTTTTGGGAGGCAATAAGAATAACCCAATTGGCCAATAAGGGTGCAGCGGTGTGGGACCTCCAGGGTTCTTGAGTAGGTAGATCTTAGGGAGTGGGAAGGAGGGGGGGGCGGTTGTAAAGGCAGGGGAGATATGGGAGGGAAGTTCACCCAGTCAGTGCTTGGAGGTGAATTTTGCACAGTGAGAGAGATGGTTTGTCGGGGAAGGGAAGAATAGGGCATGGTAGAGATCACAATGGTCAGTGCGGAGGAGGGCATCAAGGGTAAAATAGAAAAATTGAAGAGGGTATCTAGTCTGGCCAGGGAGGACTTAGGGGCAGCACCATAGACTACATCACAGTAGTTGAAGATAGATAGGATCATCTTCTGGACAATCTCACGCCTAGCCATGGGTGGGATGCAGGCACAATTCCTGAACAAGGCACCGAGCTTGGGAAGCAATTAACTTCTTAAAGGAAATAAGGAGAATAGGTGAAACTATAATTGATCTGAAACCCAAATGTAACCCTCTAATAACCCTCCCAAATACCCCAAATGTATGTTTTCATTTGTTTACGTGCTTAGTGCTTTAATTCTCAAAGGGAATTACCCCAAATCCCCAACCATGTGAGTTTACCTGTTAAGAGCATATTAGATTATTTTGTTTAGGGATGCTACCAATTTTCCCGTGCATGTGGTTTTACATGTTAGAGCATAGTTGTATAAATCCCTTGTTAACTACTGCTTTTCCACCCTTGGACTTATTCACAGTACTATTCATGTTATGTTTTACTTGAATTATATCATTCAAGTAAAACATGCCATGAATAGTTGATCTCTAGTCTTCTAAACTTTGAACCTTGTATTTTGCTTGGGTAAAACCTAAATGTTACCCGTTTATCAGTTTCTGGTTTTGTCTTCATATTTGCCAGTCTTCTGTCTAATTACACCCCCTCCTAGTTTATTTTGTTCATCTTCAGGATTCTCTAGTTTTCATTCAGTTGTCCTATTTTCCCCTTCTGAGTGCCTCTATTATTGTTCTAAATCTTTATTTCTCTCCCTACCTTCCAATCTTCCTGTCAGTGCCACTTATTTTTCTTTATGAATCTACCTAGTACATTATCCTGTGTCCTCTTTCTTTTACCCCCTTCCTTTTCACATTACCTCTCCCCCCAGCCTATGTTCCTCCTCCTCCCCCATTCTTCCCTTCCTCTTTCTCCTCCCTTTTCCCATCTACCTTCCTCTATCCCACTGCCTCCACCACTCTCCCCTCCCCCTGCCTCCTCGCTCCTCCACACTTCCCCTGGCTCCCTGTTTCTTCTCTTCTCCCTTCAGTATCTGCCTGGCTCTACCATGCATCAGTTAAATTCACTCTCTTTCCTCTCCCCCCTCCACCATACCCTGTCTTCTTCACTTCACCATAAGTACTCTTCAGTGTTAACCAAACTCTTGTTTTTTCTACTGCTGCTCTGTGCAGGTGACATCGAGCTAAACCATGGTCCTACCCCTAACCCCCGCCTTTCCTACTGCACCAACTGCGCCCACTGCCCTTCCCAAAGGCCTCTGCATGACTCACATTAATATACTCAGTCTTTTGCCTAAAACTGACCAGCTTCAACCTCTCACGTTATCCCTCCACCCTGATATTCTCGTTGTTTCTTACCATCCCAGGTTATACCCTTTCTCGACAAGATCATGCCAGTAAGGGAGGTGGCATTGCTATCTATCTTTCCTCCATCATCTAGTCCACTCCAGTGCTGTCTGTATCATCCCTCTGTGCTTATAGACTTCTCATCCTTAAACTCTCCTTCCCTTTTTCCCTTCCCATTTTCATGGCAGGTATATACTGCTGCCCAGGCCTTTCTCCTGTTTCTGTCATGGAACTACTTACCACCATCTCTTCTCATTCCTCCACTGGGGAACTTTTTGTCCTAGGTGATTTCAACTTTAATTGGCTTTCACAATCTAACTCTAAACTCTGTCAAAATATTAAGTCCCTGCACCTAACACAACTCATCTCTGTCCCTACCCATGGCAATCCCCGCTGTGATAACCACTCTCTACTAGACTGGGTTCTTACAACCCATCCACACTGCATCATTGATGCTGGTACCCTACCTGACGCACTCAGCAGTCATCACCTAGTTTATTGCGTACACAAAATTCACCGTGCCAGACTCCCCCGGAAAGTTATACTAATCAGGTCCTTCCGTTCTTTAGACTTATCCTCACTGCATGCTGATCTGCATGCTACTGACTGGTCCCCTAGCACTAAGTCAAGTAATATCAATCATGCACTACTATTCTTTGAGTCCAGATTTTTATTAGCTTGGTATCAGCATGCCCCACTCTGGAAAATTACAGTCAGAGGTTCTCACCTCCCCTGGATCTCAGCTGAACTTCTGGTGTGCTTCTGTGCATGGGACCTGTCTTGGAAGGCTTAAAAGACCTCTGGCACTCCATCTAACCTGAACAAGTACCGTGCCTTGAGAAACTCTTGTACTAGAGCTACTAGGTTAGCTAAGGCTGAGTTCTCCTCTAGTTTTCAGAACAATCTCAACAACCCTTCTAAGTTCTGGAAAGTAATACATGCCCTTTTCTCCCCCCCCCCAGCCAATCACCCTCCCCTGTTCTCAAGGTGGGTGACTCTACCTTCTCCGACCCTCCCTCTGTCACCGCATCTTTAAATTCCTGTTTCACTACATGTGTTTCTTCACTGCTATCTTCCCTTCCCACTACTCCACCCCTTCAGTCTTCTCCTCTGCCCTTCCCTTTATCCTTCTTCATGCTAGTTACCCTGCCACATCTCTCAAGGCCCTCCTGGCTCTCAACCCTCTGAAAGATGGTAGCCCTGATGGGCTTGACCCTAGGCTCTTACATCTGCCTGCACCTGCTATTGCCCTGCCCATTTCCTACCTGCTCAATCTGTCTTTCTCTCTCGCTTCTGTCCCAGATACCTAGAAGCATGCAACAGTCATTCCCTTTCCTAAAGGTGGTGATTCCTCCTCTCCTGGCAATTTCCCCCTATTTCCCTCCTCCCTACCTTCTCCAAACTCTAAGAACACATTGTTCTATCTCAACTATCACCCTTCCTCAACTCCTCCTCCTCTTTCTTTACCCCCTTTCAGTCTGGCTTTTGCAAACATAACTCTACCATATCCTCTCTTCTCAGACTCACCGACTATCCATACTGGCATGGAGCAAGGCTTCTTCACTACCATGATCTTCATTGATCTAGCAAAAGCTTTTAACACTGTTTCCCACTCCCTTCTCGTGGATCTACTAAAATCTGCTGGTCTGTCTGATTCAGCAACAAGTTGGTTCAGATCTTATCTTTTAAGAAGATCTCAATCTGTGAGAATTGGTGATTCTCTCACCCCTCCCCCTCCCATTCTCACTGGAGTCCACCGAGGCTCCATCCTTGGCCCTTTACTTTGCTCTGTATTTCTTAATGATCTCTCCTCAGCCTGCTCCTTTGCATCCATCCAAATGTATGCAGATGACAGTTTTATTTTCCTCTGGCTTTTCTCTTTCAGAGTTGACTACCAAACTTCAACTGGATTTCAACTCTGTACAGAGATGGTTTAGGACAAAACAATCGTCCCTTAATGTAAAGAAGACAGTTTCCATGTGTTTCGGCACATGACAGAGGCTATCTAGGCTCCCGCCATTCCCCTCCATCTGTACCCTGGATGAAGGTAAAATTGACGACGTTCCCTCATTCAAGTACCTAGGTGTCTGGCTAGACCACCACTTTGTTTTTTTTCAACATATAGATGCTGTCTATAAAAAACTTCTCCCAAATCTTGGTGCCCTTTATAGCAACAAAAGCTGTATCCCTATTTTGCACTAAGATGATACTTCCCATACTTGATTATGGTGACATTGTCTATGGTGTTGCTCCTAAGTCCACCTTGGCCAGACTGGATCCCCTCTTTCACTCCTTTTGCCAGTTTGCCTTGGCCTGTGCCCCTCACACTCACCACTGTTCTTTGTACTCTGATGTTTCCCTCCGATCCTTGGATGACCACCGCCTCACCCAATGTGCATCCTTTATTTCTAAATTCTGGTTGGCTTCACTCCCTCCTTACCTCTATTCTCTTCTCTCGCCTATGCCCTCCCCCCACGTACTACCTCCGTAACTCCAGTTATTGCTCCCTTTCACTCCCTCCCATAAAACCATTGCCAGACAATCTGGTTTCTCATTCCACCTTCTGAATCTCTGGAACTCCCTCCCACTCCCAATTTATTCTGCCCTTTTGAAACACTCTCTATCCTCTCTGTTACAAGACCACACCATCCCCTTTTGTAAATGCCCATAGCCCGCTGCCATACATATACCCCTTTTACTCTTTTCCTTTTTACTTCTCGTCTCCCAAACACTTAATCCCTCATTTCTCCCATCATTTCCAATCCCCCTAATTTCCTTCTGCTCCCTTCTTCTTACCCACTCTTACTCTCCTCTCATATTCTTACCTTTTCCCATCTTCTACACTCCACTCTCATCCTCCTGGTCACCTACCTTTTATCCTAGTCTACCTACTTTCACTCTCTCTACTCCCCCCTCAAACTCTCTGTCCTACCTTGCTCTTTCCCTACACTTGCCTTAGTCTTCAGCCTATATTTCCATTCTGCAGACTTTACTGTTTTTGTGATTGACTGGTTGCCTCTCTCCTCTGATTGTTTTAATCTGCATTACTATTATGTGTCTATATGCTTATTTATTAGTATACATATAGTGTATCCTTGTATTATTGTGCTGGAGAGTGAGGGTGGGGGATGTGGGCGTGGTAGTGGGATGACAAAGGGGAGGGGTGGGTGGAGCAGCTGCAAACTAGGGGTGCTAGCTGCACACTTGAGCAGACTTAGATAGACCGGGTGGTCTGTTTCTGCTGGCACATTCATATGTATGGTCATATAACTGTTTTGTATTCACCCACTACCCCTTCCCTCAGGACGCATTTGGAAATTAGCCTTATGACTCAGTATGTCTTTCCTGGTAACTCTCTTTTAAGTAAATAAATAAAATGTGTTGGGAGTCAGTAAAGATCCATGTAATGCTAGCTTTTGGCAGACAGGAATCTTGCTTTCAGAGCAAGGAGCTGCTGACTAAAAAGCTAGAACTTTTCTTACTAATTGCCCTCCTTCCCTCCCCTCCAGTCTTAACCAGTTCTACTTTTGTAGGCTCTGGATTTGACTGACAACTGGAACTTCCTGTTTGGCAGTAGGAAGGGAAGGATCACTGGGATACATAAGTTTCATCATCCTTGAAGGAAAAGAATGACTCTCTCTCTCTCTCCCCCCAAGATGCTGGAGGTCTGCCTCTGAGCAAGGAAGAAGGAGACTACCGAAGAATACAGGACGTTACCATCCCAGAACAGGAAGGGTGAGAGCTGTAAGGGCACATAGGCAGTAGAAAAGTAGGTGGAAAAATAAATAGAGGGAGGCGAGCATAAGCATACAAAGCAACAGGAGACGGGCCACAAAATAAGACATGAGAGTGGTGCAGTGCAATGGCCATGGGGTGGCAATCTTCCAGGAGACATTCTGGTGGCTGCAGTGCTGCCCCATTTGCAGGCACTTCTCTGGTCTGAGGGAGAAGGTTGCCCATCTCCAGGCTGACCAGGCTAGGATTCGTAAAACCTCCTCTCCCACAGAGGGACTACCAGGGCCACCGCCGCTACCTCAGAGGTTGCCAAGAAAGAGGAGCTGTTGGACCAGGGTGGGCTCAGGGAGGGAAAGAGTGGTGGAACAGAGGCGCATCCCTCCAGTTGTACCTCTCCACAATTCATACACTGTTCTGGTGAAGAGTGGTTCCTCTATGGAGACATCTGCAGTGGAGACCAAGGAGGATGCTGGGAACCTCTACAAGGAGACCCACAGGAGGGTGGCATGGGACCCCATGGGGAGGAAACAACTCTCAATCATTGGGGGGTAGCACTGGGGGAGGAAGGGGAGAGGGAGGTAAGGTGCCTGTCTGGCACCACATCTTGGAGGGACAGGGAGCGAATCCTCAGGATTGCAGGAGCAGCTGCATGAGGGAGGGAGCTAGATGTCATTGTCCACCTAGGGACAAATGACCTGGCTGGGAATGGGATCAGAGCAGTGCAAGAGGAGTCTGTAGAGTTGGGGAAGGGCCTTAGACAAGTAGCACGTACAGTAACTTTCTCAGAGGTGCTGCCTGTCTATGGCAAGGGTGATACTAGGGTACTCTGTACCATGGAATTCAATGAATAGTTGAAAAACTGGTGCGGAGCTCAGGGTTTTGGCTTCATTAGGGACTGGGATCCACCTGGAGGGATACAGGCCTATACTAGCGTGATGGTCTGCATCTGTCCGGGAGGAGAACCAGAATCCTAGGTGATAAGTTTAAATGCTTCATTGGCAAGCATTTAAACTAGTCAAGGGGGAGGCACTAAAAAGGAGCAGGAACATCCCAGCCTTCCCCCACAAAACATGGTAGTTAGCAAGGTAAATACCAAGGTAGAGAAGTCAATAGGGAACAGGACAGGGGTAAATGTAGAAAAAGGCAAAGGCAGTAAGGACAGGGATGGGGCTAACAGGGGTAAGGCCATCAAAAAATGGAGGGTGACGAGTAGCAATGCCCATAGTCTGGGTAACTAGCTCCCTGAACTAGTGGCCTTGATAGAAGAGGGACACCAAAATATCATGGCAGTCACAGAAACACGGTACACAGAGAACCTTGACTGGGATGTCAACAAACCAGGGTACACAAGCTACAGGAGGGACAGGGAGGGTAAAAGATGCAGAGGAGGAGTTGCTCTTCCTGTAAGGGAAGAGATCAAAGCAATGGAACTAAAGGGAAAACGGAGTAGAGGACGCACTGTGGGTCACCCTGGAGACAGGAAATGGCACCACAGTCTGCACGGGGGTTGTATACAGACCCCCATATCAGAGAAGCAGTGGACAAGGAAATGATAGAAGGCATCCTTAGAATCGCAGATAAAGGGGAGATATTGTTGACGGGGGACCTGAATATGCCAGATGTTAACTGAAGCACCTTTGCTGCAGTCACATCCAAGAGCAGGGTCATTCTCGATGCCCTACAGGGGGCATGCCTCAGACAGCTAGTGTTGGAACCCACTCAGGAGGGAGCAATCTTAGACCTGGTACTGTCAAATGAGGACGGAGAAAGGATCTCAGATTTAGAAGTGGATAGCCATCTGGGAACGAGCGACCACCAACCAGCGTGGTTCACGATAAGCCCAGCCTTAGAGTCAAGCCATGCAAAAGCAAGAGTATTGGACTTTAGGAGGGCTGACTTTGGGAAAATGGGAGAGTGCCTCAGAAAGCAATAGGAAATGGACAAGAAGAAGGGGTGGAGGAACAGTGGGGAAAAATCAAAACAGCCATCACAGAGGCAACAAGCCTTTGTGTGAAGCAAATCAACAAAATGAAGGAAAAAAACCACAATGGTTCTCAAAAGAGGTGGCAGGGAAGGTTAGGGAGAAAAAGGTAGCATTCAGGAAGTATAAGGAAACACAGAAGAAGTAGGACAGAGAACTGTACCAGTTAAAACAGAAGGAAGCCGGGAAGGCAATCAGAATAGCAAAGGCCCAAACTGAGGAAAAGATAGCCAACACAGTTACGAAGGGAGATAAAACCTTTTATAGGTACATTAGGGAGCAAAGAAAGACCAATAAAGGGATAGTGAGGCTTAATAAAGGGAGGGAGGGTGGGTGGGCAGAGAAGGACAGTGAAAATGCAGGGATACTGAACAAATACTTCTGCTTAGTATTCATAAAAGAAGAGGAGGTGGAGGTACCTAAACCAAAGAGTAGAAGCACTCTGGATAGGGGTGTCGATACCAGTCCTTTCACAGAAGAAAGGGTCCTGAAAGAACTTCTAAAACTGAAGGGGGACAAAGCAAATGGGCCTGACAGGATTCACCCTAGAATTCTGAAAGAACTAAGGGGAGAACTAGTGACATCACTGACTACCCTTTTTAACAAATCATGGGAGGATGGTGTAGTACCTGAAGACTGGAGGAGGGCAGATGTGATTCCCCATC
Source organism: Neoceratodus forsteri (assembly GCA_016271365.2). Taxonomy (NCBI): domain Eukaryota; kingdom Metazoa; phylum Chordata; order Ceratodontiformes; family Ceratodontidae; genus Neoceratodus; species Neoceratodus forsteri. Next base: position 127,185,647 of record JADMNL010000025.1, on the reverse strand, counting down.
ACAAAAGTGGGAGGAAGACAGAGGCAGGAAACTACAGACCTGTCAGTTTGACCTCAGTGGTAGGGAAAATGATGGAATCACTTCTGAAGGAAAGAATTGTTGAGTACCTAGAGGCCAGTGGGGCACAGGACCCAAGGCAGCGTGGATTCACAGCAGAAAGGTCATGTCAGACAAATCTAATTGATTTCTTTGACTGGGTGACCAAAGCAGTAGACCAGGGAGGGGCTGTGGACATGGCCTACCTAGACTTTAGCAAGGCATTTGACACAGTCCCGTACAAAAGATTAATAAACAAATTAGCCAGCCTGGGAGTGGGTCCCAGGGTGGTAGCCTGGGTAAAACACTGGTTGGACAACAGGACACAGCAGGTAATAGTAAATGGAGTCCACTCTGAAGAAAGGGGGGTTACTAGTGGGGTACCGCAGGGTTCAGTATTAGGACCGGTCCTCTTCAATGTCTTTATAAGCGACATTGCAGAGGGACTGGAAGGAAAAGTATGTCTCTTTGCAGATGACACAAAGATCTGCAACAGAGTTGATGCGCAAGGTTGAGTGGAAAGGAAGAAAAGGGACTTGGCAAGGTTGGAGAAATGGTCAAATGTATGGCTGCTTAGATTCAATGCAAAGAAGTGCAAAGTAATGCACCTGGGAAACAAAAACCCAGGGGAAGAGTACACAATGGGGGGTGAGATACTGACAACAACAGAAATGGAAAGGGACCTGGGGATAATCATATCAGATGACCTAAAGGTGGGCCAGCAATGTGAGAAGGCAGTAAGGAGGGCTGGGGGGATACTGGGATGCATAGGAAGAGGTATCACCAGTAGAAAACAGGAAGTTGTTGGCCCTCTGTACAGACAGTTGGTAAGACCACATCTGGAGTACTGTGTACAATTCTGGAGACCCCTTCTCCACAAAGACATAGACAGGATGGAGGCTGTCCAGAAGAGGGCAACCAAAATGATGCAGGGTCTGCATCAGAAGACATATGAAGAAAGACTAAAGGAACTAAAGTTGTATAGCCTCGAGGAAAGGAGGGAGAGGGGAGATATGATAGAAACTTTCAAATACCTCAAGAGAATGAACAAAGTCCCAGAGGGTAGCATCTTTCAGAAAAAGAGATGTGCAAAAACAAGAGGGCACAATTTGAAGATAGAGGGAGGACAGCTCAGAGGTAATGTGAGGAAGTATTTCTTCACAGAGAGGGTTGTGGATACATGGAACAGCCTTTCTGAGGAGGTCGTAGAGTCAAAAACAGTGGGGGAATTCAAGAATGCATGGGACAGACATAAGGCAATTCTAGTGGTGGGTAGGAGGAAGTAGGCTGTTGGTTAACAAGGATCTGCAGCTTATCCATTAGGTAGGAAATGGGCAGACTGGGTGGGCCAAGGGGTCCTTATCTGCCATCAAATTCTATGTTTCTATACAGACAATGCAGCCTTGGCACACGTGGCTTCACCATTCATTGCCAGGTAGCATTAGTGGCAACACTCCAGAGTGAATAAAAAGCTTATCTGTGATCAAGTCATGGAATATCCCCTATATATGCTATACTTGTGAGGATAAAAAACAGCAAATGTCAGTGATATTTTTGCCACTAGGGGGACCTAGAGTTAGAATGAACATACGAAAAATGCCAGCAGATACAGGCACTTAGGTCTATTGAGTCTGCTTGAGTGTGCAGCTATCTGAGTTTAGTCTGCAGTTGCCCCCTCCCCTTCCACTAGTCCCCCTTCCCATGATCCTATCCCATCCCCTCTTAAAACATTTCACTGATTTAAGTGATACCACCTCCTTGGGAAGTACGTTCCACCCTGGCACCACCCTCTCTGTGAAGTAGTGTCTTCTCAACTCCTTTCCTGAACCTGCTCCGGTCCTTCCAGTCTCAGACTATGTCCCCTAGTGGCCCTCCCTCCTTTTAGTCTAAACATCCCCTCTGTGCTGACCCTGTTAATGGCCTTCATATATTTGAAGGTCTCGATCAGATCCCCTCTATCCCTTCTCTCCTCCAGGAAGTACATCTTGAACTCTCTCAGTTTTTCCTCATAGGGTTTATCCTCCATTCCTGTTATCAACCTGGTTGCTGTGCATTGGACTCCCTCTAGCAGCCTAATATCCTTCTTTAGGAAGGGACGCCAGAACTACATGTAGTGCTCCAGGTTCGGTCTGACCAGTGACCTATACTGTGGCAGGACAACCTCCCCACTCCTTGAGGTGATTCCCAGGCAATACACCCCCAGCATCTTGTTAGCATTAGCTGCTGCCTTTCTGCACTGTGCTGAATGGTTCATTTGCCCTGTTACAAGTACCCCAAGATCCTTTTCCTTCTCTGTAGTGCCCAACTGTATTCCCCCCATTCTGCAGCTAAACTTACAGTTCCTGACACCCAAGTGCATAACTTTGCACTTTTTTGTGTTGAAACCCAGCTGCCACGTGTCTGACCATTGTACAAGTTTATCCAGGTCTTCCTGCAGTCCTAGCCAGCCCTCTGTGTTGTCCACCACTGCACCTATCTTCATGTCATCTGCGAACAGGCTGATCTTAGTGTTGACCCTGTCTGATATGTCAGCAATGAATATGCCAAACAGCACTGGCCCCAACACTGAGCCCTGCGGAACCCAATATGTCACAGCCCCCGTACAACAACTCTCTGCTGCCTATTACCCAGCCAGTTTCTGACCCACTCCAACAACCTGTCTCCTGCCCCCAGGTTCCCCAGTTTGCCTATCAACCTCCCATGTGGCACTGAATGAAAGGCCTTGCTGAAGTCCAAGTGCAGAGCATCCACTGCCTCAGTATCAGTGGTATTCTCAGTCTAGGTCCATTTATCCACATACTAGGTCCATAGTGCCAATGAATGAGAGTAGGGCTGGTATCACTGAGAGTATTGATATGCGCCTTCATACAGTGAGGCTGTGCTGGGATAACATCTCTGTTGAAGATGGCCACTGAACAATCTGAACACATAATGTTTTCCTGTCATTGTATTATTAATAAAAGACATGGCATACAGTAAGTCAGATATGCCTGGGGGGCGGGGGTCCTGATGAAAATATCACTGACATTTTCCCTCATGCAGTTTGACCTTTGACATCACTCGGGGCTTTGCCACTCATGATGACATAAAATCAAACTGCACTCAGGAGAAATATCAGTCATAGTGTCATTAGGGCCAAGGCATATCCTAGATACAGTACAGTGGCAGTTATACAAAAGTTGACCGGTAGTACAGTATAATGCAGTTGCAGTAAAAAAATACTGCAGTACAATGCAGTTGCGGTTAAAACAAAAAAAAGCATTTAATAACATGCGCTTTTTTTTTTTTTTTTGGTACTGCCACTGCATTATAGTGCAGATTTTTTTTTTACCACAACTGTATTTTACCTCAATACTGGTCAACATTTCTATAACTTGTCTTCCACTGTATACAGTGCACAGCATAGGACGCACCTAGAAAAGCACATGTAACTGTTATGCTAATTAACCACAGCCAGAAAAAAACATTTTGGAAAAAATGTGTCATTCCACTGCTGCTTGAAAGGGGACAGAAAATGTGAGCCAAAAGTAGCTTTTTGTACTGTTCCTAGTTTGAGATATGTCATTCATGCTCCCAAATTATGCATTTTTAAATAGTTTCTGAATAAACATTGATGTGAAAATAACTGTGTATTGTATCATTTTCTGTTTTATGGACAATCATCTGTACAGTTCTTTTCATGAAACCTTTGGCAGGACCAAAACCTCTCCTTCTTTGGACACGTGGACGCTATGCTAAAAAAACTGTGCCCCAAGCTTGGTGCCCTATTTAGGAACCAGAGTTGCCTCCCTCTCCCGGTTAGGCACGATCTTATCCAGGGGATGATCCTCCCAATATTTGACTACTGCAATGTAGTCTACAGTGCCACTCCTAAGACCTCCTTGGCCACACTGGATACCGTCTTTCAATCCTTCGGTCGTTTTGCCTTGGATGTTCCTCCTCTCATCCACCACTGCCAACTCTACCACTCCATGGCCCTCCCCTCTCTTGAAAACAAAATGCTTCCTCCACTGTACCAAATTTGTCTCTAAACTCTGGTTTGGCTCTCTCCCTTCATATCTCTGTTCCTCCCTAACTAGCCCTCCCTTCCCTGTCCACTCGCTGAGATCCTATGACTCACGCACTTTTAAGTGTCCCTTATCGCACAACTACTGCTGGACAGTCTGCCTTCTCATATCATTTCCCCAAACTGTGGAACTGCCTCCCTCACCAGATTTGCCACTGTTCCTCTCCCACATCCCTTTATTCAGTCTTAAATAATTTCCTCTCTGTGAACTGCAACTGCACATGACTGAGCCTTATTTTTTACCCACTGTACTGTAATGGCACACTGAAGTACAGTAAAGCCCAGTTTACACTACCAGCTTTGCAGCACATAACTGATGCATTCCAGTTAATGCTCTGCAAAGCCGCCATTATGGACACTCACAGTTGCGATGTATGTGCTGCTCCTATGCCTTTTCTGCACCGCTGAAATCCTGTGGACATGTACTGGCTTCGGCGCTTCCCCCCGCGGTGTAAACATCTGCTGCACTCCAACTGCTACTCGTCCCTTACGCATCCCTATGGCAAGTCAACGGATTGATGCCCACCTCATTCCACCGTGGCTGCACCTCTCGGCGTGATCTGTGGTGTTCAACCACTGGGAGTGTAAACACATAAATTCGGCAGTCAGTTACAGCGGATCCAATGAATGTGGTGCAGTAAGTACAGCGCACCCGTAGTGTAAACAGGGCAATAGTGTTACCATTACTTGCACTTGTGGACCCGCTAACCTTCGACGACCGCCATCCTTACCGCATCTTATTGATACGTGTCATATTTCATAATTATGCTTCACTGTTAGTAGCTCTCCTATGTATTATTGTAATTCTCATATTCACTTTGGTGCTTTATCCTACTTGTTGCTACTTGTGGATTACTGATGTTGGTGTATGTCCATTGCCTGTTTTTGATGTTTTTTGGTGATTTGCTGTTCTTCGATGTTTGTATATCCCTATGTACCCTCCCCCCAGGATGCACCATGAGACGAGCAACCTGTTGTTCAGTGTGCCTTTCCTGGTGAAACTCTTAAATAAATAAATAAATAAAATCAGGAATTCAGAGTTTTGACTGTATCACTTCCTGAGTACAGAGAACTAAGTACTTGCTGTCAGCCCATGAGAGCAATGCTCAAAGGTCCGTACCCATGCAGTAATATAATGAAATCTCCAGAGCCTGGTTCCATCAGGAGAACTATACAGAATGTGTTTCCTAAAACAAAGCAATATAAAACACAGCTTTTGTATCAACTTTGTTATGTCTGCCCTCACTAACTGGACTGATATGGTCAGTTGTCACTACACGTTACTTTCTGTCATTGCAAATTCGTACATATCTGTAAATGGTATACCTTGTCCATGTGATATTTTGTATTGTACAATGTACTTGTCACTTCATTCAGAATTGTAAAATGTATTTCTCGATTTTTGTTTTTTGTATTGCTTACCACCTTGTAACACCCCCACCCCAATGTGTGACACCTGGAAATGCACTCTGGCTCTGTGTTCTCCAGTCAACAAATTTGAAAGGAGACAGGACATTTGTGATAATATGTTGCTGCCTGTAATGTCCCTGTTTACAGAAATAAAATCCACACCTCCAAACGATCCATATTTAACTGTACCTGAACAAACAGTGATGTGAAATCTAAGTTTTTAGTTGTTTTCTTTTTATGGACAATATACAATTCTCTTCATGGAACCAATAATATGGCGTCCAGTAGCATGGAGTTTTTCATATGTCTCCTCAGTTTGTGCACAGAATGTTAAGTATGAGCTGTTGACCTATCAGAATCATGCTGATCGTTCTGTACACACACCGTGGTGGTGGTGATTAAGAGATGGGTGTGCTGTGCTTTCAGTGCACAGTACAGTGTGTCAGACATGTTACTTGAAACAGCTGTGCTGCACCTAGAGGTGCGGAGGACATGTCTGCTTTCACTGCCACTACAAAATGATGTTCTGTCAATTCCTGAACTTTGAGGAACATTTATGAATAGTTCATGAATATCAATCAAAATTCATCCAGTGTTCTTCAACCAGGTTTTGCAAACAAAGTTGGTGAACTGTTCATTAACACAAAGTTTGTAAAGCTGCTAAACATTTAATGAACCAAATATAACAATATGCCATTTTCCACACTGTAATATAAATAATCACAAACTGAGAACTCTTAGAGGAGTGGAAACTCAGTTTCTAGCTGGAACTTAATTGTCTGAGCGTACAAAAGAATTAACATTTAAACTCACTTGATCTTAAAGTGCACCTCACATCACAGCAAAATATGAAAAACCCTAATGTTAAGAGATATTTCATTTGATAATTCACCTCATATAGTCTCTGTATTCAGCTTTATCTTTTTTGTAATAACTTTGTATATTTGCATGAATACAGGATTATTGTTCCAGATGCCATCTGTACTGCTGTGTAACTACATCTGACATTATCATACTCTGCTTACAACATTCTAAGTACTTCAACAGCAACGCACTATGATGCCACCAGAATAGTGCGTTTAACAGCTAAGGATAAGTAATGCTGTTTTTATGTAGTGATGCTGCCACCACTAAAGCTAGCGCACTTAATTCTGATGATTCAGAGCAAACTGTCACAGAATGGGGTGGGGCTAAGAGTTCCATAAACCGTGTCTACACATTGTGTTTTTCAAAACTTCCTTTGTGATCTCAGGGACATTTCAAGGGTTTCAGTTCCAAAAAGGAACACATTTGATGGGGGAAGGGGGGACTGACCTAGCTGATGTAGAGTCCCTTATGACTTTATACTTTATGATTCTGTGTTGTGCATGGAACTCCATACATGTCCAGATGCAGTTGTCCCACAGTAGTGATGTCAGAATGCTACTCTACCACAGCAGTGATATCAGAATGCTGCTGTACTGCAGCACTAAGGTCAGAATTCTATTATCCAAAATAGTGATGTCAGAATGCTGTCATACCGTAGAAGTGATGTCGGAATGCTTCTGCACCACAGAAGTGATGTCAGAATGCTGTTATAAACAGTGGTGATGTCGGAATGCCACTGTTCCACAGTAGTGATGTCAGCATGTGGTTTATGTGATAACAGTGATCATGGAAAGGCAATCACCGTTAGGAGAATTGTACATCAGCAAAAATCCATTTAACCGATATACACTCCTGGCGCACAGCAAAAGGGCACCAGGAACTTCAAACTTTTGTTTATGCAGGGGAACCCCCCCCCCATGCAAGGGGCTTTGCCCCACACCCCCTACTAAAGATTCTGAACTCCGGGGGGGTGCATGTCGGAGGGGGGTGAAAAACAAAAAAAATAAATATCTCAGACCGGTGCAAAAATCCCAACGTGCCCAGCACTGAACCCAGCACCCTCCCAACCATAGCCTGCCATGAACCTCCCATGCCACATGGCCAGCTCGGCAAACCACCATCGCTACACCTCACAAACCTCCCTTCCGCCCGCCTGCGTGCTGGCCCTCGCGGCGTCAGATACATATAGCAGCAGGATGTCACTACAACCTGCATAGTAGTGATGTTAGAATGCTTTTCTACCGTGGTAGTTATGTCAGAATGTGGCTGCACCACAGTAGTGGTAACCCCCGTTTTTCTAATCTTTTCTTTCATGGACATTGTGGATGTAAGTTATGCTATTCTAAACATAGTATTCTATGCCATTGGACTCCTCAGTTCTCTCTGTTGGTGCCTATTCATCTTATTTACAGCCTCCTATATTCAACTATTTGCCTACTAAAGTATAAAATGTAATAAAATAACTTTGTACTAAATGAAATTAAGGGATTTAAATATACTGAAGTGGGCATTATGTTATCAGGAGGATTCACATTACTTCATTTTTTTTTGTGTCTCACAGACCTTGTTTTCCACTATAGTTTTTTACTTTATGCATTGCAGTTTTTATTAATCCTGTAATTCAGTCTGAATCTTGAACTTTAATTACTGGATTGAAATTGTAGGTTTGTAGCACTGCTCAGACAGGCCCCCTGATGAAGACCTAATGGCCGAAGTGTTGGGGCTGCTTGTCTGCGTTTTCCGTGTGGACTCTGCAATAAGTTGAAATTTCACCACATTTTGGGCTCCTTGCGTACTCCCTTGAGTGCCCCATTGTTTATTATTTCTGTCTGAGTTTGGCTAGCTGCCAGTTGGTACATTGACAGCCCTTGTCCAGAAGCGCACTTGCCTTTTCCTTGTATTTTAGGCAAGCACTCATAGTTTTGGCAAGTCATCAACAACCTCTCCCTTCCAGCAACCAGGCAGTTGCATAGCTAATAGCCAGTTGCCCCCCACCAACTGTCATGTTGTGATGGTGTTTCCAAGGAGATTGTGCTGTTTGCAAGGAGAGGAGAGAGAGAGAGACAGAAATTACAATGTTTTCCACTTTGGCACATCTAAGCTAATACATGTATGTGCCCCTAGCTATATCTATCCATATGTATTTGCGGCAGAGCAGGTTCAGTATCAGTTAGAATCACAATTTGCAAGTAAGCACAGTATTGGTTCTCATTGCAGTTCTTGAGTAATTACTCAGTATGTTATGACTGTCCCAAAGCAGGCTTCTGTCACTCCATGACCATACACAGTATTTTGGTAGGACATTGGGGTCTCATTACAGTGTCGTATGCCACTCTAAATGGCAGTGTCTGATGGACATCGTGGTGCATGGCATCTCCGGGCATTGGGCTACTGAAAACAACACCTCCTGCATGGGGTTCTGCTCCAAGTGGCAGTGTACTGCATAGCATCTCCAGTTTTGGGGCTTTGCACTATACTGTGAATAGAAAAATCACCTTTCCCGTGTGGTTCAGTAAGCAGCACCACAGGTAATACTGGTAGTAGGCTGTAGCAGTGAGAAAGAGCGCTTTTTTTTGTAGATTCTGTTTATGCTCCCCTTCTGCCTGCATGCCACCTCATTGGGTGCACCTGGCATCAGTCCCAATTCCTTCCTGCCTGGAGCACCTTGGTAGCCCCCCCATGTAGCCTTGATTTCCCCCCAGGCAGGTTGAGGTGGGGCCCGTACACCTCGAACAATTGCCATTTGTCAGGGGCCACCACTTGGGACAGGCAGGGGACCTGGGGGATCTGTGCTGGCACTCTGTCTTCCCAGAGCACAGGGAGCCATTTTCCAGTTTTCCCCAGGTGTGCCATGCACCCTGACGTCAAGGCAGAATCCACCAATGTCTGTAACTCCCAACCTCTCTCTGTATGGTAGGGTGCTTTCTGTACCCCAGGCCTCCTCCTGGGATCAGTTGAGCACCAGGGCTCATCCTCTCTTCCTCCCTCCCCGGAGAAGGTGAGCGGTCCATGGATGCTCAAGCCTTCTTCCCCCCAGCCAGCCCTCTGACTGTCCGGGCTTATTCCCTAACCCGGGTCACAGCGTTGCTACCAGTTGTGCTACCGCTTTGCCAGCGGGCTAGCATGAAAAAGAGCTTTACAGCATGTGTGTAGTATTTTATTTATTTTGTTTACTTTCTGTTTTTTGTCCGCCTGTCACACTTACTGGCCCTTCAGCCGTCTCTCCCCCAACCCTGTCCCCCACCAACTCTGGGATGTATCTTTAATGAGCCTACATATTCCTACACAGATAGGAAACATAGATATTGACAGCAGATAAGGACCGCTAGGCCCACCCAGTCTGTTCATTTTCTCCACCTGCTGCAAATACCATGGACCCTACATGATCTCTGGCTTTGATTATACATACATACATAGATACATAGACAGTGTCGGCAGATAAGGGCCTATGGCCCACCCAGTCTGCCCATTTAAGTTTGTAAGTTCAGTTTGTTTTCCAGGAAGTCTGTTGCCCCTTACCCCTGACCTCCAGAATTCCTTTATGTCTATCCCATGCATTCTTAAATCCCGTGATTGTTTCAGCCCCCACCACTTCCTCTGGCAGGGTGTTCCACTTGTCCACCACCCGTTCTGTGAAGAAATTCTTCCTCACGTTTCCTCTGAATCGTCCTCCCTCCAACTTCCTGATTGAACCTGATGGGGCTGCCAGGGGTACCAGAAGCTTCCCCCAGATGCTTTACTTGGTCAGGCAAGCCCCCTGGGCCGAGTAGGTGGTGTGGGGACTGCGAGGGGCCATGATGTCATCCTGTCACACCAAAAAGGCAGCCCACCGAAGAACTCTAAAGCAGTAATGTTTATTTCATACAAACAAAAGGAGTTTTTAACAATCTGTGAAGGTGTGGGATAAAACAGACACAACAAACCAGAAGTCAGAGGCATAAAAACACAAACATGCGCTATTTTATTTAAATCAGAAAATGAAAAAATTAAAATAATAAACATACAGAAAGTAAAAGGTTATTCCATGTCCAGTATCCAGCAAACTTTCTAATGTCGAACATTCCTGAGGCTTAGCTTCAGCCTTTGCAAATAGAACAGTGTGGAAACAAGCACACACTTCTGATGTCCTCCTCACTTGGTAGTCAGTATTCAACTGATTCCCTATCTATCTTTGTTACTTCAAGTGGTGGGTTTTTATACCTTTCATGGATGACATCACTGTCAGGTGATCCACCCTTTTTTGCTAAAACCAGTATAAACCTCTTATTCCCAGGAGTTCCCCATCAAACAGTAAAGACATACATGTTCATACATGTTAATTTTTCTAGCCTAGACTCCTCTTTTCTTGGTTAAAGGGGTTTTATGTTTCCATTTTGTTTCATCTCAAAATATAGTTTTAATAAGATAGTAAGTCCATGAGGGTTCCACTGGGTTTGCAAGGGGAACGGGAGAACGAGGGTGTGCTCCTCTTCTCCCTTCTCCTGCTAACCCTTGGAACTCATCATATCTTTTTCCTTTTATTTCCATTAAATCATTAAATGTGACACCATAAACTAGACAAGCATACAGCAAACGTATTTTATTTTCATTCCCGGCGCTTGCGGCCATCCCACAGAAACAAAGAGCGAAAGGTATGGGGGGGTAGACACCCCACACATGGGCATCCACCCCAGACAGGGCTCACCCTGTCACACAATCTCAAACCAAGCTATTAGCTATTGAACTAGTTAAAGGGAAACATTGTTTAACCAGGAAAGGCACACTAAGCCAGAGTTTGTTTCCAGGTGCGATCTGGGAGCACAAGGAAATTAAGTGACTTGCTCAGGGTCACACAGTATGCAGCCGGGGGCTCTGGGATTCAGACCCAGGTCTCCAGATTTGTAGTTCAGTGCCCATAACCACTATGCTACATTGCCTGTAGGGCGTAAGATTATAAACAAAGGGTGCCCAGTAAACATACTGAAAAGTTCTGCGTTGTTTCTTGTGGGCACTTGTGTTTGGATTTATTTGTTATTGAAGACTGGTAACCGGAACAGGCACATGGAGCCAAGGATCATTTCCAGGTATGACTTGGGAGAGGGGTACAGGATAAAATTATATACAGCGACATGATGTCGGCAAATACACTGAGTATACAATAAAATTATACCGTGCGAAATGAAACAGGCAAAGGGATTACAATTAAATACGAATATTATTAAATGAAAAATGTGGACTGAAAGGTCAAAAATGTAAATAATAGAAAGGGTCAAGATAAGATACAAAGAAAAACAAATGAAATGACAGAAATTCCTTATGTTTATTGCCAGGTGATATTATCCCTTCTAAAATTATGTGTGCGTCTGCTGATAGCAGTTGTCTATAGAGATGTGGAAGTACACTGGGTTTTGGAAATTAAATAAGTCAAACAGTTGTACTGAGAACCCTGTAAGAGTTACCCTTGAACCTGCTTGTTCATCTCTCCCTATGGCAGATGATCATTTTCTCAGAATAGAAACAGTTTGCACAAGAAAGTCTTTTCGGATGCAACATGCTATGTAACTAGACTTCTACTCTCCAAGCGTAAAGAAAAAGCCGCTCACCTTGTAACTAGTGGTTCTTCCAGTGGGTATGTTAGTTAGGGTCTGGACGCAGGATCTGTGGGCTACAGGAGCTCAGTCCATGTTGGTGAGATAACATGCTTGCGCTCATGGGGTGGGCGCCAGGACAGTACCAAACAAGCCCTAGCAGTCACTTCTGAGCAGACTTAATATTCAACATGCAGAAGTCAAAAGGCTGGCACTGGAAATAAATAGAAAAGGTGGTTTGAAGCCAGCTGGCTAGAGCAATGGTAATGCTACCACATGCCATCCAGATGACCTGGGTTCATGCCCCAAGCCCAAGGAGTCTGGTGCTGACTGGGGAGGCGGGGTTCTGGCATTCATTTCTGACACCTCTTGCCTCTGGGGGAGAGTGCACCTCCTTCCACTGCACAGCTGAGGCTGGTGACCCAGGGGGAGGGGGTGTCATGTGGGAAAGAATTTCCAAAACTTTGCTCATTGAATCCCAGGGTACACTTAAGTAGTGGGGGACGGTAAATTCCAATAAATAAATTAGTGCCTGTTTGCACAGGTACTTGTTGGCTTCTTCTTATGAAGCAGGGAAGGGGAGAATTCATGGAGCTAAAGTTCCTTTAGAGCTTAAATCACACGCTACAGATAGAATAATACATGGGATGGTGTGAATTATATAGGCAATAACCTAAGACAGTGTGGGTGAAGAAGATGACGGCACAATTGGGCGCGCTGTGAGGCACAAGGCCACAGGCCAAGTGTCCTCACAGCACCCCAGGTGTGCACTAAATGCCTACAAACACAAATCCTGGAGTGGGTTATTGCACTTATAACATGGGTTATCTTAAAACAAGGGAAACCTACAGAAACGGTCTTTCCCCTGTTTAAAGAGTAAAACAGGTACTGTATCCTGCCACCTTGCAAAATATTCCCCAATGAATGTCTGTCTCATTCTGTTTATGCACATAGAAATGTCACAAATATAGTACAGAACAGATTTTTGACATTTCTTGTCCATAATATACTTTCTCAGTCTTCCCACAGCCTATATTGTTCTCTCTGCTACTCCCCAACACGGACACACCAACATCGGGATTTTTACTGCATTATATGTTATTGCTAAATGGTTCAGAGACACTCATAGACATAGAGACACGGGACTGGGCAAACTTTGCTTTACACAGTATCTCTCCCAATCCTGTGTGTTGTCCAACACCCCCCATCACTCCCACTCACCGATTCTGTATGCCGGATGTTCGGTCACAGTGTCTGTGTCCCACCAGTAGGCCCTGCTGCGCCCCATCAACGGTGTACGACATGCTTCCAGGGTATCAGCAACTAGTGAAGTTGGCAGACGGCTCAAGATTGTATTTTTGGCAATTTGCGATTGTCTGCAGAACTGATTTTCTTGTTTTTCTGTGCATGGTCTAGTAGTTATATTATAAGTTGATAAGGCCTCTGCGGGTGTCTGTTGTGGTACAAGAGACTGAGCATGAGACTTGGGTGAGAGAACCGTGAAATGAAGCTAAGCAGCTCTAGCTGCCCAAGCCTCAGAGAGGAGTAACATGGAAACATAGAAAATGATGGCAGAGAAAGACCCATGGTCCATCCGGTCTGCCCGAGTTCCCTATGTAGCCCTAGGACCTACTGATCCTCTGGGGTCCAAGCCCTCCCCAACCTCTCCCATTCTCCTCCCAGTTTCTTCCACCCCGAGTAAGCACTATACCCTTCATTCTGTCCCAGCTGTGCTCAAAACCACCAACTGTTTTTGCACCTATCACTTTGGCTGATAGACTATTCCACAGTTCCACCACCCTTTCTGTAAAATAGTATTTCCTCATGTCCCTCCTGAACCTCCCTCCTGCTAGTGTTGACTTAGTAGTAAGAGCCAAAGAGTAGTGGTAAATGGTGTACATTCTGGGGAGGGCAGGGTGTTGCAGGGGTCAGTGTTGGGCTCGATTCTCTTCAATGTTTTTATTAGTGACATTGCAGAAGGACTGGAGGAGAAGGTATGCCTGTCTGAGGATGACACAAAGATCTGCAACAGAGTAGACATACCGGGGTGAGGGGGAGTGAAAGAATGAGGCAGGATCTGAAGAAGGTAAAAGAATGGTCAAGAGTTTGGCAGCTGAGATTCAATGCAAGAAAGTGCAAAATCATGCATTTAGTGCACAGAAACCCAGGGGCAGCGTACCAACTTGGAGGAAAAATGTTAGCAGTCACAATGCAGGAAAGAGACCTGGGGGTTACCATTTCTGATGATCTGAAGGTAGCTAAGCAGTGTGACAAGATTGTGAAGAAGGCTAAAAGAATGCTAGGATTCACAGGAAAGGGTATCACCAACAGAAAGAGGGAGGTTATATCCCTGTTTAGATCGCTGGTGAGGCCCCACCTCGAGTACTGTGTACAGTTCTGGAGACCCCATCTCCAAAAGGACATAGATAAGGTAGAGGCGGTGCAAAGAAGGGCAAGCAAAATGGTGGGATTTATCTAATGACGGCGAACGCCTAAAGGCGATTACCGTTATCACTCAGTCAGAGTGCCGAAAACATTTTCGGCACTCTGACAACTACCGGCACCTCAGGACAACTGCGCCAGGACACTATTTTACTGCTTTCTGTGGGGGCTGCATGCCCCACTATTTAAGGATTCTCAACTCCAGGGAGGGTATGTTGGGGGGTGAAAGCAGGAAAAAAAGGTCAGGCGCAATAAACGGGCTCCAGACCCGAACCTGGTACCTCTCCCACCGCATCAACTTGCCAACCCCTCATGCCATGACACAGCTTGGCCAGCCACTGCAGCACCACCCCTACAGCCTCTCCACCCCTCCCAGCCCACGCCAGCCGCCGCTTCCCCGCCACGATGCATAGTGACGCCCTGCCATCCACCCGCCTACAGCCTCATCCGAAGTCACCCTACCTCCCCATCGCCATAAGGGATTGCGCCGGGAAGGAGTTGCTGTAATGGATGGCGCCCTTCCTCGTGCGCCCACCTCGCGGGTTACCAAAATGGTGCAGGGCCTGCATCAAAAGCACTATGAAGAAAGACTAAAGGATTTAAATATGTAGTCCCTAGAAGACAAGAGGGAACGGGAGGATATGATAGAGACATTCAAATACCTTACAGGAAAAAAGAAAGTACAGGAAGGTAGAGAAAAATATGCTCAAAGACAAAAGGGCACGCTGTGAAGTTGGAAGGGTGGGGGGAGCTCAGAGGAAACGTAAGGAAAGACTTCTTCACAGAGAGGGTGGCGGACACTTAGAACAGCCTCCCAGCAGAAGTGGTGGGGGGCTAAAATGGTCACAGGATTAAGAATGTGTGGGAAAGGCACAAGGGAATATTAGAAACAAGGGGGGTATAAGTCAGAGACCAACTCTGCGGTGGTAATGTAGGTAGGGAAAGTAGGGCAGACTTGGTGGACCAAGCGGTCCTTGTCTGCTGTCAACTTCTGTGTTTCTATGTGCACGTGATAGTGAGCTAGTATTCAAATTAAATAGGTTCCCCACAGTTCCCACTATTATTCCTTTTAGGAATTTGAAGGTCTCTATCATATCTCCCTCTTCTTTTTGGTCTCCAGCGAGTACGTGTTCAGTGCCTTGAGGCACTCCTCATAGGACCTGCTCTGCTGGCCCTGAATAATTTTCGTTGCTCTGTGCTGCACTATCTCCAGCCTATCCTGTCTTTCCTGAGGTGAGGACTCCAGAACTGGGTGCAGTACTGCAGGTGTGGCCTCACCAAGGGTCTATATGGGGGAGGTATTACCACTTCCTTTCTGCTATCAGTACCTTCTCAGCATAACCCAGCATTCTCGTCACTTTGCTGTATGCCTTGTTGCATTGATTTGATTGGTTTAGGGAGTCACTGATGATAACTCCAAGGTCCCGCTCCTCAGCTGTAGTGCTAAATCACATCCCACCTATCTAGTAGCTGTCCTGGGATTTTTGTTCTCTAGAAGCTTTACCTTGCATGTCTTGAGTTGAATTTTCAACTACCAAACATTAGACCACGCCCTCTATCTGTTGTAAGACCCTATGCATTACCCTGAATCCCACATTACTATCCACCCTCCCACAGACCTTAGTTTCATTCGCAAAGATACACAACCTGCCCCGGATCCCTTCACCAATGTTGGCAGTGAGCATATTGAAGAGGACCGGACCCAGGACAGATCCCTGTGGTACCCCGCCCCTAAACGCCCTCTCTTCTGATTTGACCCCATTGACCACAACTCTCTGCTGTCTCCTCTTTGGCCAGTTACCAACCCAGTTTTCTGTGATCTTAGTAGCAGTAGTAGTAGTAATCTTTATATATGGCACCCTTCCCTGAAGGCTCAAGGCACCATTACAATAATATATAGCAGCAATAATTAAACCCCCTAACCACTTTACATAACCAATCCAAATTATTTAAAACAACAAAACATTCCAATGAATAAATACATAAATAACAACATTTTTCTTACTATGAGGATGGTAATACAGTGGAGCCTACTTATAAGAACATCCCAGTTGCCACAAAAAAAAGTTCTTATAAGTGAGTTGTTCTTGTAGACGGACTGCCTGTTTTAAGTGATTTTGTCAAATTCTCCATGTTAGAAATTGCCTTACCCAGTGAATGCCCAAAGGTAGTGAAAGTCATCCTGTCCCATTTTTCTTTGTAAATATCCTTTTTATTAAAATTTTCAACATATATACATACATGTCATCAGGTCATCTTGTAGTTCATGTTCGTTTACAGATAGCATTATACAGATAAAAGGACAGTACTAGATAGCATGGATTCACACTTACAATTTTAAATATTTCGTTAATTCATTACATATAAAGGAGAAATATTCTGATAATCTGATGTTTGCCTGGCTTGTATCCAATATCATATTTGAATTGATAAATCTTCATCTTATAACTGTTTGCTTTGTTCACGTAGGTCAAACAGAGTGCCTATTAACTTACTCCCTCTCCTGTCTATGACAAGATGGCTTATTTGGGGGGAGTTAAATATATCAGCATGTCTCTTCCCATTTTGGGTTACATTCTAATGATGGATGGTCTTCACTCTGGTTCTCCCTTTCTCTCTGATTTTCCCTACTTAGTCAGGCTGTTTTTTTTTTTTTTTTTTATTTAAATTGGGTGGGGGTATTAACCCATGACTGGGCTGCCGCTTTTTATTCTAGGGCTGACTACTTCTGTTAGAGGGTGTCTCTTCCCCTTAGGGGACAAAGGTATTGTCTTTTAGCATATAGAAAAGCTGCCATCGGACCCATCTTGTGGCGAACTCCCCCGCTCATTCAGATTGTGTGATTTTCTCCATATTATAGATCTGCTTGGTGATGTCCCACCAGCTTTGTACTGTAGGGACCTTGGCAGTAAGCCACAATTTCATAATAGCTTTTTTTGCAGCTGTTATGAGCAGGAGGAGGAGATATCTCGTGTTTGGACCCCTTAATGTTTTAGGGATGCTAAAAAAAGGAACATCTCCATAGTTAATTTAAATTGAGGGTCAAATATCTCCTGCAGGTGGTTCTGTAGGTCCAGAAAGAAGGGCTTAAGGGATGGGCAGGCCCACATGATGTGAGTATGGTTTGCTCTGGCTTCACCACATGTGCACCAGCAACTCGCAGAATTAGTGGGGCTGTAATGGTTAATGATTATGGGGGTTCTGAAGAATCTCATCTTCAGGGGTTGTATACAGACCCCCTTCTCAGGGGGAAGGGAGGAAATGGACAAGGAAATGATAGAAATTATACTTAGAGTGGCAGAAAAAGGGGAGATACTGCTGATGGGTGATCTGAATATGCCAGATGTTAACTGGAGTGCAGTTGCAGCAGCCACTTCGAAGAGTGGGGTTATTCTAGATGCCCTACAGGGGGCATGCCTTAGACAATTAGTGTTGGAGCCCACTTCGAGGGGAGCAATCTTAGACCTGGTTCTCTCAAATGGAGATGAAGAGAGGATCACAGATGTAAGTGGTAGCCATCTGGGAACTAGCGACCATCGAACAGTAGTGGTTCAAATAAACACAGCAATAGAGTCAAGCTTACAAAGGCAAAAGTACTGGACCTTAGGAGGGCTGACTTTGCTAAAATGGTGAGTGCCTAAGGAATGCACTACCAAATGGGCAGGAAGGAGGGTGGAAGAACAATGGGGAATAATAAAACAGCCATCACAGAGGTAACAAGCCTTGTGAAGCAAATAAACAAAACAAAATGATGTAAGAAACCACTATGGTTCTCAAATGAAGTGGCAGTGAAGGTTCAAGAGAAAAAGAAAGCATTCAGGAAGTACAAGAAATCACAGAAGGAGCAGGACAGAGAACTGTATCAGTTAAAGCAAAGGAAGCTAGGAAGGCAGTCAGAACAGCAAAGGCCCAAACCGAGGAAAAGATAGCCAACTCAGTTAAGAAGGGGATAAAACCTTTATAGGTACATCAGGGAGTGAAGGAAGACCAAGGAGGGATAGTGAGGCTTAATAAAGGGAGGGAGGTGGGCAGAGGGTGACTGTGAAAAGGCAGAGATACTAAACAAATATTTTGCTCAGTATTTACAAAGGAAGAGGGGAGTACCTAAAACAAACAGTAGAAACACTCTGGATACAGAAGTTGATACCAGCCCATTTACAGAAGAAAGGGTTCTGAAAGAACTCTTAAAACTGAAGGTGGAAAAGCAATGGGGCCTGATGGGATTCATCCCAGAATTCTAAAAGAACTAAGGGTAGAACTAGTGACACCACTGACTACCCTCTTTAACAAATCATGGGAGGATGGGGTGGTACCCAAGGACTGGAGGAGGGCAGATGTGATTCCCTTTCACAAAAGTGGGAGGAAGGCAGATGCAGGAGACTACAGACCTGTTAGTTTAACCTCAGTCGTAGGGAAAATGATGGAATCACTTCTGAAGGAAAGAATTGTCGAGTATCTAGAGGCCAGAGGGGCACCGGACCCAAGGCAGCATGGATTCACAGCGGGAAGGTCATGCCAGACAAATCTGATAGATTTCTTTGACTGGGTGACCAAAGTAGTAGATCAGGGAGGGGCTGTGGACAGGGCTTTAGCAAGGCATTTGACACAGTCCCACACAAAAGATTAATATACAAGTTAGCCAGCCTGGGAGTGGGTCCCAAGATGACAGCCTGGGTAAAGAATTGGCTGGAGAACAGGACACAGAGAGTAATAGTAAATGGAGTCCACTCTGAAGAAAGGGGGGTTACTAGTGGGGTGCCGCAGGGTTCAGTATTAGGACCGGTCCTCTTCAATGTCTTTATAAGCAACATTGCAGAGGGACTGGAAGGAAAAGTATGTCTCTTTGCAGATGACACAAAGATCTGCAACAGAGTTGATGCACAAGGTGGGGTGGAAAGGATGAGGAGGGACTTGGCAAGGTTAGAGGAATGGTCAAATGTATGGCAGCTTATATTCAATGCTAAGAAGTGCAAGGTAATGCACCTGGGAAACAAAAACCCAGGGAAGAGTACACAATGGGGGGTGAGATACTAACAACAACAAAAATGGAAAGGGACCTGGGGGTAGTCATATCAGAGGACCTAAAGGTGGGCAAGCAATGTGAGAGGGCAGCAAGGAGGGCTGGAGGGATACTGGGATGCATAGGGAGAGGCATCACCAGTAGAAAACAGGAAGTTATTATCTCTCTGTACAGACAGCTGGTGAGACCCCATCTGGAGTACTGTATACAGTTCTGGAGACCCAATCTCCGCAAAGACATAGACAGAATGGAAGCTGTCCAGAGGAGGGCAACTAAAATGGTGCAGGGTCTGCACCAGAAGACATATGAAGAGAGACTTAAGGAGCTTAATATGTATAGCCTCGAGGAAAGGAGGAGAGGAGACATGATAGAAACTTTCAAGTACCTCAAGGGAATCAACAAAGTCCAAGAGGGTAGCATCTTTCAAAAAAGAGGTGTGCAAGAACAAGGGGCACAATTTGAAGATAGAGGCGGCTGCTCAGAGGTAATTTAAAAGTATTTTTTCACAGAGAGGGTTGTGGATGCATGGAATGGCCTTCCGGAGGAGGTTGTGGAGTCAAAAACAGTGGTGGAATTCAAGCATGCATGGGACAGTCATAAGGCAATTCTAGGGGGTTGGGGTAGGAAGAAGTAGGCTGCTGGTTAACTAGGACCTGCAGCTTATCTATTAGGTAGGGAAATGGGCAGACTGGGTGGGCCAAGCGGTCCTTATCTGCCGTCAAATTCTATGTTTCTTTGTTTCCAGGTGTACTCCCACCACTGGTGGGAGCTTGTTACCCGTGTGGCATAACCACATGCCATCTGCCAATCATCCCATATGTTTCCACCACCCGTTTCCTGATTTCATTGCTGATGGATGTGTTTGATTCGGGAGTCCCCCTGGGAGTTCAAGAGTCAATAGTACAACGATACCAGTTGGTCTTGTTTCAGTGTACTGTTAAGTTGAATCTGGCCGTTTATCAAGGGTGGGTATTGTTCGGGTATCCACAGCATTCCCGGTAGGTTTTCAATATAGTGCTGGAGCTGTAGGTAGTGGTAGAAATCTCAATGCGGGGAAATTTCCTCTGAAGTTCTGCAAACGCCCAAACCTTCCCCTGTGTCATCACCTGTGTGATGTATCTAAGTCCACATCTCTCCCAGTTCTGAAATCCCCCATCCAGATCATTTGGTGAAAAGTCACCAAAACTGGAGGTAGGGCAAATAAGGGTTTGAGAGGGGGACAGTTGTTCTTCTTAATGATTTGCCAATTTTTAACTTGGAAAGAGAGTCATGGGCCTGGGGTTTGGACCCTGACTGGATCTAATGTCCGATGATACAAGTTTTGAAAGTAGAGATTATCACTTATCCAGGTTCTTTTTATCTCCAGCCATTGTGGATTGGATGTCTTATTTTGCCGAGCCATTACTTGTGTTAGTGTTGCAGCTTGCTGGTATAATTGCAAGTCCAGGAGTGCCAGCCCTCCTTCCTGTCTGGGGAGTGTCATGATTTTTAGAGACACACGAGGTCTCCGATTTGCCCATATGAATTTGGATAGTTGGCAATCCCATCCTTGGAAAGTTTTTAAAGGGATACATATAGGAATGTTTTTGAATGGTTACAGTGCCCTTGGGAGTATCACCATCCTAACCAGATCTGTTCTCCTAGTCGTGCTTAAGGGTAGGGTAGCCCCATGAGTTTAGGTCTATTTTTAATTGTGTCGTGAAAGATACATAGTTGTATTTATAGCTGTTTGCAAGACTGTGGGATAGCCACGCCCCCAAATACTTTAGTTATGTAGATTCCATCTTCCTGGGATGATATTTTGAATCTGGAGGGAAGGGGTGTAATGAAATGTGAGACTTCCTGTTTTTTTTTAAATTTAGTTTACATCCTGCTACCTGACTAAAATTTCCCAGGATTTGTTCCACTGCTTGGAAGGGATCTTTCCGGTTGCTCGAGGTATAGCAGGATGTCATTTGCATATAATCCAGTTCAGTGTTCTGTGTTCCCTAAGGTGAGTCCCACCAAATTCTGGGACTCGCGAATTTGCTGTGCTAGGGGCTCAATGAACACCGCAAACAGCAGAGGGGATAGTGGACATCCTCGTCTGGTTCCTCTCCGGAGGGAAAAATATTTTGAATGGTGTCCGTCTACTTTCACACATGCTTGAGGTACAGCATAAATGTTTTGAAGAACTGTAATAAGGGACGGGGAGAAGCCAAATGTTTGTAATGTTAAATATAAAAAAAGGCCAAGCAACCCTGTCAAATGCCTTTTCGGTGTCTAAGCTCATTAGTACAGAGGGAATCTTAGATGTGTGCATATGATGAATTAGGTGTAGGGTGCGTCTTATGTTATCTGTAGTGGAGCGTGATTTCACAAAGCCTGTTTGATCCTTGTGTATTAGTTGGGGGAGAAGCCGGTCTATTTGGTGTGCCAAAATACTCATTAACATTTTGTAATCTTGATTAAGAACCGATATGGGCCTATATGATTCACATAATTGTGAGTTTTTATCTGGTTTGGGTATTACTGAGATTGTTGCATATGACCAGGAAGGGGGGGTTGCCCTCCAGCACTGAATTAAACACATGAAGGAGTGTGGGGGTGATATGCGTCTTGGTTACTTTATAGAATTCAGAGCCATATCCATCTGGGCCAGGTGATTTTAGGGATTTGGCGTTGGAGATGGCATTAAGCACTTCACCTGCAACTATCGGGGCAGTGAGGCTCTCTCTCTATGGGTTTCTGTAAGCTGTGGTATTGTAACATTCTACAGATAATCTGATATCTGTTGTGTCAGTGGGTTGTGTTCAGGTGTGTACAGTGTAGTATAATATGTTGTAAATGCATCTGCTATGTCATGCACTTTGGTTAAGGGTTGGCCTCCGCTTGGATGACGAAGAGTGGTGATTGTGGCTGCCTTTGTTTGTTTTTGGATTTGGTAGGCAAGTAGACAGGTGGCTCGGGGACCTACTTCGTAGTACCTCTGTCTTAGAAAGGTCAGTGTGATTTCCGTTTGTATTTGGACTAGACGGTCTAGTTCCTGTTTGGTTGGTTGTAACTGCGGTAATAGTGATGTATCCCCTTGTTTATGAGCTATTTGTAAAAAAATGAAGTGTTTCCTCCAGTCTAGCTCTTTCTGCTTTTCGCTGTCTACTTAGCTCTGCCATATATTTTATGATGTGGTCCCACAGTACTGTTTTAACTGTGTCCCAGTATATTTCTGGGGAGGAATCTGTAGGAGGATTGTCTGCTATAATTTCCGCTATTGTATCCGTGATAAACTCCCAGAATTTCTTTAGTCACAGATAGTTTGGGTTCAATTTCCATCTTGTATTTTTTTAGGTTGAAGACCCACATCCCAAGAGGACACCAGGGGGCATGGTCAGAGATGGTGATATCTCCTATTTGTATATCTCTTACATCTCCAAGTCTCTCCATTTGCGTGTATGTGTGATCTATCCGCAAGTAGGTATGATGAGCGAAAGAGTAAAAAGTATAATTTCTTGTTTGGGGGTGCAGTTTTCTCCACACATTGCCCCATCCTATCTCTGCTATAAATCTGCAGAAAAAATTGTGTGTAGCTGTTTGTTTAGGGGGTCATAAATTTGAGGTATCACTAGTAGGGTCTACTGTTAAGTTAAAATCATCCCCAGCCGTCATTAGGGTACCTTTGGTCTTTTGTACTATTCTATCGAGCAGAGATCTCAACTGGGTGACAGATATTCCCGGTGGTAGATATACATTTGCCAGGGTGACTATCCTGTCATTAAGTACCCCCTGCACTATTATCAATCTGCCCTCTGGATCGGCCCATACTGTTTCCTTTCTGAATGGAGTATGCGGGGGTATTATTATGGCCACACCTCTGCGCCTGCCTCCTTTACTTGAGGAGTAAAACACTTGTCCCCTGCTTAGCTTAGCAAGCTTTTCATGCTTAGCATTGTTCAGATGAGTCTCTTGTAGATACACTAGGTCGCATTTAGACCTTCTAATATATGCTAACATCTTTGAACGTTTAATCGGGGATGTTAAGCCGTTAATGTTCAGGGATAACAATTTCACTCCTGTGGATTGCATTTTATTATTTTTATATACTTTCTACCATTTTGTCCTTCACTGTCTATGGAAGTTTGTTTCCTTGTACTTATCGCTCTGAGTTTTTGTATTGAGTTATAGGTTGACCTGATGGTTATTCCAATACATTTACTTACATAACAATAACAACAACAATAAGACTGACATCCAACAGTTAACAAAAACATATCACCAGGTTTTTAAAAGGGTGGACAACGTGTCTACTGTGTCAATTGCCCAGCTAACTAGTACTTCCAATGGGCCGGGAAATCCCGGATCCCTGTGTAAGGATAACTCCTTACTCCGAGTCCCTTGTGCTACAGGACTCTAGGCACTTATAGTACCTTATGAGGAAAGGGAATGTGGGCAGGTGGCGTCTATGAGCGAGCTCCAGTCTCCCATCTGAGACTGGGTGTAGTTTAGAGGGTACACATAGTGTGTGTGATATCAGTGATCCTTGACATCAGACAGGGAGAGCAGCCCCAGGGCTGAGTTCCAAGTCTCAGCCATTTTGTCAAATGTCCTGCCCGAATGGAATGAAAACAAGGAACTAGGAACAGGCTTAATTTTTTGGTTTTAATATCGTCATCCTCCCTCTTCCCCAGACCTGCTCAAATGTTTTCCCTCCCCAGCCAATTCATCCCTTGCCTTCTAGATTCCAGCCAGATTTGTACAACTGTCCCCTCCACAACCCCAGTCATATTTCTTAATCCACCTGCTGACCTCTTCCCTCCTGTCGCAGAGGCCTGCATGCCTTGTTGTTTTATTGATTCTGGATTTAAGTCTTTCTCACTGCGATTCATTTAGCGAGTGCAGACAAGGCTCCAGCTCTCTAACTGCCAGCGGGACCAAGCTTATTAAAGTTAGTCAGCATATTCTATTATTTCTAAACTTCCCAATTCCCTCTCTGTTTAGGGAGTTTTTCCTCCTATCTGGGTCTATATGTGAGCTGGGGAGTTGCTGGCGATAGGGAGAAGGGGGCGGGGGGGGGCCCCAAGCCCAACATCCTCCCACTCAATGCCAAATTGTTACAAGATGAGTGGAAAATGCATGAGGATAGTCTGCCCTCCCCGCCATGTAATCAGTTTAGCTATATTTCTTTTCCTGTTCTGGTTTCACATTCATGCTTGGAGGTTTTAGTCTGAGTTTAGATGGTTACCCCATCTTCCCTTCAGGCTGCATACCCCCCAGAGGACAGAGATCTGGGACAGACTCGTTTACCCACTCAGTTTAAGGAAGGAGGTGGGCAAGCGAGCAGCTCAAGTTGGTCCTCCAATTGCCCTCCCCCTCCCCCCAGGGATACTCAGCCCCAATATGTCTCATTTCATGCTCATGCAGTCGTACAATTTCCAGTTTTTATTTTGTTACGAGTTCCTAGGGGAGTCTGGGGTGCAGTCCCTGCTAAAAGTTTGAATTCCCCTGATACTTGCGGTTATTCAGCCGTCCGTTGTTAGTGAGTCTACTCCATCTTCCTGCATAGATTGCTGTCTGGCCTTCAGCGTTCCCACGATCTTCTGGATGGCTTCAGCCCCCTGCCTGTATCTAGTGTCTCTCTGACTGGTGCTGCAGACTCTTTGAGAGAGTTTATCTGCAATCGATGAGCCTGGGGTAGAGCGCTGCTGTGGCATTTCTGTTTTCCTGGATTTTAATTCAGTAGCTGCAGCCGCTGCATTTTCAAAGGTGAGCTGTCCCTCTTGAAAAAATATCACCATTTTGGCCGGTTAAGGGATTCTAAAACATATGTCCGTGGCTTTCAGGGCCCTCATTATTGGGATGTATACTGTCTGATGTGCCATTACCTCCGGCGCATAGTCATTATCGAAAAACAATCTCTGACCTTGGAGGGTTACAGTACCACTCTTCAATGCCATATGTAGTACTGTTTCTTTGTCTTGATGCCGTAGGAATCTAATTAGTATGACTCTCGGGCGGGCTCCCGATGCAGGCTTGGGGCCCAGGGTGCGGTGTGCTTGCTTCAACTTGAGCGACAGAGTTTCTGGCAACCGTAGTATTTCCCAGAGTGTCTTTTGAATAAACGGGATCATTTCAGTCCCTTCAATACCTTCTGGGACACCAGATAAGCGGATATTGTTCCGGCGATTTCTACTTTCTGCGTCTTCGGCACGGTCTTGCAGGGACTTCAAGCCATGGTGTAACTGCACAAGAGAGCATTCGGCCTCATCCATGTGTTGGTCTGTAGCGGTGGTCTGGGCTTCACTAGCCTCCTGATGTTTTTCAAGCTTGCCCATGTCCGTTCGAAGTGCAGTGACCGTCGATCGCATTTCTTTTCGAAAGTAGTGAAGCTCGTTCAAAACATGTGCCAGTTGCCATTGCAGAATTGTGTAGGGGACCTGGTCACCCACAGCAGAGCTATGGTGGGACACCGATGAGGCCCTGGATCCCTCGCTCTCCAAATCTCCGCAAGTGATCTCTCTTCTTCCCAGCAGTCTAGTGGCCTACATTTGGTGTCTCCTCATTTTTTTAGGCATACTGCTACCTCCTGTAAGTTATCTTTCTCTTTTTGGTTTTTAAAAGGAGTGTTTAGGAGGCGATATCGCTGATCTCTCCAGGAGCCTCTTGTCCTAGGCTGTAGGCTGGCTCATGACATCA
Source organism: Neoceratodus forsteri (assembly GCA_016271365.2). NCBI lineage: Eukaryota > Metazoa > Chordata > Ceratodontiformes > Ceratodontidae > Neoceratodus > Neoceratodus forsteri. The sequence goes on along the minus strand of JADMNL010000025.1, from coordinate 127,159,570 downwards.
CCGGAAGTCTCATCCTGTCCCATTTTTAATAGTGAGAGCAGTGCCTGTATTTAGAAATTTACGATCATATTTTGGCCCTGACAACACCAGCCAGCACATTCCTGTACTTCCTCATGCACTGAATATGCCCCTGTGCTATGATGTCCTGAAAGTGAGAGTGCGGGGCATGCCTCATTGAAACGAATGGGACTCAATTTTGCATCCTATTTCACATCTTGTCAGTCTAGCGGTGTCCTTCATTAATCTCAAACTGGCAACTATATGTTTTTAAATAGTGTAACCCTCCTACAAATGGGGGTTCCCGAAAAGTCTTCCTCAAGCTTGCCTAAATGCTCACTGCCAGGCTGGTGTCCTGCGCTTTGGCAATTTGGATGTGATTACTGGAGAGTGCCTGTGTGGCCTCTGTGTACTGTCTCTTTAAGAGCTGCCTGGATTGCAGTCATAAGTAATCTGAGAGGGAGCTCTGTTGAAAGATGTAACTATGTGCTGAAAATCATTTAGAGTGATAATGATAATGTAGTTTGTCTAACCTGCCTTCTTTGCAGCAAGGATATTTTGTTTATCTCCACTATCTTGGTCCTGGACTGCGAATTGGACCAGTCAGTACTGGTGGGACCTAAAATGGACCCGAACTACAGGAGCTGTCTGGAGTCAAAATCTGTAGGAATTGTAGTTTTGGGCTTTTGGCACCTTTTTGCACCTGAAGGGGGAGCCTTTGTTGTGACTGACAGACAGATCAGCCAAATGAACCTTTTGGATTCTGGGGAAAGTCCAGGGCTTGATGTCAGCTGAGTCAGATCTAAGTTGGGAGCTGAAGAAACAACATGCTTGAGACAGTCAAGCAGCCGTCTGAGTAGTTTCGCATGGGAGAATTGTGGAAAGGCCTGAGTTGTGGCCTGCATGTCTGCCTGCTGCCCATGAGAGGGAGAGAAGCGAATTATTTTGGACTAAATCCAAGTTTCTGAGACCGAAGTAAGCCACTGATTTTTTGCCAGGCTCATACCTGAAGAAGACCAAAGATTTTGCTGAATGCAACCGGCCTGTTAGGATTCCAAGCTGCTTTTGAATCCTCAGTTTGTGCAGAGACTTTGTGATCGTGACTGGAGAGCGGCTTGCCTGGTACAGTAGAATTTCCTTACATGTAAATGTGCTGTGTATTGAAAGTGAGTCGTGATTTGGTTCCCCACTGTGTGAACTCTTGCTGATACCATAGAATGCTTTACATGTAAATGTGCTGTGTATTGAAAGTGGGTCGTGATTTGGTTCCCCACTGTGTGAACTATGTTCTGCTTGCTGGAAGCTGTATCCAGCCCAAAACGGACTGTATCCAAATTTGTCTCCATTCGGCCTGGGCCATGCCACGCTGGCCCTGCCAGAGTACCCCACTGCTCAAGAGAAAGCCATCGACGACAGACCTGCCTGAGGATCAGCCCCCTTCTCCACGCTTAAACAGGAACAACGCCTCGGCGAATCGTGTGGACCCTGCTTCTCCTGGCACTCCAGATCAACCACCTGCTGTCTCGATTTTCGTCCCACCTGTGTCCAGTCTTGGGTATCATGAGTAAATATCAGGGTAGCTCCCTGCAACAACAGCCTAATCTAAATGTATGTCATCTGATTGTCTTGTTTTCTTTTCACGAACTGAGCCCACCGGCTCCGGATTACAAATAGTGTGTGTTGTGCATGTTGTTTTCTTCTATCACAGGACCCCAACCAACTGCAGCATTCCTGTCTAGCCCACCATTCTCCATCTGGGTACCCAGGGTGTGTGACTGTTTATGGATCCTGAAGTGCATGCATAACTGTTTGAGTGATACAGCCTTCAAGCAAATTAACCTGATTATGCCCCTCCCTTGTTCAAGTCCCTTAAATAAATCAGATCTAACTCTTTTTTGCATTTACCCTGACTGTGGTTCCAGTTTGTGCAAGAGTACTATACTGCTATTTGCTGTGTATGATCTTGTTTTACAGGGGGTCCCCAGGGCCGAGCCAGAGGAAAGCCCTGGTGGTAAGTGCAAACAGTGTGGGTACTTGTGTGGTGTATCAGGGGTACTGTGAAAGTGATTATTGTGTATTGTTCCAGCCACTAGTAAGGAAAGAGGGGGGTTACAGTGTCCCAGAGGGCCATACCCAGGTTAGCTTGACCACTACCAACCCTGACCTCTGGGTGGAGGCACCCGTTTCAGAACTCAGGCCCCTTAACCTGCTACTAGCCAAGACTGCAGGGGTAGTAGCCCTTGGGATAGCACCACCTAGGAGTTACAACAGGATGCAAAATCAAGCCGCATTCACTTTAATGAGGCGTGCCCCCGTGCTCTCCCTTGCAGGGCGTCATAATGCAGGGGCATGGTCAGTGCATGAGGAAGTACAGAAATGTGCTGGCCAGTGTTGTTGGGGCCAAAATACAATCATAAATTTCTAAATACAGACACTGCTTTCACTATTAAAAATGGGACAGGATGACTTTCACTACCTTTGAGCATCCAATGGGGTAAGGCAATTTCTAACAGAGAATGTGACAAAATCACTTTAAACGGCAAGTCACTTGCAATTTGCCATTCTGGCCACAAGGTGGTGCTCGTATAATGCGATGTAAAACATAGTACCGGTAAGCCACTTTTAAGTTCTGCAAATATAGTAGCTTTAATGTTGAAAATGTTATTCTATAAAAGTACAGTACTGTACTGTATAACAGCATAAAAAATGACTGAAGAGCACAAAAAATGTAAAATATTTAAAACAAAAAACAGTAAAAAGTCAGTGTTCTTCAGCTGTCTTGCATTCTTCAGAGACAACTCATCAAGTTATGTGTCAAGTGCATAAATTGTTGTCAGATCTACAGACTCCTTACTGAGCATGTAGTGCTGAATTTTTCTCATACATTCCTTAATGTCACTGAGAGCAGGTGTTTCTGAGATGTCTGTGGAGTCTGAGTCTGGTCGAAAGTCCTCATCATCAGATTTCTCTTCTTCTTTAGGAGTGACGATGTCTCTTATTATCTCATCCTCAGTGATCGTGTCAGTGGTTTCCACCTCGTCGTCTATGCCCACATAACTGGTTAACTCTTCTTGGGTGAGCCCAGGTGCCTCCACAGTCTCCACGGCAGCATCTTGTTCAGGTGTAGGTGCAGGTTCATAAGTAAATCCTGCTTTAATAAAACAGTTTCTGACAGTCTCTGGTTTAACCATCCTCTAGGCTGCATCTAGCATTTAAATGCACTCCAGGATGGATATTTCTCGAGCAAGATCAACTGCCTGCCCCCCATCAATTGCCAGCAACACGTTTCAACAATTTTCGCGTGATAGTGCTGTTTAAGGTTTTGGATCACTCCTTGATCCACTGGTTCGATTAAGGATGTGTTTATGGGGAGAACAATTAGCAGTATGTTGCATAGTGTCAGACTAGGGTGAGCGCTGCAGTTGTCAAGGGTATGGCAGATTTTTCTTCTTTTCCTTCTGTACCCCCCCATGGGTGGGGCTTACCTTAAATTGGCCCTGATAGCCTTGCCAAGTGTTGTTTTGCTTCCCGACCACTCACTGCCGCCAGTCCTGGTTCTGGTTTCATGCCCGCTTGCTCCTGTTGGCCCCCTACTGTTAATCCTGTGGAAGAGGACCAAAGGAGTGCATACTTAAAGGTTATTGCCCATTTTGGCAAAATAGTGAGTGCACTGCTGCGCAGCTCGCTCGTGAATGCACGAGCTGGCAGGTACAGATGTGCAGTAACAGCGCTTTGGCACTCCTGTTGAATGCTGCTGCAGCAGATCTGGTCAGTTGTTCCCTCTGTGTGCCCTGACCCCCAGGATCCCAAAATATCTATGTGTAGGTCTGGAGGCACACCTGGAGAAGTAGATGGGGAATAAATCAAAAAGCAGTAAAAGCATTCTTAGGTGCCATTGTGTGAAGGGTTCATTGGCATTTTAATTGTTTCATTAGTATTTCGGAAAGACCTTTGAGCGTGAGCTCTTTTACAAAGGTTCCACGTCAGGGTGGACAATAAGACAATACACATATTCAGTGGTTACAGAGGCCTGATCGTTAGGCATTAAAGGGCGATTACATGACAATTAGACAAATAGGAGAAAAAAAACTGAGCAGTTGTAAGTGAATACTAAGTTATTTCTAATTGGTTGCCCTAGGTAGCGCACCCCTGGAAACCTCCAAATCTGTTGATAGACTATGGCAGAGTAACTGCATAGGGTTTAACGCTATTCCAGATGGCAAGAGGCTGGGTGACAGTGAAACAAGGGGGACTGGGTTTGAAACCAACCGCAGAGAGCGAGAGGTTTTTAAGAGCAGCCAAGGCTGCTAAAGAAATGAACAGCCCTACCTGCTGCCTAGGGAGTCAGCACTACGGTGCTAGCAACAGGCACGGTAAGCTCCCTACAAGCCCCACTCTTCCAATGGATGATAGGGCGGAGGGGCTGTTCCTAGACTTTGGGGGCAATAAATGTTCAAATTATACTGAATGCCTGCAATAAGAAGTTAAAGTTTGGAGTATATATAAACTGGTTACATTAGCAGCCATCTTTGTGAGCCCTGACCCCATATTCAGCCAGTCAGGATTCAAGGAGCCCAAAGGCCTGCAGCTATGACTCCTGGGAAGTGCGTTTGCACAATGCTTTAGTTGCCCAAACTGTCAGCCAATAAGGCATCAAAGGGACTTAGTGTTTATTGATTTTAAAGACAGACAGCTGTGTCAAAAAAACAGATGCTGCTGTTCTGTGCCACTAAGTCCTCTACTGTTTTTATTAGCTATGGAACCATTAAATGCAGCTATTAGGCAACACCCAGCTATTCATGGTATTATGGTTGGGACTTGGTCTTTTTCTACTTAACTGTACGCTGATGACTTGCTTCTGCTATTATCCAATGTAGAAGCCTCCCTACCTACCTAATGCATGGGAGGTTATGGATTCGTTTAGTGCAATAGTGCAAAAACTGGCAAGAACACCCAGCCCCCCTGTAATCACCACCCTGGATGGAAACACACTGAGTGCCATCTCTTCCTATAAATACCTAGGAGTATGGCTAGAACCCTGCTAAACTACTCAACTCACATGGATGCCATCACTTGGAAGCTCTGCCCGAAGCTTGGTCTTCTTTACAGAAACGGTGACTCCCTCCCACTACCTGTTAGATGTACACTGCTAACAAAATTGATCACTCCCATCTTTGATTTTGTGGACATTGTGTACGACCCCCCCCCCCCCACCTTGCTGTCCAGGCTGGACTCCTTATTCCATGCTTTTTGAATTTTGCAACAGATTCCCCTTTCAGAACACACCACTGCACACTCCTTTCCTCCCTCGGGTTAGCGCCCCTCTCCCATCACCGTTTTCGTCACTCCATTTCTTTTATTTCCAAATTTTGGTTCAACCTACTGCCCCCCTACCTGGTCGAGAAACTAACCCCTGCAGCCTTTTTTCCTTACTTGCTGTGCTCTAGGGACTCCTGCTCCTTCTCCCTCCCCAAACCATTCTCATCAGCTGGCAAATCTGCCTTCTTCTACTGTCTCCCCTACCCATGGAACCAGCTTCCCCAGCCCCTCAGAAACTCACCCTCGTATGACTCCATTAAATCTCAACTTCGTCAACTCCCCTACCCCACCTGTAACTGCCACTAGTCGGCCTTTAGCCAAATGAACACGGTTTAAACTTCAAAGCCTCTGTACTGTGTATTATTGTAGTCATGCAACTGATTGTAAATAACTGTATATATGCAACTGAATATAAATAACTCCTTCATACAAAATTATGTGATTGTATGTAATATTCTCGTGTATCTGTTCTATGTATGTATTGGGTTGTAACTCCCTCCTCCTCACCCCCTGGCAGCACATGGAAACGAGCCTTGGCTCAGTGTGCTTTTCCTGTTTATCAAATGTTTAAAGTAAAGTATATATATATATATATATATATATATATCAGGCCTAAAGGTGAATTGGGCTAAAACTGAGATTTTACCCCTATACCAAGGCAATACCAGTTGGGTGCGTATTCGCACACCACCGTTAAAATGGTCACCTGGAAGCATAAGATATCTGCATATGCATAGCAAAAAAGAGGTACAGAAGGCCACGGTGCAGAAAGAACTCCAGACAGCGGAAAGGATAAAGAGGAGAGAAAAGGCTTTCTTTAACTATGTAAAAGGAAAAAAAGGACAAGAAGGATGGCACTGTCAGACTTAAGAAATGGGATGAATGGGTAGTAGAAGACAGGACAAAGCAGAAGTATAATATGAATACTTCTGCTGTGTCTTTACAAAAGAAAAGGATAGACCAATGCCACAGGTGGGGATAAGAAAGGAACCATGGCAGACCCAATCAGGGTAATTGGGATAGAAAGAGGGAGGGACTGAGGGCACTGAAAGTGGATAAATCCCAAGGGCTGGATAAAGTACACCCCAAGGTACTCAGGGAACTGGCCGAGGAGCTGGCCGGACCACTGACAATTCTATTTAACAGTTCCCTGAAGTCAGGAGTAGTGCCAGGGGAATGGAGAACAGCAAATTTAGTGCCACTCCATGAAAGTGGCCCCAAGGAGGACCCGGGAAACTACAGTTCGGTCAGCCTGACCTCGATAGTATTCAACTTATGGAGACCGTACTGAAGGAGGGACTGGTGAGCCACATTGAGGAGAATGGTCTGCAAGATAGTAAGCAGCATAGGTTTGTGGCTGGCAGGTCCTATCAAACAAATTCAATAGAGTTCTTTGACTATATCTCGAAGGCAGTGGACAAGGGTCAGGCAGTGGACATCATTTATCTAGACTTTAGTAAGGCCTTTGATTCTGTGCCACACAAAAGGCTGATAACAAAACTGAGGGATCTATGGGTGGGGGAGAAATTAGTAAGATGGGTGGAGAACTGGTTGGGGGGCAGAACACAAAGGGTGGTGGTGGGGGGGTAGCCTCCAGTACAGAAGAGGTCACCAGTGGGGTTCCACAAGGGTTGGTTTTGGGCTCGGTATTGTTTAATATATTTATAAGTGACATTGGGGAGGGAATTCAGGGCAAAATGTGTCTATTTGCTAACAACACCAAGCTCTATGGGAGGGTGGACACCCAGGAGGGGGGATAAAAGAGTTAAGGCAGGATCTAGCCAGACTGGAGAAATGGTCGGGGATGTGACAGTTGGGATTCAACTCTAAAACGTGCAAGGTGATGCACATCAGGGCAAGAAACTCAAGAGCAGAGTACTACATAGGAAAAGTACAGGTGGCCGAGTCAGAAGAAGAAAAAGACCTGGAGGTAATAATTACTAGTGATCTGAAACAGTCCACGCAATGCAAAATGGCAGTGGTGAAGGCCATCAGGATGCTGGGATGCATTGCAAGGGGGTTCAGTAGCAGGTACAGCGAGGTTACTCTGCCGTCACATGGATCTCTGACAAGGCCTCACTTGGAGTATGGAGTGAGGCATTGGCACCCATACTTAAAGCAAGACATTAAATTGGTGGAAGGGGTGCAGAGGAGGGTGACTAAAATGATTAGAGGACAGCAGGACAGGTCATACGAAGAGAGGCTGGGATCCCTTGAGGATGTACTCATTGGAAGAGAGGAGCATAGGGGGATATGATAGAGGCCTTCAAGTACCTGAAGGCAGTAAACAAAATAGAGTGTGAGGGTCTTTTCAACAAGAGAGAAAATAGTTACCACCACCAGAGGACACAGCCCGAAGCTGTTGGGGGGAAGATATAGGAGGGAGGTGCGGAGACATTTCTTCACAGAAAGGGTGGTGTCGGCTTGGAATGAGCTGCCGGAGGAGGTCGAGACAACCAAGGCAGAGGGAGCATTCAAAAGAGCCTGGGACAAACACAGAGGGAAGTCTTGGGACAAAGCCAAACGGAGGGGAAGGTGGGGGGCCGGCACCAACACTGGTGTAGAGGTAAAATACAAACCCCCCAATACATATCGAGCAGACATGCTAGACCAGGTGGTCTCCTTCTGCTGGTTACTTCTTATGTTTTTTATGTTCTTATATGTGTGCTAGAAACATGCAAGATTTATTGGCTAACATGACACTGGATTTTAACAGATGGATGAAACTGCATCTGATTCTTCCGGGTAGGGTTGCTGCAATAAAACTGATGGCATTCCCTGAATTATTTTATTGTCTGAGTAATCTACCCATGCCTATTTCCTGTGGTTTATGAGACAAAAGTGATAGATTGTTTTCTAACTTTATATGGGAGGGTAAAATTCCCCTTTTGGCTAGGAAGACATTACAGGCTCCAGGGTCAAAAGGAGGGTTGAATATGCTGTGGCCTAGGGCACATCATGCGGGGCTGGGTCTTAAGCAAGCAGTACAGTGGTTATCTCCATTTTTAATGAGATCACAACTGTGGATGGAAACTGAACAGGCTATAGTGGGTGAAACGCCTCTGGCTGTAATACTCAGAGATCGCCATTGCGACCCCACTGAGCTTACTCTTCCTATTAAATTTACACAACAGTGCTAGAAAAAATTATTGAAGAGCTTCAGCTAAAATTCTGAATTTTGAGGTTCTTTAAAACCTTTTTGGAACAACCCCAGCATCCAGATGGGAGGTTCTCAGATCCGCTGGGTTTTCAGAGAGATTCAGATTGTAAGAGGTATCTTTGATCCCTAAACAGGGGTTCTTAGGTCTTTTAACCAGTTGCAGCATGAGTCTCATTTGCCCGCCTGGAACCTCTGGAGGTACCTTGAGCTGCATCATGTGTTTCGGCCATGGCTTACAAAAGAAAGGGAGGGAGAGGGGGACACATGATAGAGACCTTCAAGTACCTCAAGGGACTCAACAATGTCCAAGAGGGTAGTATATTTCAGAAAAAGAGATGTGCAAGTACAAGGGGGCACAATTTGAAAATAGAAGGGGGAAGGCTCAGGGGCAACATGAGGAAGTATTTTTTCACATAGAGGGCAGTGGACACATGGAACAGCCTTCCTGAGAAGGTTGTGGGGAAAAAAACAGTAGGGGAATTCAAGCATGCATGGGACAGACATAAGGCAATTCTGGTCAGGGGCAGGAGGAAGTAAGCTGTTGGTTAACTAGGATCTGCAGCTTATCCAATAGGTAGCGAAATGGGCAGACTGGGTAGGCCAAGTGGTCCTTATCTGCTGTCAAAGTCTATGTTTCTATGTTTCAGCTTGGCCGTTGTGCTGGGATAACGGCCCAGCTGAAAGCAGCTCTTGGCCAATCAAAATTTAGCATTCTTTCTACCCATTTCATAATTTGCCTTACAGCTCGGATTATTGTACAGCAAGAAGTTATTGAAGCCTGTGCATTTCTGAGTTATGTACTGTTGTACAGTTGTTTTATTAACACTTAATTGATATACAAAAAAAGAAGCTGCCATTCCTTCCTGAGACCCTGGGACAGTTTCAGCTTAGGGAAGTTGGTGGCAGAGGCTCTCTGAGTACAGAGGGGAGCCATGTGTGTGCAAGAGAGAGAAAGAGAGAGACTTTGGGAAGTCGGCCCATGGCTTCCACTGCAAAAAGCAGCGAGATTTGTTGAAGTCCTTCACCATCTGACAGAACAAAAATCCCAGTTTCTGCTGGAAGGAGATGATTTGGCACCCAAGAATAGTCCTAGGTCAGTACGGCGACTGGAACTACGTTTCCAGAGCTTAAAGTGGTTCCAGTGACAGACAGCAGTATTGAGAGAAGCCCATTTGAGTTTACAGCCTGGGGAGCCAGAAAGCATTAAAGATAGTTGCCAAAAAGTGTGGAGTGTTGCAAGAGACTGCATGTCTGTTTGCCAGGAAGATCTCCAAGCTATCAGCAAACTGGGTGCGTCAGGGGTGTAGCCAGAAATTTCCATTTTGTACACACAAGCTCCAACAGTTACACCCCCATTAAAAAATGTACACATCCTCTCCAAATGGTACCCCCTTCCAAACAAGTTGTATTGTTGTCAGATGATTCCTCTAACCTCTAAAGAAGTTATGCATGTATCTGTCTCCTAAACAACAGAAGTTTAAACAGAGACACTCCTCAGTGGCCTACACTAACCCAAATACTACAGATTAGAATTAAAATGTTAACAGGCATACGGTTTGTGACAGGCACTCAACAAAACTGTACACAAATGTGTACAGTGAGTATGCCTGCTTATATCCATGGGTTGTGTTACCTACAGAGAGTGAGAAACTGCCTGAACTTCAGTTTGAGAAGAGACTGCATGCACTCAAGTTGGCCTGGGAGTCAGCCCAGTATTGTCAGTGTAAGGCAGTACTGAACATTTGCCCATGAAAGCTGGATGCACTGATGTGTGGGTTGAGTGTGTGGCTCGGGTTGCTCAGTCTGATCTAATCCAGCATCCATGGAAGGACATCCTGAAGGTGACAAGCTGCAAGAGCCTTCAACTACCTGAAGGGGACAGCTGCCAGTCACCACCACCAACCTTGACAACTGCCAGCGCTGCCATTCGAGGTCCTGCTCCACAAATGCCATCTGCATCACCTGATCCTGTTAGGACCCTGTGCAGCAAAGCTTCTGAACCGTGAGTAAACCCAGGGCCTGCCATGAGCTGGGGAATCAAATATGTTTTTAAGAGTTCCAGTTTAACAGTTTAAAGTTAAGTGCACCAACACCAGCCAACCCACGGCAACGATTACAGGCCTGCACCTTTATATATCTGGGTACCCAGATAGACTCTATAGGGACACTGGCACCAGTGGGGAAGGGGCCTATACACTTGATGTTGCTGTAGGGTGGGCACAGTTGTATACTGGGTTACTGTGTTTCAGATTTACTAAGTATTACCAACTGTTTCATTCTGCATCTCCCATTCCCCTTTACCCAATAATAAACGGTTATTATTGTTATTGTTTAAACCTGCCTGTGAGCATATTATTAATGATAGCTGTTAATTGTTTGCAACACATAGTTAAGTTGGTATATGGTATTCTGTGTGGAGGGTGACTGGAAAGGGAGGTGGGTAGGTACAGCATCCAAGGGGGGTTGTGCCCTACAAATATCAGGCCCACTATAATTACTCTGGTTGGAGGTACCCTGCTATTACTTATTTCTATTTGGGAAAGAACCTCCAGTCACCATTAGAACAGAGCCCAGGCCCCTCAACCTGATTGGACCCCAACTGGCAGGGGTAGTAGTTCGTTGGTACAGGGCACCCGGGTTGTACTTCGCATTTTGGAGTTTAGTGAGTTACCCAGTCAGTAAAAATCTGCCCAGTCATCCAAGCGTTGGTGTTTGCCTCATATTCCACTGGCAGGGAACTCACTGCTATATCATGGAAACACCATGGTTTCTTTCATTTTCCTATGATTGGCAGTGGCAACTTTTCTGACCCATTCATGTTTGAGCAGATGAGGACTGAAATGCGCTCCTTCCTCTTTTTTCCACCAGCTGCATGGTCACTTCGGAAAACAAGGGTGCAATCTGGAATCACGCGGAAGTAAATGTCTGTCTCATCAGCATTGAAAATGTCACTCTCATAAAAGTCAGTTAAAATCATAGGCAGTACAGTGCCCTGCCATGAGACAGCCCCATCACAGTTGGCATCCTGTTTCTTTTCATGCAGTCTTTTAAAATGTATGCCATATCTTTCTTTCCAACAGCACAGCCACCCGTTTGTAGCCATGACACTGACCCCCCATGCCATCGGCTAACTGCTGTGCCTTACTGAAAAGATCTGGACCACTGATCGGAGCATCGACAGTTCTACATGTGGTGAATCACCTCAGAAGGGCATTTTCCACAAGCTCAACCTTTCCTGTACACTTGGGTTTACAACTGCGGTTCAAACCACACTCCAAGTCAGAAATCATCTGCTCCTTGTTTTGGTCATGATTCTGAACATTGTGCATACATGCACGTCAAATTCCTAGGCTGTGTCACTTCATTTGACAGAAGGATCACTGAGCCATTCTATGATGGTGAGCGTCTGTGACAAGAGCCATGTTTACAACGCCGCAGTGCTCCAGAATTTGCGGCACTCCACTTCTGCTGCAGTGGCCACAGTGGCTCAATATTGTGTTTACACAGCCCATGCTGCAGGTTTCTCCAGCGGGGCTGTATATAATAGTGGACATGTTGTCTCCCCCCATGTGTCAGTGATGAGTTGTGGCTTGCTGAAGTGCCAGAAGGCTTGTGCCCTGCTTAGCACATCCGAGTTCAGCAAACAGCATTTTTCACAAGCAGAAAGAAAGTTGAACTCAGGAAACTGCATAAAAATGTAAAACAAGTGCTAGAAGTATATTAAATTAGGGCTGTACTGTTGGGTTGGAATACTGGGCATGTGTGAATGCATATGCATGTCCCAGGGGAGCGAGAGGATATGCGTATGCATTAGTGCATGCTCAGTAGCGCAGTGCCAGTTTACAGCCTTAATTTGTGATACTTGCAGTGCTCATTTTGCATTTTTATGCACTTTCCTGAGCTCAGCTTTCTTTCTGCTTGAGAAAAATGCTTTGTGTTGAACTCGGGTGTGCTAAACCATGGGTTAGAGAAGCTGAAGGGACCACTGGAGGATGCCAGGAAAGGAGGCACTCAATCTAAGCAAGCCCTGCAGATTGCCTACACCACATGTTAATGCACTGTCAGCTACTTGCTCTGATACACATCACCTCTCCTGAATCATAGCTGAAACCCAATGTGAAGCAGGCTTAGGTCGCTCTCCTAAGTGTCCACACTGCGGACTTTGAAGCCTGTCAACCCGTGCACATGGGTTGATGCACTTTAAAGTTGGCGGTGTGAACAAGGCTGAGGTGAGCACATTCTTTGCCTGCCTTTGACAGGGGTTTGTTTCTCCATGTTTGGCACTGTAATTGATTGTTAGTGAACGAATGAATGAATGAATGAACACTGACTGACAACAATAGCCAGACAACACCTTCTAACTGCTCAGTCCACGTTGGAATGCACTGAATGCCACAGTTAATTAGCACCCATTTACACCTAGCTGCATTTCGCAAAAGGCATTAATAGCCAGAGTCAAGGTGTGACAGTGAAGTCAGTGAGTTCACCTCACAGCTGACAGTCCACTAACACAGAAACTACCAGAAAAAATGTTCCATTGACCAAGCTGACCGTGATTATAAATGGGCTTTATGCCCATAAGAATACATTACTAAAAATCGGGACATGGCAGTCATGTTCTTATAAACAGGATGTTCTGTTAACTGATGTTCTTATAAGTGGGCTTCACTGTATTAGGGAAATTTAACCCCAAACACCTGCACAAATAGAAAGGTTTTCAAATCCCCTTTAAAGGTTTCCACCAAGGGGACCTACCTCAAAGTCTTTGGCAAGGAATTCCAGAGGAATGGTTCTGCCACTGGAGAAGCCTGGTCCCCTGAAGATTTCAGCCTTGCCTTAGGAACTCCCAGGCAGCCCTCCTCAGTGGAGTGGAGAGGGTGCACAGCTATGTGAGGATGCAGGAGCTCTGCCAGGTAGCCAGGACCCAGCCCATGTAGTGAGTTATAAGATAGCAGTCCAACTTTAAAGGAGATATTTCAGTTGACCAGCACAAAGTAAAGATCACACAGCATCGGGGGCACATGACATGACCTCGAGAACCCAATTAGCATCCAAGCAGTTGCGTTCTGCAGCAGTTGCAGGCATTGCAGCGTACCTTCATTGACCCCCAAGTTAAAGCTGCACCCAGAGCCTCCATTTTCTTCAACAAGGGTCTGTGAGATTCTGAGTCAAAAGCCTTATTGGGTCAAAAGTAGAACAAATCCACAGCATGGCGCCTATCCATGTCCCTCATTATCCAGTCAAAGAAAACCATCAGGTTAGTCTGATGAGACCTTCCTGCCATGACTCCATGCTGTTTTCTATCCTGGAACCCTCTGCTGTCTAAGTAGTCCATGGGGTCCTTTTTGACCAGTGACTTCATCAACTTCCCTACAATAGAGGTAAGACTGACAGGTCTGTAGTTCCCTGCTTGCTCCTTGTCTGCTCCCTTATGGAGCAGAAACACGTTTGCCACTCTGCAATCCTTTGGCAACACCACCATCTCCGTGAGCTGTTGAACAGACCTACCAGGCATTCAGTCAATTCCACTGCTAGTTCCCTGAGTAACGTCGGATGTGACCCATCCCATCCTGGGGTCTTAAGTATTTTTAAGGCTGCCAGCCCTTTTTGGACCCTATTGCTTGCAAATGTTGGCTGCCTCAACTCCTGGACCTCCTTAGTAACTGACTTGATGCCACTCTCTGCCAAGGGCCTGCTGTCTTCCCTAGTTCAATTCAATTCTATTTTATTTTACAAGGAAAACACCATTGAGAAATCTCATTTGCAAGGAGGTCTTGGGAGGACACAAATATATAAAAAACACAATAAGGCAATTACAAATTCATTAAAATATATATATATATATATATATATATATATATATATATATATATGTAAAGATATATTGTATATATCTATATATGAGCAAAAGTAATAATTGAGGACAGTGGCCTTTTGCACATCTTCTTTTATCACCTTACCACCCTCAGCTAACCTTACGATTCCCCCTTATTTCTTCCTCCCCCCCCCAATATATCGGAAGAACTGTTTTAATCCAGTCTTGACCCTCTCCACAATATGCAGCTCTTTCTGCTCTTGCTTCCCTAACTGCCTTTTTTGCATCCTTTTTCAGTAAATGTTTTTCCCATTCTTCTTCCCCCTGCTTTTCCTTATGTAACCCACCTACAAATGGGGGTTCCTAAAAGCCTCCTAGGAGCTTGCCTAAGTGTTCCCCCTACCCGCTGGCGTTCAGCGTTTAAGCCATTTAAATGGCACTGTGAGTGCTTGTAGAGCCTCCACATGCTATCTCTTTAAGAGCTGTCTGCTTGCAGATGTAATTAGTGCTGATGGAGGGGGAACTGGTATTTCTCTGCTCGAATCCCACCTGAGCTGCGGTGTAATCACTCCATTTTGCAGTTGCTGAAAGCGCAAAGGAAGCCCATCTGAAAGATGGAATTGGCTGTAATCATTTAAAGCATTAGTGAAATTGCAGTTTGTCTAACCTGCCTTTATTGCAGCTGGGACTCTGTGTGTGTTGCCCCTCCATTTTGGACTTGAACTGCTGAGCTGGGCCAGTTGGGTTAAGGGAGTCCTAAAATGGAGACTGCTTGGGCCAACCAGAATTGGGACTCTCACTGGAGCTGGATTACAAGGGGAGTATATGGCTAGTGCTCATGGGAATTGTAGTTTGGGCTTGGCACCTTTTTGCACCAACAGAGGGAGTTCTGGAGTGATTGACAGCCGAACCCTCCAATTGGACCTGTTGGAACCTAAGGGAAATGCCCTGAACTGAAGCTGGAGAGGCAGATCATTGTTGCCTGTGAAAGGAGTAGGAGCGCTGTATTTTTCTGCAGTGTACAGTTCGCGCGGGAAGCACGTAAGAGGCCTTGAAGTCATCCTGCAGCCATTGTAAGCTATAGTCGGACTGAATCCGAGTTTCCTGAGGAGAAGGAAGGCTGAAGAGTGGATACCAGGATCACCCTGTAGAAGACTGGAGATATTGCTGAATCGCGCTCGGTCTGTCAGGAACTGAAACTGCTGTGCATGCTCCCGGGTATTTTGCAGTAATTACGATCAGGATCGAGGAGCAGCCTGCCTGGTATAGTATTTTTCTTTCACATATGAATGTGCATGGAGCTTGTGGGGAATTGCTGTTTCTTGTTCCCTGTCCTGTGTGCTGTGTAGTGAAGCTGGAAGCGAACCCCAGCGTGTTTCAAACTAAATCCGTTTGCTATCAACTGCCTAGGGGTCCAGCCACAAGGGCCTTGCATCCATGCCTTGTTGTTTCTGGCAATCCAGAAGAACATCCACCATCGGGTTCTCAGCTTGGATATTGTGAGTACAAATCAGGGTATTCCCCTGCAGCCTGTTTTCAATCACAAGTGTGTCATCTAATTCTTGTTGTTTCACTTCTTCATGGACTGAGCCATCTGGCTCCAGATTACAATTAGGTGTTGTGCATATATTTTCTTCTACAGAGCCCCATCCATCTGCACCTGCCGGCCAACCCCGGGCAACAGACCTGGCTAGCCCCCCCCCCCCAACCTGGGTACCCAGAGCGTGACTTTTCAGACCCTGTATGTGTGCACAGTACTGTGATTTATTACTGCTAATTAACCTGATTTTCCCCCTCCCATGGTCTATTCCCCTAAAATAAACCAGATTTGATGTTATTGAACTTTATACTGTCTGAAGTGTCAGTACCTAGAGAACAAGCATTGTATTGTGCTGTGTATGTTGTTTGACCTTGTTTTACAGGGGGTCCTCAGAGACATGCTGCAGAATCAGTCTCGAGGGTAAGTGGTACCTTAAGAGTGAACAGTGTGTATATGTGGGGTATTGGGACTATAACTCATGTGTACTGGGTGAGCCACTAGAAGGAACCAAAGGGGGTCATGGTGTCCCAAAGGGCTGTGACCAAACTAGTCTAACCACTACAAACTCTGACCTCTGGGTGGAGGCACCCATCATAGAACCTAGGCCCCTCAACCTGTCCGTAGTCAAGCAGGCAGGGGTAGTAGCCCTTGGGATAGTGCCACCTGGGGGTTACACTTATACTAGTAGAAGACCTTTTTGAGGGGCACTCACCACTTCCCTGACCCTTACTGAGAACCATAATGGTCTACCGAACCTTTTCTTTTTGGTCACTGTTCTCGTGCATAAGTGAGATGCCTCCAGAATGGCTCCCTTAATTGCCCCCCATCTCTGTTTTCCACCCCACCCACTTTGTCCACCAATACTAACTTCTCCCTTAGCAGCTCCCTCAGCTTGTTGATGTCTGCCTTTCTAAAATCAAGGACCAACTTTTGACTGGAGTGTTCTGGACCCAAGGGCCAGTTCGAACTAAATGGAGTTATGGTCACTGTTCCCCAGTGCCCCCCCCCATGACTCCTACCACTTCCAACTTGGTGAGCACCACATCTAGAATTGTAGTCTGCCTAGTGGGTTCCTTAACTTGCTGTACCAGTAGACAGTCCTAGAAGGCATCCAGCAAGACCTGACCTCTGGAGTTCCTGACCACTGGAACATCCCAGTGGATGTCTGGCAGGTTCAGATCACCCGCCACCCCTACACAACCCTTTGCCACTCCTCTTTCAAGTTCTTCCCTGAGCTCTCTGTCCTTCTCTGCCCCTTATCCTGGAGGTCTATAGATAACCCCCAAGTGCAGTTCCTTGCCTGAGGCTGCTGTGAGTTGCACCCAGAGTGACTCGGTGTCCCCTCACTATCCCTAAAATGCATCCATCTTCCGCCAGCTCAATGCCATCCTTGACAAAAATGGCTACTCCTCCTCCTCCCTCTCCCCCACCTGTTCCTCTTTCCTTCCTGAACAATGAGTATCCAAGGACCATCAATTCCCAGTTGTTATTTTCTGAAGCCCACTTTTCTGTGATGGCCACAAGGTCCACCTCAGTGTCAGCAATCAGAACCTGCAGTGTGCTGATTTTGTTACTTACACTCCTTGTCTTAAGGCATATCCCCTCCCAATCCTACTTTACTACTACCGATGTGCTTTCCTTGCCCTTTCTTCATGTTTTTTTCCTGATGATTGTGCACTCTGCATCCCCCCTGTCTCTTGTCCCTCACCTAGTTCACTTTGGGCAACAGTGCTCCCTGTATCTGCTGTGTTGCTACAAGCCCTCTGATGTGGGAAAGTATTAGCTAGGCTCCCCATCCTTTCATCTGCCACTATGGTTCCCCTAGACCCAGTCTCCCTTGCAACATCTCTACCTCCTTAATCAAGAATGCATGAGACAGACATAGGGCAATTAAAGTGGGGGTTATGAGGAAGTAGGCTGTTGGTTAACTAGAATTTGCAGATTATTCAGTAGGTAGGGAAATGGGCAGACTAGGCAGGCCAAGCAGTCCTTATCTGCCATCAAAGTCTATGTTTCAGTCATTTTAAATGTCAGATACAGATGTCAAACATCTGCCCCAGTGCGCAGGCCCCCTCTCTTCATGTGAAGTGAATCACCCCTGAAAAGTTTCCTGTTCTAGAAGCCCCCCCCCCCCGATTTCCCACAATGTAGTATCCCATCTCCTGACACCATCCCTTAAACAGCAGCTGACAGCTTCAGGATAACTTTAACAAAACATAACATTTAGGCACAGTTCAGCTTGTATTTCACATTAGTTTTGTATTTTTCCTCCCTGTTATTTATTACTGAGGTCATTTGCATGAAAACAGGATCTTTGCTCCTGAAGAGTTCATCTGTTCCTGTTGCTTTCTCCCTTCCTGAGATCATAATGCCCTGCTTGTGACATCACAGTTACTCCAATGGCAACAGACTGTGATGTCAGAACAGAAGTACTTGAAGTATAGGGAGTAAGCTACAGAGGCAGATAAACTTTAAGGGAAATCTAAGCGATAAAAGCATGTACTCAAGCAAATTTACTCAGTAATAAATAATGAGAAAGAGAACTATATAGAATATATATGGAATGCAAGCTGAATTGTATCTAATTATTATGTTTTTGAGAAGTTTTCTTTTTGGCCTCAGTAGCTCTTTAAGCCACCCATTAAACTCCTTGAGTACCTCACTCCTTATCCTAGCCTGCTTCCCCTCTATGCCTCACCCAGGGAGAAGTTTGGAAAAGGCCAGGGAGGCTGAGTGTGCCACCAATTGGTCCCCCAATCTATGGAAGTTCTGCTTCACCATCTCCACTGACTGGTTTGCCAGATCATTGGTACCCGGGTGTACCAGCTCCCCCTGCGTCCTCTCTGCCATCCTTCCTGCCCTGTCTAAATCTCAGATGGACAATGCACCAGGAAGGCACTGGATCACCCCTTTCTGTCCAGCTCCCCCCTCACCCTCTCTACCCCCTTAATCACGGAGCCTCCAGTCACTGAGACTCTCCTGGTAGACTTGCTCACCTTGAGTGCCATCACATTATCCTTCCCTTTCCCATCGACTGGCTTGGTGTGTCCCCTCTCCCCCGGTGCAGTCAGGTGCCTTAGCCTCCTCCAAAGGTGTAAATCAGTTCTCCGTCTGGATGGTGCTGGGCTGGACAACCTCCTTCTGGCTACCCCTGCCCCCTCCTGCTGGCCACCAATCCCCCCCCCCAGGCCAGTGGGTCTCTGGAGGAGTGGGGATGTGGGGGATGGGTTTTGGTGGCGATGGTAATGCAGTTGAGATATTTCTACCCTTCCTGCCTCCAGCTGGGCCTGGAGGTCTGCCATGGTCATGCAGATGGAGCAGTGTGCCCCCTCCTTAACAGCGGTGTAGCCAGGGATTTCAGATCTGCACACCAAGTGGACTCACTGCTACCCCTCCCCCCTTTGTTAGGGTGAGCTTCCTCCCCCAACGGGGTGTAGCCAGACAATATACAAATGTACACCAGGACCGTGTTTGTTGCCTCATTTGGCACAATAAATACAACTTTTGTATCTCATGACAGTGGTTGTTGCCATGCATGGGTAAATACAAATGCCATGCATTGTTCCCTAAGACACCCAAATACCAGCCTAGAGCCTGTAAAGTTGTATTGTCCTTGGGATGCAAAGAGAGTATTAGTGACCAGTCCTTCTAGTTTTGACTCCTATGAATAAAATTACAGAAAGGTTCGGTGTTTTCTTTGTTAGTTTTCATGGAAAAAGGAAGCAGTTCAGAGCCTATTTGCTAACCCCCCCCCCCAAAAAAAAATTGCACACCATGGAGTGCTTGGAATATGCCTACCTACACCCTTGCTTCTTCAGCACACATCCATAGAGAAGAGTGCCCGCACAAGCTACCACAACCGACTGCCTCCTCTCTGAACCCAACCCAACAGAGGCCTATGAATGAGGATAAAGTTCAATATATACTCGTATATAATCAGTTTTTTCATCCCTTTTTTTTGGTGTTCAAGAAGCAGTACCGACTTATACGCGAGTCTTCCACAATGAGCAAGAAAATCAACGGTGGTAAACATGGTGAATAAAGTTTATCAGACATAAAATGCGTGCCCATTATGGCTGTTCACACTTAATTACTGCACAGAACGCTCTTTCACACCTCATTACAGGAATTCTGTAGTGCACACACTTTGACCCCTTTGAATGTCACACTTCTTGATTGTTCTCAGGTTTGTCCACATTAAGCACTAATTTTGTAGCATGTACTCCTCGCACCTAACACCTGCCAGTCTGAGTGCACAACCTAATTTATCCCATACCATTTGTTACCTTCTCAGTTTTCCCCTGCTTAGCACTGCGGCAACATGTTCACTCAGAAACGGAAGAGAAGCACATGCAATGCTGAATTCAAACTAAATGTTATCTCTTTCGCCAAGTCCCATTCGAATTCTGCTGCTGAAAGACACTACGGCATCAATGAAAAGTTGGTCCGGGACTGGTGAGCGGAATGGGGCGAGTTACTGGAAGTCGAGAAGACAGTAAAATGAATGAAGCTTAACCCTTCCCCTGTGTCTGCCATCGAAGACAAACTGAGCAGCTGGGTTCAAGATTTGCATCTGCAGGGGTACATTGTCAATTGGACAGCAATTCACCTGCAAGCACTAGCGCTAGCCAAGAATGAAGGCTTACAGGTAGGGAAAACTTTTCATGCCTCTGCTGGTTGCTGTACACGCTTTATGAGGAGGCAGGGACTAGCACTTAGCGCACTCACATAGCCCAGAAGCAACTGGCAGATGTCAAAGCTGATAGTTTTCACAATTTTGTTCTTAAGGCGCACAAAATGCGTAACTTCCCACTGCTGGCAGTCAGTATATGGACAAGACCGCAGTAAGTTTTGACTTGTCATCAAACAGGACGGTTCATGTAAAGGGGGAAAAACTGTAACTGTGCGAACATGTGGGGCTGAAAAGTCCCATTTTACAGTAGTGTTGGGGTGCCTGGCAGATGGTACAAAACTGAAACCAATGGTGGTATTTAAATGCAAGACCTACCCCAAAGAAAAGATGCCGCCAGGTGTTTTAGTTGAAGTGCACCCTAAAGGGTGGATGGATGAAGTGCTTGTAAACAAATAGCTAAATGAGATCTGGGCTAAAAGACCTGGGGCACTCATCCATACAAAGAGTCTCCTTGTCTGGGATATGTTCAGAGGGCACCTCGTTGACTCTGTTAAAGCTAACTTAAGAAGGCAAATGACCTATCAAGCAGTGATACATGGTGGCTGCACAGCTTTACTTCAGCCACTCGATGTCAGTTTAAACAAGCCATTCAAGTCAGAAATGAGAGAAACGTGGAGGATGTGGATGATAACTGGGGAGAAACAGTTCACAGTTGGGGGTAACATAAAAAAAAAAAGTCTCAGTCTGGTTTGTCAGTGGGCGAAAGATGCCTGGTACGTTGTATCCACTGACACAATAATAAAATCGTTCAAGAAGTGTGGAATTTCTAATGCCCTGGATGGAACAGAGGACCACCTTTTGTATGGGGTCCTGATTGCTGGCACTGAAGGGTCACCTGAAAAAAATACAGACAGTAATAGTGTTGAAGAGGAGGACATACCACCAAATGAGCTAGAAGACATATACGATGATATGCCTTTATCCAAGGTTCAGCTCCATTTTCTTTTTTTTTTATTTCATTTTTATTTAAAGAGACATAATGTTACATATTCAAATTTGTCATTGTCATAGATCCAGGGCTGATAAGTAATGCATCGTTCTTAATTAAACGGTAAATGACCTTGCTATAATTAATTCCACACACAATTCTATAGTAAACTTCTCTCGCTCTAATCTAGCCATAGCTTTTTAATTCTCCCAAAGGCAGGTGGCTGATCCACCCTCCATATTTTAAGGAGGTAACATAGAACCCCAACTTATCTCAAGCCTCCCCTCCTCTCAGATAGGAGGGGTCTCAAGGACTGTGGGAGAAAGCCCCAGGTGTCCCCTAACCCTTCAAGGACAAATTCTGGATCTCTCTCAGAGATATGAAACACCCATCTGTGCCATTTTATTTCGAAATGGGGAAGATCATTATGAAATTTGGCAATAAGATGTTCCAATTTGTAAATTTCCTTTGTCCAGCTTCATCTTCTGTTTAACTCGGATGACAAAACTGATGATGAGTTTTTTGGTTTTGAATGTTCCTCTGAATTTTGGTTTTATTGCATTTTCTTTTTCTCTTCACCACTTCCTCATGCTTATTTTTTTTGCAGCTGACAGCATCAACAAGAAATTATCAGCCCTGCCTGCTTTCCTGTTTTCTAGAAGAGAACTGAAGCACAGATGCCTGGAGAATCTTATTTATTTTATCCATTTTTTTAATAGTTTAATAAAAAAATATAATAAATGTTAAATAAAGAAACATGCTCTGGTTTTCTTTGTTGGGGGAGATGTTAGGGTACCGACTTATTTGAGGGTCAATGAGAAAATGTCCAAGTTACACCCCTAAATTATGCCCCCTGACTTATATGCGAGTATATATGGTACATAGAGATGATTAATTTGTAATGCTCTCCCAGATAGGGTGTAGCTGCAAGGCTCGGCTATAGCACAAAAAACAGGAATAAAAACTACTTGGTAGAGCTCACCCAGATAGGGTGTAGCTGTGAGATTTAACTATAGCACAGAAACAGCTTAGCAGATTAAACCTATCCTAACTATAGCACAGGAAGCAGCTGTGAAATCTACCTTGTAGTGCTCACCCAAATAGGGTGTAGCTGTGCGATTTAACTACAGCACAAAAACAGTTTAAATTAAACCTACACTAATTTATAGCACAGGAAACAGGTAAAATATACCATCAGAAACACCCAACAGAAGCCCTATTAACCTATTATAGATCATTCAAGTTAGCTAGAGTGATTTGTTTTAAGTTTAAAGTCTTTTTTTAATTTCAAAAGTGAAATAAAGCCCTTTCTTTCCCGTCTCAGCTCTGAAGTGCAATAGACCACTCCTAACGTTACTGCACAAGAGACCACTGTACACAAGGTAAGACAGTGACTCTGTATGCTGATTGGCTAAAATCACATTAGGGATTTAGAGTATACAGACAGAGCACCACTTCGGTAGTACTGTACCATTCACTGGGCTTCCAGTGTGGCAAGTCACGTCAGTGCTGTTTCTGCAGCAGAGCTGAGCCTTCTGCAGCAGCGTTTGTTCATTCCTGCAGCATGAAATATTCACTCCGCTGTCAGAATGCATGCAGCCCTACTACTGGCTAAAATGTGATGTGATATCCCACCTTTTCTCTCACCTGCTCTATCTGTCACACTTCCCTAACCTGTCTTTTCCCCTCCTCATTTGTTTTCATATTGATGAAAAGTGTTCATTTGGTAATTATCTGTCCTTGCACAAATGTCTGTGATACTTGACTGTTTATGTTTCTTTTTATTATCACAACGTACTTTATTGTGCCACTCATTGTAACCTTTTTGCTTGTACTTAATTTGACGTGGAACCTTTGTAAAAGAGCCTTGGCTCAAAGGTATTAATTCCTAGAATACAATAAACAAACATCACATGCTGAGCATAGAGGGGCTTCAGGATAACCATGCAGAGGAATGGAGCCTGGCATTATGAAAAAACTATCTTTGAATGAAAAAATCAATAGAGCAACGAGTTCTGTGGCACTACATGTATTCTGTGGCATGATGCAAATTCTGTGGAAAATTCCGTGGATGTGGAATCGCAGTATACCAGGAGTATGACAATACCACTACACACTACCTTCGACTAGCCAAGACTGCACTGCCTCCTACAATTCTTATTTTTTTCTTTTTTTAAATCTATTTTTTAGTAAATTGATGGCCTGTTACACACTGGTTGTAATGAAGACTGAAAAACAAAAGCTGCTTATTAGATGCTGTACCTTCTGTCTATCAACACGAAGCCACTGTCTAACCCCCCTTCCCCTCTGCTCTGTTTCGCCGTGTGAAGCAATCGAACCCTAGCTCCACCCTCTCCCAGAGCAGTTATGACTATTAATGCACATTGTCCAAAGTACCCAGTAAATGTTGAGCACCATTGCAACACTACATGAATATTAATGATGCAATTAACATCTTAAAGCTATAGCTGTGTCAGTCAAGCAGGAAATGCTTTTCCGTTCCAGGAAGGAGCAGTGCATACAGCTAGAAGCAGTGCAGCTGCAGGCAGGGGGGAGGGTTTACATGCTACACATGTTTTCCTGAAGAACTAAATGTAGACTGTCCACTTATCCGACTGCAAGGACTGAACAGCTTGAGGGGGCCTACGTTGAAGGTTTCTGTAGGAATGCTATCCCTGAGGAACTGGGCAGAATGTTGTTAATTATATTCTTCTCCCTGTACTTGCATGCGTAGAGGAGCCAGGACCAAACAGCACAGGACAGCAGGATCCAGGGGAAGGTTTTTGTGTGGGAATCCGATCCATGATTGGATGTAATCGTCCTGACTGTCATGCTGTGAGAGGCAGCAGCAGGCACTAAAAGCACTGGGCAGCAGGATCCAGAGGAAGGTTTCTGTGTGGGAATCCCATATTCATCTCTGGATGTACACCTCCCAGCATTCTACTATCAGACTGTCTGGGACAGCAACAGGAACTAAGCCCAGTACAGCTGGGACCAGAGGAACTGTTTTTTGTGTGCTGGAATTGTATTGTTGAGTAATTTTTGCGCTCCCTGTTATACTAGCAGCAGCAGGAACCGGGGGAAGGCTTTTGTGCTGGAATTCTATCCCTGAGGAATATTGTTCTCCCAGCTACACCAGACTTCAGTACAACAGCAGCAGAGACAAGGAAGGGCTTCTGTGCTGGAACTGTGTCCAGAAGGAACTGAATGAAATTATTGTTCTCTTTCTCCTTGCAGTTGCAGACTTTAAAAACTGCACAGCAGTGTCTGTGGGAGCGGTCTCATTCCTAAACAACTACTGTTCTTTCACCCTCATTCAGTGCATCAGCAGTTACTTCCACTTCTTGAATCTAACCAGAACAGTGAGGATAAAGCCCGGGGATAAAGCTGGAGGTAAGAACTACTGTTTGGGTTGAGGTGGAGGTTCCTTGCTATGCTCTTCCTAAACAAACAAACAAAAAAAATGAGTCACCAACATGATCTGATGTTTACAACAGCCCTAAAAAACTAAACAACAGGCAGCTCTATGACTTACCCAGACCTCTGAGACAGGGTCAGGGGACCAGACTGACTCCGTGCATAATAAAAAGCGAGTTGATTAAGTTTAAGGGGTGATACATACACACACACACACACACAGTATGGGTGAAATCCAAACCAAGGGACCCAAATGGTAAAAACTGGACTGTCTGGTCTGGGCGGACCAGATGGATTGGGTGCAGCTTGTGCGGATGGGCTGTTCCAGCTGGACCAGTCTTGTCAGGTTTTTACCATTTTGGTTTGTTCTGGCTGGTCCAGATTTCATCTAGGGTGAGGGTATGATTGAAATCTGGACCACTGGACTTGGACCAGACCAAAACCATCAGTCATCCAGGTCCAGTGATCTGGATTTCACCCATGCCCTGACCCTAGATGAAATCCAGACCAGCTGGAATGGATGGACTCAAATGCGAGAACAGTCAGACCGCATATGTTGCACCCAGTCAGGCTGGTCTGCTCAGACCAACTAGTCTGGTTTTTACTGTTTTATGTCCCATCTGGATTTTCACACACATATACATGCACAAAAAGTATGGCTGAAATACAGACCACCGAACCCAAAACAGTGAAAACTGGACTGACTGGTCCAGGTGGACCAGCTGGACTCCCTACAACTTGCGAGGAGACAGGCTGTTCGACTGGACCAGTTGGTCCAGTTTTTATCATTTTAGTTCGTCCATTCCAGCTGGTCTGGATTTCATCTAAGGTGACGGTATGATTGAAATCCAGGTGCTGGACTTAGGCTATAGCAAATTTGTAAGTGGTCTAGATCTGGCAATCTGGATTTCACCCATACCCTCACCCTAGATGAAATCCAGAACAGCCAGAATGGATGGACCCAAACACCAGAACAGCTGGACCGTGCAAGTTACACCCAATCTGGTTGTCCACTCAGACCAGCCAGTCTGGTGTTTACTGTTTTGGGGCCTGTCTTAATTTTTTTTAATTAATATTTTTGTTGCCAGGCATCCCCAGGCCCCTTGAACAGGCTAAGCCAGGCTCGGCAACCTGCTCCCTCATACTCTGGGCCCACCCCATCCCGAGTTAGGTCCCTTGGCAGCAGATTTAGTGGCCAGAGGGACAGCACCGGAGCCGGCTTATTAGTGGGGACATGGCATAGCTGGTGTTGTGATTCTCGGGCAGGGCAGACCGTCATTGCACATCCCCGCCCCCGAGGGAATCACAGCACGCACATGTGGCATCGATCACCGCGGTACCCTGGCCTCCGCTCGGGGTCCGCATTGCATCGGACACTCAACCCCACCTCCCCCCAGAGTAGGAGAGCAGTCCAGCGGACACTCTATCCTACTCCCCCTGGCCGGCCCTCCGACTCCTGAAATCGTTCCCGAACCTGGGTCATCGGCATTGCAGATGGCAGCTATGCCTCCACGCCAACGGGCAGGCGGGTCCTGTCTGGATTTACACACACACACACACACACACATATTCTGTATAAACAGAAGAACAGATTTTCACTGGCATCCAGTTGCATAAATACAAAACAACATAACACAGCAATACAACATCGACTAAAAATAATAAAATGAATTAAAACATTTACATTCAGAGAGCAGAACATTTTTAAAGAGACTTAGTAAGTTATGTTAAATCAGATCTGCACCCCATGCTGTGGTACCTTACCTGTAGCCGAAGCAAACTGGCTCTATATGGCAAAACTTTGTTGCTTAATTTAATAGTGGAAAGGATTGTAAATTTTTTCAGAGACGATTCCTTCCACTTCCCAGTTCTGGGAGATACTGAAGTCCCACCCCCACGCTCAGCAAAGTTATGACATGTGCCCAGGGAGAGCGCAGGGACATGCTGCATTGTTGGCTATGGGGGGGCATCTGTCCGATTTTTTTTTTTTTTTTTTGTATATTAAAATGATCACTTGGTATGAAATGTAGGCAGTGGTAGAGCTAACAAGGCCCTTGTTAGTTGACCACTGCCCACGCTTCATCACCAGTAAACCATTTTAAAATAAAAAAACTATTGGAAAGGTGCCCCTCGTAGCCTATAATGAAGTGCGTCCCTGAGCTCTCCCTGGGCAAACGTCATAACTTTGCTGAGCACGGAGGTGGGACTTCAGCAGCTCCCAGTACCAGGAAGTGGAAGGGATTGGCTCTGAAGAAATATACTATCCCTTCCACTATTAAATTAAGCAACAAAGTTTTGCCATATAAAGCCACTTTGCTTCTGCTACAGGTAAGGCACCATTACATGCGGTGCAAATACTTAACTTGGTAAATCTCTTTAAAGAGCCATGCCAAGATAAAGTTTTGCACCACGTGGTGTGGTACTTTACCTCAGCAGCACCCCGTCTGGCTATATTTGGCAAAAAAAAAATGTCTATATTAAAGAGTAGAAGGGATCGTAAATTTGTACACAGCCGATCCCTTCCAGTTCCTGGTTCTGGGAATTGACTAAAGACCCGCCCCCACGCTCAGGTACGTAACGACATGTGTCCAGGGAGAGTGCAGGGGCGCACTCCATTATACTCTATGGGAGCCAACTTTTAAAAATATTTTAGATATTTTAGCGGTCATTTTGTCATTAGCCATGGGGTGACTAACAAGGACACTGACAATGACACCTCAGGGAACCATGACCACTGTCTTCAGGGTCACTCTGTTTTGGAGGGGGAAGTGAAAAGAATATTAGAAAATACTAAGTTCATAACAACAAAGTAAAGTGGATAGTCATTTTTAGGGACGCCACTGTTGACTCGGTACCAAGAGAGAAGAATATTGTGAAATTCTAAAATGAGTAGGTAAGGTCAAATAACCTGATTCATTCACACAAGTCACATGGGGGTGTGAAGCTTTTCGTCTGAATGCACACCTAAACCAAACGACATACATGCAGATAGCAAGTGGAGCAACATGCTCAAAGATAAACACCCTCACGCAAAGTCTACACAGTTGCTTTAATAATGAAACGAAATCCTACTGTGAGGTACTTTTAAAATCTGGGCCCAATGCAGAGGACAAATCCCCAACAAACACAGTTCAGGGCCCTGAAGCAGGGTAGGCCCTGATCATCCTCATAGTTCACCCAGTCAGCTGACTCCATCCTCACTCAGCAGGCCTCTTGATGTCTGGTCTCCTGTAGTACCTCTCAATCAGCTGGGCTCCCTCTCTGGCTTCACTTCACGTGCCCTCAGCTGCTGTCTTGACTGGCTTCTCCCAATGGTTCAGCTGGCTGTCACATCCCTTGGTTACTGCTGGTCGGCACCAACGCACATGCTCAGGCTTTTGATCCCTCTGGGCAAAGCCTGACAGATAAGTCAACAGCAGAGGGTGGCCAGGTAATCCCTACCCTTTTGGGGTGCTTTGCAGTAGTCCTCTGTCTATCACATCATAATTGTTTCCACAGCAACAGACTGTGATGTCACAAGCAGAGGATTGCGAGGTCAAGTGTAGACAGACAGCCAGAGCAAATGATGTCTTGATGACAGTGATACCATGTTCTAGGACACGGCCACCCTCATAGGCCCCTTATATTATTGTTTCTAGATGAGGATTTTTTCAAATAGTTGCTTACCTTCTGTAGGATTTGATAATTTAAGTGGTTGTTTTCTGTTTGCTTCCTTTTTCTTAGCAAAAGTGAAAAACGACTATCGGTGTAATCCATCCTATTCAACTTGTTTTGTTTCCAGTCCTTCTCTTTATCCTTCCTTAACTTTATGAATGGCCAGACAGAGACCAGCCACTCATGGCGCATAGTATCCTCTCACTGAATCGTAAGTGGCTACACTGTGTTGGGGGGATCCCAAGTTTTTGGAAGGATGGAGTCAGACTAGTTCAAAGACTGTAAAAATACACAGGTTTCAGTGTGGTAACATTTTAAGAGCTAGGAGTATCAAAAATAGCAGGTAAAAATGTATTTATTTTTTAAGCAGTCAGTTTTTATTACTGGCGTATTTTTTGATTACCATTTGCGCATTGAAATGTTTTCTACCTGATAGTATTCAGGTGTGTTGCAAAAAGCGGTACGTTACCTAGAAATTGACACCAAACTTTGTGGGAGGGTGGACACCCATGAGGGGATAAAGGAGATGAGGGAGGACCTAGCCAAGTTAGAGAGATGGTTGGGGATGTGGCAACTAGGGTTCAATGACAAAAAGTGTAAGGTGATGCACATAGGGGGCACAGAACCTGAGGACAGAGTACTACATTGGAAAAGTTCAGGTCACGCCATCGGAGGAAGAAAAGGATCTTGGAGTGATAATTTCTAGCAACCTGAAACACTTGACTCAATGCAAAAAGGCAGTAGCAAAGGCAAATAGGATGCTGGGGTGTATTGCAAGGGGATTTAGCAGTAGGAAGAGAGAAGTTATTCTGCCGCTCTACAGATTATTGGTGAGACCTCACTTGGAATACGAACATACGAAGAAGCCAACAGAAGAAGGCCATTTGGTCTATCAAGTCTGCTCATATTGCAGGGTCCACAGCTTGAGCTAATGTCCCTGCCCTCCCTCCTGACTCCTCCCATCCTCCCTACCCATGACCCTTACCCTCCCCCTGTGCCTATCCCAGCATCTCTTAAAGCTGCCCACTGTCTTCAACGAGATCCCCTCTTCCGGCAGTGCATTCCAAGTGTCCACTACCCTCTCTGTGAAGAAGTTCACAGATCGTATATTTCTTACGGAGTAAGATATTGGCATCCACACCTGAAGAAAGACATAAACATGCTGGAAAGGGTACAGAGGAGAGCGATGGAAATGATAGAGGGACAGCAGGATAGATCACATGCAGAGAGGTTGGGGGACCTGGGGATGTACACTCTGGACGAGAGGAGGCAGAGAGGGGATATGATTGAGACGTTGAAGTACTTGAGGGAAATTAACAGAGTGGACTGTGGCAGCCAATTCAAGATAAGGGCCAACATCACCACCAGAGGGCACAACCTAAAACTGATGGGGGGGGGTGTAGATTCAAGAGGGATGTAAGGAAGCACTTTTTTACAGAAAGAGTGGTGAAAGCATGGAACGAGCTGGCACAGGAAGTAGTGGAGTCAAAATCAGTGGGTGCCTTCAAGAGAGCTTGGGACAAGCATAAAGGAATGTCAGGTGGCCTCATAAGGGGAAAGACAGGAAAAGTCAGGGGGGAAGAGGGGGGTCTGGGGCACAGAGGTAAACTTAAGGCCAGAAACAATCCTTGTTATTTCGAGCAGACCAAACAGACCAAGAGGTCTCCTTCTGCTGGCGATTTTCTTACGTTCTTATGACATATATTGTTCTGTACCTCTTCATATCTCAGCAGCATTGTGACCTCACTTATGGTGAGCATACAAGTGACCATTCAGGCAGAATGTGATTGGCTCTTCCTGGCCATTTCAAGAAGTAATAGAACTACTGTAGCTATGCCAGCCTCCAGGTAGAGTGCTGTTCCACACGCCAGACCAAGTATTGTCAGGTAGAAAATCTTCTATTCTAAAAGGGAAAAGAAAACTAAATACTTCAGATATAAGTAATATTTAACTGATTTTAAAAATTAAGATTAAACTCAGGCAGTGCACTAACTCTTTAACATGATGGTGATTCGCAACCAGTTTTTTACTTATGCTAAGAAAAAGGACCAGTCCGCTACTATGCATCTGTGAATTCTACAGGACGTAAGCAATCAGAAATCTTTTTTTTTTTTTTGGGGGGGGGGGGCAATTTTGAATTCCTTACCTTTGTTCACCCCTGACCGGCCCCCATCTGAACTGGTTCTCCCCAATCCTGTCACACGACTCCTTTAGGACTTACCTGTCCTCTGGTGTGTCCACGCCACAGAAAATGTTCTGAAGGGCCCTGTCATCAGGGCACAGGTCCCCTGGTCCAGGCCATTACCCAGCTGTGGCCAGTGGTGCTTTTCTTCTGTCGTCTCCCTAGGCCTATGTGCGTGCCATGATATAATGTACATGTTCTGCCTCCGATGAGATGCCCCTGACGTCAAGACGTGGGGTCCATTCCCCTGCATCTGCAGTCCTGCTGCACTGCCACCCAGACCCCTCCAGATGGCAGCTGACTAGCGGGACACATGCCCCCCAACACTCACACACACTTTCTGAGGGAGGAGAGCTGTCCATGGAACAGTCAATCCTCCCTCCCTCCTCTGGTCAGCCCCTGAGCTACCTGAGTCCATTTTCGAACCTGGGTTGGTGGCTAGAAATTGTGTTTTTACATGGGGTGAAATTTGAGGCCTAAAGTGGTGAGATTGACTATAACCCATGCTGTAGTTGTGAACAAAAAAGTGCAAGTTGAATACAGAAATAGCTGACGTATAAGCTGAGATAAGTATAGGAATTATTTTTTTTCAAAGCTTCCCTCTGAATGTCCAGGGTTCTTTAAGCACAGACATTGTAATTTCCAATAAGGCATAATGTACCACGATGGTTTAAAACATTATGGAATTATTAGGCCTAAAGATGCACAATATCATTTTTACAAAGTATTTGCCGAAGTCCCTTAAGAACTAAAACCAAGAGAAGAAATTATGGAGATGGGCATGAGAGATGTATTGAATGTGGAAAGAACATAGGAACTGTTGGGCTGCCCAGCATGCTGTTGGTGACCTGAGTTCAGGAGTAGAATTGGGGAGCCAGGATCAGGTTAACCAGGTCTGGGGCAGCGCTTCATATCCCAGGGAGGGAGAGAGGGAGTCAAGTTTCCCTTCCGCAGCGACACCTTTGGTGGGCTGGGGAGCTTGCTGCTCTGCAGGGGTTCCTTGTGTGTATTCGTGGTCATTAGAGGATGTGCATAGCACTGCATGTGTGGAGGAAGGTTTAGAGGGCACGGGAGAAAAGAGGAAAAAATGGTGGCCATCTTCATGGCTGCTTTCACACTCTCAAGCCCTGTGTCAGCACCACTGCTCTCATGTCAGATTGGGCTTTGTCCGTGAGGGACTCCTCCCTGCCAACCCCACCATGAGATAAGCTGTAGATGGCACTGAAGCAGTGGGTATATTTTGACTGGCCTTAGAGTTCACCCAGTGATGTGCGAAAGGCTGGCCAGGAAGATAAAAACCTCCATGGAACATAGCAACTGTAGAATAACCACTAGCTACTGTGTTGTATTTGTGCTATGTTAGCGCCAGTGTTGCATTCATACAAAACAAATTTCTAAACTCATGTTGTTTGTGCTACTTTATTGAAATTGTATCCAGTTTCTTTTTTATTTTGTTTTACCTTACTTTCATTTCCTTTTGTAAATGTATTTCCCAGCTTGTTTATAACTATGTTTTCTCTTACCTCCATCCATTACTTTGCCTATCTAGGCCTGAGTCATTCCTGAAAAAGGTGCTTTGGACCAGTGTACTTACCTAGTTGACAAATAGAAACATGGACTGTGTCAGCAGAAAAAAGACTGATAGGCCCGTCTAGTCTGCTGTATTTTCCCTGCTTATTACTACACCCTGGACCCTGTTCAGTCACAGGCATCCCCCCTTTTCTCCACCTGTTATGCCCATGTGATTAAAGGTGATAAACTGGGTAAAAAGTTGGTTGGGGGACGGGAGACAGAGGGTGCTGGTAAAACGAGTCCACTCTGAGGAAGGGAAAGTGACCAGCAGGGTGCCGCAAGGATCGGTACTAGAAACATAGAATTTGGCGGCAGATAAGGACCGCTTGGCCCACCCAGTCTGCCCATTTCCCTACCTAATGGATAAGCTGCAGATCCTAGTTAACCAGCAGCCTACTTCTTCCTACCCCCAACCCCTAGAATTGCCTTATGACTGTCCCATGCATGCTTGAATTCCGCCACTGTTTTTGACTCCACAACCTCCTCCGGAAGGCCGTTCCATGCATCCACAACCTCTCTGTGAAAAAATACTCTTAAATTACCTCTGAGCCGCCCCCATCTTCAAATTGTGCTCCTTGTTCTTGCACACTCTTTTTGAGAGATGCTACCCTCTTGGACTTTGTTGATTCCCTTGAGGTACTTGAAAGTTTCTATCATGTCCCCCCTTTCCCTCCTTTCCTCGAGGCTATACATATTCAGCTCCTTAAGTCTCTCTTCATATGTCTTCCGGTGCAGACCCTGCACCATTTTAGTTGCCCTCCTCTGGACAGCTTCCATCCTATGTCTTTGAGGAGATTGGGTCTCCAGAACTGCACACAGTACTCCAGATGGGGTCTCACCAGCTGTCTGTACAGAGGGATAATAACTTCCTGTTTTCTGCTGGTGATGCCTCTTCCTATGTATTCCCAGTATCCCCCCAGCCCTCCTTGCTGCCCTCTCACATTGCTTGCCCACCTTTAGGTCATCTGATATGACTACCCCCAGGTCCCTTTCCATTTTTGTTGTTGTTAGTATCTCACCCCCCATTGTGTACTCTTCCCCTGGGTTTTTGTTTCACAGGTGCATTACCTTGCACTTCTTAGCGTTGAATCTAAGCTGCCACACATTTGACCATTTCCTCTAACCTTGCCAAGTCCCTTCTCATCCTTTCCACCCCACCTTGTGCATCAACTCTGTTACAGATCTTTGTGTCATCTGCAAAGAGACATACTTTTCCCTCCAGTCCCTCTGCAATGTCACTTATAAAGACATTGAAGAGGACCGGTCCTAATACTGAACCCTCGTACCCCACTAGTAACCCCTTTCTTCAGAGTGGACTCCATTTACTGTTACTCTCTGTGTCCTATTCTCCAGCCAATTCTTTACCCAGGCTGTCATCTTGGGACCCACTCCCAGGCTGGCTAACTTGTATATTAATCTTTTGTGTGGGACTGTGTTAAATGCCTTGCTAAAGTCTAGGTAGGCCATGTCTACAGCCCCTCCCTGATCTACTACTTTGGTCACCCAGTCAAAGAAATCAATCAGATTCATCTGGCATGACCTTCCCGCTGTTAATCCATGCTGCATTGGGTCCTGTGCCCCTCTGGCATCTAGATACTCAACAATTCTTTCCTTCAGAAGTGATTCCATAATTTTCCCTATCACTGAGGTTAAACTAACAGGTCTGTAGTTTCCTACTTCTGCCTTGATCACACTTTTGTGAAGGGGAATCGCATCTGCCCTCTTCCAGTCCTCAGGTACCACCCCATCCTCCCATGATTTGTTAAAGAGGGTAGTCAATGGTGTCACTAGTTCTACCCTTAGTTCTTTCAGAATTCTGGGATGAATCCCATCAGGCCCCATTGCTTTGTCCACCTTCAGTTTTAAGAGTTATTTCAGAACCCTTTCTTCTGTAAATGGGCTGGTATCAACTTCTGTATCCAGAGTGTTTCTACTGTTTGTTTAGGTACCCCCTTCATTTGTAAATACTGAGCAAAAATATTTGTTTAGTATCTCTGCCTTTCACAGTCACCCTCTGCCCACCCTCCCTCCCCTTTATTAAGCCTCACTATCCCTCCCTTGGTCTTCCTTCGCTCCCTGATGTACCTATAAAAGGTTTTATCCCCCTTCTTAACTGAGTTGGCTATCTTTTCCTCGGTTTGGGCCTTTGCTATTCTGACTGCCTTCCCAGCTTCCTTTTGCTTTAACTGATACAGTTCTCTGTCCTGCTCCTTCTGTGATTCCTTGTACTTCCTGAATGCTTTCTTTTTCTCTTGAACCTTCACTGCCACTTCCTTTGAGAACCATAGTGGTTTCTTACATCATTTTGTTTTGTTTATTTGGTTCACACAAAAGCTTGTTACCTATGTGATGGCAGTTTTTATTATTCCCCATTGTTCTTCCACCCCTCCTTCCTGCCCATTTGCTAGTGCATTCCTTAGGCATTCACCCATTTTGGCAAAGTCAGCCCTCCTAAAGTCCAGTACTTTTGCCTCTGTATGGCTTGACTCTATTGCTGTGTTTATTGTGAACCATACTGTTCGATGGTCGCTAGTTCCCAGATGGCTACCCACTTCTACATCTGTGATCCTCTCCATCTCCATTTGAGAGAACCAGGTCTAAGATTGCTCCCTCTCGAGTGGGCTCCAGTACTAGTTGTCTAAGGCATGCCCTCTGTAGGGCATCTAGAATAACCCCACTCTTCGAAGTGGCTGCTGCAACTGCACTCCAGTTAACATCTGGCATATTCAGATCACCCATCAGCAATATTTCCCTTTTTCTGCCATTCTAAGTATACTTTCCTTTGTCCATTCCCTCCCCTGAGAAGGGGGTCTGTATCTAACCCTGTGCAGACTGTGGTGCCATTGCCTGTCTCCAAATTTACCCACAGTGCTTCTTTCTCCTCCCTGTTTACCCTTTTGTTCTGTTGCTTTGATTCCTTCCCTTATGTAAAGAGCTACTCCTCCTCCTCTTTTACCCTCCCTGTCCCTCCTGTAGATAGTGTATCCTGGTATGTTTACGTCCCAGTCATGGTTTTGTGTGTACCATGTTTCTGTGACTGCCACGATATCCAGATGTTCCTCCTCCATCAAGGCCACTAATTCAGGAAGCTTGTTACCCAGACTACAGGCATTGGTACTCATTGCTCTCCATTTTTTGATGGCTTTACCTTCTGTTGCAGCATCCCCCACTGATCTTTCTACGGTCTTTTTCTCATTTAGTACCCTGTTTTGTAGGGAGAGGCTGGGATTTTCCTGCTGCTTATCAGTGCTTCGCCCTTGACTAGTTTAAAAGCTTGCCAATGAAGCATTTAAACCGATTGCTCAAAAGACTTGTTCCCTTCCTGGACAGATGCAGACCATCCTGCCAGTAAAGGCTGGTGTCCCTCCAGGTGGAACCCCAGTCCCCAATGAAGTCAAACCCCTGTGCTCCACGCCATTTTTTCAACCATTCATTAAACTGCATGGTGCAAAGTACCCTCGCCTCACCCATGCCATTGACAGGCAGCACCTCTGAGAAGGATACTGTGTGTGCTACTTGTCTTAGGCCCCTCCTCAACTCTACAAAGTCCTCCTGCACTGCTCTAATCTCATGATGAGCCAAGTCATTTGTCCCTAGGGTGGACAATGATGTCCAGCTCAGACTCCCGTGCAGCTGTTCTCATGATTCTGAGGATGCTTCCTGTCCCTCCAAGCCATGGCACCAGGCAGGCACCTTACTTCAGTTTTCCCTTCTCCCCCAGTTCTATCCCCCTAATAATTGAGTCCCCCACCAGGAGCTCCTTTCTTTCCCTGTGGTGTCCTCTGCCTCCTTCCTGTGGGCCTCCCTTGTGACAGGTGTCCTCATCCTCCTTAGTCTCCTCTGCGGGTGCATCCATAGGGGAGCTATGCTCCCCCAGAATGTGTATGGATTGTGGAGTGGAACAACTGACTGGGTGTGCCTCTGTTCCACCATCCTCACCCTCCCTGAGCCCACTGTGGTCCAACTGCTGTGCTTTCTTCGCAACCTCTGAGGTAGTGGTGGTGGCTCTGGTGCTCCCTGGATGGGGGAGGTTCCCTTCCTACTGTCCAGTGTGGCCTGGGGAAAGGTTCCCTTACTGTCCAGTGTGGCCTGAAGACGGGCAACTTCCTCCCGCAGGGCAGAGAGTTGTCTGCAAATAGGGCAGTATCTCAGCCTCCAGAAAGACTCCCGGAAGACTGCTGCCCCACAGCCATTACATTGTACTACTCCCCACATGTTTATCTACTTTTTTTTTTTTTTGTGTGTGTGTGTGGTTGGTTTGTTATATAGAAATATATATATATATATATTATACAATGTGTATGCTTATATTGTAATGGGGCGGTCCTCTTTAATGTCTTTATTAGTGACATTGCAGAGGGTTTAGAAGGGAAAGTATGCCTTTTTGCAGATGACACGAAGATCTGCAATAGGGTAGAAACTCCAGGGGGAGTGGAACAAATAAATAGTGATCTAAAGAAACTTGAGGAATGGTGAGAAGTGTGGCAGCTGCGATTCAGTGCAAAGATGTGAAAGGTCATGCACTTGAGCCACAGAAACCCGGGGTGGAGTACAAGATGGGGGAGCAAAACTGTCATCCACCAAGCAGGAAGAAGGCCTAGGGGTAATCATCTCTGAGGACCTAAAGGTGGCCAAACGATGCGACAGGGCAGTGGGGAGGTTTAGTGGGATGTCGGGGTGCATAGGGAGGGGTATCAACAGTAGAAAGTGGGCGGTAGTTATTCCACTGTATAACAGATTGGTGAGACTTCACCTGGAGTACTGTGTTCAGTTTTGGAGATCACATCTCAGAAAGGACATAGACAGAATTGAGGCGGTCCAAAAGAGACCAACTAAAATGATGCTGGGCCTGCATCAAAAGCTATATGAGGAGAGACTTAAAGACCTCAACACGTATACCCTTGAGGAAAAGAGGAGGAGAAGGGATATAATAGAGACCTTCAAATACCTCATGGGTATAAATAGCGTTCAGGAGGAAAGTATTTTTTTAGGAAAAAAGATGCTCAAGAACAAGGGGACATACTATGAGGCTGGGGGGCAGATTCAGGGGGAATGTTAGAAAGCACTTTTTCACTGAAAGGGTAGTTGATGGCCTGGAATACCTCCCAGAAGAGGTGGTAGAAGCAAGAACTACAGCAGGATTCAAGAAAGCATGGGCTAAGCATAAGAGTATTTCATTAGTTCGAGATGGGGGACAAAGCCAAAGACCAAGTAGGGTCGGAGGTATTATAGTAGGTAGGGATAATGGGCAGACTGGGTGGATCAAGTGGTCCTTATCTGCCGGCAACATCTATATAATCTGTGTAATATGTGCCATAATTACCTAATAAATAAAAATGGGCCAAACCCGTAACCTTGTGGTGAACATGATCACTTACTTACCACATGGAAATCTAGGTTGGTGTTCAGTCTTCACTGTGAAAGGGGATGGGCAGAGCCCACAGCTGGACCTCAAAGGAGCTAAGGATAAGGAGGGAAACACCAGTCCATTCACAGAGGAGAGGATCTTATAAGAACTAGTGAAGCTAAAGGTGGAAAAAGCCATTGGTCCAGATGGTATAGATCCCAGGGTCCTAAAAGAAATGAGGAGTGAACTGGCAGCCCTGTTCAGTGAGTCCTTAGACACCACAGTGGTGCCAGAGGACCGGAGCAGGGCAAACTTTGTCCCTTTTCACAAGAGCGGTAGTAAAGAAGAAGCGGTGAACTACAGGTCAGTTTAGTCTAACCTCGTAGTTGGAAAGATAGTGGAACACCTGGAAGCAAATGTACTGGTGGATCCCAGGCAACATGATTTCTCTGCAGGATGATCCTGTCAAATTAATCTGATAGATTTGACTGGATCAGGTGACAAAGGCAGTAGACCAGAGGGGAGCAGGAGATATTGCCTACCTCGATTTCAGCAAAGCCTTTAATACAGTCCCACATAGGAGACTGGTCAACAAGCTAGGTAGCCTGGGTTTGGGATGCAAGGTGGTGAACTGGATTGAAAACTGGTTAAGGGACAGAAAACAGAGGGTAGTGGTGAATAGAACCCAATCAGATGAAAGGGAGGTGACCAGTGGGGTACCTCAGGGGTCAGTTCTGGGGCCAGTCCTCTTCAATGTCTTCAACAGTGACATCGCAGATGGGCAGGAGGGAAAGGTTTGCCTATTTTCAGATAACACCAAGATCTGCAACAGGCTGGATACTCCGGAGGGGGTGGAAAAGATGAGAGAAGACCTGGAACTGCTGGAGAGATGGTCAGGGGCATGGCAGCTAAGGTTTAATGCAAAGAAGTGCAAAATCATGCATGTGGGGAGCAGGAACCCTTGGGTGAGCTACAGGTTAGGGGGGAACTGCTGGCAGTAACTAAGGAGGAGAGGGACTTAGGGTCATAATCACAGATGACTTGAAGGCCGCTAAGCAGACAGCAAAGGCAGTTGGAAAGGCCAGTGGGATGTTGGAGTGTATTGTAAGGGGAATCACAAGCTAAAGGAGGGAGGTAATAGTTCCACTCACTGTACAAGACCCTGGTGAGACCTCACCTTGAATACTGTGTACAGTTCTGGAGACCACACCTTCAAAAGGACATTGACAAAATAGAGACAGTGCAGAGGAGGGCGACCAAAATGGTGAAGGGATTACATCACAAGCCTTACGAGAGAGTGACAAACCTCAATTTGTACATGCTGGAACAAAGGAGGGAGAGAGGTGAAATGATAGAAACATTCAAGTACCTCAGAGGTATTAACAAGGTGGAAGGGGACAATATATTCCAGATTAATAGTAGTGCCAGGACAAGTGGACACAACATGAGACTGAGGGGTGGCTGTATAAGGAGAAATGTCAGGAAGTTATTTTTTACTGAAAGGGTGGTGGATACATGGAATAGCTTGTCCCAGGAGGTGGTGGCAGTGTGTACTGTGGTGGACTTCAAACATGCATGGGACAGAAACAAAGGAATAACAGAGACAGGAAGAAAAAGCTAAAGCCAATGACCAGATAGGGTCACTGGATGCTTCGTTAGGCATCTTAAATGGACAGACTGGATGGGCCTCATGGTCCCTATCTACCGACAGTATCTATGTATTCCGAACCCGAGATCCCTTAGCTGGCAGGAGTTGTAGCACAGTTTTCTAGGATGCATGATACCTATGGATGAGGGCTTGTGGCATCTACCTCTGTATAGCTGCCCACTGGTAGCCCAATTATAAAATGGATAGAAAAATGCTAAAAGCTGATTGTGATGAGCCATTTTCACCCATGATGTTATCCCAGCACAACCCACAAGGGAAACTATTACCCACAAAACAGCCTACTTTTGACCATAAACACATAAATGGCTCCATTTTATAATCACAATAAGGCACGTCAGGGTGTGTGTTGCTGGGATAATGTAATTTCTTGGCTGGTTGAAGGCACTCAGCCTGTGGCCTCGTGAACTCAAGCCCTGCTGCGCATACTTGCTTAAATCACTTGTCCACCCCATGTTTCAGTCCCTACCAGCTTAAAACTGGCATGAATATAAAATCACATGTGGAAATGATATGGTGCATCTCAGCTGGGTAATCATGGATAAATAATGTAAAAAAAAAAAAAAAGACTGCAAGCAAACTGCAACCCTATGATTTTTGTCTTTACCAGACAATTCTAACTCAGATGTTTTTGTTCTTTACAGTGGAACAGTGGCAATCTTTATTTGTCCTGATCTGGAGAACCATGCTGATTGACGCTAGACATAGGATTCCACCACTCCAGACAGACTGAAGTCCAACCCCTCTAAGGAGGAGGCAGTAAATACTGGGAGACGAAGTCAGAGCCAAGTGAACATTTAGAGAGGGCATCTGGCCACCAGAAACAGCATCTCTGTTGGAGGGGCGCTGTGGAGCATCCAAGAGAAGCAGCATACTTTTTGAAGCTGGCTAAATTTCAACATCATCCCGATTAAATGAGGCATTTAGCATCAGTAATTTGCTAATTTGTGGCCCCAATACTTGCTTCAGTGTTTATTATTAGGCTTCAGGTAGACGAAGCCCCCCTTCCCCCAAAACTCATCCAGCAATTTTTTTTTGATCAACAAAAGTCTTAACATGGATGGCACAAGGCAGAATATGGCCTGCTCTTCTCCAGGGCCCAGTGGAATGGCTACATTGGGAGATGTTACCCTGTCTATGGTGAACTCCACCCTCGTCCAAATCTGTAACACCATCCAGGACTTAGATCAAAAATTGGACACCCTGTCTCGGAGAGTTGGAGTTCTGGAAAACAGAATGGATGCAATGCAGGATGCCACAAAGCAGTCAGAGGTGATCTCAATGAAGGCATTGGCTGCAGTCTCATTGGTGGTAAAAGAAAACAGTCTACTGCGCCAGCGTTTGGAGCACCTTGAGAATTTAACACGGACTAAACATGGCAGGAACCCAGAAAGCTGCAAGGGAGACAACGCAATAGTTGGTGTCAGTAGAACTCAGTTGCACTACTTTTCAATGCAAATTTGAATTTCCAAACACACTTTTTATGTTGGCTGCTCTTGCGCACCCAACGTTTAGTGCCAATGATAGGGGTTTCGGGGGGTGTCACTGCCGAGCCCATTGCAGTTCACAAAAGCAAAGGCTCTGCAGTCTACACCAGTAGCCACAGGCTGTGGTCCTGACATCACTCTCTGCTTGGTGGGCTGAAACTTTGTGTAATTTAAAGGACCGCTCTAATCAGAGAGGGCTTCGGTCCTTTGATTTACATGAAGCCAGTCAGCCAACAGCTGAGCGGCTTTTCGGAAACAGTCCAGTGATTTCTATTGCAGCTGCCCCTCCCCAGCCCAACCCACATTGTTATATGGGCATGGGGTGCCCAATCCCCCATGCCAGCTGCTACCCCCACCCTGTCCATTTTAGTTAAGCAGCACCACTCCCAGTGCTACAAAATATAACAGTGACTGTAGGGGGTGCCCAATCCCCCCATGTCCATCCCTCACCAAATTTCTTTTGTTTTTACTTGTAAAAAGAAAACCTTCCATCAGTGTCTTTAGCCCCCATAACCCGCTCCTCCAAGCCTCAACCCACGTTTTAGTAGGACATGGGGTGCAGTCCCTGTGCCAGCTGCCACCCACCCTGCCCTTTAGTAATGCAGCACCAGGAGCCCACCCCTGGTGCTGCCAGAAACAACAGTAACACTGGGGGTGCCCAGTCTCGCAGTGTTGCTACCTGTAATAGAAAAACATCCCTTGTTTTTTTAATTTTATTTATTTTTATTTTGTAAACCTGTAAAAAACGAAAATTGCCCATCGATGTCTGTTGCACCATCATTACTCCCGACCTGACCCTCCCACTCAGCATCCACCACTCCCACACACACACACACCCCAAGCCCTTACTTACCCAACGGTGGTCCGATGCTGTTATCTTCTCTGGATCACAGACACATCTTCACTGCCCAACTGAGGAAATCAGGTATGCAGTTCAATGTATTTCAGTGGGGTTTTGAACTTAGTAGTATAACTTGGGTATTTTTCAATACTTTTGCCCCAAATTTTCAACATACCTTCTTTGGGACACCACCTCATGAACAGTGCAACTGACATTAGGTAAATCTGCCCCGAAAGGTGATTTCATAGCCCCGAAAGGTGATTTCATGATTGATGTATGAAATCACCTTTCGGGCAGGAGTTGAAATTTTTTTCCACCATTGTTCATGAGGTGGGGTCATAAGTAGCCTACGTTGAAAATGTTGCATAAAACATTAAAAAACAACAAAGTTATGAGCCTACCTTGGAGTTTGTGAACGCAGACTCATAACTT
The DNA here is from genome assembly GCA_016271365.2 of Neoceratodus forsteri. Classification (NCBI taxonomy): domain Eukaryota; kingdom Metazoa; phylum Chordata; order Ceratodontiformes; family Ceratodontidae; genus Neoceratodus; species Neoceratodus forsteri. Next base: position 127,117,520 of record JADMNL010000025.1, on the reverse strand, counting down.
TAGTAATTTTCAATATTTTGCCCCAGATTTTCTAAGTAGCCATTTCTTCACAGCACCTCATGAGTGTGACAGCTGTCATTTTTCAAATTCTGGACAAAATATGTTTTCGCATCCTATAAGGTGATTTTGCAGTCGCAGCACAAAATCGCCTTTCGGACAGGAGTTGAACATTTTCTGCACAATGGTTTATGAGGTGGGGTCACAAGAAGGCAATGTTGAACATCACCTTTCGGGCAGGAGTTGAAACTTTTCTGCACTATTGTTCATGAGGTGGGGTCACAGGAAGGTTATCTTGAACATTTGGGGCAAAAATGTTAACAACAAAGTTATGAGTCTGCTTCAAAATTTGCGAATGCAGGTTTGTAACTTTGGTATTTTTCAATATTTTGATCCCAAACTTTCAACATATCCATTTCTTCACACCACCTCATGAATGTGACAGCTGTCATTTTTCAAATCCTGGCCAAAATGTGTTTTTGCATCCCAAAAGGTGATTTTGCAGTCGCTGCACAAAATTACCTTTCGGGCAGGAGTTGAGCATTTTCCCCACCATTGTTCATGAGGTGGGTTCATAGCAAGGCTATGTTGAAAATTTTCATAAAAATATTAAAAAACAACAAAGTTATAAGCCTACACTGAAGTCTGCGAACGCAGCCTTGTGATTTTGGTAAGTTTTTATAATTTGACCCCACATTTTCAACATAGCCGTTTCTTCACAGAACCTGATGAATGTGACAGCTGTCATTATTCAAATCCTGGCCAATATATGTTTTTGTACCTGTGGCACGAAATGACGTTTTGTTGGAAATTTGAACATTTTCACTTACTGCATTCATTGAGTGGGCTAATAGGAAGGCTACGCTGAACATTTGGTGTACAAATATGTTAAAATGCCTAGGTTATGAATGATTGAATGTTACACCATTTCAATGTTCACTCAACTTCACTCATTTTTTTTTTGCTTGTATTTTTCTCCCCCCAGTTCAGGTCGGCCCTTCCTCATGCCATCTACCCAGCCCTATCCCCCGACCTTCAGGCACCTACCTTTAACTCCCATGGGGTTACCCTCCATGGCAGGGTGGTGGGGAGCCCCCAACTCAACCCACCAGGATCGGATTTAGTGTCGGGAGGTGCCTTCTTGGGGGCAGCGCCTGTGGCAGAGGGCCATCATGCCGCTCGACCAGGACAGCTGTTTCCACTTTTCTGTGGAGGGGAGCGTGCAAGCTGACAGTGGCCGAGCCATGTACGTGTCCACATGCCGGTCGGCTGCTTCGCCTCTAAGCCCCACTGTACAGGACCTGGCGTGCCAATACCTAGCCTCCACTAAATGTCAGGGAGACGCCGGTCTCTGTTCCCCACCCTTCCCTGGGAGCGGAGAGCTGTCCTCCAGATGCTCGATCCTCTTCCACCCCGGCCGACCCCCAGTGACCCACTCGCACTGTGAACACAGGTCGCAGGCATGGCAGGAGGTGAGGCATCGCTGCCTCAGCCCTCCATGCCACTGAGCCGGCTTACTTCACTCATTTTCAGTATTTTGATTCCAACCCTTCAGTATAGCCATTTTTCCACACCACCTCATAAATGTGACGTGTCATTTTTAAAATCTTGGACGAGATGCGTTTTGTCACCTCTGGTTCGAAATAACATTTTTGCCAATATACTATAAATGGCACATGTCATGTCTATAATGCAGATTCTAAAACTAGTATCTTCACAATTTGGGGTCAGAATTGCAAAAAAAAAAATCATTTAACAAGCAGCCAACATTCGTCATTGACGAATGCTTTTTTTTTTTTTTAAACTGAGGGCATTTTCTTTAAAGCAGTGTCTTTATCAAGGTTCTATTCCTGAGAGAGGCACTCGGTGGGTAAAGTACCTGGATGGAATGGACTGATTATACATTCACTCACTCCATGTCGACATGTGCTGCCACCCCAGTGCATTCCAAACAGGGAAGGATTGCACATTGGGTAAAGCAAATCTGGGCACGAAGCTTCCTATTTGGAACCTGTGTTGGGGAAGACATGCCCTGCTTCATAGTGAGATCTCCTTTACACACATTTTGGCTACCTGATAACTAAATTGAAGTAGAACATAGGTGACCCCGGTTTAGGAGTGAGCCGGGGTCACAGCATATTTAGTAGCCTGGGAGTGAACGTACCACCGATGGCGCTGCTTTCTGTTCCAGGGAATGGAGCACCAGACAGAGGCAGTATAGCGCAGTGGTCTAAGGCTCTGAGCTGCAAAGCTGGTGACATCCAGCAGACCAGACCTGGGTTTGAATCCCACAGCTTCCACTTGCATACTGTGTGACCCTGAGCAAGTCACTTAACCTCCTTGTGCTCCCAGGTTGTGGCAGACCAGAGAAGAGAGGCACCAGGAGCTCACTGTGGACATAGATCGACATGGCACATGCTTGTGAGTGGGGCAGGCAGGGGGATAGGAAGCACACCACATCTAATGTGCAAGTGACCAGGCCTAGGCACTAGAATGGGGCAAGTGACAGCAGGGGACTGGGTGCTGGCAGACACCATATTACACTGGTCCTATCCTCACACCCAGGATCCATTTTCCCTGCTTGATGCCACCAGGGAGTCTAGTCCTGAGGAAGAATTGTTCCTGTTAGATATATTGGTGGGGCCTGACAGTGGGTATAAATCTAATATTAGGAAAACAGAAATCTAGTATATTTTATGCATATTGTACAAACTATGAACAGTTCGCTCTGCATAGGTGTTAAAAATACTGAGGGTTGGGGACACTGGTTGGCCTATTGGAAGTTTTCTGCACTTCTTCGTGAGTGACCCAGATTTTGAAAGACTTGGGTACTTACTGGGTAGTCAGAGCTGTGAATACTACAGCCGCTGGCAGCACTAATTTCCAGCCATTGTAGGGCTGACACTGCAGCCAAACACCATACTGGCCCACTGTGGTGTGCTCCACAGCCGCTTCCTCACAAGGGGTAGGAATCTGCTGCCAACTTTATGGTGCATGAGGCCATCATAGGCTAGATGCAACATCAGGACAGTGGATGGGACACAGAGCAGGGAAAATCCTACCCCAGCCTGGACTGTGTCTGGTACTCACAGGCCCCGCCACCATGGATCCACTGGTGCAAACCAGATGTGTGTTTTGGGGTGGGATTGTGGACCCCTCTGACCCTACTATGGGGAATAAGCTAAGGAGAAAGTAGGCCAAGGGCTAGTGACTGGGGCTGGGAATTTACCAGCCAGATAGTAGACCAGGGTAGGAGTGAAGAAGAAGATAGATAACCAAAATATGTAAAAATAAGACACAACGGGGGTGTGTGTGTGTGTGTGTGTGTGTGTGTGTGTGTATGTGTGACAGTTCTAATGCATAGCTAGGGGTATAGTGAGGCACGAGGCCAAAGGCAGAGTGCCTTCAGTGACTGCCCCACCCCCCAGCTATGTATTAGAACTCTCTAAAACACACCCCGGAGTGGCTTATTGCATTTCTGAAATGGCAAACAAATATTTATAAAGAAAAAAACAGGACTACAACTTTAATTTTGTAAGAAATATTAGGTCCCTTTTTTTTTTTTTTTTTTTTTTTAGGGGGGTGCTAAAAAATAAACTGAATTTTAATGCGAGATGCACTTTTAATACTGGAAGTGGCAACACAAGAAAATTACTTGCCATTGAAATTCATGCTGCATTGGTTCATGTTCACTCCTCTGTAGAACTAATATGATGCCCCTGCAGGTGTCCCTGTTCCTGGTTCCTTCATCTCTGCTTGCCGAGTTCCCTGTAAGCTGGTGGATGGTTTTAGCTTCAGATGCTGACTTCTCTGACTTTGCAGACAGGATGTGAGACCACTTCCTGCGATCAGCATTAGTTGCTTTCCAGTAACTCTGGAAGCTTCCCTCATTTTTGTGCTCCGTGATGGCTGTTATTTCTCAGCTCTGCAGATCTGCCTCAAACAGCAGCTAGACTGAGGTGGCTCAAATGCACTGATTAGTATATCTTATACTTCAGTATGGCTGTTTACTGAGTCTTGACATCATGCTGGGCAAATAATTTTGACGCATAGGCGCAGCACTATACCACAGTGGCATGGTGTCTCTTTCTGTGGCAGGTGACATGGGTGAAAATACAGAGCTTTTGACTCAGGAGGCAGCTTGTTGAGCTATTTTCTTTAAAGAGCCGGTGAGTGGTGACACATTCAGGTGAACTTTAACAAAACGTAATATTTAGACACAGTTCAGCTTGTATTTACCCATTAGTTCTGTATTTCTCCTCCCCATCATTTTTTACCGAGGTAATTTATATGAAAACAGGACTTTTGCTCCTGAAGAGTTCATCTGTTCCTGCTGTGTTCTCCCTACCTGAAGTCCTAGAGCACTGCTTATAGAAACATAGAATTTGACGGCAGATAAGGACCGCTTGGCCCACCCAGTCTGCCCATTTCCCTACGTGATGGATAAGCTGCAGGTCCTAGTTAACCAGCAGCCTACTTCTTCCTACCCCCAACCCCTAGAATTGCCTTATGACTGTCCCATGCATGCTTGAATTCCACCACTGTTTTTGACTCCACAACCTCCTCTGGAAGGCCGTTCCATACATCCCCCACCCTCTCTGTGAAAAAATACTTCCTTAAATTACCTCTGAGCTGCCCCCCTTCTATCTTCAAATTGCACCCCCTTGTTCTTGCACACCTCTTTTTTTGAAAGATGCTACCCTCTTGGACTTTGTTGATTCCCTTGAGGTACTTGAAAGTTTCTATCATGTCTCCCCTCTCCCTCCTTTCCTCGAGGCTTGTGACCTCACAATTACTCCCATGGCAACAGACTGTGATGTCACAACAGAGAATTATGACCTGGGGTAGGGAGTAAGCTATAGAGGTAGATGAACTCAAAATAAACTCTACGGGACAATGGTCATACAGTAATACACACTTCCTTAGTAATACATTATGGGGAGGAGAAATATATAAAATAGAAATGGAATGCAAGCAGAATTGTACCTAATTATTATGTTTTTTAAAGTTTTCTTTGAGGTGTCAGTAACTCTTTAAAGCTGAATACAGGCACAGAGGGTTTCCGGATTGGGCATACATGTATGCATGGTGTGATTGTTTTGCAGGGTCAAGCAGGTTTGCGTGGTTTTTTTTGTTTGCTCATTGAAGTCGAGCAGTACAAACTCGCAGCAACTTTTTTTATTCTGAAGCTCCTTGGTTTGAGTTGTCTTGAGTCCCTCTCGACCCTGACTGGCTGTGTAGAGCCGCATGACAACCCAGACTTTACGTAGTAGCCCAGGCGCTGTGTCGGGTAACAAAACTAATGAATTTCTCAGTTTGTGTAGGTCGGACTTGCTGAGAGACTCCTGATCTTCAGATTTGTCTTTCTGAGCTCTCCGATACATTTTCATCTTGATAGTGAACATTTGGTTTAAATTCGAGGTTGTTTAGTACATTTATGTTGCAGCCCACAGCCGTGGACCCCAGTTACCTGGTCAGCACAGCGTGACAACAGTAGAAGCTGTACACTGCATACTCTTCTTCTGCGATGATTCACACCTTGGCGTAAGAGTGCTGAAATATTTCATTCAGCTGAGCCTTGTCAGCAGTTTGCCATTTCAGGGATGTGTTTGTGGATGTAGTCCAGTCATAAAACACTTTGAGAGCTGCAAAGTGGCTCCGAGAGTATTTCTGTCATTATGATAATTTTTTATGCTGGCTAGTTGATCGGGGGTGTAATGGTGAAAGTGGGTACTCATGAAAGCCTTTATCTCATCAGGTACGGTCATCTCAGGAGTTTCTGTCAGGGCTGCAGTTTGTGGTTCAGGTTCCTCAGTTGGCTCGTTTTCAGCATACATGAAGTTCAGGGGTTGTCTTCAGTGAAGCCCAGGTCAAAACTTGAGTCAAGTACAGCTGCCGTAGTCAAATTTGACAAGTAACTATGAGTTTTACTGTTGCGGCTACTGGGGCTAGTAAAAGCAATATAGCTGATGTTGTGTTTGCCAAAGACAGGGTGAAGCTGCCTGTGCCTGCACTCATTTTTAGCCATGCGTTAGACACTTCTAGTGCATGGTTAGGAATCAATCAGATTTCTTAAAATTCAGTAGTCACTTCATAATGAGGATTGGAGTCCCCCCAGTCCAGCAATAGTGCAGCCCTTTGCCATGCATGTGGTCCAGGTTCTGGAACAAATACCAGTACTCCAGAGACGAAAGTGATACTGATAGCAGTGTTCACTGTCACGAGGAAGTGTGCAGTTTGCACCACTCTGTGGCAGGCCAAAGAAGTCTGGATGTTGGGGTCCACACTTACTGTGCAAAAGCACCGTAGATGTCAGTTTGACTGATGCACCAGATGTGCAGGGAGAGTGGGGAGGTGGAAGGGTGCCTGCCAGAGCTGTAAGTGACTGTGTTGCATTGACAGGTCCTGGGCTGGAGGAGAATGGGGGAATGGTGAGGCTGGGGATTGGATGATGGCCCCCACATGCTACCCAGGCCCATGCCCGACAACTGGATGTGTCTGTCCCCCCATGGTGTGCAGAGGACCCGTAACTTGGGAGGATAAGCGGTGGGGTATTGTAAGTGGGAGAAGGCTACTGGGACAATTGGGGGGGGGGGGGCAGGCCTGATGGGGAAAACCAAGGGTTCACACTTAGTTGCTGCCAAAGCACATGTCCATCTTATCCGTCCAACTCAATTGTGTACCACAGTATGGCTCCATTTTACTAAGTCCCACCCATCTGCCACTACAATTGAAAAGCCTGTCATTTATAACTAACTTTTGCCAAACTGCCAGAAAGCTGTACAGTTTTCAGATTTGGACAACCTTTCATGACCATTTTTTGTTGACTGATAGGAAATGGAATACCTCTATAGGCGTGTTTACATTTACCCTGAGTAATCCAGTTCAAGTGGCTATGTTTGTGAACTGGTCTGGTTGTAGAATTGTGTAACCCTCTGAAATGGAACAAATGCAAATTTGTATTTCTTCCTGTTATTCTCTCTCAAAGTGATGTGGTTAGAGTGCAGTGATTTTTTTATTGTTGTGGGAGTGTAAATGCCTGAATTTATGAATCCACTGCTGTTCCTGAAAATATGTGACAGCGAATAATGAGATGGTATGCTTGATCTGATCCACTTCAGAAACCGTTAAGCTCTTGAAACAGACTCTGTAGTATACAGTAAGTGTAATGAAACAGATAACATACCTTCAGAATCACTACTTTTTATCACTCTAGTTTTGATAGATTCTTTCTCACCTAAAACCCTGCCACATACTGTCAACCTCATCGGCCACGTGGAGGGCATTGGATCGCGCTACAGGCAGGAGCCAGCTCTAAGCTCGGTGTTCCAATTAAGTGGGCAGCCAGGCCTGGTGATGGTGCCTTTGCGCTGTGGTCTTTGTGCCTGCCATCATTGCGAGATGCAGGCAAACCTGAGGAGGTTCCTTGTGCAACAGCTCCCATCCTCCTGTGTTACCTGGGGGCATCCATTTGCACAAGGAGTGCAGGACTGCCACTCTGGAAGGGAGAGTGCATCACTGGAACTGCCACTCCAACTCTGTCGCAACAGTCTGGGATTGCAGCTTGAGAATGTGAATCTGTGGTGTCCCATTTGAAAGGCAGCCACCTTAACTGCTAGGCCCCCACAGTGGCTCAGAATCCCCCCAACAATTAAAACATTAAATCAAGCTTTTTGCTCCCCCCCTCTTTGCTCGCCCAGTGGCACCCCCCAGCCCCGTCTGTGGCCTTCTCATAGACTTAGTGAGACAAAAAGATCCCCCCCCAACTTGAGTATGGTTTAAAACATTTTATTATATTAAAAGATGAGGTAACACTCACCCGGTCAGATGCTGACGTTTGTACAGTATTTTGGTGTGGAGGGGGTCCCCATCAGAGCTGCAGCAGTTTGTGCAGTACTTAGAAGCAGAGAATGAAAATCTGAGGTTCACAGTACACGGTGATCAACAGACAGTTGGCTTCTTAGACTTGTTGAGCAATAAAGATGGCAGGGGTGGAGTGAAAACAGAACACTGCAGGAAAACAAATGGGGGGGGTCTTATTCTTTTATCCAGAAACCAAGGCCCCTGGAATTCTGCAGTTCCGTTGATGCAGAATTTTCCACAGAATATGCATTCATGGCACAGATTATATATAGTGCCGCAGAATTTTCATTCAGATATAAAGTTTTTAGATAGTGCCTGGTTCCCCTCCCCTTCTTGTTTATCCTGAAGCCCTGGTCTGTGCTTGGCATGTGATGTCACCAATGATATCACATCATATTTTAGCCAATAGAAGGAGTGCATTCTGCCACAGAAATGAATACATCGTGCTGTAGAAATCAGAATATGTTGCCACAGAAGTCTAGGAGCCCTGCGACATAAATCAGGAAAAAGTGCCTCAGAGCTTTTGGGGGCCTACCAGAAACCAAGTTGTCCTTCTTCTTGGAGTGACTGTTTTCAACTTACATAGTGGCACTGGTAGTTCATTCCTGTTGCTTCCATGGTAGTTTCTATTATCCACTATTTGCCCAGGACCACAGTAACGATGAGTGGCTTGCCATGTCAGTTGTGCAGGGGTGGTGGATCGGGGCATTTTTCTTGAGCTCCTGGTTTTCTCCCAGAGTGTGCCAACATGCAGAGATGCGCAGATGTGGATTCCTGGCTTCTGGTGCCTCCCCTGTCCTTCTGTGTGCTCATGCTATGCTCCCATGTGACTTCCACCAGGTTGCAGTCAAGCAGCAAGATGCAAAGGTTGGCCCAGTGGTGTGGAGGGCTAAGGCATTGAGTGCCTTACCTCCTGTCATACGGGTAACCTGTGTTGGGAACAAGCATGGGTTGCCGGGGGTCAGCAGGGTGTGAAAGGATGGAGTGTCCCAGGCACTGCATTCCCAGGGAGGGGTGGCCAGCTGTCTCAGCTCATGACTTGCACTGGGTAGAGGCCCGGTTGCAGTGCAGGCACGAGCTATACAAAGGGAGGGGCTGCGGCTGCGTGGGACGTGGGCACCTCCATGCACTCGTCCTTGCACTGCGGCATGGGAGGTTAAAGAAAAACAGGAAAAATGGAAGACGGGATATGTAAAGCACTGCCTGTTGCTCTGTGGCCCACTCTTTCGCTCTTGGAAAAATTGGGATATGTAACTGGGGGGAGGAGCCAACCACGGGGCTAAATCCGTGGAGGATGGAACTCTCTGACTGGAGGAGGTAAGAGACAGCTGCAGTGCAGAAGGACAGGGTTGAGAAGCCGCCCATTCTGCCAAGGAGGATAAAAATCTTTCTGGCAAAAAAAAAAAAGGCAGTAAGATGCAGATCCCCCCAACCACTCCCCAAGGGAGGAGGGCTGTCCTTGGGACACTTGATCCTCCCTACCCTGACTTAAATCACTCAAAGATCACTGGAAATCACTGGACAAGGAGTAGCTGAGAAACTGTAGATCTGTCAGCTTTATCTCCATGGTAAGGAAACTAATTGAGACACTAGTCAAAGAGAACCTTGTGGATTACCTGGAGAAAATTGGCTTCAGAATGCTTAGCAGCATGGCAAGGAGGTCTTCTCAGACCAATCTGATAGTGTTCTTTGACTGGGTAACCAGGGAAGTTGATAAGGAGCACACAGTAGACTTACTCTACTTTGACTTCAGCAAGGCATCTGATTCGGTGCCACAGAAAAAATTGCTGAAGAAGAAGATAGGGGCTCTGGGAACATCTAAGGAAACAGTAAGTTGGGTAGGGAGCTTATTGGAGAGCAGACAGAAGAGATTTGTGGTGAATGGGGTCAGATCAATGGAAAGTGAGGTCACCAGCGGAGTACCACAGGGATCTCTTCTGGGCCCAGTCCTCTTCAGTATGTTCATCAGCGACATTTGAGAGACAATTCAGGTTGTATCTATTTGCAGATGACACTAAACTCTGTGGTAGAGTTGACAATGTGGAGGGAATGAGGGGATTGCAGAGAAACCTGCAAAGGCTGGAAAATGTGCCCAAAGTATGGTGACTTAATTTCAAGGCCAAGCAGAGCAAAGTGACGATCTTAGGAATCAAAACCCCAGAACAGAGTACTGGACATCAGGGGTTCAGCTAGACACACCACCAGAGGAAAGGGACCTAGGAGTCATCATTAGTGATTCTTTTAAACAAACCAGCCAATGTTATAAAGTCTTTAGCAAGGTTAACAGGATGCTAGGGTGCACTGAGAGGGGGTTCGATAGTAAGAACCTGGAGGTGCTGTTACATCTGTATAGGTCACTGGTGAAACCACACCTGTCATACTGTGCCCAGTTTTGGAGTCCCCATCTATAAAAGGACAGGGACAGGCCAGAGACGGTACATAATAGGGTGACCAAGATGATTCAGGGCCAGGAGGGCATATCCTATGAGAATCAGCTGAAGGTTCTGAATGTGTATCCATTGGAAACCAGATTGGGGGGGGCATGATAGAGACTTCAAGTTCCTGAAATGAATAAATATGGTGAACTGTGAAGAGCTGTTTCAGTTGAGACAAAGGTAGTTCCAAAAGACTGGAGGGAGGCAGTATTGTGCAGTGGATTAAGGCTCTGAGCTGCAGATCTGGAGACCTGAGTTTGAATCCCACAGTCACCTAGGTGCATACTGTGTGATCCTGATCAAGTCACTTAACTTACTTGTGCTCCCAGGTCGCATCTGGAAACAAGCTTCGGCTTAGTGTGCTACTTCTGGTTAAACAATGTTCCCTTTCTGGTAGCGGACATAGTCCCGCTCCATTGGGGGGGGGACAAGGAGCAACCGGGTAACTGCAGACCTGTCAGTTTTACCTGTGTTGTGGATAAACTGATGGAGAGATTAGTCAAAGAGGATCTTGTGGGCTACCTGGAGAGCACTGGACTCCAAGATAGTAAACAACACAGATTCGTAGCAGGGAGGTCTTGTCAGACCAACCTGATAAAATTTTTTGGCTGGGTAACGAGGATCGTGGATAAGAGCCACCCCTGTAGATTTATTTTATTTGGATTTCACAAAGGCTTTTGAGTTGGTGCCTCACAGAAGGTTGCTGAAGAAGCTAAAGGATCTAGGGGTTGTGAAGGAAACAGATGGGTGAGAAACCGGTTGGACGAGAGACAGAAGAGGATTGTGGTTAACTGAAAAATAAGAAGAGACCGAGGTCACGAGTGGCCTGCCGCAAGGATCAGTCCTGGGTCCAGTCTTTTTCAACATGTTCATTAGTGACATGGGAGAAGGAATCCAGGACAGGTTGTGTCTCTTTGCGCACAACACTAAGCTCTGTGACAGAGTAGATGGCAATGAAGGGGTTAGGGATGTGCAAAGAGACTTGCAAAAGCGAGAGAAGTGGTCAGAGACTAGCGGTTGAAATCCAGTACCAGAACGTGCAAGGTGATGCACATAAGAAAGAAGAACTCAAGGCCAGAGTACTGGATGGAGGAGTCAAGCTGTGCAAAACCTCTGAGGAAACAGACCTAGGGGTCATCATCAGTGACTCCCTAAAACAGTCGAGCCAGTGTAACAGGGCCTACAGTACATCAGACAGAATGCTGGAGTGTATAAGAGGAGGTTAAGACAGCAGAGGGAAGGAGGTATTACTGCCTCTCTGTAGCTCACAGGTGAGGCCCCATTTTGAGTACTGTGCCCAGTTGTGCAGTTGTCACACAAGGAAAGATGAGGACAGGCTGGAGACCGTGCAACATAGGATGGTCAGAATGATTCAGGGCCTGCAGGGCTGATCTTATGAGGATTGGCTGAAGGCACTGAACATGTACTTGCTGGAGGCCACACGAGAGAAGGGAAATATGACAGAATGGACAAGGTAAACAGCAAGAAACTATTTAGCATAAGTAGCGGATCAAAACCATGGGGACCTGAGTGGAAACTGATGCGATTCAAGAGAAAAATTAGAAAGTTTTATTTTACAGAAAGGATGGTAGAGCTCTGGAACACTCTGTCAGCTCATGTGGTACGCACCATAACTATTAATGGTTTCAAACAAGGCTGGACAGAGTGAAGGGCTTCGTGGTTGCTCAGGGTGGTAGCGGTGAGGCGGGGAGCATGGGGATGGAAAGTGTGGGTTAGAACCCTGTATGGACAGTTGGTCCTGGGTTTGTTAGGGTTTTATGGGCATATTGGGTGGACTGTGGTCTTTTTCTGCCATCGTTGTCGATGTTGCTACGCATTTACCAGGAACAGAGAAGCTAGTACGCGGGGTGATGAGTGGAGGTTAATGGGGGGAAGGTTTAAAAAGGATACAAGGAAGCATTATTTTACAGAAAGATGTACTGAGCCATGGAATGGTCTACCAGCAGAGAAACCCATAAACAGCTTCAAACATAGCTGGGGTAGAGCCACAGGTATAGTAGCTAATAAGAGGGACTGGGGGGTAGAAGCACAGAGAGCAATAGAGAGAATGAGGTGAGCGAAAACCCCACCAAGACAAAAGTTCCCTGGGTCTGATGTGATAATTTGTGCAGACTGAGTGAACCATCTGTCATTTTCTGCCACCATTGTCTATGTTTCTGTGTTTCTAATTGTAAAATGAACTTCGTATTGTTTTTTTGTTACTGCTGATGGGTATTTGCAAAACAAAATGGTGTATTATGTTTTTCCTCGCTGTTGCCTCTGCCCTTAAAACTCAGAGCCTCAGTGTTCTGTGGGAAACAACACAAAGGCATTTTACTCTTTGTACATTTTCCCTTCTTCTACAAAGAGACACCATGACCCCCAAGGCATTTACAATTAATTATTTCACTATGGATTGATATTGTTGTGAACTTAGGTCTCTATTCGCCCTGGGATTTGTTTCATTTGCTTTGTTTACCATGAACGAGAAAAGAAGACACCTTAAACATATTTATAAAAAATAGTAGGTGCCTTTATTCACAGAAAAAAGGTTTTGCAGGTTGCCTGGCAACCATGCTCTCCAGGCAGCATATTGCTTTAGTTCTGAGGTCTCTTAGCAACCTTGGTCTCCAAGTAGAATGAAGCTATGGTTCAGATGGTATCTTAGCAACCTTGGTGTCAGAGCAGAAAAAATGCTATACTTCAGAGGTCTCTTAGAAACCTTGGTTTCGAGGCAGGAGAATGTTTTAGTTTAGCAACCTTAGTAAATGGTAAATTTAGTCTACCCCTCCCCCATAGATCTGCTTCTACACTCTCGGTAAAGACAGCCTTCTGAAATTTTCATTATGGCAATCTTTTGAGTTCCCCAACTAACTAGAGCCTTCATTTTCCAGGGATAATGAAGTCTGATGGTGATCCCTTTTCACAGAATCATAGAAGCTTGACAGCAGAAAAAGACCATACCGGCCCATCTAGTCTGCCCTTCCCCCCCACACACACCTCCCCCTTCCTGCCAGCCCTCGCTCTCCCCCTGATACTCAGCCCCTTATGCTTGTCCCATGCCCTCTTGAATTCTTCCACTGATTAAACCCCCAGCACTCCATCTGGTAGTCTGTTCCAGGGCTCCACCACCTTCTCCGTGAAGAAACGCCCTCTCACATTGCCCCTGTATCTTTTTCCTTGCAGTCTGAGTCTGTGCCCTCTAGTTTTGACCCCCTCCTTCCTCTTAAGTAAACCCTCTTCTCCCACTGTATTGAGTCCCTTTACATATTTAAAAGTTTCACTCATGTCTCCCCTTTCCCTCCTTGTCTCCAGCGTGTACAGATCCAGCTCCTTACACCTCTGCTTGTATGACTTTCCCTGCATACCCTGCACCATCTTGATTGACCTTCTCTCAACCCTCTTCAACGCATCTGTATCCTTGCGGAGATGTGGCCTCCAGAAGTGAACCCCATACTCCAGGTGCAGCCTCACCATGGTTTTGTAAAGGGGCATTATTTACTGCCTCTTTCTGCTAGTAATGCCCCTACCTATGCATGCCAACATTCCACTGGCCTTTCCCGCCGCCCTGCTACGTTGGATTCCTATATTAAGGTTCGTGGAGACTATGATCCCCAGATCCCTCTCCTGTTCTGTTATTTAATTTCCTCCTCACCTAGGGTGTACCCTGCTCTTCTGTTCCTACTCCCCAAAGGCATAATAGCACACTTCTTTGCATTAAATTTCAGCTGCCACTCCCCAGACCATTTTTCAAGCATTTTTTATGTCCTCCCTTATCCCCCCACCCCCCGGGGTGTCCACCTTATTGCATATTGTCGTATCATCAGCAAATAGACACACCCTCCCTTTCAAACCCTCCGTAATATCACTGATGTAGATGTTGAAGAGGAGTGGATCCAAAACTGTCTGCCTGTTCAGGTGGCCTTTAAAGATCCCAAGGTAGTTCTCGAAAAGAGTAAGTGAATTTCTCCATTGTCCTGGCCAAATTTACCTCCATTTACATAGCTTAACCTGATCAAATATCTTAGTTTGCATCTGCCCCTCCCCCCCAATGAGGCTGAAAATATGCAGGATTGCCTAGACCGCCTTTCCCATTCAACAAAAATTACAAAAAAAAAACAAAAACAAAACAACAACAACAAAACATAGAAGCCACTGACTGACTCTGACCAATAATGTTACTGGTCGAGCTTTGATAAAATCACAATAGAAGGGCGACATACAGAGCTGGTTTTAAAGACAAGGGGATAGAAAACAAAAACAAAAGAGATGTGTACAGAAAGAGAAGGGAGGCAGGAAAAAGACAAACATGAACTGGTAATGCTGCAGCATTTCTCTTCCCTTTACATATTCCAGTGTTTTGGAAATGAAATACATCAATTTTAGTGAACAGAAAAAGAGAACTTCAATAGTAACCTGTCTTACTGTTGCTCGACTGGGGAGATCAAAGTCTCTTTTCATTTTTTTTTCTTTTTTGTATTATGTGTTTATCTCTCCTAGGAGCCCTGGCAGGTGGCTGTGGTCCCTCTGTACAGAGAGACTCACTCTCCAGCTTCCCTGTGTCCCCTTATCGCTGGGACTGGTGAATCTCCCGCAGATTGCCCCCTGCGATGGGGCCAAGGAGGAGTGGGCCCCGAGACCCAGTCCAGATACTGGGCCCGACTCCTGCGGATAGAGGTGCCATCACGGAACCTGCCAGGTTCCATTTTCCTGATTTCTCCCATCCTCCTGCCCCTACCAACATGACCACATCGGTGCATGTCTCCCGGCCCATACTGCCCTCCTGCCGCCACCACAGGGCAGTCAACGAGCAGGACAAGTCTCCATCCCCTGAGAGAGGAGAGCAGTCCTCAGGACAATCAATCCACTCTCACCCATGCCGACCCGGCAGCCTAGGCTCATTCCCAAACCTGGGTCGCCAGCGTGGCGCGAGGGGTGGCATCCAGCGCCTCAACCCTCAGCACCACTAGGCCAGCATTAAGGTCTCTTTTCAAAAAGTTTTTTTCCCGGTCAGTGCCTATGGCCAAAATCTTTCGAAAATAGCATTCCTAACCTTTTCTTTGGGGGAATTACATTCTGTCCCAGGGTACATACAGGTTTGTACTGCTGTGCACTAAGCTGCTTGAAAGGTGGTGAGCTTACAGTAAGTAACGCTCAGCACTGAAAGAGTGCTGCTGTCCACCAGACAAGCACATACAGTTTGTGTGTATACTTCTGCTTTTAACAAACGGACATTCAGATTAGTGGATCTTGGATTTTTCAGAATCTGTTCTGATATGAGTTTTTAGAATTTTAGAAGACCCGAGTCCAAAAACAGGGTCCAAAATCCTAAAAACCCTAGCAGACAAGAAGTACTGGTTTTCACTACTTGTACAGAATCAAAATCAGATTTTGGAGTCCAGAATCTGATTTTGGGCTAGGATTCTGAGTCCAATTTAGTGATTTGCTGGATTTAGGAACTGGATTTTTGGTCTTCCCTTCCAAAGATCCTAAATATGGGTTTCAATCTGAGGGATCCGATTCTGAGCAGTCCTAGTTGAGACCCCCTCTGCATCTTGTTACCTGGCTGCTTGCTTGTCACTGAATCACCAAATTCGTGTTGCATTCTTTCAGTTACCAGAAACCTTTGAAGATGTTGCCATCACCTTTTCAACAGAGGAGTGGGGAATATTGAAAGAACAGGAGAAGAAGCTGTACAGGGAAGTGATGGAGGACAATTATGAGACCATGGTTTCAGTGGGTGAGAACAGCTCTCAGTCTTTTACAGTTCACTGCATTTTCTTGTGTCTTTATACTTTTCTTTATTTGGATTTTGCAATCACAGTAAATGAACACCCTCAAAACCACAATGACGCACCACACAGTTGGGGGTCGAGTGCCTTGCTTTATTTATTTTTATTTTTATTTTATTTATTTATGTATTACAGAATTGGAGAGTACCTTTGAGTCACAGACTCATTTACAAAGGTTCCACGTCACATAGGTTATAAACAGACAGACATTACAGTGATTACAGCGAACAGATCACAGGGAAAGATACAGCTTGTTTACAGGAAGTCAACTAGTCTAACATTCAAAATACTAGGGTTACTTACTGGGGTAATTTGCACAGTACACATTATAACCAGGGCCCCTACTTTTCTGCGGCACAGTGGGACCAAGTTCTGCGGCAAGACTTCCAATTGCCGCAGAACTTCTGAGGTGGTGGTTTGTAATTTCTGTGGAAGTTCTGCTGCACTAACAAACTACCACATCACAGTGTCAGCTTGTCATCCTGACTTCACTTTCATGGCAGTTGTTATAGCAATCAGGATGGTGGAAAGCACAGTAACACTAGTTCAAAAAATAACAGACTTACAAAAATAATTTTATGCCTAAAAAAGCAAAACAAATGTCTCTCCCTTAAGATCCTAGCCTGTTGCATAAATGACATATGCAGAGGGGATCTTATGTGATAAATAAGGTATTTCTATATGCATGCTATCTATTCCACTAATGAGGTTTCCACTGTCTATCACTTATATATTTGTATGTGCTTTCTACACCACTCATGAGGTTCCCACTGTGTATCACTTATATATTTATATGCAATCTGTAACATACATACAAATGTGTGGTGAGACTGAGATACTGTATGTGTGTGTGTGTATATGTGTGTGTGTGTGTGTATATATATATATATATATATATATATATATATATATATATATATATTTTTTTTAATTTCCATGAACTTGCATCCTCATTCATACAGGTCCCATTGGAAATGAAATAGAGGAATTATTGCAAAACTCATTTTTCATGTCAACATGCTTACCCTGACACACTGCGTAACACTATCAGGCCATGACATGTATGTGAAACAATTGTGAGATACAGCTCTCAGGCCCATCACAATGTGTCCACAGAACACTGCACCATACCTTCCCAAGCTCCGAGCAGTGATGTGTTCCACCAATCCTTGTGCTGCCCAGCCAGCTCCCAGAGCTAATCTCTGAACCTGAGTTGCTGGCACGGAAACACAGCATGCTACCCTCTGGCCCAACAGCTGTCCCTGCACACAACATTTCTCCATAACTTTTAGGTGATTCTATCAACCAATGACAATATGTAATCAATAACCCTGGCAAAAATGCGTACAGTACAATTATTTATTTAACAGGTCTAGTCTTTCAACAGGTCTACACATTATTATATTCCACTTTTCTGGGCATAATTATTTTATTTTTCTTAAAAATGACAGTTAAATTCATTTTACCAGTTATTCATTTCAGATGGCATCTCTATACCTTAAAGGCACAAATAGGTTTGTACAAAGTGAGGTGTGGACTTAAGTCTATGCTATTGACAAGGTTTTGTTTAAGTTGGCCTTAGCACAATAATGTAAGACTAGAAATTATATTAGGCTGTAGTGCAGGTTGAGCAAATATCACCATGCATGATGTGCTGTGCCACCATCTCTGGCAGTGGGAGCTGTGGTAGATAAGTGACTATTCATTTTTGTTGCAGAATGCAGCCTTTTCGTTAGCTGATGTATGATGTTATAGCAATGATAACATCACATTCTGAGCATATAGTGGGGTTTTGGATATAAAAAGAGGGGAAGGGAACCAGATTCCATGGATAAACGAAATATTAATAAAAATCACCAAGAAGAGCGAATTCTACGGCACCAGAAGTTCTGCGGTAGATTGCAAGTTCTGCAAAATTCTGCGGCCGCAGAATTCTAAGGGCCTTGATTATAACGTAGGAGCGACTCAGGTTGGACACTATGGAGAAGAGGCAGGCCAGGGCCACTTTAGACAGAAAGTAGTGGGCAAAATTACCTCAGAGGCAGGCACAGTATGCTATTTTTCTTGTATTTTACTGGAAAGGCAGTGCTCTGGATTCAGACCCACGTAACTGTTACTGCCTGCTTCCTTGGTCAGTGGCATAACCTCTACTCCACAGGAGCTGCCGCTCACTTCAGTGCACCCTGGTGTTGTGTGGGATGTGTCTTGGGTTAGATAGTGAAGGACCAGGTGTTTGATTCCAGTAAGAATAAAACATTTTTGTGTTCTGCACAGGTCAAGGTTAATATTTTATCAGGAACATGTATTTTGTTTTCAAAGATGAGTTGTTGTTTTTTTCATTTGGAGTTTCACTGCAGTAGTGATCCACAGTAGAGTGGAGTTAGACTAGTACACATATGTAAAGAGAACTTAGTTATGAAAAAGATATGCTATTTCTGAGGCAGGTTTGTCTCAGAGGCACCTTTGTTTACTCTTTCTGCCTCTGTTGAAAGTTACTTGCATTCCTCTCGACAAAAAGGCACAAAGAACTCGATATAACATTTGGCAGTTTTCAGCACCGTGACAGATACTGGAGACGTGTGAGCAACAACTGTCCAGTTGTGCATTTGATGTTCTGATATAGGTACTTCTTAGGTGTGTGCTGGGGCATAAGGCCGCAGGTTGAATAAGGCTGAAAGGTAAGTGGCATATGCCTGTCAACCTAATGTGTATAAACTTATAGCTCTTTATTAATGGCTATATAAAACAGATCAGAAGTGGCAAGTAACAATTGTAACAGAGCGGCTATCAAGGTTGTAATAGAATGCCATTAACTGTAAACAGAATCAAGGCAAGGCTCTTCATTTCTAACATTTAGGACAACAGAGAACTGGGCTCTGTGTTGAGTCGCTGACAGCAATTACAGTATCACCCTACTACTGCATTATATCAGGGTTAACTTGTGCCAAAAAGTACAAAAAGGGGAACTCTAGAAAAGTCTTATTTAAAAGCAAAAGGGAACTCTAAATAAAACCCTTTCCAGGTCATATGGAGTGTAGTATTGGAAATGTTGGAAGTGGTGCAGTGCAGTGCAGTGGCTGAGGAGTGGCAGTCTTCAGAGAGACTGTTTGGAGGCTGAGGTGTTGCCCCATATGCATGCACCTCTCTTGGCTGAGGGAGAAGGTCACTAGACTGTGGGCTGAGTTGGCTAGGATTCAGAGGACCTCTTCCCCAACCCAGCGACCACCAAGTCTACTACTGTTGCCTCAGAGGATGCCAAGAAGGAGGATTGGCTGGACTGTGGATGGCTCCATGTGGGTGGGGTTGGTGGGTTGGGAACACATTCCTGAGCCAGTGCTACTATACAATGCTGGCTGCTGTGGTGGGATGGGACTGTCAAGAAAAGGCACACTTGGTAGTGGCCAGGGAGGATGTAAGGGTCCTCCACAGGGGAGGCCCCAGGGTGGGAGGCAGAGGAAGCAACGTCTGTTAGGGGACTCAGTCATTAAGGGGTAGTTTTGGGAATAGGTTGGGAAGGAATAAGGGAGGTGAAGTGCCTACCTGGCACCTCGGCTTGGAAGGAACAAGAGTGGATCCTCGGTATCACTAGGGTGATGGGGCAGGAGGAGGAGGAGCTGGATGTCATTGTCCATCTGGGGACTAATGACCTGGCAGTGGATGTAGTAGGGGTGGTGCAGGAAAGGTTTAAGGAGCTTGGGAGTGGCCTGAAGCAGGCAGCTCACGTGGCGGCCTTCACTGAGGTTCTACCTGCATATGGCCACAGGGAGGCTAGGGAACACTGCAGCAGGGTCTTCAGTGACTGATTGAAGGCATGATGCAGGGAAATTAGGTTTGGCTACATCAGGGACTGGGGTCCAACCTGGGGGTATGGAGGCCTGTACAAGGAAGATGGCCTCCATCTATCCAGGAGAGGTATGGCACACATGAGTGGAAGGTATGAATGCTACTTCAACAGGCATTTAAACTAGCCAAGGAGGGAGGAGGCAGAAACAACAAGGAGGTAGTAAAATGCCCACCTCCAGAAACTGGAGCAGCAGAGTGGAGAAACCCAACAGGAAATAAATTCCCCTGAGGTAGGGGGGCGTATGGACAAAGAGAGATGATAGGATGGGAGGGTCAGGAAATGTTCTAAGACAGAGAGAAGAGTTAAGCAGGGTGGGCAGAGGGTGAATGAAAAAAGGGAGCACAGTACCAGGGATAAGGGAAAAGTGAAGGCTAGATTTGGGAAGGGAGGGCAAAGTAGGGGCAGGAGGGACAAAAGGAATGGAGAGCCATGTGTGCCAATGCAAGGGGCCTAGAAAATAAAATTCCTGACTTTGAGATAATCATTGTGGAGGCAGACCTAAATCTGGTGGCCATAGCAGACTCATAGTGCACAGACAACAATGTCTGGGATGTGGCCATTCCGGGTTACACCATATTCCAGAAGGATAGGGTAGGGTAGGGACGGGGGGGGGTTCTTTAGGCCATGGAGATACAAGGACACAGTGGGGGATAAGGAAGGGCTGGAAGTTCTTTGTGTTGGCTTAGAGACAGGGCCTTTATCCATGTAAGGGTGGTGTAAAGACCACCAACACAGGGGGAGGAGTCAGACAGGGTTTTGGGGAAGATCACTGATAAAATGGCAAGCGAAGGAAAAATGCAAGGTTCTGCACCTGGGGGCCAAAAATCCAGCTCATGTATACACCTTGGGGGGAAAGACACTGCAGGTTTCTAGGGGGGGAGAAGGACCTCGGGGTGGTGGTGGATGCCAGAATGAATAACTCAGAGCAGTGTAGGAGGGCTGCGGCCCAGGCAAATAAAATGCTGGACCGCATAGCCATGGGGGATAACCACTAGAAGGCGAGAGGTGTTCCTTTCGCTGTACAATTGCCTGGTTAGACCACACCTTGAATACTACGTGCAGTTTTGGTGTCCCTACTTAAAGAAGGACATTGCTCTTCTGGAGAGGGTCTAGAGGAGGCCGACCAGGATGATACTTGGACTAGGAGAAAGGCCCTGTGAGGAAAGATTGGAGGAGTTCGACCTGTACTCACTGAAGGAGAGAAGGACCGGGGGGATATGATAAAGGTCTTTAGATATCTCAAGGGAATGAATAGGGTGAGCCTTGAGGGGTGATTCAGCTGAGGGAGGTAGGGGCCACCAGAGGACCCTCAATGAAGCTGGATGGGGGAGACTGAGGAGGGAAAGAAGGAGGTGCTACTTCACTGAGAGAGTGGTGGAGCCCTGTAATCCGCTGCCTGGGGAGTTGGTGGCTGCTACAACTGTGGAGGGGTTCAAGAAGGGCTGGGATAGGTATGGGGGAGGGTGCATACCAGAGCCCCACGGGGGTGGGGAAGGGCGGCCTTGTTGGGAGGGGGGACTAAAAATGGTGCCCTGGGAAGGCACTGATCACCAAGCAGACTCAATAGATCATAGGGTCTCATCTGCTGGCTTCCTAGTATGTTAGCATTTTTATTGTGGGGGACATTACTATGCAGGATGTTGACTGGAGCATTTTTAGCTGCAGCTACATCAAGAAGCAGGGCCGTCTTCAACTCCCTACAAGGGGCATTTCTCAGGCAACTGGTTACAGAACCACTAGGGATGGGGCAGTGCTGAACCTGGTACTTACAAACAGGGACAGCATTGCAGACGCCACAGTGGGTAGCCCCCTGAGTATAGATCATCATCATACAGTGTGGTTTGGCATATGGATTGGGCAAGAGAAAAAATGCACTAGACAAGGGTCCTGGACTTCAGGAGGGCAGATTTTAAAGAAATGGGAGACTGCCTTAGTAAATAACTTGAAGGAAGGGAAGGCTGGGGGGATTGGAGGAACAAAGGAAAAGGATAAAGGAGGGAATAACTAAGGCAACAGCAGGCTGCTTGAAGGAATAAGCAAATGTAAGAGGAGGACGAGGCCACTATGATTCTCAAAGGAGGTGGCTAAGGCGGTAAGGAAGAAAAAAACAGCTTTTAGGAAGTACAAGGAGACCCAGAAGGAGGAGGGGGACAGGGAGGTATATCTAGATAAACAAAGGATGGCACGACGGCAACCCGGGTTTGGGAACGAGCCCTGGCCATCGGGGGTTGGCAGGGAGGGAGAGGATTGAGCATCCAGAGGACAGCTCTCTCCCTGGAGGGAGGGAGGGGGGTTCCGACTCGGCACTTGACTAGCCTCTGGTGCAAGCCGGAGGCACAGCAAGAGTATGGGCACACAGAGAGGGTTGGGAGTGAGGACATTGGCGGAGACACCTTGACATCGAGGCGTTGCCACTCCCTAAGAACAGGGAAAAAGACAGCAGAGCGCCATGGGGAAGGAGAGCTGAGTATGGACCCTAATGACTGCTGCCTGCTGGACCACCAGAGTAGACCCAATGAAATATGAATACTTGGGGTGTACGGGCCCCACCTCGTACCCGCCTGGGGGGTACAGCCATGGCTCCATGGGGGTCTACCATGGATCCAGGTAAGGCAGCAGTGGGGCAATACTCATGGCGTCTCTCAACTGAGCGGGGCTCCAGTGTAGGAGGGAGAGAAAACTACAATTTCAAAAAAACAAAACAAAGGATGGCAGGAAGGAGGGTGAGAGCAGCTAAGGCACAAACAGAGGAGAGGATCGCCAAGGAGGTCAAGTAAGGGGCTAACACTTTCTTCAGCACCGCCCACCTGCACAGACTGCTGGCAGTTAGACAGCTAAGAGTAGAACCACTTAACTGCAGGAGTGGAGAGACCTGCTGCGGGCAGCTTGTTTAAAAGGAGTTGGTGTGATACCGAGTCAAATGCCTTTGCAAGATCTGTAAAAATAGCAGCTGTGATGAAACCCTGGTCCATTCCTGTAAAAACTGAGTCAGTGACGTGTAGAAGGGAGGTGATAATGGAGTGGTTTTTTTTTCTGAAACCGAACTAGAAAGGGGATAGAAAGGAAGGAAGAGGAGTCAAGGAAATTGACTAAGCCAGAGTGAGTTAGTGATTCCTGTAGTTTGGCAAGGGAAGAAAGGAGGGAGATATGTCTATAGTTTCCAGGAGATGAAGGATCGCCCCCTTTTTGGAAGTGGCGTACCTTGGCATTTTTCCAGACAATAGGGACAGTACAGAGAGAAAAGGAGAGGTTTAAAAGGTGGATAAGAGGGAGGAGAACAGCAGGGATCAATATGTGAAGAAGTTTGGGGTCTAAGCCATCTGGGCTGTATTTAGAGGGTTGAGAGATTTGAGGGCATGTAAGATTTCCTGAGGGATGACAGGAGGGAAGTGAAATCCAGCAGAGGAGCTGGGTTGGGGGGGGGAGGTTGCTTGGGGTGAGAGAGGGAGCAGCACAGGTTGAAGAATTTGTTGAACAGGGAGGTGACAGTAGGGTGGTCAGAGACCAATGAGCCAACAACTAGGAGAGATGTGGGGGGGGGGGCAAGCTGGGGTGGTGAGTCAAAAAGGGAGTGGATTACTTTCCAAAAACTGGAGGGGGAGTTTAGGTTGGACTGCAGGTTTGAGTTGAAGTATTGGGCCTTGGCAACACAGATAGCCTTGGTGCAGGAGTTTCTGAGGGAATTGTAATGCTGGTGGTCAGAGTCGGAGTGGGAGACCTTGAAATGGGCCCAAGGAAGGTCCCTTGATTTGCATTGCTTAAGGAGATCTCATGTAATCCAAAGGTGATAGGAGCGCTTT
Source organism: Neoceratodus forsteri (assembly GCA_016271365.2). Taxonomy (NCBI): domain Eukaryota; kingdom Metazoa; phylum Chordata; order Ceratodontiformes; family Ceratodontidae; genus Neoceratodus; species Neoceratodus forsteri. The sequence continues at coordinate 127,093,789 of JADMNL010000025.1, read as the reverse complement.
ACTCTGCTCCTTTTGAGGAGGACGTGGGCGTCCCAGTAGTGAGTGAGGATGGCGGTGAAGTGAGATAGGGCTGAGTCTATATCTTTGGCAGAGTAGACTGGGGACCAGTCAGCAGATGCCAGGTTGCTCAACAGAGCGTCAGTATAGAGTGACCAAAGGGGTCTGTGCCAAATGTATTTTGGGGTGGATTTCAGAGGGAGGGTTTTCCTAATACAGTAGGGGAAGCAGTGATCTCTGAAAGTTTGGGGTCTTTAAATGCCTCAATAATCATGTTTGCTTTCATTTGCCTTTTTACTTACCATTTCATCATTTTATTTTTATTTTGCCAACTTCTAGTAGAAAAGAATCCAACTGAATCCTTGTAATATGAAGTCAGAAATTCTTTACTGGCAAGGCTGGATGTGTATTTCAGTGAGAAACTGCAAATTTGTCTTCAGATTTTTACTGAAGAATAAAGCTTTCTACCACTAAAATGTTACTAGATTTGCTAGAAATATGTAATTTTCCATGACCTGTGATATTTTGTTTTGATGTAACAGATAATATTCTCTTTCTTACCAGATTTTACTTTGGGGGTGGGGGAGAGAAGCCTAACCTTGGTGGTGGGCAAGGTGGTGGAGAGTATTGTCAAGGAAAGGCTAGGGGGTACTGGGGAAAATGGGGTACCTGGACAATAGACAGCATGGATTCGTCCCAGGATGATCATGTCAGACCAGCCTTGTGGAGTTCTGCGACTGGGTGATGAGTGCCCTGGACCAGGGTAGGCCAGTGGTTGTCCTCTTTCTGGATTTCAGCAAGGCGTTTGATTTGGTACCCCATGGTGGTCTGCTGTATAAGCTGGGGGAAGTGAGGTTGGGGTTGCAGATGATCAGATGGGTAGGAAATTTGCTTTCGGAGTGTATACAGAGGGTAGTGGTTGGGTTGCTAGTCTCCTCTCCAAGGAGGGTCATTAGTGGGGTTCCCCAGGGATCAGTACTAGGGTTCCTCCTGTTTAACACATATGTCTCTGACATAAAGAGGGGTATGAGGAGTGAAATGAGTCTCTTTGCAGATGACTCGAAGCTGGGTGCTATGGTATATGGGAAGGAGGGGAGAGTGGCCCTGCAGGAAGACCTGGAGACTCTGGATAAGTGGTCGAGAAAGTGGAAACTGAGGTTCAGTGCAAGGAAGTGCAGGGTTCTGTACCTGGGGGCCAGAAATCCAGGCCAAGTGTATACCCTGGGATGGGGACACACTACAAGTCTCAGAGGGTGAGAGGGACCTAGGGGTGGTGGTGGATGTCAGAATGAACAACTCTGACAATTGTAGGAGGGCAGCGGCAAAAGTCAGTAGGATGCTGGGCTGCATTGCTAGGGGGATTACCTCTAGAAGGGCGGAAATTATCCTTCCTCTGTATAACTGGTTGGTTAGGCCGCACTTCAGGTACTGTGTTCAGTTTTAGAAACCGCACTTAAAGAGGGACATTGCACTCCTGGAGAGGGTACAAAGGAGGGCAGCCAAAATGATCTGTAGCTTCAGGGAAAGGACCTACAGGGAGAGACTCGAGGAGCTCAACATGTACACCCTGAAGGAGAGGTGGGACCTGATAGAGGTCTTCAGGTACATGAAGGGGATCAGTAAGTGAGGCTCAGTCAAGATGCTCCAAAGGAAAGAGGGGGGCAACTAGAGGGTATGGGTGGAAGCTGGAGGGGGGAGGCTCAGGGGGGAGAGGAGGAGGTGTTACTTCATGGAGTGGGTGGTGGAACCATGGAATGCACTGCCCAAGGGACTCGTGGAGGCAGAGACTGAGGAGGGGTTTAAGAGGGGCTGGGACAGGTATAGGGGAAGGGTGAAGTTGACAAAGTCCACTACAAGGGGAACTTCTGACTGGGGACAGAAAAACCGGGGTGGAACAGCAAAATCAATGCCCAGTATGGGTGCTGACTATCGAACAGACATGAAAGATCAGTAGGCCTCCTCTGCTGGCATTTTAGCATGTTAGTAAGTCAATTACTGTTTTAAAAAACTGTAAAATGATAAGAGATGGACCACAGTAATACATACATAGAAAAGGCAATGCTTGTTGCTGAAAGAAGTATCTATTTATTTTGAAATCGATAGAAAACTATCTTTAGCTTCTCACTGAAATACATTGGGCTCCTACGTACTTGGCAGTTTCGGACATCACAATACCAGAATTCTGTCAAATTCTTTTTAACTAGCACCATGAAGAGCAAAGACAAAACCCACAGGTTTCACTGGACAAATATTTTTCTATATGTAGCACTTCCCCTAAACGGGGCTTACCTTATTGCACCTTTGGGTGTTCTCCCACTGTTGCTGGCATACCTGTTTCCTCCGCAGCACCTCCTGCCACTTAGCCCATGTCCCCCAAGTGTTTCCCTGGTGTTGGTGAGCCCCCGGGGGCTCGCAGTTTGTTTGCGAGCAGTCGGCATTTTTGCCTTGGGCTGCCGCTCACATCACTGAGAGGACGCACGGTTCATCCAACCACTGGTTGCAGTCAAAAGTCAGGAGGTGTTTCCCAATGGTTCCCGGTGCCGGGTTAAGTTAAAAGGCACCAGGGACACAATAAGAGCAAGGGAGAAATATTTTAAATAAATAAATAGGCAGACACCTGAAGCGCTGCCTCTGGGGCACAGAAGCTAGAGGGCAAAGGATGCCCTTATGAATACTGTATTAATGAGCTACTACTGTGTTTCTGGGGGTAGTGTGTTATGAGAGCCGCAACTCCCCAAGGATACTTGCTAGTAAATAAAAAGTGGACAGTTTAGAGAAAGAAGTGTTGTTCCTATGGGGTGTAAGGAAATCCAGAACAACCCCTTATCATCCACAAGAAGACCCGCAACCAGAAAGGTTAACCAAACCTTGCTTGATATGCTGGGCACCCTGCAACCTAAAGACAAGCCAAAGTGGAGCCAACTGATAAGCTCACGTGTACATGCCTATAATTGCACAAAAAAAGATGCTACTGGTTTTTCACCATATCACCTTATGTTTGGAAGAGAAGCTCATCTCCCAGCGGATGTTTGCTTTGGAGTATCTACTGATAGTGTTCACTCAGAAAACCACCAGCAGTATGTCAAAAGCTCAGTTAGATCATACCTATCAGCTTGCAAATACCATGGCAGCAAAGAGAAACCTGGCCAACAAAACTCACCATGACAAACCTATTAAGGCCCAAGAGCTCCAACCAGGTGACAGAGTGCTAATGAGAACATTTGGACTTCCAGGTAAACACAAAACAGCTGACCGCTGGAGTTGATAAGCTACAGGATCCACCTATGTATAAAATGCATCCAGAAGGGGACCCTCATGCTGTCAGAACCATTCACAGAAATCACCTGTTACCTATCGGCCAAATAGTAATCAATAACATTCAAGAGACTGAAGTTCCTCAGTGCCTGTAACTAGGTCTGCTACTAAAGCCAAGCAGCAAAATCAGCAAACTTCTGTTTCCCAGCCTGTTGCTTCTAGTAATGTCTCCAATCCTGCAAACAATGTAGATTCTGAAAATGCGGAGTTTGAAAGTGATGATGAAAGTGAATTCTGTGCTGCCTTCTGCCCATCTATTGAACTTGAAAGAGTGCTCCAGGGAGTTCCCTCCGTTAACTACGGTGATGACTCTGAACATCTAGCTGTTTCGACAAGTTTGTATTTATCAATTGTGCCTGAACCTCCAGAAAGCGATGCTCACAGTGTGGATCCTGAAGAGGCTGAATCCCTTTGTATGGTGGAATTAACCGCAATCAGTGAACCTGAACAAAATGAAGCCATAGTGAACCGACAAGTGACCATGCAGGTATCACCTAATTAAGTGGGCTAAGTGAACTGTTTCATGCTAATAAAAGTAATGTTGTTAAAGAACCAGAAAGTGATAGTGGTGCTCAACCCAAAAAGCCTGAAACTAGTACTGAACCCCAAGAAAATGCAGTGGAACCCATTTCTTCTGAAGCTGTTTTGTCGCTGGACAATGAACTGGAACGAATCACCAAAATGCTGAAGCAGAAGTACCAGTGCCACGTTTGCCACGTCACTCAGAAAGATCTGTAAAATCAATCTTAAAGCTCACGTATGACACCCCAGGACAACCTGTTAACTTGCCCATGAATGCTGTACACAGAGGAATCTATATTACGCCTAACTCTGTGCCCAAAATTGTGTTCGCTGCCTCCACCCAAGCTAAGGTACTCAGTATAATCCGGGATATAGAGGTAAAAAGATGGGAGTAAGTTGAAATGCTCTAATAAAGTGTAGTAATTAAAACACTACTGAAAATGTGATGCTGCACTACTGAAGTATACAATGAAACTTTAAAATGTCATGACATTGTTTTCAGTATTATAGGATGTCCAATGACTAAGATTTCTGTTAGAGCATGCTACCTTGTAGATAGTTACTATATGCCTAGCCAGGTTGTTATAGAAAAATTACTATTCAGATATGTCTGTTTATAATAGAGTTATTAGTTAAAAGGTATTCCAGTGTAAGTGTTATCTTTAGTAAAGCCTAGTAATGTGTTTGGTGATCTGTTATAGACTTGGTGTGGACGCCAAGCTTTCCTAGGCAGGGGAGAGTGTAATGCCCCGTCCCAAAATGGGGCTTACCTTAGTGCACCTCCGGGTGTTCTCCCGCTGCTGCTGGCATCCTCGTTCATTCTGCAGCACCTCCTGCCGCTTAGTCTATGTCTCCCAAGTGTTTCCCTGGTGTTGGTGAGCCCTGCAGGGCTCGCAGTTTTTTTGCAAGCGGTCAGCATGTTTGCCTTGGGCGCCGCTCACATCACCAAAAGGACGCAAGGTTCATCCGACTGCCAGTCTCAGTCAAAGGTCGGGAGGTGTTTCCCCGATGGTCTGGTGCGGGGTTAAGTTAAAAGGCACCGGGGACTCAACAAGAGCAAGAGAGAAATATTGTAAATACATAAATAGACAGACACCTGAAGTGCAGCCTCTGGGGCACATAAGCTAAAGGTCAAGGCAAGGGATGCCCTTATGAATATTAATGAGTCACTGCTGTGTTTCTGGAGGTAGTGTGTTATGAGAGCCACGACTCCCCGAGGATACATGCTGTTAATTAAAAAGTGGATAGTTTAGAGAGAGAGAGAGAGAGAGAACTGTTGGGATTACAAGACAGTGGGAATATTGTTTAATAAAAGTAAAACTGCTGGCTGCACCAGAACATTATATTTAGGGACATTAAAATAGGCTCTAGAAAGTTGAACTGCAGCCACCATCTTTGTGCCTGTCAACCAATTGGGAGCTAGCCTTTAACAAAGGGAATCGCGGGACATTGCTAGAGACTTATGTGGAATTATCTGGGACACAATCTAGGCACCAAAAGGCAAGCCAATTAACAGATGGGAACCGTTCAGGACAGTTTTGGCAGTCAGTAGGATCTCTGGACCTAAGCCCCATATAAAAAGGGGGTAACTAATCAAATAGATTCGATTTTCCTTGGGAGTTCAGTGTGTGTGCCTCTGGGGAGACGGCCAGCTCTCAGAAGTTAGGCCCGTCAGGCCTAGATTTTTTTGGCTGTCAGTTCGCGGGTCCATCGGTGTCCAGTCGGCCCATGCTGGGGTTGCAGCAGCAGGAGATTCATGCAGCAATCAAGCTGGAAGTGAGGATCAGCCTGCAAGCTGGCTGAAAGGACCAGAGGACAAGTCTTACATATGAATGCAGGCTGATCCTCACTTCCAGCTTGATTGCTGCACAAATCCCCTGCAGCTGCGACCCCAGCATGGGCCAACTGGACACTGACGGACCTGCGGACTGACAGCCAAAAAAATCTAGGCCTAACAGGCCTAACCTCTGAGAGCTGTCCGGCCCCCAGAGGCACACACACTGAACTCCCGAGGAAAATCTGATCTATTTGTGCAGTTACCCCTTTTTATATTGGGCTTAGGTCCAGAGATCCTATTGGCTGCCAAAACTGTCCTGAACAGTTTCCATCTGTTAATTGGCTTGCCTTTTGGTGCCTAGATTTTGTCCCAGATAATTCCCCATAAGTCTCTAGCACTGTCCCACGATTCTCTTTGTTAATGGCCAGCTCCCAATTGGTTGATAGGCACAAAGATGGTAGCTGCAGTTGAACTTTCTACAGTATATTTCAGTGTCCCCAAATATAATGTTCTGATGCAGCCAGCAATTTTACTTTTATTAAACAATGCTCCCACTGTCTTGTAGTCCCAACAGTTCTTTCTCTAAACTGTCTACTTTTTATTTAATAGCATGTATGCTCAGGGAGTCACGGCTCCCGTAACACACTACCTCCAGAAACACAGCAGTGGTTCATTAATATTCATAAGGGCATCCCTTGCCTTGACCTTTGCCCTTTAGCTTCTGTGCCCCAGAGGCAGCGCTTCAGGCGTCTGCCTATTTATTTATTTAAAATATTTCTTTGTTTGCTGTGTCCCTGGTGCTCTTAACTTAACCCAGCACCGAACTATTGGGAAAGCACCTCCTGATTTTTGACCGCAACCGGTGGTCAGGATTTAACCCTGCGCCCTGTCGGTGATGTGAGCGGTGGCCCAAGGCAAACATACTGACCACTCGTAAACAAACTGCGAGCCCCGCTGGGATCACCAACACTGGGGAAACACTTGGGGGATATGGGCTAAGCGGCAGGAGGTGCTGTGGAGGAAACTGGGATGCCAGCAGCAGCGGGAGAATACCTGGAGGTGCAGTAAGGTAAGTCCCATGGGGGGGGGGGTTACATATAAAAGTAGAAAGTAATTACTTCACACATCAATACAAATAATTGGTTGTTTATTTATTAGAAATGGAACACATGCTCTTTAAACTGATGCCCCGTCTGCCTATTCTGGTGGTTGTGCAGGTAGATGTTAAAGATCTCATGGCACTTCTTGAAAAGTGTAGGGAATTCCCCTGCTGTCCTGGCTAAATTAACTTCATTCACTATAAAAAAAAAAGACATCAAAAGCTTAACCTGGTTCAATTTGAGTCTGTTTGCCTCTGTATCCCTCTTCCCACGGGACAAGGCTGAAAACAAATAGTACTGCCTAGCCCTCTTTTGCTGGTCAACAAAAATGAACTTAAAGGGTACCTAAACAAGCAGTTTTTTAAAACTGCAAATTCCAAAATCTGGCTTCACAGCAGGGTAAAGTAGAGGCTGCTGTTTACATTTATGTTAAAACTGCATTTATGTACATAACATAAATGCAGTTTCATAGCTTTTGAAAAATGTAAACATCAGCCTTTCACTTTCAAAAAGCAGCCTTGCCTTCTCTGTAAGATGTCTGTCAACTGTGTTAAGTGAAGAGTCATGAATGATGACATACTCAGAGCCAGAGGCAGAGACCCACATATATTCCTATTGTGCTAACTAGTTCTTCATTCCCTCTTTGTTTTGAATTGTTGTACCAGAATGATCACCACCATGTGTTAACTCATGGATTTTTTTGATCAGTACACGTTAGACTATGATTTTATTCATTTTGTTTACTTTAACTTGCTGAAAATGTTTTGTAATCCAGCTGACTTTCTCTTTGGCAAATTGCAGTACAGTAGAATACTTCAAATACCTGATGATCTAGTGGTTATGTGATGCCCTGACTTTTGTTTTTTTGTTAACCAGGAGAGACACACTAAGCTGAAAGCTTGTTTACAGGTGTGACCTGGGAGCACAAGGAAGTTTAGTGACTTGCTCAGGGTCACACAGCAAAGTACTGATCTGGTTCAATTCCAAAGCTCGTGCTCTCTTGTTAATCCACAAATAAGACTTTCTTTTTCCATGTGAACCCCCTGCACCTAGCCTGCCTTCTGTTGAACACCTCACCATCCATACCCTGTCCTTAGTACTGCCTGGGGCCGCATATGTGCTTACGGTCTCATGAAGAGAATTATCACACCTCAGATAGTAATCTTGTACCTCAGATAGTTGTGCACACCTATACCGATACGCATCACCAGCTGGCACTGTTAAAAAAAATATGCCTCCCACATCACTCTCCAGTCCACTTTCTCAATGTTTGACTTCTTCTCCCACAGTAAACAATGAGTGGATCACCACCCTTCTGCACAGTGAAGGTAGTATGTACAGTTCCACTGTTCTGTTTTTTTCCTCGCCTCATTAACCAACAACTAGGTCTTCCTGGAGGGCCAAACAATACGCATCATGACCCATCAGAAAAACTGCTGTACATGCCCTCATAAGGGCTGCACTTACAATGGATAATAATATTATTAGGAGAGGCATACTAATACCTTGAGCAAATCCACCCAACTTCCAGTGTCAGTCTACTCTTTTACCTGTGATCTGCAGAACCCCACAGGACAGTTCCCAACAATTCTTCTCCAGCACTTTTCTGTGCTGTACTCTACAATGTGATTTGGCTGGCTACCACCCTTCCAAATCTTGAATGAGCTGTACACAACTCCCTCAATACTGTCCTAACAAATGTCAAGATCCGCCCCCCCCTCCACCCGAGGGTAATCTCCCTACACTGATTTCAAGTAACAGTTTAGGTGCAGACCTGTCACTCTGAGTATTTGCCATAGCCTGCTGCTGTCATCCACAGTCAGGTAGTGATCACGGTGCTGGCAGCCCCACATTTCAGACCTCACAATGATCTGCTCAACGTCCCCCTTCCTGTCTTCCCCTAACCTGGATATAGCTGGACTCTGCTAGAATGGCCTCTTCAGTCTCTCTGTGGCATTCATTCTTCTCACCTCCTCCCCACACCACAAACTGGTGTGCTCACTACCCTTACGCATCATGAATGCAGTTAGTAAAGTTTCCCATATTATTTTTACATATTAATAATAAACATGATCTTCTGGTAAGTTAGGCTGATAGCAGTAGGGCACAAGGAGAAAAATAGGCTTTCCTACCCATATAAGATCTAAGCCACCTATGATTAGGCACTATTAAATGACATCCATAATGATGCACACCCCCGTCATTTAATACTGCCTAATCAGAGGAAGCCTAGATCTTTTAAGAATAGGAAGTCCATCATTCCCCTTGTTCCCTGCTGCTATCAGTCTGACTTACTGGAAAGATTTGTTTATTTTTGATATGTCAAAAAACCCGGGGATTGCACTGCCTGCATTCATGATGCAGAAGGGTGATGAGCTCACCAGTTTTTGGTGTTAGGATGAGTAGTGAAGAATGAATACCAGAGGGGGATGGAGAAGACCACTTCTGCAAGGTACTGCTATATTCAGGGAAGGGGGGGAGACAGAAGGAGAGAAATATGAGCAGATCACTGTGAGAAATAAGATGTGGGGCTGCCAGCACCATGATCACTACCTGACCCCGTCGTTCTGGCCAACATTCCCCTTCCCATAATACCAGTTCATGCAACTGTTCAAGGCTGCGTGAGGGTATTAATGTGCGAAATGGCTGCCACTACATATTGTCGCTTCACTACCAGTCTAGCATTGCTTGTACAGCACTTTGGGATACAATGTGTATGAAAAGCACTATATAAATGCTGATTCTTATTATTATTATTTTTTCCCATGGAAAAAGAAAACAAGATAAGCATATATTTGATTTTCGAGAAAGTATGAACTCTAACATTGGATTTCTCAAGAACTTTGCTACAAAAAAGTGGTGGATCTAGGGGTGGTGAAGGGTGTGGCTGAACCCCCCTCACCACACACATTGTAACATGCTTGCTTGCTGCTGCTGAATTTCTCTTTGTTGAAGAAGTCTGATTTATTGATTGTACAAATGCTTACATTCAAACTATGGATTACATTTGTAGGTTCTGTCAAAAACGTACTAGAAAAGAATAATATGAGAAAATATAATGGTTTAATAAAAATGTTAAAAAGTGCACATTAAGTATGCACACCACCCCCATTGTAGCATCCTGGATCTGCCATAACCACTAGACCACCAGGCTATTCAAGATTTGTACTGCACTGTGGTTTGTTACAAAGTCGGTTGGATTAAAACACAATTTTAGCATGTTAAAGTACACAAAATGAACAGAACTATAGCCTAACATGTTTATTATATAAAATATACATGGAAGGGAACAAGTCTTTTGGGCAATCGGTTTAATGCTTCATTGGCAAGCTTTTAAACTAGTCAAGGGAGGAGGCACTGATAAGCAGCAGGAAAATCCCAGCCTCCCCCTACAAAACAGGGTACTAAATGAGAAAAAGACCAAGGTAGAAAGGCAGTGGGGGATGCTGCTACAGAAGGTAAAGCCATCAAAAAATGGAGAGCAATGAGTACCAATGTCCGTAGTCTGGGTAACAAGCTTCCTGAATTAGTGGCCTTGATGGAGGAGGAACATCTTGATGATATGGCAGTCACAGAAACATGGTACACACAGAACCATGACTGGGACGTAAACATACCAGGATACACTATCTACAGGAGGAACAGGGAGGGTAAAAGAGGAGGAGGAGTAGCTCTCTACATAAGATAAGGAATCAAAGCAACAGAACAAAAGGGTAAACAGGGAGGAGAAGAAGCACTGTGGGTCAATTTGGAGGCAGGCAATGGCACCACAATCTGCACAGGGGTTGTATACAGACCCCTCTCTCAGAGGGAGGAAATGGACAGGGAAATGATAGAAAGTATACTTAGAATGGCAGATAAAGGGGAGATATTGCTGATGGGTGATCTGAATATGCCAGATGTTAACTGGAGCGCAGTTGCAGCAGCCACTTCGAAGAGTGGGGTTATTCTAGATGTCCTACAGGGGGCATGCCTTAGACAACTAGCATTGGATCCCACTCGAGGGAGCAATCTTAGTCCTGGTTCTCTCAAATGGAGATGGAGAGAGGATCACAGATGTAGAAGTGGGTAGCCATCTGGGAACTAACGACCATCGAACAGTATGGTTCACAATAAACACAGCAATAGAGTCAAGCCAAGAAAGGCAAAAGTACTGGACTTCAGGAGGGCTGACTTTTGAAAATGGGTGAGTGCCTAAGGAATGCACTAGCAAATGGGCAGGAAGGAGGGGTGGAGGAACAATGGGGAATAATAAAAACTGCCATCACAGAGGTAACAAGCCTTTGTGTGAAGGAAATAAACAAAACAAAACGATGTAAGAAACCACTATGGTCCTCAAAGGAAGTGACAGTGAAGGTTCAAGAGAAAAAGAAAGCATTCAGAAAGTACAAGGAATCACAGAAGGAGCAGGACAGAGAACTGTATCAGTTAAAGCAAAAGGAAGCTGGGAAGGCAGTCAGAACAGCAAAGGGCCGAACTGAGGAAAAGGTAACCAACTCAGTTAAGAAGAGGGATAAAACATTTTTTAGCTACATCAGGGAGCGAAGGAAGACTAAGTGAGGGATAGTGAGGCTTAATAAAGGTGAAGGTGGGTGGGCAGAGGGTGACTGTAAAAAGGCAGAGATACTAAACAAATATTTTTGCTCAGTATTTACAAATGAAGAGGGGGAGGTACCTAAAACAAACAATAGAAACACTCTGGATACAGAGGTTGATACCAGCCCATTTACAGAAGAAAGGGTTCTGAAAGAACTCTTAAAACTGAAGGTGGACAAAGCAATGAGGCCTGATGGGATTCATCCCAGAATTCTAAAATAACTAAGAGTAGAACTAGTGACACCACTGACTACCCTCTTTAACAAATCATGGGAGGATGGGGTGGTACCTGAGGGCTGGAGGAGGGCAGATGTGATTCCCCTTCACAAAAGTGGGAGCAGGGCAGAAGCAGGAAACTACAGACCTGTTAGCTTAACCTCAGTGATAGGGAAAATGATGGAATCACTTCTGAAGGAAAGAATTGTCGAGTACCTAGAGGCCAGAGGGGCACAGGACCCAAGGCAGCATGGATTCACAGCAGGAAGGTCATGCCAGACGAATCTAATAGATTTCTTTGACTGGATGACCAAAGGAGTAGATCAGGGAGGTGCTGTGGACATGGCCTACCTGGACTTTAGCAAGGCATTTGACTCAGTCCCACACAAAAGATTAATATACAAGTTAGCCAGCCTGGGAGTGGGTCCCAAGATGATAGCCTGGGTAAAGAATTGGCTGGAGAATAGGACACAGAGAGTAATAGTAAATGGAGTCCACTCTGAAGAAAGGGGGGTTACTAGTGGGGTGCCGCAGGGTTCAGTATTAGGACCGGTCCTCTTTAATGTGTTTGTAAGTGACATTGCAGAGGGACTGGAAGGAAAAGTATGTCTCTTTGCAGATGACACAAAGATCTGCAACAGAGTTGATGCACAAGGTGGGGTGGAAAGGATGAGAAGGGACTTGGCAAGGTTAGAGGAATGGTCAAATGTATGGCAGCTTAGATTTAATGCTAAGAACTGCAACGTAATGCACCTGGGAAACAAAAACCCAGGGGAAGAGTACACAATGGGGGGTGAGATACTAACAACAACAAAAATGGAAAGGGACCTGGGAGTAGGCATATCAGATGACTTAAAGGTGGGCAAGCAATGTGAGAGGGCAGTAAAGAGGGTTGGGGGGATACTGGGATGCATAGGGAGAGGCATCACCAGTAGAAAACAGGAAGTTGTTATCCCTCTGTACAGACAGCTGGTGAGACCCCATCTGGAGTACTGTGTGCAGTTCTTGAAGACCCAATCTCCGCAAGGACATAGACAAGATGGAAGCTGTCCAGAGGAGGGCAACTAAAATGATGCAGGGTCTGCACCGGAAGACATATGAAGAGAGACTAAAGGAGCTTAATATGTATAGCCTCAAGGAAAGGAGGGAGAGGGGGGGAAATGATAGAAACTTTCAAGTGCCTCAAGGGAATCAACAAAGTCCAAGAGGGTAGCATCTTTCAAAAAAAGAGGCGTGCAAGAACAAAGGGGCACAATTTGAAGATGGGGGGGGCGGCTCAGAGGTAATGTAAGGAAGTATTTTTTCACAGAGAGAGTTGTGGATGCATGGAACGGCCTTCCGGAGGAGGTTGTGGAGTCAAAAACAGTGGTTGAATTCAAGCATGCATGGGACAGCCATAAGGCAATTCTAGGGGGTGGGGGTAGAAAGAAGTAGGTTGCTGGTTAACTAGGATCTGAAGCTTATCCATTAGGTAGGGAAATGGGCAGACTGGGTGAGCCAAGCGGTCCTTATCTGCCATCAAATTCTATGTTTCTATGGTTTTGACCATTTGGGTGAAACAATTCTATACAAAGGGAAAAAAGAATTAGCACTATAGAGAGCCATATATATCTCTGACTTTGGCTCCAATTATGTCATCACTTAACACATTTGGCCAATTTTCAAATGCTCTGGAACCACATTTAAGTAAATTATATAAATGTAGTTTTAGCATTAATGAATACAGCAGCCTTTCCTTTAGTCACCTATGGAGTCAGATTTTTGAATAGTTTGTTGTCAAAATGTTGTTTAGGTATCCTTTAATAAATGAGGACATGCTCTAGGCGACCCGTAAATGTTTATGTGTGGTGTACAGTCCATGCAGAGAGCCAACCTAATGTGAGAAGGATCCTGCCATAGCATCTGTGCACCCTGTCAGCATTGCTGTCATGGGTTGGGAGACCTAAATGGCAGCTTATCATCCCTTGTAAGGGGGCAGAACTTTCATAACTCCCTCGTGGCTCCACCACTCTTGAGCTGTGGACCTGTCCCCTCACACTTGAGGCCTTTTATTCAGGCCATTGCATATCTGCTATATCTCCAAAGGGAGTGGGGGTCTCTTGGTGTTCACTTCAGAGCTCGGATTTGAATTACAGTTAAGTCCAGACATCAAACATCATGGTTGAGTCCCTATTCTACAAGGTAATGCCTGAGTTGACCTCCTTTAAGCAAGGAGCATTCACCCACCAATTTTCTGGTGACTGGTAGGAAACTTGCTGATGGAGTTCACTGAATTCTCTGTTTTTATTGACGTGTACCATAAACCGGTAGCATCCCTAATGAGAAAAGTGATTAAAATGTTTATAAAGGAGCAAGGGTCGAGCTGCTAATTCCTTGTTTGTTTAATACTTGGGAACTCGAGTTGCAGGCTTACCAGAGCCACACCACCCCCCACCACTCAGTAACCAGTGGGGGGTAGGTGGAAGTTGGCTGTTGGCTAACTAGGATCTGCAGCTAACCAATAGGTAGGGAAATGGGCAGACTGGGCAGGCCAATTGGTCCTTATCTGCCATCAGAGTCTATGTTTCCATGTAACATGGAGCTGGCCTAATCAGATGTCTTTGAAAAATTACAGTTCATTGTTTGTTGATGTAACCAATTTAACCTGAAGACATTCCAGTACAATGCAGATGTTGTAAGTGTGATAGTTTTAGTGGTTTATATGTGGTTCCGTATGCACTGTGGGCAGTGGCATATGGAGCCCAGCTGCAGACCACTGAAAGAGGCCTACATCAGCTTCCATAGTCCATGATGCTGCTTTGCCTGTTCTGGTGCTAGTATAGGTGGATGTTAAAGATCACATGGCACTTTCGTAAAGAGTAGGGGAATTTCCCCGGTGTCCTGGCCGCATTTTCCCCTTTCACTAAAAAAGAAGCAACCACCAACAGCCTAAAATCTGGTTCAGTTTCAGTTGGCATCCCCCCACCGAGACAAGGCTGAAAAAAGGCAAAACAATTGTCTAGTCCTCCTTCCCAGTCAACAAAAACTAAATAAATAAATAAATGACTTTGTCAGCAGGGGGCGCCCTGTGCCAGACAGTTACAAGCTTCAGTCTCAGTGTTCATTTGTGTTACTTCAGCTGTACAGTGTAGGCCCTATAATTCTCAGAGTAAATCCTAGAAACAGAATTTTTTGCTTGAAGAAAACATGCCCATCCAGTCTGCCCTATTTTTCCCTGCCTATTCTGCCACCTCGGACCTCATTTGGTAACTGGTGTCCCTCCCACCTCCCTTTCCTCTACTTATAATGCCCGTGTGCTTCTTTCTCGCATACTTGAAGCCCCCCCCCCCCGTCTTAGCCCCCATCACCTCTTCTGGCAGGCTGTTCCAGGCACCCCCCGCCCTTTCTGTGAAGAAGTATTCCCTCACATCCCTGTTAACCCCTCCTTCCCCCAGCTTCATTGCATGCCCCCGTGTTCTGGTGCTTTTCCTCCTTCCAGGGTAGTTAGTAGACTCTGGACTCCTGCATGGCCATGTTGAACACTTTCCCCCTTCACCATTGGAATACATAAACTCTCTTACTGCAGGTTACTGTCTGTGACCAATATTTTTGTTACAAATGCAGGTTTCCACATCCCAAAGGAACACTTGTTGTCACTGTTTGAGAGGGACAGCGAACTTCCCCCTTGTGATGATGAGAACAGAGAGTCTGATCAGCAGGCACCTCCAGAAGAGATGCTCCTCGGTGAGTAGGGGGCTAGGGTGGGTGAGGGGGTCCAGTCTAACTTTTTAGCTATTCATTTCAAACTCAAGTCAACCAGCTAACCCCTCGCAGGAGAGGGCGGTGATCTCACAAGGAGCACTACTCTTGAAATGTTTGTGTGCACTCACTGTGGAGCCTGATTGGTCAGATGCCACCCTTCTAACAGTAGGCTCCCCTCAGAACACACATAGTATAAATGCACCGTGCTGGACAGTCTCGTTTGTTCTGCTGTAGGTGCAGTGGGACTAAGGATTTGACAGAAATATTCTTGTAAACCAGACATGCTTCAAAAGCGAGACCTGACAATGAACGGGTCTTGAATCTTCTGAAGATAGTTCAGGTGTCTCAAGGACAACATGCATTTGAGATGGCTGAGACACTTAAGTTTAAGGTTTATAAATGTAAGTTACCCAGACTTACTGTGAAACTGGGAATTTTCACTGTCAAATCATTTTTGCTGTTTTCACTGAAACACTAATTTGCATTAAAATAAATGAGTGCTAATTAGAATTATTAATACGTTTTCCATTATAGTAAATGTGGTGACCTTCAGGTTCCTGTAAGAAAAGAACAAGGTAAACCATGAGGAACTATTTATCATAACTAGCAGATCAAGAACATGGGGCACGTTTGGAAACTAATGGGGGGGGTTCAAAAGGGAAGTGAGGAGGTTTTATTTTACGGAAGGGGTGTTGGAGCAGAGGAACAATCTGCCAACTGATCTGGTGGGCACCAAAACTATTAATAGTTTCAAACATGGCTGGATCAGATTGAAGGGCTTACTGGCTGCTTAGGATGATAGCGTTAGGGCAGGGAGCACGGTGGGGGGAAGGGGGAATAATGTGAGTTAGAACCCTGTGTGAACAAACAGTCCCAGGTTTGTTAGGGTTTATGAGCAGACTGGATGGACCAATGGTCTTTTTCTACCATCACTATCTACGTTTCTAATACATTGGGAACATCGACACAGACACAGATAGACCGTATATATACAGTAACCTCGAAATAGTTTTCCTGTCAGACAAAAAATAAATCAGCAATGTGGACAGACAGAAATCAAAATCAAGTCATATTTCAGTCAAATTGGGATGCTGATTTCTTTTTAAATCGTGCAAGTGGAATGCATAAAACCTTTAGTTTGGTTTGGAGATCATTCCAGGACTGAGATGCAGTCTAATTAAAGGGCATGTTTTTCAGAATGACTTTTTTACCTTTTGAGATTACGCATTTCTTCTTCATCTCAAGGAAGAGTTGTATCACTCTTCTAAAGCGTTGTTGTGAATATCACGTGCCTTTTGAACTTGTATGTAAATTGTAACCAATGCGATTGTTATTTATCCTAAATACCTCCTGTAATGCTGCTTTCCCCCAGGATCCTGACTTGTACCTCCTTTTTTGTGTACTGTCCTGTTGCTTGCCTGATGTGGAACCTTTGTAAATGAGCCACAGGCTCAAAGGTATTGAATCCTAAACGTTAAATAAATAAATAAATAAATAAATTTTAGACCAGATTTGGAATTTTGGACGGTTGGACTATGGAATCAAACTGAGTTTGAATACCTCAGCAGTTTATGGACATTCCCGGTGTTTAGCAACCCCATGTCCAGATTTATAATTTTTTGCCCAGTACACGATGGTCATCTAAACATTTAACATCCGGAACAGAAAACATGGGTTGCCATGCTTGTTTTTAAGTTACAAGGTGAGGCTTAATCCCTCTTTATGGAAAAAAATCCATAAGGGGTCACGTTGTTTTCTGTCGGTATGCCATCAATGTTTTAGGTGACAACATGAGCATGAAAGAAAAGGTAAAACAGGGACACAGCATTTGTCATGACGCTTGCTTCATCTTTTCCACAAGTGTAACAATAAAGAGTAAATTACCAATACTATGACACCCTCTTGAGCCAACATTCCCAAAAATGTGGCAAATATCTGTATGTTTCTATGCATAAAACTATTTCAATCCCATGTCATTTTCATAAAACCTTTCTGATATATGTAGAATATGGTTGTGAATATAGAAAAAGAAAGAAATATAGGGGTCGCTGAGCTTCATTTGTTTATATCTGCTTTTGGAGTTGCAGTTTCAGAGCTGGTCAGCTCAGGATAAAAATAATTAAAAAGTCTAGTAAAAAGCTGGCCTGGTGGCATTGAGGGTTGAGGCGCTGGACACCACACCTTGCGCCACCCCTCCAACCCATGTTCAGGTACGAGCGTGGGCTGCCAGGGGTCGGCAGGGGTGGAGAAGGATGGAGCATCCCTGGACAGCTCTCCTTCTCCCGGGAGAGGGGGTTCCTAGCAGTCGACGCATGCCTGACGCCTAGTAGTGGGTGGGGGCTGGCACGCTGATGCTCTGCCTACAGTGGGGTGGCAGAGGAGCTGCCATCTGACGTGCTGCATGCGGACACGTGCGTGGCATGTCCCTAGACGGCATTGCACACTCCACTGCCAAGGGGAGAAAAGTGAGGAAAAATAGGCAATCTGGTCGAGCAGCTTGATGGCTGTCCAACAGAACTGCCGGCTCTGGGGGCATTGACTGAACTGGATCTGGACATGGCAGGAGAGTTGGGGGCTCCCCATCGCCCCACTGCAGGAGGTAAGCCACAGGGGAAGATGGCGAGGGCCTTAAGGGAGCTCAGGTATGGAAGGACAGTGGCTAGAGTCCCATGGGGTTGCTAGATGAAAGGAGCAGACCAGGGGAGCCAGGACAAAAAAAGTCCAGTAAAAAATAAAACTTCCCAGAAGGCTAATCGCACAATTCAAATGTACATACAGAATGACAATGGGGGCCAGTGACCATCACATGGTATGGTTCAATTTGGCTACTTCATCTAAATCATCCCATTCCAAGGCAAAAATATGGGACTTCAGAGGAGCTGACTTTGATAAGATGGCCAACAGAGTTAAGCTAGCCCTGGCAAAAAGAAACACAGGTGAGGGGGTACAGGCAAAGTGGGCAAGCATTAAGGATGCAATACTTGAAACAACATCCCATTGTGTTAGACAGAAAAGGAAGTGCAAAAGAAGAAGGAAACCACTTTGGTTCTCAAATACAGTAGCAGAAAAGGTCAGAGCCAAAAGGCTGGCCTTCAGGAAATATAAGGGAACACAGCAGGATGAAGATAGGGAGGCATACCAAACTGCCCTAAGGAAAGCAGGGAAGGCAGTAAGGCAGGCAAAGTCCCAAACTGAGGAAACACTAGTACAAACAGTAAAGAAGGTGACAAGACTTTCTATAGATACATTAGTGAAAGGAGAAAGTCCAGAGGGATATTGCTAAGCTTAATGGAGAAAAGGAGCATGTGAGGAGGAGGACCATGTAAAAGCATCTATCCTAAATAGATACTTTTGCTCAGTATTTACTGAAGAGAAGGTAGGGCAGGGCCCACAGATCAGCACCATGGACACAGGAGGGAGGGAGGGAGGTGAGCACTCCCTTCACAAAAGAAGGGGTCCTACAAGAGCTTGCAAGCTCAGGTGGATAAGGCAATGGGACCTGATGGCATACATCCCAGGTACTTAAGTAGCTAAAGGTGGAACTAGCAGAGCCATTAGCAGAACTGTTTAGTGAGTCTCTGAGCACAGGAGAGGTCCCAGAAGACTAGAGAAGGGCTCATGTGATCCCGCTCCACAAGAGTGGTAGCAGGGAGGAGGCAGGGAACTACAGACCAGTCAGTCTTACCTCAGTAGTGGGCAAGATTATGGAGGCACTCCTTAAGGAAAGGATAGTGCAACACCTTGAATCCATAGGGGCACAGGATCCAAGACAGCATGGGTTTACAAAAGGAAGGTCCTGTCAAACTAATCTCATAGATTTCTTTGACTGGGTAACCAGAGTGGTGGACCAGGGGGCAGTTGATGTCACCTACCTTGACTTCAACAAAGCTTTGAGACACTGTTCCACATAGAAGATTGATAAATAAGCTGGGTAGGCTCGGGTGGGTCAGAAGTTGTCAACTGGGTGGCAAACTGGTTGACGGCAAAAAACAGAGAGTGGTGGTAAATGGTCTACAGTCAGAAGAGATGCAAGTCACAAGTGGGGTACCTCAGGGATCAGTCCTGGGGCCAGTCCTCTTCAACATCTTCATTAGTGACCTTGCAGATGGACTAGAGGGTGGCTTGTCTGTTTGCAGATGACACCAAGATCTGCAACAGAGTAGATGATCCAGATGGGGTGGGCAGAATGAGAAGAGATCTGGATGAACTAGCAAAATGGTCAGAAGAGTGGCAACTGGGATTTAATGCAAAGAAGTGCAAGATCATGCACATAGGGAAGAGAAACCCTGAAGCCACCTATAGGCTGGGAGGGGAGTTGCTAGCAGTCACAAAGGAAGAAAGAGACTTGGGCATCATCATCACTGATGACCTGAAATCATCCAAGCAGACCTCTAAAGCAGTAGGTAAGGCTAGGGGGATGTTAAGGTGTATTAGTAGGGGTATCACAAGTCGTAAGAGGGAGGTAATAATCCCTCTTTACAAGACACTGGTTAGGCCCCATCTGGAGTACTGCATGCAATATTGGAGGCCACACCTTCACAAGGACATTAACCAAATTGAGGCAGTCCAGAGAAGGGCAACCAAAATGGTACAGGGACTGCATCAGAAGACATATGAGGACAGATTAACAGAGCTCAATATGTATACCCTTGAGCAAAGGAGGGAGAGAGGTGATAAGATCGAGGCATTCAAACACCTTAAGGGCATTAACAAGGTGGAAGAGTCTAACATGTTTAAATATAAGAAAATAGCAGGACAAGAGGACACAGCATGAGATTAGAGGGGGATTAAGGGGAATGTGAGGAATTCTTTTTCACAGAAAGGGTGGTGGATGCATGGAATGGCCTACCTCAGAAGTGGTGGCTATGAATACAGTGCAGGGCTTCAAACAGGCATGGGATAGGCATAAGGGAGCAATACAAATGAGTATGAATAGATAGGCCACTGACAGAGCAAAGGCCGATGGCACATTTATAAGGTAGAAAAAGAAATGGGCAGACTGGATGGGCCTTGCGGTTCTTATCTGCCGTCAACTTCTATATTTCTATGTAATATGAAAGAAACAGAGCACCCGAAGACAGACAGACATGTACGTAAAGTGCCTTGAATGATGCTAACGGCTGCAATTGTGGCAGCTAAATTCCTCTCTGGTATCCTGTATATATTCTTAGCTGGACATAACATAATACGATAAATCAGTATTCTAATAGTGCTTCCATACATTTAAGAATGTACTTGTGCCAGTAAACAGCCTTGAAAACATTTTTGGGTGCATCAGAAAAACGGGAATTTGAAACACAAGGGATCGTCTTTAAGTGCTATGGAATCAGATAAGGCTGCGCACTCAGCCCACTTAGAAAAAACTCCAGCACCAAGAATACGGTAGTAAAAGATTTATTACTCACAATTTATGGATACACTCATGCCTGGCATGTAGCCCAAAGTGGTTCCCCCACAGCCTGAAGAATCTACTGCCACGTTTCTTGCAGCATCCTGCAGTTTCTCAAGGATTTAAGTGATACAGTTTTGTAAATAAAGAGAAACCAATATATGTTACTCTTCGTTTTTAAGGCAGTGAGGCCAGGGAGTCTGTGTAGGTCACAAAGGTGAAGAAACTTGTTCATGTCAAGATTGACATTTAAGCCTAAATGGTAAAGTGAAATTAGTTCTTGCAATGTGGTACTAGAGGCAGGTCACAAATTGTATTTCTGTGGTCCAGGATAGACAACAAAGTTTTGGAACCAATCGTTTCTGGACTGCTGCAGAGAAATATATTTATGTCTGCAGAAAAAAAAAATTGACTCCTAATTTCTTAACAAGGCGATCGAGGTAGTAATATTATGGGTGGACCTGGGCTGTCTGTCTCTTTATACCATCAGAGTTTATGTTTCTGTTGTTTCATTATGAACATAGTATTTGTCACCGTCTGCAGAAAGGAACTGCTTGGCCCTCCCAGTCTGTCCGGATGGCTCCTGCCTAGTCTGTATCCGCATACCCAAAGTGGTCTCCAGTGCTCCTCCCTCCTCACTGCCTATTTACGAATATTCCTGTATGTCTATCCCACAGATGCTTGAAGTCCTCTACTATTTTCACCTCCACCATTTCCGCTAGCAGTCTGTTCTAGGTGTCAACCACTCTTTCGGTGAAGCAGTACTTCCTCACATCCTCTTAAACTCCCCCGTCCCCCCAGCTTCATCACATGCCCGCTGGTCCTGGTGATCTTTCTTGTTTGAAAAGAGACTCGCGTCCTGCACCCTGTTCACCCCTGTGAGGTACTCGTAGGTCTCTATCATGGCCCCTCTTGCTCTCTTCTCTTCCAGGGAGTACATGTTGAGATCCCTCCGTCTCTTCTCATAGGGCTTTTGATGCAACTATATGCAGTTTGAAGTCTATACAGGTATCTAACCAAATGCTCAGGTACTTGAAGGCAAGTAATTGTTGCAGACACTCATGCCACACAAAGTAATAATGAGCAGTTTATCTGCATTTTTAAAGGCGTGATTATAAAAAACATATTGCGTTTTGTCTGAGTTCAAAAGCAACTTTTAGACTTGCAAGATCTTGCAGGAGTTTGTCAAAGGAGTTTTGAAAGTAATCCTGAGCTTTTTTTTTTTTTTTTTAAGATGAGCCAAAAGAATAGAAAACTCTGTTATCTGCATATGACTGTAGCTGTGTGTTGCTAGCAAGATGACAGCCTACTGTATTAAGGGTTGAAGCAAAGGATCCTTGTACTGCTGTCTCCATTGCTTTCATTTCCAGCAGTCTGCCTCACCTGGTACGTGAAATGCTGGGGACTCTCCTGGTTCCCTAGAGGGAGGTCCTCCGAGCATGATCTCCAGGGGGAAACAGGAGAGGAGGGACCGCCCACATTTAAGTAGACACTGGTGCGTGACATCATCGTGGGCAGCCCTTGGCTGATTGCTTGCAAAACTTTCCATGTGGTTCTAGTGCTGACACTGGTATAGTGCCAAAGGTTGGGCCAGATGAAAGAGATTCTCTTGAAGATCTACTGTTATGGCAAGTTCTTACATAACTGTTTGATCTTGCTACCCTCCCAGACTATATCACCCCGAGTCCTGGCTGCTTGTAGGAGAGGAATACAAACTTCTGTGCTTGACAGAGTTACAGTGGCAGTCAAGGGCCTCTGTAGTTCCCCTCCATGTGGTTGAGCTTGCACAGCAATCATAAAAGCCTTCACAATCCTGCAGGAGGTAACAAACCCAGGTCAGTAAATGCAAGTCGTTCAGTTGCGGTTAGCAGTTCTGTTCAGCTAGCCAAATGGGGAAGGAAGCCTGCAATTCTAATATTTTCTTGCTTCTGACCATCTTCCAGATTTTCCACCGTTGCTCTGAGAAAGTGCAGGTCCTTGATCAGTGTGGCATTCATCACCCACTGCTATTTGGCTCCTTTCAAGAGATCGTTAATGGAGGCTGTGTTTGCATTGATTTTGGTGCCACAGTCTCCAAGTTTGGATTCAACTGCAGCAAAATCCCGACTTATCTTGTCCCTGGTGGATTGGATCATCTGTAAAATTGCCAGAATTTGTTCTGTGGGGAGGTCATTACTACTCTCCCCACTATATAGCATAGGGCCAGGACCCTTTGAGCCTGTCACTGCTGAAAAGTACACCTCTACTCCCTGTACCGCCTGCTTCTGATCTCTTTTCTGCTCCCAGTCGGCGTCCAAATAAAACAGCTGCAAAGTTCCAACTGAGCAAGGTAGTAGAAAAAAAATATTTGTTTTATTTTATTTTTATACATTTTAACAAATACACAAAACATTCATTAGGAATACACAGGTTCAGGGTACAGAAATAGACACTGAATCTAGCGATCTAATAATAGGACATGTATAACGTCGCATCTATTATGACATAGCGAGGGATCTGGCTAAAATACAGTCAGCTTCATCATACAAGATGAGCCAGTGCAGCAATGCTAAGGCCACAGTCCAAAAAGATTAACTGATAATATGAAGTCCAATGACTCATGCTTCACGTCACATTTAGGGACGGTAATGTCCTTCGTAGAGAAGTGAAAATCAACCATAAATATAAAACACAGAACAGCAGCCCTCTCCCAACATTTGCAGTGGATAAAACACTTACAACTTGTCCATATAAAGAAGTATTCATAGTATTATAGTAAAAGCCAGCAGAATAGGCCCCATGGTCTATCGTGTCTGCTCGAAAGCTAGCCCCTTACTGGGAGCTCGCTCCTCCACCTCCCCAAGCCCCAGAGGTGGCCGTCCCTGGCCTCTGCTTCTCCCTGTACCTGTCCCAACCCTTCTTGAATCCTTCCACTGTGGTCTCTTCCACCAGACTCCTGGGCAGTGCGTTCTATGGTTTCACCACCCTCTCTGTGAAGAAGTGTTTCTAGGGACATGGATATGTTGTTCATCCACACTATCTGGCAGGTTACTTGCCACTTTAAATCTTGCTGGAAGGTCTTCAAGCTGGCTTCTCCCACCCACCCGGGTGGTAAAACTCTCGGCTCCGTCCCATGACACCAGATCTTCCTTACTGCTTGGAAGCTGAGGTTCCCTCCTTAATGCTCTGCATGATAGACTGGATCCTAACTCTTCGGTTCGTCCAAAACTCATTTTAAAATTTTCAAGACTTCGGTCTTCCTTTTCCCTCACAGCTGCGATGGACAAATCGACTCCCGGTTTTCGGCAGTGGGCAGAAGATGTCCAGGACGGATCTGCACTCCACATGCGTCTACTGCCTCAGCCTAGAACACAACCCGCAGGCCTGCAAGTCATGCTGTTTGTTCTCGGCCAACATCTTGGAGGACCGCGCTGCCCAGTTGAACCTTGGGCGCCCCGAGAAGCACTATCCGCCGGTAAAGTCGAAAGAGGCCCATTGGGCAGTTACCGCGGCAGCTGGCTCGGCTGAGCAGCTCGAGCAGATGATCGCCCAGGCCGCATCCTCCTCCTCCTCGGTCGTGGCATTTATCCCGCTCTCTTTGGGTACCTCGTATTCTGCTTCGTTCAAGGAGCTTTGCCAATCCCTTTCCACAAAGGGAGAGGGGCCATCGGGACATTCCTCTCGGTCCAAAAAGAAGGATTCCAAGGGTAAGTCCCATCGTCAGTGTTCGTGGGAGCGGGAGAGATCCCCTTTCCCGGACAGCCGACCGTCGACTTCGGTCAAGGTTGCGGCTAGGGCCGCTGGCTTCACGGCGTCCCCGTCAGGTCAGCCGGCCGAGACACCCATCGATGCGGTCGAGATTTTTCTCAACCCGTCGGATGGGTTGTCGACTGGTGAAGCCGACAACCCTTCTTTGCCCGGTTCCCCCAGTGGAGATCAAGGATCTGCCTGTGCCCTCGGTGCAGCAGTCCCCGGTTAAGGTGTCCGAGCCAAGGGAAGAGCAGGTGTCCCCCACTCCTTCCCAGGCCTGTCCTCGGGCACACCGAGGATCTTGGTCTCGGTCTCGGACTTCTTCTCAGTCCAGCTGATCCCGCCGATATCGGTGGTCTCGGTCTCGGCACCGAGGTAAGTGGCGACGCCGCTCGTCCTCGTCTTCCTCCTCAGAAGAGGAGAGGCTTCGGTGCAAATTGCGTTGACGCTACGAGGAACTGATGTGGCAGCACTTACTTTTGTCCGGGAGCAAGTCGACACCGACGCCTTCCCCAACCATCAAGTGGCTGTCACCTGAATGGCCTAAACAACCTCTCACTGCAGTCAAGATGCCCAAGCCTGGGCCGGTTGTTCGGCCGAAACCTGCTGCCCCACCGATTGTGGTGGAACCTCCGCCTCCACAACCGAAATTGGGGGCACTGACCAAGGACTCTCGGTCAGGTCAAGGTCTGCCCCACAGGTTGTCGGTCACCCTCACTCCCGACCATCCTCAGCAGGTGGAGGGTGGCTTAGGCCCTAGGCAGCTCTTCGCGGACTCCTCGGAGTCCGAGCCGACTCCTCCCAGTTCTCTGGGCGGTTGACCTGGAGTCCTCCGGGCCAGTCACTGGACGAAGCCCATCGTCCTTTGATGGGTCTGCTTCAGCTCATCTGAGTCCACGGGATGCAGCTCGAGGCCCGTATCCTAACGGGCCAAGTATCCCCTGATGGAGATACTGGACCGAGGGGATTCACCCACAGAGGCTTTTCCGGTGGCTGAGGCCATTGTAGGCCCAGCCTTGGAGCTTTGGCAGGGGTCTGCTTCCTGTCCTGCACCCTCGGCCAGGATGACCAGGAAGTATGCAGTCCCTACAGGCTCTTTGCAAAGGTTTTCGGAGCACCCCTCTGCCAAGGGGTTGGTCAGCGACAGCATTTTCCAGCATTCCGGGAATGCTAGGGACGTGGACAAGCCCCCCGACAAGGAGTCCAAAAAGCTGGACTATGCCTGGTGCAAGGTGTACGCTGCATCCTCCCTTGGCCTCCGCCAGGCCAGCTCAGCCATGCTGATGGCACACTTCTCCCACGCCCTCATGGGCTCCCTGGATGAGGTGATCCCTCATCTCCCGGCTGACCTGCAGACCATGGTCCGGCAGGTTCGGGACCAGGGTAGGCGGTGGCGAAGCAGCAGCTCCAAACAGCTCTGGACATAGGGGACTCCTGTGCCAGATCAGTTGCGGCCGCTGTGGCCATGCGCCGTAGAGCATGGCTGAGGATATCCACCTTCACGGCGGATACCCAGCACAAGTTGGCGGACATCCCCTTCTTGGGGACCGACCTCTTCGGCCCTGGAGTGGAAGGTCACCTCCAGTGGATCGAAAAGTCTAATGCCACTCTGGACTCGGTCACCTCCGCCCAGAAGAACAAAGGCCGCTGACAGCAGCAGCACAAGCCCTTTCATCCTTCTGTGCCTGCGACACGTCCGGCCCACCAGCACTAGGGCCAGCAGGCTCGCACTTGGCATCCCAAACCCAAGCCCGTGGCTTCCTCTAGTAGGAAGCAGGGAGGTAAAGGCCCAGGAGGTCCCTCGGCCAGTCCCTCCTCCAAGCCTGCTCAGTGACGGGTTGAGGGGTGTCGCCCCCAGCCTCGTCACTCCCCCCTGGGTTCCCCCCATGGGGGAACGGCTCTGCCACTTTCTTTCCACCTGGTCCACTATCACCACAGACCGCTGGGTGTTGGAGGTGGTAGGAAAGGGCCTGCCTCTGGAGTTCGAGCAGGCTCCACCCTTTTGAGTCGTCGCCCCTCGGGGGGCCACGGGGTCCGCAGCCTCGCTGTCGGCCCACCGAGCCGATATTGCCCTGCTCCTCGAAAAAGAGGTGATCAGAAAGGTGGCAGATCCTCCTCCAGACCCGGGGTTTGTGTCCAGGTATTTCCTGGTCCCAAAACGGACGGGGGACTGGTGCCCCATTCTCGACCTACATGACCTGAACAGGTTCCTAAGGTCTCAGACCTTCAGGATGGTCACTCTGGCTCAGATAATCCCATCCTTGGAATGAGGCGTGTGGTTCTGTTCCCTGGACCTCCAGGACACGTTCTTTCTTGTCCCAATCCGTCTGTCTCATCAGAGATTCCTCTGCTTCAGAGTGGAGGGATCCCTTTACTAGTTCCGGGCCGTGCCCTTCGGCCTCTCCCTAGCTCCCAGGGTCTTCACCAAATGCATGGTAGTGGTGACAGCATTCCTGCAGCACCGAAGGGTCCGGGTGTACCCCTACCTGGATGACTGGCTGATTGCAGCCCCCTCCAGAATGGAGGTGGAGCGGTCCAGAGATCTGGCCCTCCAGGTTTGCTCTCAGATTGGCCTCCTCATCAACGAGGCCAAGTCGGAACTCATGCCAGAGCAGGTGATACATTTCATCGGGGCAGAGCTCGACTCTTCGAGCCAGAGCACGGCTCCTGGCGGACAGGACCGAGGTTCTTTCTTCCTTTGCCCAATCATTTCAGGTTGGGCAATCGCGCCCTGCCCGGGACTTCCTGCACCTCCTGGGCCTCATGGCGGCCTTCACCAGTGTGGTCCGTTGGGCCCGCTGGTACATGTGTCCCCTTCAATGGGGACTGGCCAGCCAGTGGTCACAGCACTTCGATCCGTTGGATCAGCTAGTGACAGTGACCCAGGGGATGTGGAACGCTCTCCAGTGGTGGACCATTCCGGCACATCTGCAGGAGGGTATCCCGTTTGTCTGCCCCGAGCCGATGGTCTCTCTATCGACCGATGCCTCTCTAATGGGCTGGGGTGCCCATCTGGGGGAGCATAGAGCGCATGGCCTCTGGTCCCCTCGGGAGTCCCGATGCCACATCAACCTGCTGGAGCTTCGAGCGGTTTGTCTAGCCCTCACCGCCTTCGCTCCTTTTCTACGGGGTCAAGTGGTTCAGGTCCAGATGGACAATACCACGACAATGTACTACCTAAACCGCCAGGGCGGGACGCGCTTCATGCCTCTGTGCAGGGAAGCTCTTTGCATTTGGTCTCTCGTGCGCAGCCTTGAGGCGGATCTCCTCGCCATTCACGTGGCAGGAGCCTCCAACACCCTGGCCGATGCCCTAAGCTGGATAGGGGCTGCGTCTCACGAGTGGTCTGTCCTGCCAGAGGTAGTGCAAGATCTCTTCTCCCTCTGGGGCACGCCTCAGGTGGACCTGTTTGCCTCCAGGGCAAATGCGAAGCTGAGACTGTTTCATGCCCGCCCCCCTCAGCAGGGCTCGCTGCAGGGGGATGCCTTCTCGAGGCCGTGGACCCGGGCTCTTCTACGCCTTCCCCCATTTCCCTTGATCCACAAGGTGCTTCTCAAGGTGAGGAGGGACAAGGTGCAGGTGATTCTGGTGGCCCCAGACTGGCCCCGTCGTTTCTGGTATCAAGATCTCCTCAGTCTCAGCTCCAGGCTCCCGAGGCAGCTTCCAGCCCACCCGGACCTGATCTCAGTCAATCAGGGGAAGGTATTCCATCCGGACCTTCAATCCCTGCCTCTGACGGCCTGGTTCCTGAGCGACTAGAGTTCCAGGCCTTGGGTCTTTCCGACGAGGTCCTCAACATCGTTGAGGCGTCCTGTAAGGAGTCGACCAGAAAATGCTATGCCTTCAAATGGAAGAGATTCTCCATTTGGTGTCAGGGCAAGGGTCTGGACCCTTCCTCCTGTTCCTTGGCAAGCATTCGGGACTACCTGTGGTCCCTTCCTCAGCTAGGGCTTCAGTCGACGACCCTTAAGGTGCACCTGGCAGCCATCTCTGCTTACCGGGCATGGGCCGGGAAGCAGTCGGTGACGCAGGAGAAGGTGGTCGGATGCTTTTTCCAAGGCCTTGATCACATATCCCCTCTGGTGCGAGAACCTCCACCTTTGTGGGATCTACTGCTGGTATTGGCTAAGCTCATGGGCAAGCCATTCGAACCAATGCACAGGTGTGAAATCTCTCACCTGTCGTGGAAGACCACCTTCTTGGTGGCTATCATGTCAGTCAGAAGGATGGGAGAGCTCCAGGTGCTTTCCATCGAGTCTCCTTATCTGGTCTTCCACAGGGACAAGGTTGTCCTGCGCCCCCACCTGAAATTCCTTCCGAAGGTGGTGTCGGGGTTTCACCTTAACCAGGTGTTGACTCTGCGGTGTTCTACCCCAATCACCTCGGAGGCAGATATAGGCTCCATACTTTGGACCCTAGAAGAGCTCACTTATTATAAGGGACAGGCTGAGTTCGGGAGAGGTTCGCCAGCTGTTTGTCACCCACGCTGAAGCTGCACCTGGCAGACCTGCAGCCAAGCGGACGATAGGCAGGTGGGTCACCTCCTGCATAGATCTCTGCTATAGGTTGGCAGGCATGGAGCCTCCCAGAGGATAAGAGCTCATTCTACCCACCATACCGCTGCATCGGTAGCTGCTTCCAGGGATGTCCCTATCCAGGAAATCTGCAGGGCTGCTACCTGAAGTCAGCATATCCTTCACACCATTACCACATTGACCTTGAGTCACACGGAATGCCGGTTTGGGGCCTCGGTTCTCCAGTCTTTTTTCCCTAAGTGGGGTGTGTGCCTTGCCTCCCTCCTCCCAGAAAACTGCTAGGAGTCTGCCAGATAGTGTGGATGAACAACATATCCATGTCCCTAGAAATACAGGTTACTCACCTGTAACAGGAGTTCTAGGAATAGTATATGTTGTTCATCCACACGACCCATCTGACCTCCCCGGCTTCGACGCACAACCTGGCTTCCAGCGGGCTAGATCTGGCGTCATGGGGCGGAGCTGAGAGTTTTAATACCTGGTTGGGTGGGAGGAGCCAGCTTGAAGACCTTCCGGCAAGATTTAAAGCAGCAAGGAACCTGCCAGATAGTGTGGATGAACAACATGTACCATTCCTAGAACTCCTGTTACAGGTGAGTAATCTGTATCTCCTGTGCTCCCCCTGTACTTCTCCCCCTTCCAGCTTCCACTTGTGCCCCCTGGTAGTTCCCCCCTTCTTAAGTCTGAACACTTCCCAGGTTCCGCGCTTATTTATCCCCTTTACATACTTGAAAGTCTCTATCATATCCCCTTTTTCTGGGTATCCAGATCCCTCTGCAGGGCCTCTCTCCCCCCTGCCCATCTGCCAGTGCTCCCAGTTTTGAGTCCTCTGCAAAGAGACTCAACCTACTCCTAACACCCCACCCTATGTCCGAGACATAGGAATTGAGCAGGAGTGGCCCCAGGACCAAACCCTGGGGGACCTCACTGATGACCCTCCTGGGGGAGAAGACTATCCCTCCAACCACCACTTGCTGTATTCGCCCCATAAGCCAGTTTTCCACCCAGCTGAGCAGCTGCCCCCCCATCCCCTTCCCAAGCTTTGTTAGTAGGCCGTTGTGGGGTACCGAATCGAACGCCTTATTGAAATCCAGATAGAGGACGTCCGCCAGCCTATAGTGGTCCAGGGCACTTGTCACCCAGTCATAAAACTCCACCAGGTTAGTCTGGCACGACCTCCCCGGAACAAAACCATACTGCCTGTCATCCAGGTGCCCCAACCTTTCCAGCTGCCCCCCCAGCCTCTCCTTGATAATGTCTTCCATAACCTTGCCTACCACAGATAGGCTAATGGGCCTATAATTCCCCATCTCCTCTCTGGATCCCCCTTGTGGATAGGCACCACATGAGCCACCTTCCAATCTTGAGGCACCCACCCTGTCTTCAGGGAGATGTTGAAGAGTGAGGCCAGTGGAGCTGCCAGCACATCTGCCAGTTCCTTCCGCACCCTTGGATGCAGCCCATCTGGCCCCAGCTCCTTCTCAGTTTTTAGCGACCGGAGGGCCTCTCTCACCCTATCCACTGTGATTTCGCCATCCCATCCCCCCTCCTCATGCATCCTCTCCTCCCCTTCTAGATACGACCCATCCCCTGCCCTAGTCTCATCCAGTCCTTCAGTCTGCAACTGACCTCCTGGTTCAGTGGGTTCCTCTACCCTCCCATCAGGTTGGAAAGATCCCCCACCTCCCCTGGTAAAGACAGAGGCAAAGTACTCATTTAGCACCTCTGCTTGTTCCCGAGCTTCCTGCGCCCATCCCCCCCCCAAGTTCTAATCCTGCTGATCTGTGCCCTCACTTTTCTTTTCTCCCCCATGTATCTATAGAACCCCCGTGGATATCCTGGCAAGGTTAAGCTCCTTCTTTGCCTTGACCCCCTTACCACCCTGGTGACCCTCTTAGCCAGGAAATCATACTCTCCCCGCTTCCTAGCCCCTCCTGAGTGCTTTAAGCACACATAGGCAGCCTTTTTCTCCCTCACCGCCTCCTGCACCTCCTGGGTTCACCAACATGGCTTACTGGCCCTACATTGCTTGTGCCTTACCTTTGCTCAGGCCCTTGAAGCCTCCTGCACCCTCTTCTTAATGGTCTCCCACAAGCTACCAGCATCCATGTCTGGCCTTATCTCATCCAAGCACCCTTTAAGAATCCTTCCCATGCCTCAAAGTCCGCCCCCCCTGAAATCTATTACTTCTGTGTTAGTGCAAATTTCCTCTCCCCTTAGGAACATAGGAAACCAGACCGTGGCATGGTCACTGCCTGCCAATGGGCTGCTCACCTCCAGGCCTCCAGTCTGGTCTCTGTCTGCTAGGACAATGTCCAGGATCTGATCCTGCCTAGGAGGCTCCCCCACATGCTGGACTAGGAAGGCATCCTGGAAGACATCTATCAACCTCTGCTCCCTGGCCACCGAGGATGTCATAGTGCCCCAGTCTGCCCCCGGCATGTTCAGGTCGCTCATGATCACCACCCTGCCCTTTCCAAGGCCACAGTGACCCCTGATGTTCTCAGCCAGATCATCCTCCAGTTCCGCTTCCATTGCAGGGGGGTCTGTACACCAACCCTATTTTAATCTTTTACCCCCCCTCATTTGTAGTGTTTCCCAAATTGCTTCCACATCTCCTTCTGCCTCCTCGATTCCACCAACTACTGTCATTTTTGACGATCAATGCCACACACACCCCTCTTCCTACCCCCCTATCCATCCTAAACATTGTGTATCCCTCTAAATTTAGGTCCCAATCATGCCTGTGGGTGGCCCATGTCTCAGTAATTGCCGCCAAGTCTGCTGCACCCTCAACTAGCATTGCCTGGAGCTCTGGCATTTTATTGCCCATGCTCCTGGCATTGACCAGGACTGTCCTCCACCTGACCCCCGACCTCCCTCTCCAGTCTTCTCAGCCCAGCACAATCTCCTGTCTGTCTTCCCCCCTCAGTTCCCCCTGGACTTTCAACGCTACCCGCAGCCCGCTTTGCATGCTGTAGTCCTGAACCCTCAAACTTCCTCGCTGGGGCTTTCAGTCTTTCTATCCCTCCCCCCCTTTACAAGTTTAAACCCCACCCATCACCAATGAATCCAAAAAGTTTTAGTTTAAGGATCTTCTCCCCTTCAAGTTGAGGTGCAGCCTAGCCCTGGCATACAGCCCCTTGTCTTCCCATGTATCCCACTAGTCCCCCATCAATCCATACCCTTCTGACTTGCACCACTCCCTGAGCTACTGGTTAACCCCCATAAGTTTATGCTTATTTTCCCCGCTTGCCCTTGGTACTGGCAGTATCTCAGAAAAGGAGACTGAGCATCCTACAGAGTGGCAAACCCTGGCCAATTCCCTGACTCTTGCCTGTATCTCCAGTTCAGTGTTCCCTTCTAAATCGTTTGTTCTCAGGTGAATTAGAAAGTCTGGGGATCCTCCACATTCCCTTGCCATTGAGTATAGCTGGAATTTGGCCATATGTACTGATAGGCCAGGGATACATTTAACCTTGACTGGGCTGCCTTTTCCCTCCCTAATCTCCTCCCACTGGATACTTCTAATCATGGAGTCACCCAACAGGAGCACCTTCACCTCTCCCCCCAAGTCACTAGCCCGTTTGTGCCCTTCCATACTCCTCCTTCTGTCTACGTCCCCCGGCTTGCTCCTTGCACCCCCCACAGCCTGGGTGTCTGTATTTTGTACGTGCCCTTCCAGGCTCCCTCTTCTGCCTATGTCCCCCAGTTTTCCCCTCTCACCCCCTGCAACTTGGGGGTCACAGGTCTGTATGTGCCCTTCCAGACTCTTTCTCCTGAGTATGGCCCCCTGCTTGCTTCTTGCCCCTCCCACAGCCTGAGCATCACTAGTTTGATTGTGCCCTTCCAGGCTCCCTCTTCTGTCTCCCTCTGCCAGCTTGCTCCTCGCACCCCTCATAGCCTGAATATAACTAGTCACCCCTCTTAACTCTTCCCCTGTTATTTTGTTGCCATTGACTTCTCCACCCAGGCCTCCTATTCCTGCTCTCCTTCTCCCCTCCCTCACCCCCCCTCAGGTTCTGCAGTAAAAGGCCCTTGTGCCCTAGTGCTCTCCACACCCCCCCTCTTCTGGAAATTCCAGTCTCGGAGCTGGTCTTCCTAGAGTGCTCCCCTCCTCATCCATCTCCTTGTCCGCTTTTCCCTTCCTCAACTCTGTCTGTCCTGGGTCCTGGCCTCATTCACCCTGACTCTGTTCTGTGTGTCCCCCTCTGCCTTACCTCCCTCAGAATCAGGCTCCTGCCCCCCTCGCCACCCATCTGGTGCCCTGGTCTCACGTTCCCTATGTCCTCCCCTCCTTTGGATCAGGCCCCCCCCTCCTATCCCCTACCCCCCTCCGACACCTGACCAATTCCTCCCCGTCATCCTGCACCCCATGCCCGCCAGCCTCTTCCACCTCATCATCCGGGTACAGCAAGGTGAAGCGATTTGTAAGTGTGATGCCTGCCCCAAGCTCGCCTCTCCTGTCCCCTCCCTCTCCCTTCCTTGGCTGTCTCTGGGCCCCCTCCTTTTGGAATGAAGACCGTACACTGATATTTTCATGTCCCCGGAGCGACTATGTGGTCCTAGTCCTTTCACTCCCGCCCCTATACCCTGGGTATGTCATTTTGTCCTCGCCTACCATATGGTTCCTGCCCCCTCTTCCCTCTCCAACCCACACCCCCTCCCTCCAACCGCTTCCTGATCCCCGCAACCTCCCACCTGAGGCCTGCCAACTGGTAACACACTAGGCATCCCCCAAACCTCCATGCCCAATTCAATATTATGGCCGCCCCACACCCCTTGCACCCAATCACCCTCCTGAAGATACTGGCTCTTGCATCATTCGATCCCATCTTCACTGTTAGGTGTGGGCAACATGGGCCCACTTCAGCAATAAAAGTACCCTCCAATCTGTATACACTTAATCAATCTACCCTTTTCCCAGCAGTAGCCAGCATATGCCCGAGCAATCGATACAAACAGTACCCAAGATGCAGTAGCCAGCACTACCCAAGCATCACCCTAATAGGATTAGGATGTTGCAAGGCCTTATGGGACTCACCCAATAAAAGTAGAGCGAGCCTTGGGGTGGGAGGGTGGGAGTACACCACAGGCTGTGTCAAAACACACAATCAGCCAAGGAATCCTCTGGCAGTGACATCTCACAATCACCAACTTGTCTGCTAGAATCTCTTGTTAACTTGAACATTATTCCCAGTGAACTAATAGGAATAGTATTATGGAAATACAGTAATTCCCTTAATTATTGCAGTCTATAACAACAGTATAAAGCAACTTGAGAAAAAGTCATGATAGATTCTGAGGGCCAGATTTTCAAAGGCCTTAAACTGACAAAATGTTACCTGCTCGAACAGGTCTGATGCAAGAGGCACCCTGCGCCAAGTGCTAATTTCAAAGACAGCCTGCAGTCACCCTGCAGGCTGCCTGCACCAGAGTATGCTAGCGCCCACCTTGCGCCATGAAAGTGGCTGCGGCATAGCGCTAGGGGCTTGCGGCAGACCCAGAGTGCTGCAGCCCTCTAATCCTGATTTTCAGAGACCTCCCCAAGACCTAAGTGCCAAGTACGTTTAGACCAGCGAAGGGCTGGCCTAACGGTACTTAGACATCTCTTGGGAGGGTTGCCCAGTATATGCCACTGTGAGCTCCCCCCGATCCATCCAGGATAGGTGCTCCTGGTGATCCAGTGGCCCCCTCCCACCCGACTGTCCATGTGCTGGACATACCCCAGTGCCCTCCCACTTGGCACATAGTGCTCACAACCCACCCCCATCCATACCCCAGATTGGGCGGCACATGCCCTCCTCACCCCACCATGGCGGCGCCGAATGATCTGTCAGTGTGTGTACTGTATACATATGCGTACGGCGCACTGACAGTTCATGCGGCGGCCTGTGAGGTGAGGAGAGCAGCTGCCGGTCGCTGAATCTGGTTAGGGGATGGGGGAGGCATGGTGGTGGTGTGGGGTGGGGTGCTCGAGCCAGCATCTTGCCCGTCTGTGGGTGCAGACACCCCGCTGCCATTGCAGCATTCCGGGAGGGTGCACCATCCATTTGGTACAGCACCACCTTTGCCGCAAGCCACTGGACTGTGGCTCCGGGACCTTGTGGAATAGAATATCGGACATAGGGTACTGGATGCACCCGCACTCAGCGCAAGCTGCCATTGTCACAGCTTTCGTCAGGGCATTGAAAATCCGGTCCTGTGTCTTGGTGAATATGTAACATTTCTGAGACCATATCTGTCTGCGCATAGTAAAAGTAAAAGTCTAAATAATATTTTTTACTTTTAAATACTGAGCTGTACAGAAGTGCAACTGCCCTATGGGTTGCTCCACAGTGACTCGCCTTTTCCTCTCTTTTAATGGGATATTTCTTAAGTGTGGCATGCTTATTTATAATCCTGGTGAAGCAGAGTATAAAATACTGCCAGTCGTTCAATGCAAATGGAATGAACTTTAATTATTCCCTGTCAGAAAACTGTGTATGCAGTGAAGAAGTGCTTGCTTATCAAAGGATTTTGGCTTTAATCTTAGGAACACTCCTAAGCGGGACCTTAGTGTCTCTTATAAATGCATTTATACAGGGATCGTGAAGGTGATTCCAAGTTTCCTATGGTTCTAACTGCAAATGCAGCGTTATTTAAGCAATAAGACATGATGGGGTGTGCATTATTGTGGAATACAGGCATACCTCAGGATGTGAGGCACGAGGCTTCTGCCTACAGTACCTTAACCCAGTCCTCATCTCTAACACTTGGACCTAGCTTTCTGCTCCCACTCACCTGTGTCCCAGCCCATGACATCCCTACCCTTCATACTGGTGGAGCACTGCTAGTTGCCCCTCAAGGGTACCAACTCTGGCTTCGAGTGCTGCAATCAGTTTACAGTAGTGGCAAAAAATCCCATCCATGGCCATATCCATGAAAAGGTATATTCTCTGCAATGCACTGGATGCACTACCGTAATCCCAGACTAATTCCCTCGCTACCTTGTTTATAAAGTCATTAGACCTTTGGCCCACTCCAGCTCAGTTGTTAGAGACACATCAAAATTCCTAAGTGTGGGCTCCGAGTAGGCCCATACTGAGATACCCCAGAGTGCAATGGGGCTCCTCCATTTAGGCTTAATGAGCGTAGAGAGAGAGAGTGGGCCATTCTCCATTGGTAGCACCCACCTTGAGAAGAAGACTACCCTGCTGACTTGCACAAAAACCTAGGAACAGCCTTTCTTTTTTTATTTTTCATATTTTATCCTCCTCTCCTCCCCTCAGTTCTGGTCTCCTCGGGAGCACCAAGGAGTCATCCCTCTGTGGTCTGCCCTACCTAGACAGTCCTCCGTCGCCCATGTAGCCTCAGTTTACCCCCCCGGCGAGGACGAGGTGGGCCCCTAACACCCCGAGTAGTCAGTAGCATCGGTCGGGAGGGTGCCAGGTGGGTGGCCACAGATCAAGGGCAAGCTCCGGTGCTCCGTCTCCACCAGAGCTGAAGGGTGTTTTTCCCTGTTTCTTGGGGAGTGGCTGGTGCCCTGACATCAAGGCATGGAACCGATGTCTGCCACTCCCCCACATCTTCTCTCTACGTTGACAGCACTTGCTGCATCCCTGGCCTCCGCCAGAGGGCAGCCGTGCACCAACTCGGGACCCCTGTCCCTCCCTGGGAGAGGAGAGCTGTCCTCCGGATGCTCAATCTTCTCCCTTCCCTGCCGACCCCCAGCAACCCGGGCTTGTTCCCGAACCCGGGTCACCGGCGTGGCGTGAGGTGTGGTGTCCAGCGAGGAACAGCCTTTCTTAATGTCCGGATTAACTCATACTCTGTTTGTGGTCTCTCCTGTTTTGACTGTTTTCTTGTGTCCTTTCACATCAGCTGTAGAGGAATCTGACTCAAGAAAGTGAAATTGAGAAGAATGCTATAACAGAAATATTTTCAGTAACTGTCCTTCTTTAATTTTCAAAAGCAGGGTCCCAGGATCTCCTAGTAGTCAAAACTGAAATGGCCGAAGGGTTCCCTTTTAGTGATGGAGCTACTGCAGCAGAAACCGGTCAGCGGGAGTTCCACGAGGAGTTCCTTCATGATTGTAAGTAGTTGTTCTGGCAACCGGCTTTGGTTCCCGCACACCAGATTATTATGGTATGTTTTGTGTTTGATCAATCAAGGGCTTTTGATCTAATGGAAAATAAATGCTTAATGTTCATGTCTCAACCCCAACTCCTTTATATAATGAGCAGAGTCACTCCTGGGGCAGGGGGAACCTGCCCCCACAAGGTCAGTTGTAGCTGTCCAGCTTCACACAGGGAGGTGGTTGGGTACTCCCGATGGAATGGGAGGCAGTATAGTGCAGTGGTTTAAGGCTCTGAGCTGCAAATCCGGTGACATCCAGCAGACCAGACCTCGGTTTGAATCCCACAGCTTCCACTTGCATACTGTGTGATCCTGAGCAAGTTACTTAACTTCCCTGTGTTCCCAGGTCGCACCCGTAAAAAGCTTTCAGCTTAGTGTGCTACTCCTGGTTAAACAACTAAAAAAAAAAAAAAGAATGGGGCTGCATACTTTATCTTGTTTACTGTCATTTATTAGCTTAACTCAAAAGGACATAAACAATCCAGTTTGCTGAATTTTCTAATTACTGTTTTTATCTGCGGAAGGGATCGAAAATCCTCATCAGAGAAGCTGCCGACCCAATCCCTTCCCATTCTTAGCTCATGTGCTACAAAGTTTTGCCCCCATGCTACTCCCATGCTCAGACGTTTTAGTCTGTAGAGCGCGGGGGTGCTCTCTGTTGTATGTAAGTGGGTTTTCAAGGGCTTTTTTTTGTTTGTTTGTTTGTTTGGTTTGGTTTTTTTTGTAATACTTGGAAGGTCCACTGATGTCAAAGCAATAGTTGAACGGTGGCTTTGATTTGACCCCTGTGGACCTCTTAAATATAAAAATGGCCTTGAAAACACATTACCATTGATATCAAAAGAGCATGACCCCATGCTGTACAAATTAATATGTCACAAAAAGTCAGAGTCGGGGGTGGACCTTCATAGAATATGCACCAGGAAGGGGAAGAGATCAAGTGAGGATTTAAACTGAACTGTTAAAAGTCTTTCTGAAGTAAGCTGCCAGTATGGGCTTTGGAGTATTTTCTTCAAATGAGCACAGTTGGTGCTCTTCAGAAAAGTGTGTATTGTTTGGCTGAACAGTACAAAATGAAGACCTCCTCCTTGCTCAGTATTACATAGTTACAGTAGTGTTTATTGAATAGCTGAACAGTATGACAGGAGACTCCTTCCAGACTCAGTATTACATGGTTACAGTAGTGTTTATTCAATGATAACAGTATAACAAAGAGATTCCTTCCTAAGTATTACACAGTTACAGTAGTGTTTATTGAATGGCCGAACAGTACGACAGGAGACTCCTTCCTGACTCAGTATTACATGGTTACAGTAGTGTTTATTCAGTGGCTGAGCAATATGACAGGAGACTCTTTCCTGACTTAGTATTACACGGTTACAGTAGTGTTTATTGAATGGCTGAACAGCACGATAGGAGACTCTTTCCTGACTCTGTATTACATGGTTATGGTAGTGTTTATTGAGTGGCTGAACAGTACGACAAGAGACTCCTTCCTGACTCAGTATTACATGGCCACAGTAGTGTTTATTAAATGGCTGAACAGTCTGACAGGACACTCCTTCCTGACTTAGTATTACACGGTAACAGTCGTATTTACTGAATGGCTAAAAGTTATGACATGGAGATTCCTTCCTGACTCAGTATTGCATGGCTGAATAGTAAGCCCTGCAAACGCCTTCCTGACACAGTATTACACACTCTCAGTAGTGCTTATTGAATGGCTGGACAGTGTGACAGAGACTCTGTGTGCCACCTTAAATGGTTCCATAACCGCCCCCAAAATAACCTCAAAATGTACAGGATGAATACTGAGCAGCGAATTAAAAACAGATTTGAATTGACAAAGCCCATTCTGTCTAATAACTATATTTTCTGTTTTTGCTATCTCTGCCATGAAGGAAGACCATTGCTTGTAAGTCTCTGGATTCCTTTAGTGTTACGAGTAAATAATGAAGCCTGTCTTTTATCATTGCAGTTTCTAAAGCTGCCAAATACGAGCAGGATCTCCAGTCAGAATCAGATGTCTCTCAGCAGAGCCACACAGACGACAGGCAACTGAAATGCACAGAATGTGGGGAGAGTTTGCCCTTCTTTGTCCCTGAGGGGTTCAGCACCCCAGATGCACTTTTGTTATGCCCTCACTGTGGGGGGTTCACAGGGCTGTCCTATGTAGAAACAGAAAAGCAGAGTTGTGCAGAAAAGCAGCAGCAGCTGAAATGTAGCACATGTGGGACAGAGCTAACAGAGCTGCCCTCCTTTTCTGAATTCCAGTGGGGTGACACAGGAGAGGTGCATTGTTTATGTGCTGACTGTGGGACGACTGTTTCATGGCAGTCTTCTGTCCAAACACAGCAGCCCCCTCCTCCAATACAGCCGGAGAGTCAAATGGAAGAGAAACCCTTCAAATGTACAGACTGCGGGAAGAGTTTCATACTGCGTTCCAACCTCTCTGTCCACCAGCTGATTCATGCCAGACAGAAATTGTATAGCTCTACTGAATCGGGAGAGAGTTTGACAGATGGCTCCAGTGTCCCAGAACCTATGACAATTCTTTCTGCAGAAAAGGAATTCAACTATCCCAAGTCTAAGAAAAGTTTTGTATTGCCTGAACTCGCTGCACATCAGTGGACTCGCACGGAAGACAAACGGTATCAGTGTTTAGAATGTGGGAAGCGTTTCCCCTATAAAACAGTTCTTTTCAGACACATGTGCCATCACAAGGTGCAGAAAACATTTGAGTGTACCGATTGTGGGAAGATTTTTACACGGAGACATGCCTTCTTTGCCCACCAGAAGAATCACAAAGAAGAGATTCTAGACAAATACAAGTGTACTGAATGTGATGAATCCTTTGCCCAGAAAACTGATCTCTTTAAACACTTGCGGACTCACACAGAAGAAAGGCTTTTTAAATGCACAGAATGTGGGGAGGCCTTTGTTGATAGCGCAGCACTTCTCCAACATCAGCAGACTCACACAGGAGAAAGACCATTTGCATGTATAGAGAGCGGGAGCAGTTTCGACACTAAAGGTCCTCCCCATACC
This sequence comes from Neoceratodus forsteri, assembly GCA_016271365.2. Classification (NCBI taxonomy): domain Eukaryota; kingdom Metazoa; phylum Chordata; order Ceratodontiformes; family Ceratodontidae; genus Neoceratodus; species Neoceratodus forsteri. The sequence goes on along the minus strand of JADMNL010000025.1, from coordinate 127,053,706 downwards.
CAGCCTCAGCAACACACAAGAGAGAAAGCTTTTACATGTACAGAATGTGGAAAAAGCTTCTTTAATAAAGCTGCCTATACGCACCACCAGCAGATTCACTTCAGAGAAAGACCTTTCATATGTATGGAATGCGACAAGACTTTCACGACTAAAGAGTCTCTTTGTGCTCACGTACAGGCTCATAGGGCAGAGAAGAAGCCTTATAAGTGTTCCTACTGTGGGAAGAGTTTCTTATGGTTATATGGTCTCCAAGCACATCAGCGAACTCATATTCAAGAGAAACCCTTCTAACGTGCTATGTCTGTGTAGAGTCTAACTCTTCCCCCACACACCATTAACACTTCTACTTGCATGAGGCAACCCTTAGAAGAGTAGTGAGGTTATATTTAAAGAGGACAGGAAGTCATTTCTAATTGGCAGCTGTTTATAAAGTTCTTATTTTCTGAAATGATAGGCACTGTTCTAAATTATCAGTATTTAACTGCTCCTGAATAAAAAGTGATATCAAAAACAAGTATTTTGCGTTGTTTTGATTAGCAGCGCTCAGCCACAGTTCTATTAATGGGCTCGATTTTCAAAGGCTGATGCAGGACTTGCGTCAATCCCTGCATCTACATCATTTTTTGACGCAGCTGCGCCCAACTCCTTTGCTGTAGCTGCATGCAATTTTTCTATTGTTCGGCGTAGTTGCGTCAGTATCCTCAGTTTATGGCAGCTTGTGCCAAAGGGTTGGTGTAAGCAACGTAAAAGGAGTCCAACAAATGGCACAAGTTAGACTACAGAAAGGCTGGTCTAACTTGCAGCATTTGGTGCTCAGGATTGAAAATCCAGATGGGCGGCTGGGAGAATGCCGCAAACCCTGTGTGCCAAACGATTGGTGCATCACAGTCTTATGGCATTCTCGGGGGCTTTGAAAATGGAGCCCATGGACTCTGTAAGCTGGAGTTTTGACTATGTCATGGTTTGTGCACAGAACTCTGAACAAGATTCTGATAGGGCAGCAGCTCATAATCAGCATTCCATACACAAACTGTGACATAGTAAAAACTCTGAACTACCAGTTCCATTTAAAGAATTGAGCAACATGTTGTCCGTAAAAAGAAAACAATTGAGAACACAGTTTGTTTGCATCAGTGTTTATTCAGGTATGGTTAAATGGGGATCATTTGGAGGTGTGAATTTTATTGTAAACAGGAACTTTACTAACTGCTGCCAATGGGCACAGATTTCCTGTCTCCTTTAAATAAGCATAACGTTGTAATCTGCCAAATTAATCGTTTCCACTATTGTTGATTGTAAAAATATTACTTTTTTCTTAATACCAACATCTTCCTCTCTCAGTTCTCTGTGGACAGGATGTCACGGGGCCAATCTGGAGATGGTAAAAATACCAAGGGAAAAAATATATATGTATTGTATGTTTGTATCAACATCCTCCCCTAACAATTCATTGAATACAGCAGGGTGTGGGACTCACAGAATGGAAGCAGAGATCTTGTTCTCCATCCCACTTTAAGATGTTTCATGAGGAGTTCTATGTGCTGTATGAAATGGGATGAGAGTGGGATCTATACATAACTAGGATTAACACAGAAAATCAGATGTGTTTTAAAGCAGCAGTAATTGTTTGCCACCATATCGTAGTTTTTTTTTTTCAGCAATAATGTTTTCCTGGCAAAAATATCAAGATTCTTTGTTTGTGGTTAGTGCTCTTTATTTTACCCCAGGCTGGAACAGTCATCAGGGACTGACCCCCACCCCACCCCGACCCCATGTTGACTTACTATCCAGCTCCAGTCATCCCCACAGATTACCTCCCATGGCTGTGGCCCCCCTTCCATGGGGGTCACGGACAGAATCTTCAGACTGGTGGCCTGCCGTAGAGCCAGGTGCCGTACCTGTGAGGGGTCGGTCCCGTTATGCTGACCAGCTGTTCATTTTTCCTCCTCCTGTATGTTCCGAAGGAGGGTGGGCATGCAAAGTTCCCACTCCTGTGCCTACCTGCCTTGAAAAAATGACATCTATCTCAATACAGTGCTGTTTACCATCAGAAGCAGGTGGTGACACCATCCTAATACACCCACATTACGAACCTAGAATGTACATTCAACAGGTAACCTTAACAGAAGAGATTTTTTTTTAATGTGAGTGGTGATCATCTGTAATGAAGTGAAATCATTAATTACAAAATTAGCTATAAAAGCAGTTGTAAAAATATCTAAGAAAACTACAAACACACTGAGGATGAATCTAAGGATGTCAGAAATATGTTTTTGATATAAAATTATATAATGAAATTTTTTGCCGACTAACAGATACTGCTGCTTTAAAAGCACAATTACTATACAGTAATGAGGCAGAGCAGAGAGTTTAAATACAACTGGTATTGTCGGAGTACCAAAATTGTGGTATTTCTCCCAGTTCTTTGGGATTGTAAGTGCTGTGGTTAACAGTGTTATATCCTTCCCCAATCCACCATTGATGCTGAAGACACACTCATGCCCATCTGAGGCACTGCACCCTCCTCAGACACCCCCTTTCACAATAAATTTAGTTATTTCAACAGTCCAACACAGTGCAAAGACCCTCATCCACTTTGTCTCACTGCCAGGACACAGTGTCAGTTATCTCACTTGACTATCATGCAAAGCACTACTGGGGTGCCCCCACAGAAGAGAGGCACTTTAAATGTACTGAATGTGTGGAGGCCTTTGTCGATAGCCTAGCACTTATCCAACTCACACAAGCTCAGAGGCAAAATGAAATGGATGAAGACCATTGCTCTGCAGGGGTGTCTGAGGATTGAGTAAGTAGGGTTGTGGGGCTTAGGAGGGCAAGGATACATTTTTCTATATTCAGTGGTGGTCAGTTGGGGGGCAGTAAGCAGAATCTTAAGACAGACACTCACCCTACTTGAGCTCTGCAGATGCACCTCCTCATAAAAGACTTATCATTACAGCAAACTGGTACTTAGTAGTTTTTTGAAGGTACGGCCACAGTGCTAAAAGTATAAATATAGGCAAACCAACCAGACCCCACAATTCTGCATCTCTTATCCCCTGAGGTAGCTTCAGATATGCATGTTATTTGGTTTTGAATTTTAGTGTTATTGCACATGAGTACACAGTGGCAGTTACACCAACATTTCAAACCAAATAGCTTGCATATTTGCAGCTGCCTAATGGGATATCTGATGTATACCATGGGCGTTCCCACTTTTTTTAATTTTGTTTTGTTTTCTATTGCGGGTAAAAAAAAGTGCTATCTAAACAGGTTTTTTTTTTTGTTGTTTTTTTTTACAGTTTTTCTTTTTTTCCACTTTGTTAATGATGCTAAGCTGAGCCTTTTACTTTTATAGTTAAAGTGACAACACCACTGTTTGACGTGCTGCTCGCAGGGAGCCAGTTCATGTGAAAAGTGAGGGTTGTGGCTGCTATGCAAATAACATAGCTACTCTGCAAGTAACATGATTTCAACTGTTATTTGCACGGTAGCCATGTCTTCAGTGAAAATAACAGCTTTTAGCTTCCAAGTGTATTTGCATTCCATGGCATACATGTTTATATGTACCGATTACTGTGCTTATAAGAGAGCTTTCTTGAGTTATTTGGGTGAGAGAACTGCAAAGGGAAGCTGAGCAGTTCTGTAGACAAAGGACTTGAAAAGACACTCATAACCATAAGAGATGACAGAACTGTGCATATAAACTTGTATTATAAATCGTGTTAAAAAATTTTTTAAAATGGAAATTGAATTTAAAGCAGCTGTACTAGTTAGCCAGCAAAAAATGTCATCCTATCTTTTTGTAGCAGTAATGCATTCTTGATTTAATCAGCTATTTTTAAGACCATGTTTAGTTACAGCCTTTGTAATTTTTACAGCTTTTGTAATTTCCGTGGCTCTACAAAAAAGATGGCAGCCCCCAGCAACACTCAAAAATCTTCTCCGACGAGATCACACATTAACTGTACTCACTGTATTTATGATGTAGATATGTCAGAGTGTTGCCAGTAAATGTTTTTGATGGCCAGCAGCACCCTGACCTGCTTACATCCATGGTGGTGGACCTGGCAAAGAACCAATCATTTTTAAGAACGTCAAACGTCAAAATCCTCTGTCTTGCCACAGGAATGAAGTTAAGCAAAAAGAAAATCAGATAAATTTATATTTTGGTTTGTCCTAACTGCCAACCGAAGTATTTAAGTTTTTGTTAACTAGTACTGCTGCCTTAAAATCAAAATATTTTACATTGCAGAAAATAAGAGAACACACTGTTTGGGAAATGGACTATGCCAGCTGAACATAGACCTTCTTCATTATAGAACTGTTTGCATGAGAAACCCTCTTATGGTTATAAGAGTGTCTGGAATGTTTAGAAATAAACTATCCCGATTGGCTAAAATTTATGTCATAATTTATAATTCTGATATTGAATCTTGTCTGTCCGTGCACTTCCTAGTGCGGCAAATTTTTTTAACATTTCAAGTCCAGTAATCGCAGTGGATCACTAGCACAGCAGTTTTAGCACTCTGCAACAGAAAGTGGTACCCAAAATGTTGCAGGATACCATTAATTTGGAACACTTCAGTGTGTATAAAGGCACTATGTAAAGCAAAATTTGTTTACTTCCTTTCTGTAAGTTTTTTTCAGTTCTGTTTTAGGCTTCCTTGAGGTGCTAGAGACATACCTCATATCAACACTTCGGGCTCTTTACCAGCGCTGTCCCCCACACATCCAAGACTTACTGGGAGAACATGGTAACCTGCAGGGTACTCCCCCCCCAACCCACATGAAAGGGATAGAGTAGGAGTATGGTGATGAGAGTGGAGTCAGGGAAGCCAAGCTTCATGGAATGCGACTGAGGTTTGTTGTTTTTCTCTTTTAGGTTGCCCGAGTGGCGTGAACATGCAGTGACATCTGGGCCATGTAAGGTGTGCACCTATGCCCAACGTGCTGATGTTTGCCACTGCACCAATCCCACAGCCTGCTCCAGACCCAGGCACATCAACCCCCAGCTTTCACTAGGAGTCAGACTGTTGCCAGGTACCGCAACTCTCCCACCCTGGAGGAGAGGCGCTGTCCATCGGACACTCAGTCCCCCCCCCACCTCTGAGCAAGTTCCTGAACCTGGTTTGTCGGTGCTGCAAGCTGTAGTGCTTTCACTACCCTGATGAGTGTTGGCTCTTCCATTCTGTATTGATGTTGGATAGTTAAGAGGTATGTGATGGATGCCCCCATGTTGAACAGTTGATAGGTGTATGATGGATGCCCCTCTAATGTGAGGTAGTTGAGAGACATGTACAGGATGTTACATCTTATATGGGACAGTTGAGTGATATGTGTGGGAGGCTGTCCTAATGTGGGACTGTTGAGAAGTGTATGTAGAATGTCCCTCCTAATGGGGGACTGTTGAGAGGTATGTGTTGGATTTCCCTTCTAATGTGGGCCAGTTGAGAAGTATATGAGGAATATCCCTCCTAATGTGGGACAGTTGAGAAGTATATGAGAAATATCCCTCCTAATGTGGGACAGTTGAGAAATAAATGAGGAATATCCCGCCTAATGTGACACAGTTGAGGGGTATATGAGAAATATCCCTCCTAATGTGGGACAGTTGAGAAGTATATGAGGAATATCCCTCCTAATGTGGCACAGTTGAGGGTTATATGAGAAATATCCCTCCTAATGTGGGACAGTTGAGAAGTATACGAGGAATATCCCTCCTAATGTGACACAGTTGAGGGGTATATAAGAAATATCCCTCCTAATGTGGGACAGTTGAGAAGTATATAAGGAATATCCCTCCTAATGTGGGACAGTTGAGAAGTATATGAGGAATATCTCTCCTAATGTAACAGTTGAGGGGTATATGTGGCATGTCTCTCCTAATGTGAGGTAGTTGTGATATATGTGAGGGATGTCCCTCCTAATGTGAGACAGATGGGAGGTACAGTATATAAGTGAGTGTTGCCTAATGTGGGATGGTTGAGAGTACAATATGTGAGGGATGCCTGCTAATGTTAGACAGTTGAGAAGGTGACAAGTATGTGAGGGATGTCCATCCTAATGTGGCACAGTTGAGAGGTATGTGATGGATATCCCCTCCTAATGCTAGACATAGAAACATAGACAATGACAGCAGAAAATGACCCCTTGTTCATCCAGTCTGCCCGTAAACACTAACAAACCCAAGACCTGTTGTCCATATAGGGTTCCAATTCACAGTATCCACCCCCATGCTCCTCCCCCCACTGCTTTCACCCAGAGCAACCACTAAACCTTCACTCTGTCCCAGCTGTGTTTGAAGCTATTGATAGTTTTGGCGTCCACCATAACAGCTGGCAGATTGTTCCATGACTCCACCACTCTTTCTGTAAAACAAAACTTTTACATTTCCCTCTTTAATCCCTCTCCTACCCCCAATTTTCACTCATGCCACCAGTTCCCCACACTTTACCTTGTTTATTCCTTTCAGGAACTTGAAGGTCTCTACCATCGCTTCCCCTCTCTCGCCTGGCCTCCGGAAAGTACATGTTCACTGCCTTGAGCCGATCCTCATAAGATCTGCAATGCTGGCCCTGAATCATTCTGGTCACCCTGTGCTGCACTGTCTCCAGCCTGTCATTATATTTTCTTAGGTGAGGACTCCAGAACTGGGCACAGTACTCCAGGTGGGGCCTCACCAGTGATCTGTAGAAAGGTAGCAATACCTCATTCCTTCTGCTGTCACTACCCTTTCCTATACAGCCCAGCATCCTGTTTGCCTTACTGTAGGCTTTGTTACACTGGTTTGAATGTTTTAGGGAATCACAGATTAAGGCCCCTGGTCTCTCCTCAGAGGTCATACACAGATTTACTCCCCCGATCCAGTACTCTCAGGTTCTTGTTCCCTATGTGCATCACCTTGCACTTTCTGGCATTGAATTTCAACTGCCAAACCTTTGACCACCTCTCCAGCTTTTGCAAGTCTGTCTGCATCTCCCTACCCCCTCCTCACTGTCTGCCCTGCCTCAGGGCTTAGGGTCGTCTGCAAAGAGACACATCTTGCCCTGGATTCCTTCTCCCATGTTGCTGATAAACATATTGAAAAGGACTGGACCCAGGACCAATCCTTGTGCACCCCAGTGGTGACCTCCCTCTCTTCTGATTTGACTTGGTTAACCACAAGCCTCTGCGGTCTCCCTTCCAAAGGATTTCTCACCCAACTAACTGTGTCTTTTGCAGTACCCACATCCTCTAGCTTCTTCAGCAGCCTTCTGTGAGGCACAGAGTCAAAAGCCTTGCTGAAATCCAAGTAGAGTAAATCCACAGCATGGCCCTTATCCACTACTCTCATTACCCAGTCAAAGAATATGATCTCTCTGGTCTGACAAGGCCTTCCTGCCACAAACCTGTGCTGTTTACTGTCTTGGAGTCCATTGATATCCTGGTAGTTTATGAGGTCCTCTTTGACTAATGTCTCTATTAGTTTACCCACAATAGAGGTAAGACTGACGGGTCTGTAATTACCCAGTTGCTCCTTGTCCCCCACTTTATGGAGATAGACTTAGTCTGTTACCCTCCAGTTTTTTTGGAACTACCCCTGTCTGAATTCTGCTATTGAATAGCCCCACCAGGGGTTCAATTAGTTCCATTGCCAATTCCTTGAGCACCCTCAGATGCATCCCGTCTGGCCTTGAGGTATTGACAGTTGAGAGTTACAATGTTTGAGGGACGTCTGCTAATGTTAGACAGCTGATAAGTATGTGTGGGCGCCCCTCATAATGTAGGACAATTGAGAGGTGTGCAAAGGAAGCCCTTCCTAATGTGGAACAGTTGAGTGATATGTGTGGGAATGCTCTTCCTAATTTGGAAGAGCTGAGTGATATGTGTGGGATGTCCAAAGAGGTATGCGTGGGAATGCCCTTCCTAATTTGAGACAGTTGAGAGGTATGTGTGGGAATGTCCCTCCTAATTTGAGACAGTTGAGAGTTATGTGTGGGATGTCCTTCCTAATGTAGGACAGTGGAGATATGTGAACGATGTCCCTGCTAATGTGGGACATTTGAGTGGTGTGTGTGGGATGTCTCTCCTAATGTGAGAGAGTTGAAAGGTGTGTTAGAAATGCCTCTCCTAATGGAAGACAGTTGGACAGTATGTGAGGGATGTGTTTCCTAATGTGGGACAGTTGGACGGTATCTCAGAGGGATGTTCTTCCTAATGTGGGAGAGTTGAGTGGAATGTGTAGGAGGTCCCTTCTTATGTGGGAAAGTTGACAGGTATGTGAAGGATGTCCCTCTTAATGTAGAACAGTTGACAGGTATGTGAAGGATGTCCCTCTTAATGTAGAACAGTTGAGAGGTGTGTGTTGGATGTCCCTCCCAATGTAAAACAGTTGAGAGGTATGTGAGGGATGTCCCTCCTAATGTGAGACAGTTGAGAGATATGTGAGGGTTGTCCTTCCTAATGTGAGACAGTTGACAGGTGTGTCTGGGATGTCCCTCCTAATATAGAACAGTTGAGAGGTACTGTATGTCCCTCCTAATGTTAGACAGTTGAGTGGTATGTGAGTGTTGTCCCTCCTAATGGGATACAGTTGAGAAGTATGTGAGGGATGTCCTTCCTAATGTGAAATAGTTGACAGGTATGTGAGGGATGTCCTTCCTAATGCAGGATATTTAGGAGGTATGTGAAGGATGTCCCTCCTAATGAAGGACAGTTGAGAGGTATGTGACGGTTGTCCCTCCTAATGTAGAGTAGTTGAGAGGTATATGAGCGATGTCCCTCCTAATGTGAGACAGTTGAGAAGTGTGTGAGGTTGTCCCTCCTAATGTTGGACAGTTGAGAGGTATGTGAGGGATGTTCCTTCTAATGTGAGACAGTTGAGAGGTATGTATGGGATGTCCTTCCTAATGTGAGAAAGTTGAGAAGTGTGTGAGGTTGTCCCTCCTAATGTGAGACAGTTGAGAGGTATGTGTGGGATGTCCCTCCTAATGTGAGACAGTTAAGAGGTGTGTGAGGGATGTCCCTCCTAATGCAGGACAATTGAGAGGTATGTGAGCGATGTCCCTCCTAATGTGGGACAGTCAGGAGGTATGTGAGTGATATCAATGCTAATGTGGGACATTTGAGATATACGTGAGGGATGTCCCTCCTAATGTGAGATATTTCCCTCCTAATATGGAACAGTTGAAACAGAGATATGTGAGGTATTCCCCTCCTAAAATGAGCCATATGAGAGCTATGTGAGGGATGTCCCTCCTACTGGAGGATAGTTTGTATAGAATGTGAAAGATGTCTCTCCTAATAATGGGGTACAGCTGATATGCAAGGGTTGTTCCTCCCATTGTAGGACAGTTTATAAGTATATGACGGTCATCTCTCTTACTGTAGAAGAGTTCAGGGTCGTGTGAAGTTAGTCCTTCCTTATGTGGGCAGTTTTTAGGTATATGAGGGACATCACTCCTAATTTGGAAGAATTTAGAGGTACGTGAATGATGTCCCTCCTAATGCGGGACTGTTTATACGCATTAACATGTAGACTGAACTATTGTAAGTAAATAAATTAACAAAGATATTCAAAGTCTTTATTTACTAAACCTGTAGTGCACAATAGGGGGTGCTTGGAATGATCTGATTCCGATCCAGTTTTTGGATTTAGAATTTTAGGAACTTCAGAATTCGAATCCCAGTTCCATTTCAAATCCTAAAAGGACCTAAAAATCAGATTTGGATTTTAAATGCTCATGTAAACAAGATTTTAGGATTCAGTTTTGGATTTAGGATTTTTGGACTGCAAATCTGAAAATCCGAAATCCGAAAATTGAGCCAGAAACTGATTCCAAGCTAGTATGGAACCTCCATAGTTTCTGGTACCAAGATGTTCCAGATGTAAATGGCATGGCAGGGGCTTCAGCAGACCTGAGAATAGGGTTCTAATAACTAGGGTGTTCCCAAAGTGTATTCCTACTGTGCTTTCTGAAAGCAGTATCCTGAGTGTATGAAACAGTGTAGTGCGCTTAGTAACTCCCATTTTATAAAGCAGTCGGGAGTGTGGCTCTGGTTGATTGGTTTGTAAGCAACTGCTCATTTTATAGAGCTGGTTAATGGGCACAGATCAGCAGAGTATGGCATTCATTTTGAGCACTAACATCCACTGTTGTGGCGTAAAGTGGGTGACATGCTGTCTCAGTCTCCGAGATCGCTGGGGGCCCACACATGCAGGGGCCCCTGCCAGAGCTAGAGCAAGTTTTCTGTGTTTCAGATTAAATGCTTTTCAGTGTATTCATTATTCTTGTGTTGCCCTGTTGAAACAGCAGATAAGGGACATCACATGGCTTGAGAGGAACTCACACAATTGTTGCATGATTAGCTTGCATGTTATTCTTCGTATGTATTTTACCCGCCTTCCAGCTGTCCCCTTCAGGGTTGGCCACGTCGAAGCCTCATCACCCCTTGCAATCCTCCTTGAGTTGGTGGGATCCAGTCAGAATGTGGGGTCTGAAAGTGCTGGTGCTACCACCATGATAGCTGCAATTGTCCACCTGTGTAGTTCTTCTCTGATGTCTTCCAGTCCCCTCATCACCCCGATGCTGCCCTGTGCTTGTTGACCTCACATGCATACACAGCTCACATCTTGTGGAGGAACAAGCTCCCCAGTCCGCTGTAGGTGTCAATGTGGTGGCTGAAAGTGGTGCCTTCCATTCCCAGGCTCGGACACACTGCCATATCGTAGCAGTAGCCCTGCACTCCAGTGCCTAGGCCCATTCTTAAACCCGAGTCATGGGCACAACATATTAGGTGGCCCATACATTTCTAACAGGATAACTCAGTATTTTCCCAAAGACACCCTTACTTAGATCATGGGCTCCTCAGCCTTCTGCCTCTAAATCTACATACACACACCCTTACACACAGACACACACACCTACATACACACAGACACACACACATGATTCAGGGGCAGCAGAGGCAAATCTGAACTCACTGGACAGACAGGAATGAATGGACATGAGTGAGCTCTTTAAGTACCTTAAGGGCATATACTGTACAAGGTAGACTCTAGTGAAGTTTTCAGGACCAGTGAAAGACAGAAGAGAGAAAAACCATTACAAACTAGCTAGTGCAGGTTCAGGAAGGAGGCCAGGAAGCACTTCTTCATGGAGAAAGTGGTGGAGGCATAGAACAGGCTGCCAGACGAGGTGGTAAGCAATAATACTATACTGTTTAAGGCTTCAAGAGGGGGTGGAATAAAGTTAAGGGAAGGGTAAGAGTGTTTGGAGGCGGAGCAGTGTGTAACAGTGGATGTGTGGGCTCCACATTCGGGTGAACCCCCCCTTCCTCAGTTGGCCCCATGTGCCTTTCTACTCCCCCCAGCCCGGTCACCCATCATCTCTGGGGCTTACCATCCTGCTGCTGTACAGCACCCCATGGATTCCCCCCAGCCCGGTCACCCATCATCTCTGGGGCTTACCATCCTCCTGCTGAACAGTGCCCCACAGATCCCTCTGCCCTCGGCAGTGCCTCCTGGGAACCTCAATTCTAGGAGGAGGCTAGGTAAGGGATTTTGCAGTGGACAGCTCTGTAGATGATGCAGGGCCTGCAAGGAAGTGCAGCGTCATCCCCCATGGCCTCAGCTTTTTTCCGATGGTTTTCTCCCCTTCCCTCGGGCACCTGGCGGGCAAGAACTGAAGGGAATGCATGCAAGCGCTTGCCTCTCAGTTATGCGGCGCCCTCTCTCACCTAGTGGCTCCACTTGTGCTAGCACCTTTGGTCACCCAAGGGGCAGTATTGCAGCAGAGACAGCCGATCTCCCTCCCTGGAGAAGAGTATCCTGGAGGATGCTCATTCATCCCCCCCCCCACACTGGTGCAACCCAGATCCATTCCCAAACTTATGTCACCAGCATGACAGCAGGTGAACCACTAGTGCATCAAGCCATTGCGGCACTGGGCCGGTTTCACGTTCAGGCAGACTTGATAGACTGTAACGCCTTCTGCTGGCATAGTTCTTTTTTCTTTGTAACTTTATTTTCATTAAAATTGCAGCAACATCCATCAACAGACATTCCTATAATTGACTAACATCTAAAAGGTTTCCTAGCTGGAAAGAGCAATGTACAATAGCATGATTCTAGATGTACCGTGAACAAGTTTCTTGAAATTGTATGTGTTGATTTTGCAGTAAACAGAGTTTTAAAAAAAAGAAGCACATATTAGACAGTACATTACAATTATTACACTCGATAGGCATCCCGGTCTACCAATGGGGTGGGGGGCAAGACGCAGAATTATATAGAAACATAGAAGTTGTCGGCAGATAAGGACCTCTTGGACCCCCTAGTCTCCCCTATTTTCCCTACCTATAGTGCCACTGCAGACCCTACTCGGTCTCTGGTTTGCACCCTTCCCTTTCCTTACTCCTAAGACCCCCTTTTGTCTATCCCATACCGTCTTGAATTCTGCAAAAGTTAAATGAGTGAAAAGGGGGCATCCCAGAACATGAGAAACCTAGAATATTGGGGACAATGGAAGAGAATATGTATCCTTACCTATCAAGTAAGCAGCTCACTCACCTGGTGGGAATAGAACAGATTCATCAGGGAACTGCTCGTTCCCCTGCCTGTTGGCAGGTGGGGGAACAGTGTGCAACCCATTATATTATGTGGGCTTGCCCAACATTATTCTTTTTATTTTTTACTTGCTATTTTTCACCCTCTGATCCCCAGGCACCGCACCTTCAGGAATGCCTGTGCTGTGTGCCCCTGCTTCCTTCACCTTACCTGAAGTCCTGCTGAGCCCCCATGTAGCCATGGATCTGCCCGGGATGAGGTGGGGCCCGTGCACCCCAAACTTCTATGTCTGCGTCAGGTCAGCTGTGGGACAGGCAGGTGGGAGCTTCAGGGTCTGCACCAGGTGTTGTGTCTACCCGGTGCCTGGAGACCTATTTTCCCTTTTTCCTTGTGTGGTGTGCACTCTGATGTCATGGTGTCACTGCCGATGTCCACCACACTCGTTCCCCAGCAGCTCAACTAGACGCTTACCATACTTCAGGCCTCTGCCTGGGGTCGGTGAAGCGCCGAGTCACAACCCCTCCTCCAAGGAGAAGGCAAGCGTTCCCATGGACACTCAGCCTCCTTCCCCCCAGCTGGCCATCTCAACTCCCTGGGCTTGTTCTCAAACCTGGGTCATTGGCGTCGCAATCAGTAGCACTACCGCTGCGCCAGCGGGCCAGCTTTACTTTCTTTCTGCCATGATTTAGAGAGAGCTCTTCACTCAATATTCTCTCCCAATCTGCAGCTTATTGATCTGTTATTTTTATTCTCTTATGAAAATATTTGAGAGAAGGATAGAGCGAAAATATACCTATTGGGTGTACTCTTGTTAAAAAATGCATTACTAAAAGATGATTATCTAAAGACACTCCCCAACCCCACCCTGTCAGAGTGGCATCAGGTGATTAGGAATATATTCAGAACTGCTAACATTTTCCCTTAGGCAACAGCTGGATATGGGTACAAATCGCTGGGCATGATGGGTACATTATAAGCTTTACATAGACCCTCAATTTGTCCCATAGCTGACAGGTTTGGTTAGGAGGTCAGGTGAGGCCACATAAATACTACCGGGCAATCTCCAGGAATTGGGTATTTTATTTTGCATAACTACTATGGAGACCATTTTTTTCCTTTTTGTTAGTCTTGAAGCTTTGCATGTATTATGAACGCCTTATTTTTAGAACAAATGCCTGTATGTCTCTCTACCGACAATGTTGAACTGGTTTTACTGTTTTTCACAACAATATATTGTTGTATATTATAAAACGTAATAAAATGTAATTATTAAAAAAAAGAGAAACCTAGAATAATGTTCTCACATATGGACCAGTTTGGACAGGTTATTATGCCAAAAGAGAGGATCCTTGTCCAAGATGTATAGAATCCATTTGTTCCACCAGGAGTTACACTGTGCTGTCATTCATGGACCACGTAATTTTCTGCCTTCGCATATATTTGGGCCATATCTTCTTCCAGGCTCCAGTCATTTGGGATTGTATAATCAGCCTGCACTGTCTTGTTTGGTAATTTAATAGCAACAGTGAAAAAAATACATAATAAATAGTTTGTATGTCGGTCACGGCACCCCACTGGGTAGTGCAGTAAGAGAAATAGTTTGGATGATAAAGTTACTAGCTGGCATGTGACCTCATCAGTTTCACTTCCCAGTGCAGCCAGGTAAGGGGCCAACACTGGACAGCAAAAATAATGTGTGTTTGTCCCATGTTTTGCTCTGCATAATTCTCATGTTCTTGTAACCAGTGGTGTGTGAAGAGAATCCTCACAAGATCGCTTGTACATTATAAAAACCATTAAAGAATGGTGACACTGCTTTTTTAAGGCCAAAATGGCCACCTGAAACACTGACACTGCCATCAACAAATCAACAGTCTGCACGTGTTGAAGGTAATTCTCAGAGACCATAGTTTGTCAAAGCCTTGTGTTTATCAGCCACGCTCCACTTCAGATGCGGAAGGGAGCATTTGTTATGTTTCTCCAGTGTGATAACTAAAGCATGAGTGATACAAATTAAATTATGTTTGGCATGAAAGGCATTCGTTGGTTGCTAAATTGTGCATTTATTAGAACCGTTCTGTACAGAGATGTTCTGTGTAGTGAGTTTCGTGCTCGTGAAAGGTGCAGGATTGACAGCACTGGAGATCAAAAGTCCTTTATGTATCCACATGACCGCTGCAGCATGGGCAGTCACAGAACAAGCTTCCCAACACACTTTACACCCCCTTCCCCATGTTTCTTGGAGCTGTCATGGAGGGACAACCTCTAGTGGTTGAGAGGGTATCTCAGATGCCATACCCATTAAGTCCTTGGCCTCCCATGGGAGACTGCCAGCAAGGTGCCAGTTAGTGCCAATTGTGTTGGTGATTTTATGATCTGGACACTTTTCTGCTAGTAACTGGACTGAGACCACCACAAAGATAAGACGCTCTTTGTTGATCTATGTTTTTTTTTCAGGGTGGCCAGGTCTGTCCTAGTCATTTTGGCAACACACTAGTACTCTGCTTGATGTCAAATAGCATTGTTCTTATGCTAGCAGCAGCAGGAATCAGGTCGGGCAGGATGCTGTGTGTAACAGAAGGACAATGTGCCTTAGATGTTCATTAATCTTCAGCAATAATTGCATGATTCTTATAGTCTCATTCCATCCGATGGTGGATTAAAGCGCATTACTGTGTTTTGTATCATGATGTACTTATATGCTTCAAAGCTACTGTCTTGTGGTCTCAATAAATGTTTGCCATGGAATTTAAAACAAGATTCTGATGTCTGTATTTTTAGTAAATTTGCACAGCATATGTATCTCTGCTTACAAAACCAGGGGGAGGACCAGATGGACCTACGGTCCCTTTAGAACCTAAATCACTATGTTAGGAGTGCCCATCGATTTATACTGTGAAATGTCAAGTATTCATAAATTACTGACAAGAATCCCTCCTCATAGTGGGAGTGAGGGTCAAGAGATGCAGTTCAGTCTCATAAGACACTAGCTGAAAGCTAGTGATGTGTATGGGGTGCAAAACCCAGGTGTGGTGAATATTCTTATTCAGTTGCTTGACATTCTAATTATTGGAAATAGTAAAGCAACAGTGCTTGTTAGCATTGAAAAGTTGGACCCTTATTTTTTATTCCATTTTAGAGTCTCCTTACTGCATGTCATGTATGAAACCCTTCTATTCTCATTTTGATCTACTTTAACACTTTTTCTTATATTTGAAATAATAAAAGGAGCTTTCCTTTTTTAATATGGCTCAGTCCAGGTTTTTGTAAGTATTTTTATTTAATTATTTGTTTGTTTATTGACTGAAATCTCGGAATTACAAATCTTTGAGTCAGAGATTCTTTTACAAAGGCTCCACATCACTAGTGCATTAGGAACAACAGTGCAAGTACAGCCAATGTACAAGAGACAAGGGAGATAACATAAAAAGCATGCAAAGCAGAAATGCGGGTGTCAGTGGTGAACATGGCAGAAATAAGAGTTGCACGAAACAACAGTGTGCAGGAGTAAAAATACATGGATAGTGAAGAATTAACAAGTGATACAGTAAGGGTGATATCAAAAGCAAAATAGGCATCTTGAGTGCATTAATGAACCCAGGATTAGGGGATGTGAAATATGAGACCACAACTTCTAAAGGAGACAGAGGACATGGACAGAGACAGCTACATAGAGGAGACTATCCAGAGGACATTGTCTAGCCTTGTAGTAGGTATTACAGTAGCAGAAGATGGCACAATGGAGTCAGTGAAGCAGGACTGGAAGAGGATGGGGTGGGGGGGTCAGAAGTCAGGGGGGAAGAGGTATAGAGGGTGGGAAGGGGAGGAAAAGGAAAGTTGGAGCTATCTGAGATGACATTGTCAGGAGATAAATAATTTTGGAGTAGACAGGCAGTATAAGGGTGCCACCGATACAGTATTCTCAGTTATTTTTGAACACTCATTGTTTAGTATAATTTTTCTTGTGACTAAAATGAGTTGGCACGCACCGGACTGTGCCTCCTGACCTACTGAGACAATAGAGGGGTACAAAAACAGCTTAGTACTGATAAAAACCTGGTCCAAGCCATATTAAAAGGAGAGTTCCTTTTATTAGTTCAAAAGTACTAAAGCAGATTGAAAATGGGAAAGGAAGAGTAGACTACAAGAAAAAAAGGGTTGGGGCAATCTTTAAAGGAATACATGTTTTCAGACTGTCCCTAGCCTCCTTCAAGTTCAAACTACTTCAAGTTACACTAGCTGTTTCATGCCCATTACAGCATACCATAATACAGTGAAATGTGACAATTGGTATGTAACCATTGCAACACTGCCTTTGAAGCATTTCCCATCTCTGTAAATGTTCTGTCTGGTACTGCTCCCCCCCCCCCCATTAACTTTGACACCATAAGCTCATCCCCACTGCCAGTTCCCTTTAGGCCTGGCAGTAGAAGAGCATCGGTGGCTCCAGTGCCAGCTAAACATACAGACTCTCCCAACATCCAGCACAGGGAGTTCATCCCTAGTGTCAGCTAATGTGAGGCACCAGTGTCGGCTAAACATGCTGACTCCCCCAACGGCTGGCACAGGGAGTTCATCCCTAGTGTTGGCTAATGTGATGCACCAGTGCCGGCTAAACATACAGACTCTCCCAACATCCAACACAAGGAGTTCATCCCTAATGTCAGCTAATGCGATGCACCAGTGCTAGCTAAACATGCTGACTCCCCCAACTTCCGGCACAGGGAGTTCATCCCTAAAATGTCAGCTAATGTGATGCACCAGTGCCAGCTAAACATGCTGACTCCCCCAACTTCCGGCACAGGAGTTCATCCCTAGTGTCAGCTAATGTGAGGCACCAGTGCCAGCTAAACATACAGACTCTCCCAACGTCCAGCACAGGGAGTTCATCCCTAGTGTCAGCTAATGTGATACACCAGTGCCAGCTAAACATGTTGACTCCCCCAACTTCCAGCACAGGGAGTTCATCCCTAGTGTCAGCTAATGTGATGCACCAATGCCAGTTAAACATACAGACTCTCCCAACATCCAGCACAAGGATTTCATCCCTAGTGTCAGCTAATGTGATTCACCAGTGCCAGCTACACATGCTGACTCCCCCAACTTCCAGCACAGGGAGTTCATCCCTAGCGTCAGCTAACGTGATGCACCAGTGCCAGCTAAACATACTGACTCCCCCAACTTCCAGCACAGGAGTTCATCCCTAGTGTCAGCTAATGCTCCCCCAACCCCAAATCAAAGTCTGCTACCAGAAGCCCATCTTCAATACTAGTAAACACTCCATATAGATAAAGTCTGGCACCAAGAGTCCCTCCCTGGTGCTGGCAGCCCCCCTTCCCCACTAAACTCTAAGCCCAACACCGGTTGCCTGCCCAAGTGTTGACCATTGGTGCAACTACTGGGGAGGGTGAAGGAGTAGTCCCCCCCCAACTTTGTAGGTTATGCAAAATGGCCAATGACATTTGCATCAGCATAAAAGGCTCAGTAGATCTACATCCACAACACTTTTTACCTGTGGTTGCACCCATTGTCTTGGCAACCAAACAGTAAATCCAGTACCAGGGGCCACTCTCTAGAGCGAGGAGACCCCCTTCCTGACTCCCCTGTCCCGAGGTTAAAGTCCAGCATTTAGGAGCCCATCCAGTCCCCAGTGTCAGCATCCCACAGCCACCAGCAACAGGCATAATCCTCCTCTCATCCTTAGCCTTCAACTGTCTGAAAATAGCACTAAGATGATAGCAGTGTATTACTGTTTCCTTTTCTTAAACTTACTTTATTGAGAAATAGCCTTTCACCTACACATTTTTCACACAGTGCAAAACTCTCCATGTATAGAAACACAGAAACATAGATAATGACGGCAGAAGGAGATTGAGGGTCCATCAAGTCTGCCCATAACAATGGCCGGGACCTAGTGTAGAACCATAACAGAGTTCTCTTTGACATAAATGGAAATCAATACAAGCTGGTACAATCATTCTAACTCTACATTTTTCTGTTTTTAATAAAAAGAAAAACAAAACTAATCTTCTAATCTCTGAAACTAACCTCTGAAACTAAATGAGGCGAAAGAGGCAGCGTGTTTCCCTTTGATGGTGTCTACCAGTGGTCCCCAGTCATTTGCAGAGGAGGGTGTTTGTCATTACGTTTATTAGTAAGTGTTAAATATAAATAGTGTCCAGTATGTAGGGCCTTTTTACTGGATTCCCACTGTCTGGGCTACAAATGATCTCCTCCCTTGGGTCCATGTGTGTCTCATCTCCTAAGGTTACATACTTGCGTATTACTGTTTTTCAGTCAGACAGTGACTGACCAAGGAGGTCACCAGGAATGGATGTAGATTTTTTTTTTTTCAAAATGGTAGAAGCAATTTTGTCAAGGGGTTAGCACATCCCCCCCCCCCAAAAAAAAAGTAAAATGTTACCTTTTAAAGTTCAGATTAGGTTTAAACAGCCTCCAGCTCCAGCACCTAGTCTATCACTTCTAGATGACACCCCCCCCCTGCCCCATCCCTGACCTTCTGTGGGACATGCAGGTTATCCACCTCTTACCCAGGACCACAGATGTGGTGGGTGGCCTGCCTGCCCATTCTGCATAGGCCAAAAGGAGTGTCAGTATCGTTCCAGTAGACCAGGGATTTTTCTCCTCCACTTTTCTCCCCCCATGGTGCCGCCATGCAGTGCCTCGCATCCATGGCATCCTGCGGCTGCCTTTCTGGCTGTCAGTGTGCAGTCACTCTGCCACTGGAGCTGCATCTAGTGGCCATCCAGTAAGCAGACGCAGCATCCCCTTCCTGAAGGGATGTAAGCTGTCCTTGGCAGGCTCGAGCCTCCCTCCCCCAATCAGCCCCAGAGTGACCTGAGTCCATTTCCAAACATGGGCCACCGGCACAGTGAGCCATAGTGCCACTGCTCTACAAGGTGATTTGTATCACCCTGTGGTTTCTGTGATAGCAGTAGTTTTCAAGCTCACATGCTATCACAGAACCTACTTGGTGTTAAGAATGAGACAATATGACGGAGGAAAACAGCCTTCTTGCTTTCTCTGTTTTGTGTCCTGACAGCTTAATGTGGAGCCTATCCATTTTCTCAATGAAAGTGCATATTTGCCTAAGCACTTTTGAGAATGGCATTGAGATATCTGTTTGTTCTGCATTCCAGCAGTCCAGCATCTACCATACCATGTTATCATAAGTACCAAACCATCGATCATATTGTAGATCAATCAGTGGACGTGCAGAACTGAACACCATGTGATTATACCCCTAAGATTTAGAGCTTCAAAATGGGATACCTGTGAGTCATTTTTTCCAGACTCCAGGACTATTGTGCACCAATATGCCAGTCCAGAAAAAACGACTCCAGGCTCCAAAGGGTTAATGAAAATCTATTGTTTAGCTTTCTGTACAAATAGCGTACTATAATTAGAATAGTATAGTGAAGTAATAACTGATCTTGGGGGGGGGTAATAAACATCAAGGCCGAAGGCCAAGGTGCTTATAAACCCCCTAATTTGGTTATTACCGAGGAAACCCCCGACCACTATGCTGTTTTCACTATTATACTGGAAAAGTACCTCAGTTTTTGGATTCTTACATTAAGTTGCATACCTGAGCCTGGTCAGTGACTCTTCCGGGTTCTGACACCCACAAGGGGTGGTGCACTCAACATTCTCAGGTGCATCGCTCCTGAGGGGTGTTGATCACAGAACTAGAAAAAATGCCCTTTTTTTCCATTCTTGCCACTGTCTCAGTGAAGCAACAACCACATCTTAAGTTTCCTTCATGTTCCAGTAGCGGCCTGAGGAGGAGTGGTGGCAGAGTTTCTGAAGCTGTGATTGGTGTGCACTAGCCAATCAGAATGCAGAACTCCTGTCCCAGGATTGATTGATCGATTGATTTAGTCATTTGGAAAGTGTTTTTGAGCACAAGTGCTCAGTTACAAAGGTTCCACATCTGAGACATGAAAAGAGGATACACAGTACAGTAAACAGTACAGAAACTAGAATACAGCAGCTCCATGGAGCGTAGTCAGGAGCAAACAAGAAACCGTTAGGTACAAGATTAGAACAATATCAATTTCATCAGCAGAAAAGGAGATACAGAGCAAGTTAGGTGTAAAGATTAACTGAATCAGGAGCATTGGAACATGTGAGTTATTTTCCTAGTGTTTGAAATGGGCAATTTTAGGGAGACTCACCATGATTTTGGTAATTCGTTCACCTTCGAAGGTGCCTTTACAGAAAAGAACTGCTTACCTAAGTTTGTTCTACGGAATGTTATTTCTAGGCATGTTAGTCATACTCCTGGTAGTGCATTGGTTGGTAACAGGGTGAAAAAAATTTTGAACAGCCAAGGGGATAAGGCCCAACAGTGCTTCTTTTGCGAGCAGACAAGTCTGGTACTTTAATCTGCATTGAAGGGGAAGCCCGTTTTAGAGGGTATAAAGGGAGCAGCTGTGGACACATATGTCATCCCCAATACAAAGTGACAGGCTTTAGGCGTGTTTACACTGCCACCTTTGCAGCGCATCAACCTGAGCACATGGTTTGATGTGCTGCAGAGTCAGCGATGTGAACACTTAACGGACTTCAGAGCATCTTTTGATCTGGTGCAGGAGTGGGTACATCTATCAGAGGGGGGCTTATTATGTGGCAGTATAAATGCATTGGCATGAAAAAGCAGCCACTCCCAGACGTCTCTGCTGCTCCCAACCTGGCCCCACAGCCCCTCTCTTGTGCAACCTGGATCGATGTGAGGGTGGACTTTGTAAATTGTTAATTGAGTTGGATGGAATGATCAGAGCAGGGATGGAGCAGTGCAGTTCTCAGAGCACAGTGCACTTTGCAACTGTGTAAACATGGCTTAAGTTATAAACCAACTTAACTCTGTTCAGTACAGTCACTCACCGCTGCCTAATCTGGGGGGCCATAATCAAGGAGTGGCAGGACCGTGCTGGACACAACAGTACACCTGGCTTCAGTGGTGAGGTTGAGGCAATTTCCATGCAGTGTGCCTAACTTTCTGTTGGTTAGGCTAATGATATTATCCACTTGAGGAGAGAATGAAAGAATGTCCTCCAGGGTAATACCTAAAAAGATTCTACCTGCTCTAATTTCTTCCCTTTACCATTGAGGATGACTAGGACAGGGACCTTTTTTTTATCTGCGGACCTGAGAATAGCATGGTCTTGTTTTTTGTTTTTTTCTTCACCTTGGATGCCTAGCAGGCCTCTGGGAGTCTGTTTACGAACATACCAAAAATGGAGGGAGCCAAGTATTGAACCTTGTGGTACACCTAGTGAGACACTTGTCATCTGAGTGAGAGTTGTCAATCTTTACCTGCTGTGAGTGGTTGGAGAGATAGCTACAAAACCAGGCTACCATGTCCTGAGAGAGGCCTAGTGAGAGGAGCTTGCCAAGCAGCAGCTGGTGACTGACAAGGTCAAATGCTTTTGTCAGATCAATATAGAGAGCTTCCACGAGAAGACCACTGTTGAGAGCTTTGTACAAGTAATGGGAACACACTTATGAGGGCAGTGCTAGTGCTGTGGAGCTTTCTGAAGCCATGCTGTTGAGCACATTGTAAACTGTATTTACCTATATAGGTGACTAGCTGGTCCAACATAGTTTGCTCAAGTGCCTTGGATGGGGGGAGAGGATTGATATTGGTCTGCAATTAGCCAGGTTGTCACGGTCACTATTTTTAAAAACTGGTGTGACCAGTGCAGTTTTCCAGACTTGAAGGAACTGGGAATACTGCAGGGAAAAGTTGAATAGTTTAGATATGGAGAGGGCAAGTTCCTCATGGGCCTGGGCCAGTTGCTTCATATCTATCATATCACACCCCCACTCTGGTTTTGTCTAGGACTCCTGTAACATATTTTAGTGTATCTTTTGTTCACATGAGCTTGAACTAGAACTTGGGATGCCCTGGGTCTTGGGTTGAACTGCCAGGTAGTTGTGTGCCACCACTGTCACATGTCCCTAGCACTGGACTGAAAGGGAGGATAGGGCTGAGGTTGGTGAAGTCGGTGTTAAATTTGTTTGCTATCTCATCTGGGTCCAGGATATCCACCTCATCTATTTGGGGGGGGGCATATTTTTCACCTCTACCCAGGAGTTCTGATATATTATCCCACAATCTTTTACCATTTCTCCAATACCTAGTTTGCAGGTCTTTGCAGTACATCAGTTTATCCTGTATGATCCTACAGGCGCACCTATTATGAGTTTCCTTGTATCTTTTCAGGTCCGCCAGTGAGCTTGATTCTCTCACCCAATGCTACAGGTTATCCACTGCATATGAGCCAAGAGCTGTGAAGTGACCCACCCAGCAGCTGTGCCTCATACCATACTCTTTCTGAGAGGGGCAAATTTGTCGCAAGCTGCACTGAATTCATTTACAAAGTAGTCAAGCACAGATTTAATATCAGGAGTGACATTGAGGTAGCTCCAGTCTATCTGAGCCACGTATATCTTAAAGGCCAAATTTTTTTTTCTTTGCGAAGGGCCCTTCTGATAGTAACTTGGGGAGGGGGGACTTGGGGATATTTAGCAGCCCATGTGCATTGCACTGGGAGGTGGTCACTGATAGAGTCTGATAGTACAGAAACATCAATTATCTTATCCGGGTGGGTAGCAAGGATCCAGTCAATTAAGTTTCTGGACCCCGTATTATAATAGTCCCTAGTACATTCAGTAACTAATTGTGAGAGAAACAGGTTGGTTACTAAGTCCCTGTGGGCAACACTTGATACAGACCTATCTCAAACCTTCCTTTTGTAGGAAAGGTAATCGAGAAAGTAGTGGCAACTCAACTGGAGAACCATTTGACCATCCATATGTAACCCCCTTGTTACCCTGGGTTACTAGAATCCCAGTAAGACCTAGTGGTAGGCAGGGAAGACAGCTTGTGAAACTCCAGTTAAATGGATTTCACACTGTCTCACTCTGTTCTCAGTCTCAGCTGAGACTGAGGGATGACATCACCATAGAACTATCACAGCTGCATAAGCCACAATGGAATCTGCAGAAGGGAGTTAGAGTAGAATGTTGGGAGGTTTGAACAGTCAGTTGGTAGTAGTCTGTAGTTGGAGATTGTTGTGAGAGGAGCACAGCAGCTCTGTGCTCAGGCTCTTGGAGCCTCAGCCCTGAAATAGGGCTACATTTAGGGAAAGGTGTGTGTTTCCA
Organism: Neoceratodus forsteri; assembly: GCA_016271365.2. Lineage (NCBI taxonomy): Eukaryota > Metazoa > Chordata > Ceratodontiformes > Ceratodontidae > Neoceratodus > Neoceratodus forsteri. The sequence continues at coordinate 127,029,966 of JADMNL010000025.1, read as the reverse complement.
CCTAAAGAGAGACACATAAGCTGTTTTTTTTTTTTTAGTGGTGGAGACCGCTGACATGGGTCTCTGTGCTCCATCCCTCAGGGGATGGGGCAGGAAGGTTTGCCTGCTATTCCAGGGGCAACCCCCTGGCTACTGCTGGAGAAAGAAGCTGCCTTATTTTGTCCACATGTGTGGGGTACAAGAAGATTTCGAGATTCGCCTGTGGGGCACCTGCAACCGAAGGGTGAGTTCTGCTCTTTCTAAAGGGCCCATGTTTCATCCTGAACTGTGTTAAAGTGGGGATTGGACTACTGAAGTAGTGGGAGGCCTAGAGTAATAGGCTTAGCCAAAAGTAAAAGTATGTTCAAGTCCAGCACATAGGGAAGGTCAAGACATGTAGAGAAGATGTGATATACGTCTACCCAGTAATCTACATTGCCAAGCTTTCAAAAGAGTTGTTTAGTTTCCAGAGAAATGGCCGGGTATGGATTGTGGGAGCTGGAGGTGGGAGACCCCCCATCATTAGTAACTAGGTCCACCTCTACGGATTTGCTCTGTGGATTTCTACTTTGCCTCATGCACTTGGCCAGTGATGAGGGAAGTACCCAGATGTGGGATGGAAGGAAATTTCTCTGTAGGAGTCAAAGGCTCTAAGGTGGTTTGGGGAGCCACCAACGGGAAAAATGGTTCATCCCATAAATGGACAGCGGATCAAGTGGCCAGTGGGGGAGCTGGGCCATGGAGAAAAACCCAAATAGTGTACAAGTCGGGCTGTGTACCCAAAGCTGCATGCAAACCTGGGCTGTGTGCCTGGTGGGTTCAGAGCCTGAGGGCTGAAATGTGAAGAAGTGTTCTGTTATCTCTAATCTGCATTACCAGGAATGTAGCCTCATGGGGGTCCATCTATGCTTTGTTTGTTCAGTTTGGATGTGAATAAAAGCCACACTGTAGAATCCCATTCCTGGTTTTGGACATTACAGTTATTGCTTCCTGTGTTTGGATTTACTTGGGTGCCACTGTGCAGAGTAGCCAAACCTAGGCCCACTGTGCCAAGTAACCTAGTCCTCCCCGAACCCAGTCCCCACCAGGTACTGCTGTCAGCTTCAACAGCATGCCACCTGTCGTTTTGCAAAAAGGCAGGGGTCGGGGGTTACACATAGTGTATACGAACCTCTCCAGTCTGGTTTTTGCAAGAGGCATAGTACTGAGACTGCTCTGGTTCGGATGCTCGATGATTTCCTGATGGCGGGAGATCAGAGAAACCGCTCCATCTTGGTACTCCTTGATCTCTCCTCAGCATTTGACAATGTAGACCATGGGGTACTGCTCGAGTGCCTGGGGTCCATCTGTGGCCTGACTGGTACAGTGCTCAGATGGTTTACATCTTTCCTTACTGCTAGAACTCAGAGAGTTGTCTCTGGGATTTTTTCTTCCGAGTCTTTCTCTCTGCCTTGTGGGGGCCCTCAGGGCTCAGTGCTGTCCCCCATGTTGTTTGCAGTGTATAAGCTACCCCTTGGAGACATTGTAAGATGGTATGGGCTGAGGTTTCACTGCTATGCTGATGATTCCCAGCTCTACCTGTCTTTTGCTCCTGACCAAGTTAGTGCTCTCTCAGTATTTAATAGCTGCCTCGCCGAAATCCAAGACTGGATGAATTCGAGCGGATTAAAGTTGAACACACGTAAGACTGAGGTTATGGTTGTGGACCCAGGACACAGGACACAGGATAGAGGGGTTGAGGACTGATTTGCCCTCCAGTTTATTCCTGGGGGGTGCTCAGACCCTTACCTCTGAAAGGGTGCGCGACCTGGGAGTGGTACTTGACGATGGGCTGACCCTTCATTATCAGGTGTCGGCAGTCGTGAGGTTAGCTTTTTATCATCTTAGGAACATTGCCAGGACCAAACACCTTGTTCCGTCCAGTGATCTGCCTGTATTGGTCCACGCCTTTGTGACCTCACGCCTTGACTATTGCAACTCCCTTTATTTAGGGCTCCTGGGGTTGATATCCGCCGCTTGCAGCTAGTGCAGAACGCTGCTGCTTGTTTACTGATGGGGTATCTAGGAGATCGCATATTACCCCAGTGCTGCACAATCTGCACTGGCCGCCAATTCAGTGGCAGATCACCTTTAAGGCAGGTTTATTAACCTACAAAGCCCAACATGGACTTGGTCCAGACTACTTGAAAGAGCTTCTGATTCCTTACATCCCTGTGCGACAGCTTTGCTCGGCTGATGAGGCGTTGCTGGAGATTCGGAGGGTTACTTTGAATTCTTCTGGGGCCCGCATTTTTATGTTTGCAGCCCCAACCCTCTGGAATTCTCTGCCCCGTCAGTTTCAGGAGTGCAGGACTGTGGGGAGCATTAAGCAGGCACTAAAAATGTTTTTGTGGAACAAGGCTTTTCCTGATTTGTCTTGATTTTGATACTGTGTTTTAATTAACTGTTTTTAAATTTTGTGAAGCGCCATGATAATTGAAAGGCGCTCAATAAATAAAGATATTATTATTATTATTTGGCTGCCCAGTTAATGTTAAAGTCTCCGGTGACTAGTTTCCCAGTTATGATTAGTTTGTTTAAAATGCCTTTTGAATGACTTGAAGCTAGATTTGTGTTTTCCTGGTGGTATGTAGGTTGTCATGATAACGTGGGCTTTGTGTCCCTTCCCTGGGAGGAGTTTAACTGCTAGGCATTCAAAGTCTCTAGTAAGGCCATCAATTTGTAGTTTATGGCCCTGCAGATCAGACTTTAGATTAGGCAGCCACCCCCTTGTTTGTTCTGGCAGTCCTCTCTAAGTAGGTTAAAGCCAGGCAGGGTGAGGGTCGTATTAGAGATTTTAGGGGTAAGCCAAGTTTCTGTCAGGGATATTACATCAGGTTGTACAACTGTCACCCAGGCTTCAAACAGAGCAAGTTTAGGGAGTAGGCTTCCAATGTTAAGGGAGACTGTATTTAGTTTCTCTTTTCGTTTCATACCCGACACATTATTTCCTAGGGGGCAAGGGTTGGGGTGGATGTTTCCAAACAAGAGGAGTAGCACAAGTATGAGTTTGTTAAGATCCCTCAAGCCTGGGGTTAGCCTCAGAGATTTTTTCATGCGGGGGTGGTGCATCCAGTCTGTTGTTGGGGTATTGCAGAATAAGGGACAGTAATTCCACATTCTGATTTGCTACTTGGCGTTCTCTGCAGTATAATAAAAGTTCTGTCAACACTGAGTCACTGAAGGGAGTCAGTTTAGGCGCTTTTACACATGCACTGCTGTTCCGAAACCAGCATTACGTGTCCGGCGCTGATACAGCCTGTTGCGCTTCAAGTCCTGATTAGACGAGCTCCTGTTTCACCACAACATTGCCCAGCCCTCCATAACGGTGCAGTACTTCTTACAAGAATGGGGGGGGGGGAGAGGGTAGAACAGTGGCCATCATGCGAGAACTCAAGAGCTAGAGTTGTTGAGCTGGAATGGGCGCTTTACACTGTGTGCTGCAATGGCACATTTGGGGACAAACCACCCATGCCAGGGAATGCGGTTCAGGCGACCGTTCATTTTACAACAGAACATAAAGCATTTAGACAGCATGGGATGGACCGGTACGGTTGTTCCGAAATGGTTATTCCATTCTAAGAGTGCGTGTGTAAAAGCGCCTTTTGTTTTCTTTATTCCAATAATGCCCAGCATCCACTTGCCAGAGAGATAGGCAGGCCCCACGAATATATTACGGGGATTCCACCGGAAGGATTGTGGTAAAATCCAACATTCAGGACAAAGATTCATGCCCTAGTCTATAAATAAGAACACACTGCACGAGGCTTAAAATGAAATGTACATAACTAAGGGTGCTGGAGAAACTGCATCCCGCCATGTGGTCTCACCAACAGCTGTAGTTTCAATTTAGCTTCTGCTGCTAAATAAAATATTTACTAACACTATTTTCTTTAAACTCACTATTCCACAATATTTTCAATTCTCTGTAGCGGGTAACAAAGTGCCTGTTTTCAGGGCAACAGAAGCTGCCCTGCTGCTGCAGGCTACGCGACCATCCCAATGAGACACCAGACACTCTTTACCTGCATTTGTTCGTTGCAGGTACCCGACTTGCACCAGTGGAAGCCCTTCTTGCCCACTCCCTTATCGACAGAGCGGGAGCCCTGCCACATACTTTACTGCTGCTGGGGACCCGACTGAACTTTTAAATTTGGCGCCTTTTCCACTCGTCCCCCATTGGACCCTGCCACAGTGACACACCAGCTCTCCGATCTAAAGGGAGAGCGTGACCTGCGGCCACGAACTTTAGTCTTGACTCTACCTGCTGGAGGGGAGGCATGGGTGACCTGTGCCTGGTAGAATCCCCGTGCTCCAAGTACTGTCCGCCTGCCGAGTTGAGGTGCCAGCTTGCAAGCCAAGCTCCGGTGGGCCTCCTTGGCACAACTAATAACCACCAACGAAAGCTGCCCCTGCCGTTGCAGGTGACTGACCTACTGAGTGTATTTTTCGGCCCTCCCACCTACCCCGTTCCCTCCTCCCATTAAATGCTCACTTGCCCCTCCTCCTGTGTCGGCAGCACCCTATCAGATTGCTGGGGATGGTACTGTAAAGAGTATGACATAATACTACTAAGGGACAAAAATGAGACATTAATCACTGCCAATGTACTGTGCTGCCTTGAACTGTCTTATCTGCCTGGGGCGTCGCTACTGCACTAGTCAATCCCTTCTGGGTGCGGACGACCTACTGAGGGCTACCATTCCTCTCCTCTCCTCTCCTCTCCTCTCCTCTCTTAATGAATCCTGCCCCAAAGTGCTTTGCTAATTCTTGCCATAATTCTTGAGACCTCTCTCCCTTAACGACGAATATTGTCATACTGTGCTTTAGTTACTGCTAATTGCTATAGTCCCTAGCTCTCCCCATGTGACACACAGTATACAGCTAATTGTGTTTTGCCCTTGTCCTCTCACTTCCCTAGGGTATCATCTTATACTGCTCCATGCATGCTGCATTCTCCTGTATACTCTCATGGGTGCTGTATTGGGTGACTGATTGATTACTTAAATACTAATATTAGCCCTCCCTTGGCTCTGGCACCCTGATTCATAGCAGTCTGTACAGCTCTTACGAGTCAGCTCTGGTACCCATTCCGAGCGGGTGACTGCCTGCCCGCTTCCAATAACCCTTACCCAGGAGTAGTTTGAACCACCTATCCTGCTCACAAATTGATAACGCTGCCCTGCCCCCTCTAGGCCATTCCCTTTATAGTTCTGTAGGCATTACCGACGTGGTGTCCCAAGGAAAGGCAAGGTTCTATCCCAAGAATGGAGTCTCCCAAGGCTACTAGGGGCGGCGTCCTGCCCCCCCTCCACCTTGCTCCGTCATCCTCGCTGGCCTCTTTCTGGGACTAGTTCTCCTCCAAGTGGTTGCTGCCCCCACACAGACAATGTGGGACAGCTGGGAAAGTCCTCCCCTTGCAAGGTGCCTGACTTCACCTTCTCTAATCTCCTGGCACACACTGGGAGACCCTGCTATCTCACATGCTGTCTGGACCGAAGATCCCTACTGTACCACAGCCTGGTAAGGCGATGCCTAGACCGCAAACCTACGACCAGTAGTACCACCTCTAGATGGCACCTCCTTTGGCACTTCCTGGTGATCCTAGCTCTGGCCGGTGACATTGAACTTAATCCTGGCCCTACCTACCAAGCCTCCTTAATTCCTCTAGAATGGAGGTTGGGTAAGGGGTTAAAAGTGGCTCATCTTAATATTCGCAGTCTGCTTCCCAATCTGGATGAGCTTGTCACATGGATCGCACTCTATAAGCCCAATATTCTTGGAGTAACTGAGACCTGGCTAAAGCCCTCGATCCCTGACTCAGTCTGTGGGCTCCCTGGCTATGAACTCATATGACTGGATAGGTCTCAAAACAAGAGGGGTGGAGGCATACTGATATACTTCAGGAGCCACCTTAAAGTATCTCTGGTAACACACCAGCCATCCCCCCTGTCCCCCTGTGAGCTGCTCCATGCTATGCTCCTACTTGGGAATACTAAGAAACTACATGTTGTATGCACCTATAACCCCACAAAGGGTGAGCTCCCTGGTCTCACCCACCTCCTGGACACTGTCGGTCCCAGTATTGGAGATAACAAACTCTTCATCCTGGGAGATGTGAACCTAAACTGGGCTGGTGACAACGTAAAGCAGTTTGAGCCTTTACTTGCAAACCTAACCCTGACACAACTTATACAGGAGCCAACCCGATGGTCGGCAAATGGAGCCTCCAGCTCTCTACTGGACTGGATCCTGTCTAATCGCCCATAGAGGATCTCCGCTGCTGGAACTCTATCTGGCTCCATCTCAGATCACTCCCCGGTTTTCTGCATTTGGAAAATCCCCTTCCCAAAGATTCCTCACAAAATCATCCACATCAGAAACTTCTCCAGGTTTGATCAGGACACATTCCTGGAGGATCTGAGGCTCGCTGACTGGTCAGGGGTGTACAGTGCCCCTGATCCCTCCACAGCCGCAACCCAGTTTCTCAGCACCTTTGGTGCCCTGCAAGACAGGCATGCCCCAACTATTAGGCGGAGGGTAAGGGGGTCAGCCACAAAATGGCTGCATGGGAGCCTCCTTGCCCTAATGCGGGCTAGGGACAAGTGCTGGGCCCACTTCAAATGCTCCCTTGATCAGACCTCTTTTCAACAATATAGAAAACTTAGAAATGAGTGTAAAAAAGCTATTAGGGTTGCAAAAAGTAACTTCTGCAAATCCGCCCTACTTAGCTCTGCCAATGATCCAAGAGGGTTCTGGAGAAACATAAAAATTCTTGTCAGTGGTTCTTCTAACTCAGGAGTAACCAACATGATTATTGATGGGGTCTCCTGCAACAATCCACATATGATTGCAAATGCTCTCAATTCCCACTTCACTGACCTATCAGCACTCTCCTTACTCTTCCCTACTGATGAGAGTACTAGTGGCCCCTTACCCCCAGCCTGGCAGGAGTCTGACCCCTCCAGACCACCTTTCTTTCTTAGGGCTGGGTCAGACGAGGAGATGCTGAGTCTCCTCTCTGGCCTCTCCCAGTACTCCAGTGCTGGCCCTGATAACCTAGATCCCAAGCTTCTGAAACTAGAAGCCCTTTACATCGCCTCCCCAGTGGCCCACATCCTCAACCTGTCCCTTGCCACGGGGGTTATTCCCGATATATGAAAGGTGGCCAGGGTTGTCCCTGTACTGAAGCAGGGCAACCCAAAAATTCTGGACAACTATCGGCCGATCGCCATCCTATCGGCTATTAGCAAGCTGCTTGAAAAAGCAGTGGCTGAACAACTCTCTGAGTACATTCAAGCCCACGAGTTGCTGTCCCCCGCCCAGCACGGTTTTCATAAAGGGCATAGCACAACCACGGCCCTGGTCTGTGTCTCATCTAGTATCAGAGCAGCCATGGACCAGGGGAAACTCTCTGGAGCGGTATTCATTGACTTGTCCAAGGCCTTTGACCTTGTTGACCACGCACTGCTCTGTACTCAGATGAGGTCCCTCGGCCTGTCCCCCCCTGCTCTGAAATGGTTAACTGACTACCTGTATGGCAGAGTACAGCTGACCAAATTCAATAAAGTCCTCTCAGATCCCTTACCGGTGACCTCAAGCGTTCCTCAGGGCTCGGTCTTGGGACCCCTTCTCTTCTCCCTGTAACCCCCTTGTAAATGGGAGTTCTTAATAGCTTCCCGGAGCTCGTTCCCATGCTCCATGCCTGGTTGGTGATTGGCATAAAAGCCATCTAAATGGGTAGTAGTTGATAGCTTTTAAAAGCCTCCGTAAGCTGTCTCTTTAAGGGCTGCCTGTTGCAGCCGTAAGTTACAGAAAAAGGGGGGGGGCTGTGTGGTTGTATGCTCGACTCCCACCTGGGTCACTGAAAAATGGCTCCTTTCTGCCATCGCTAGTGGTGCAGAGGGAGTTCTGTGGGAGGATGTAATTGTTTGCTGGAAATAACGTAGAGTAATAGTAATAATGCAGCTGTTCTAACCTGCCTTCCTTTGCAGCAAAGACTGTGTCGACTGCCTCCTCCATGTTGGTTCAGAACTGCGGAATGGGACCAATCGGTGCCTTGGGACTGCACAGGGCTGACAGACCAATGGGAAAACCGCTTGTAATTTGGGGAAAGGCATTATGGACAATGGCGCTTTTTTGCACCACTAAGAGCAGGAGAAGCTGACTGACAGGTGCCACCAGCCAATAGAAGCGGGTAGCGCCCGAACTGACAGAAGAACCCCTGGCTATTGGGGGCAGATGTGTTGTGGATTAGGAGAGGAGAGGAGCTCTGTGCTTCTGCACTGGAGTAGTGTTCGCGCGGGAAGCGCATGAAGGCCTGTGGCAGCCGTTTTTCCTACCTTGTGAAAATTCGGACTAAATCCGCTGGCGTACGGTCGGAGGAGGCTGGTGCCAGCCCAGCTACCTACCAGGCTCGACCTGAGAGGACTGGAGAGGATTGCTGAAGTGCGCTCGGTCCATCCATGATGTTGAAACTGCAGTTAGCAGCCTGAGTTTTCTGCAAGTTAGTAGAAGTCTGAGAGCAGCTGCCTGGTATGGTACCCCTCTGTTGTTTGCCATATAAATGTGTAAGGAGGCTGGTGAAATGCAGGCTCGGTCCTGTCAGTGTGAAGAAATCGTTATTTGCTGGAGTAGTGAGTACTGAATCAGGGTAGCTCCCTGCCAAGTGCGCAACAGTGTTTTCAACTGTATGAACACATCTTTGACTGCACAATTAAGCCCCCTGCCTATTCTGATTTCGCAGGATCCCTGTAGTTATCTGTGTCAAGGGCCCCAACCAGCTGCCACGTTTGGACTAGCCGTTAGGGCTTGGGTACCCAAAGACAATAAAGACTAGAATCAGGCCTGTGCACAGAGCTCTGGATAGATAAGTGTAGTGATAAGCTAATCAACTTGATTCCCCCTGTCCTTGTTAATTTCCCCTTGAATAAATCAGATTGTTCTCTGAGCAATTACACCCTGGCTATTGTGTATATTACTGGTGAACTGCTGTCTGGTGACTGTGATATAACTGTGCCTTATTTTACAGGGGGTCTCCGGAAGGAAAGGAGAGATAGTAGCCGGGGGGGTGAGTGTTTGGGCAGATAATGATATCCATGCCCCGTGTGAGCCACTAGTGGGATGAATGGGGGGGTTGCAGTAACCCAGAGGGCTGTGACCAAGGCAATCTAGACAATATTGACCCCGACCTCTGAGTGGAGGCACCCGTCAACGGATCCGGGCCCCTCACCCTGTCTTTGCGGAGGTAGGCAGGGGTAGTAGCCTTAAGGGTAGTGCCCCCTGGGGGTTACAAAGTGGAGGCACCACTGGGATTAGCGTCCCCTAGTGGCCAAGCGGGGAAGCACCTAAGAAATGGAGAAAGAGGAAGGGGATGTGTTGGGAAAAATTAAGTTGGGACCTGTTAAGACCATGGTACATAGACTAATGGGGTGGGGTGAAGCCGAAGAGCTAGATTCCCAGAAAATTGTGTTACTGCTAGATGTGCCTTTGGGAACCCCATCTGCTGACATCATTTCTACAGTCGAGCGAGTAAAATGTTTGGGCAAAGTGGAGGTAAAAGGGTGCATGGCTGATCTGCTTGACCAGACGCTGCAGGTGTTACTTCTATGCAGTGTGGCCATTGACCCCGAGAAGGTACCTCCTGTGATTTATCCGGAGGGTGCTGCACAGAGATGGAGATTAATTCATATTCGAAGTGGGTCAGTCACTCCTGGGGGGTCTCCTCAAATGAACAGTTTTAAAGACAAACTGCTTAAATTGTTGGCCGTGGAGGGGAGAACTACCCAGGAGCTGCTACAAGCTTTAGATTTATCCAGTGATGCTACCCCTCAGGGTTCCCCTGGCACCTCCCCTTGCCCACCCAAGAGCTCTGTGCTCGCTTCCCTGCCCCTAGTGGTCCCACCCATACAGCTCGATTCTTACCGCAAGTTAAAACTCTTCTCTGGTATGGTGCCAGTGCCTCCAGGGGAGGATGACCTGGAGGCTTGGATGGACTATGCCACCCCTTTAGTTCAGGAGTGGCAATGCTCTGAGGGGGAGAAAAGGAAGAGGCTAATGGAGAGCTTGCAGGGTCCTGCTCTAGAAGCCATTAGATTCTTCCGGGCTACCAGTCCGGAAGCCACCGCTGCAGAGTATCTCTCTGCTTTAGAAGGGGTTTTCGGGAGCACAGAGACTGGTGAAGACTTATTATGGAAATTTAAGTCTGCCAAGCAGTGGAGAGATGAGAAACTGTCCGCTTTTGTTACTAGAGTGGAGCGGGCCTTGCAGAAGGCTTATAGAAAGGGGGGAATCACTGCTGCAGCCTTGAATCAGGTTCGGTTGGAACATGTTTTAAAATCTGCCCGATTTTCTAGTGTAATACTGTTGAAACTGAAGTTACATGATCGGCGGGCCACTCCACCTGAATATTGTCAGTTAATGAGGGAAATTAGGGAGGTGGAGACTGATGAAGAGGGGTGGGAACCCTGTGTGGGGGCGGTAAACCCTAGTGGGACCCCTGAGCCTAACCCCCCCAAGGAGACTGGCCTGTCCGGAGGGTCTGAGGTATCCCCGGAGTTCCCAGGTACTGTGGGAATGTGAGTTGTTTCCTCTGACCCCCATGTAAAGAGTGAATTAAGGGCTGAGGTTAGGAATTTGCGGGAACTGGTGAGGGACCTGAAGCAATCTACTATGTACCCTGTCAGGCCCGGGGCCCCTGAGGTATGCAGAACCCCGAACCCCAGCCAAAGAGAGACCTCTCACCCCCCTCAGGGCCCCCCACAGACAAGGCAATCCCCGCAAAGTAGTGACCCCCGGGACCTCAAGATCTGTTATCATTGCAGGGAAGATGGACATTTCCAACCCGAGTGCCAGAGGCTGGAGAATTTAAGGAAAGTCAACAACAGACTGATTGCCCGACACCACCAGGCCCAGTCTCGGGCCCCCAAGAAAAGTTTTGTGGCTCAGGCCCATGCTCAGCCGGCTATCAATGCTGCTGCCTCCAACTGGTCTGATGTGGTCGGGCCTTCAATGGAGACCCCGGTGCGGGTGAATGGAATTCCCACTCGAGCTGTATTAGACAGTGGCTCTCAGGTAACCATCATGTTTCAGGACTGGTACCAGGCACACTTACCTGAGGTGCCCCTGCAACCTTTGACTGATCTGCATGTGTGGGGGTTGAGTGACAAGGCCTATCCGTATTTGGGATACATCCGAGTCTGGTTATCTTTCTCTGCAACTGCGACTGGAATAGATGAGCAGGTGGAAACCCTAGTTTTAGTTTGCCCACCCACTGGATTGTATGATGGGGTGCCTTTGTTGATTGGAACGAATGCGCATATGTTCGGACGATTGGCCCAATTGTGCTCAGAGAAACGAGTATTCCAGACCGGGCGAGCGTTGAGTATACCTGCTGTGATTCAACAGGCAAGGGCCACTCAGGAAAAGAGCAGTCCGGAGGAACCTGAAGGCCCGGTGGGGGTGGTGTGGAAAAAGGATCCAGCCCCAGTGATACTTGCCCCGAATGCCCAATGTGTCCTGCATGGAGAAGTATGACTAAAAACGGATGTTAAGAATAAGTTGTTGATGTTGGATGCGCCTGTGGAGGGAAGACTACCTGAGGGACTGTTGGTCAAACCCAGCATCTTGCTGGCTAGAGCTCATGCTTATGTTAAGAGGGTGATGGTTTAAGTGCATAATGTGTCCAACAGGGAGATTCGAATAAGAAGGGGATGCACCTTGGCAAGCGTACATTGTGCAGACACTGCAGTACTACCAAACAGAAAGGGTTCCAGGACAGGTGATAGAGTTACTCCTGATTTGTTTGACTTTGGTGACTCCCCGCTGCCAGCTGAATGGAAGCAAAGGGTCATGAGAGGCTTGCCAAGAAAGACCAGGTTTTCTCCCTGAAAGAGTGGGATGTGGGATGTGTACAAGGGACTGAGCATCACATTCGGCTGCATGACGCAAGGCCTTTCCGAGAAAGATCCCGGTGCCTAGCCCCCGCTGATATAGATGATGTAAGGCGGCATCTGCAAGAGATGTTGGCTGCTGGTGTAATACAAGAGTCCAGGAGCCTCTATGCCTCCCCCATAGTAGTAGTGAGAAAGAAGAATGGGGCAGTTCGGATGTGTGTAGATTATCGCACTTTGAACCGGCGGACCATTCCGGAACAGTATACCATGCCACACATACAGGATGCATTGGATTGTCTAAATGGCAGCAAGTGGTTCTCCGTGTTGGATCTTCGCAGTGGATACTACCAGATCCCGATGGCCCCAGACGACCGGGAGAAGACTGTCTTCATTTGCCCCTAGGCTTCTATGAGTTTGTTCGGATGCCTCAAGGGATTTTGGGTGCCCCAGCCACTTTTCAGCGTTTGAAGGAATGGGCTGTGGGGGACATGAATCTACTCGAGTGTCTGCTCTATTTAGATGTTGTTATAGTGTTTGGCCGATCGTTGGAAGAACACGAGTAACGATTATTCAAGGTCTTGGATCGGTTGGAGGAGTTCGGCCTCAAGTTGTCTATCGACAAGTGTCAATTCTTCCAGACTTCTGTGAAATACGTGGGCCACATAGTGTCCACTGAGGGCATAGAAACTGACCCTAGCAAAGTGGAGGCGTTGACCACTTGGCCTCAGCCCAGGAATTTGAAAGAGCTGCAATGATTCTTGGGGTTTTGTGGATACTATAGGCGGTTTGTGAAGGACTATTCTAGGGTGATTCGCCCCCTCCTCAACCTCACTCAGGGGTATCCGCCTACTCACAAAAGGTATAAGAAAGGGGTGCGCTCTGAGATGGAAAAGAAGTATTTCCAGCCGAACTATATGTTTGGGGATCGTTGAACTGCTGAATGTGAGGAAGCTTTCTACAACATTATATATCAACTTACCCATGCCCCAGTGCTGGCTTATGCTGACCCGGCCAAGCCATACATTCTACATACCGATGCCAGCCTACAAGGATTGGGGGCTGTGTTATACCAGGAGCACTCAAATGGGTTGAGACCTGTAGCGTTTGCCAGCAGAAGTCTGACGTCTTCAGAAAAAAATTATCCTGTGCACAAACTAGAGTTCCTAGCTCTGAAGTGGGCCATTGTTGATCAGTTTCATGATTACTTGTATGGTGCCAAAATATTGGTAAAGACTGATAACAACCCTCTGACTTATGTACAGACCTCTGCCAAGCTGGATGCCACTGGCCATAGGTGGCTTTCTGCCTTGGCCACCTACGACTATGCTGTAGAGTACTGGGCGGGCCTGAACCATATAGATGGGGATGCTCTCTCTCGGAGGCCTGTGCCACAGACTGATTGGGTCAGGTTGTCTGAACCTGACATAAGAGCTCTCTGCCAGAAATTTGACAAAGAGGAACAGGTGTCTCCTGACATGGTAGATTGTGTGGTGGATTGTTTGGGGCCGTCTGAACACTGCATACCTGCTGCCAGCTGCCATTTCGCTGCACTAGACACTAGCTTCCTGCCGCAATTCAACAATGATAGTCTCCAACAGGCTCAATCCTGTGATCCTATGATAAAACTGGCTGTGGAGGCTTTGCTGGCCGGGAGGAACGTGTCCAGGTTACGTTCCACTGACCTAAGGACTGCCGTGTTGTATAAAGAAGAGCCCAAATTGAAACTGATTAACCGACTACTATATAGAGAAACTGTAAATAAGGAGGGCCGGGTAAACAAACAACAACTGGTGCTGCCTTCAGCTCTTAAAGAACTGGTCCTGAGGTCCTTGCATAATGAAATGGGGCATCTCGGCATAGACCGAATACTTGATCTAGTACGGGCTCGATTCTACTGGCTGAAAATGAGTACAGATGTAGAGCAGTATGTCAAGACCTGTAGCCATTGTCTGCAAAGGAAAGCTCTACCCCAAAGGGCTGCTCCTCTGGTCAACATTACCACAAGTGCCCCTATGGAATTGGTCTGTATTGACTTCTTGAGTCTAGAACCCGATCTAAAAAGTGTCAGTAACATACTGGTGGTCACTGATAATTTTACCCGGTATGCCCAGGCTTTCCCTACCAAGGATCAAAAAGCGACCACAGTGGCTAAGATACTTGCTGAGAACTTTTTCGTCCATTATGGGGCCCCGCAGCAGATCCATTCCGACCAGGGAAGGGACTTTGAGAGTCGTTTGATTAAAGAGATGTTGTCTTTGTGGGGGGTACGAAAGTCAAGAACCACCCCCTACCATCCTCAGCCTGAAAGGTTTAACCGTACATTGCTTGACATGCTGGGCACATTGCAACCAAAAGACAAACCGAGATGGAGCCAGCAGATTAGCACCTTAGTTCATGCTTACAACTGTACGAAAAGTGACGCCACAGGATTTTCCCCATACAGACTAATGTTCGGGAGAGAGGCCAGACTGCCAGTGGATGTGTGTTTTGGGGTTTTCTCTGATGGTGTGCAAGTCAAGAACCATTTACAGTATGTGCAGAAATTAAAGGTGCAGTTAAATCATGCCTATCAACTGGCACATACCATGGCTGCTAAACGAAACCTGGCCAACAAATAAAGGTATGATAAGAAAGTGAAAACAATGGAGCTAAAAGAAGGGGATAGAGTGCTACTGAGGAATCTGGGACTGCATGGGAAACATAAAATTGCTGATAGATGGCATCACCTCCCCCACATTGTTGTAGGAAAATTGACAGACTTGCCTGTATATAAAGTGCGGCCCGAAAATAATTCCAAAGATGTAAAATCTATACACAGAAACCATCTACTGCCGATCAGGCAAATCCTGATTGAAGCCGAATCTCCAAATGCCCCCCCCTTCCAGGCCTATGACTAGATCTGCTGTCAGAAAGAACACCAAACCCGTTGATTCTTCAACAGGCCAACCCAGAGGGCCTCGCCCAATGTCTGCGGAAGGAAATGATCAACCATTGAGGTCAGAAGACGACGAAGATGATATTGAATACTATCCCTCTTATGAACTAAGTCAGTTGTTTCGGGGCAATCCCCTTGTTAACTCTGAAGATGAGGTTGGGCCTTCTGGACTGTCTGAGCCCCCAGCTTTGTCTCCGGAACCCATGTTTCCAGGACTTGACTTAGGTAGCAGCAATGCCAAGGGGGTGGGATCCTTGAGCATGGCTGAACTGTCTGGCCTGGCTGAATTATCTGATTTTTCAGAAGAAGAGAGTGAGATGGGGGAACCAGCAAGTGATATGCCAGAACCGGAAGAATATTTTGAATGCCCTGATGGTTCCTCACCTGTACCTAGACAGCCCCCAGCTGGGCCCAGTGGGGTGGGTCCGGAGGTAGAAGGTCAGGCCCCCAGTAGTTCTATGAGTGCTGAGCCTGTGTCCCCCATGGAAATTCCCGTTATTGATGTCAAAGAGACTGAAGTGGAATCAGAGCCTGTTCCAAGGTCCCCCGAGACCCCTAGATGATCCGGCCGAGAAATACGGCTGGTAATAAAGCTGAGTTGTGAGTCTCTGGGTCAGCCAGTGGACTTGCCCTTAAATGTGGTCCACAAAGGGGTATATGTGTCCCCAAGCTCCTTGCCTAAGCTAGCCTTGGGGGATGACTCCAGGTTGTTAGTATTGCCTTTTGAGTGTGGTGCCCCTGTTTCGGGTAACTAGCAAGTAACTGAAAGAGGGGATTTCCCCCAATCCCAGGGTTATGCGCAGGACCTAATGCCCTGATTTAAAACAGGGAATAAGAGCCTGTGTTTAAAACGTTGTTTAAACCATAGTACCCTGTGAATCTAATATTCATGTATGTAATGCAAAATGTAACATAGTGTTAACTAAGATGTTTGCCTTACAGTGGTTCAAGGATAATTACTTGATGCAGATGCCAAGTTTTTCCAGGCCAGGGAGGGTGTAACCCCCCTTGTAAATGGGGGTTCTTAATAGCTTCCCGGAGCTCGTTCCCATGCTCCATGCCTGGTTGGTGATCAGCATAAAAGCCGTCTAAATGGGTAGTAGTTGAGCGCTTTTAAAAGCCTCCGCAAGCTATCTCTTTAAGGGCTGCCTGTTGCAGCTGTAAGTAACTGAAAAAGGGGGGGCTGTGTGGTTGTATGCTCGACTCCCACCTGGGTCACTGAAAAATGGCTCCTTTCTGCCATTGCTAGTGGTGCAGAGGGAGCTCTGTGGGAGGATATAATTGTTTGCTGGAAATAATGTAGAGTAATAGTAATACTGCAGCTGTTCTAACCTGCCTTCCTTTGCAGCAAAGACTGTGTCGACTGCCTCCTCCATGTTGGTCCAGAACTGTGGAATGGGACCAATCGGTGCCTTGGGACTGCACAGGGCTGACTGACCAATGGGGAAACTGCTTGTAATTTGGGGAAAGGCATTATGGACAATGGCGCTTTTCAGCACCACTAAGAGCAGGGAGAAGCTGACTGACAGGTGTCAGCCAGCCAATAGAAGCTTTGGTAGCCTCTAAACTGACAGAAGAACCCCTGGCTATTGGGGGCAGATGCGTTGTGGCTTAGGAGAGGAGAGGAGCTCTGTGCTTATGCACTGGAGTAGTGTTCATGCGGGAAGCGCGTGAATGCCTGCGGCGGCCGTTTTTCCTGCCTTGTGAAAATTCGGACTAAATCCACCGGCATGCAGTCAGAGGAGGCTGGTGCCAGCCCAGCTACCTACCAGGCTTGACCTGAGAGGACTGGAGAGGATTGCTAAAGCGCGCTCGGTACATCCGTGATGTTGAAGCTGCAGTTAGCAGCCTGAGTTTTCTGCAAGTTAGTAGAAGTCTGAGAGCAGCTGCCTGGTATGGTACCCCTCTGTTGTTTGCCATATAAATGTGTAAGGAAGCTGGTGAAATGCAGGCTCGGTTCTGTCAGTGTGAAGAAATCATTATTTGCTGGAGTAGTGAGTACTGAATCAGGGTAGCTCCCTGCCAAGTGCGCAACAGTGTTTTCAATTGTATGAACCCATCTTTGACTGCACAATTAAACCCCCTGCCTATTCTGATTTTGCAGGATCCCACTGGTTATCTGTGTCAAGGGCCCCAACCAGCTGCCACGTTTGGCCTAGCCGTTAGGGCTTGGGTACCCAGAGACATTAAAGACTAGAATCAGGCCTGTGCACAGAGCCCTAGGTAGATAAGTGTAGTGATAAGCTAATCAACTTGATTCCCCCTGTCCTTATTAATTTCCCTTTGAATAAATCAGATTGTTCTCCGAGCAACTACACCCTGGCTATTGTGTATATTACTGGTGAACTGCTGTCTGGTGACTGTGATATAACTGTGCCTTATTTTACAGGGGGTCTCCGGAGGGAAAGGAGAGATAGTAGCCGGGGGGTGAGTGTTTGGGCGGATAGTGATATCCGTGCCCCATGTGAGCCACTAGTGGGACGAACGGGGGGTTGCAGTAACCCAGAGGGCTGTGACCGAGGCAATCTAGACAATATTGACCCCGACCTCAAGGTGGAGGCACCCGTCAATGGATCCGGGCCCCTCACCCTGTCTTTGCGGAGGCAGGCAGGGGTAGTAGCCTTAAGGGTAGTGCCCCCTGGGGGTTACATCCCTCTTTGTTAACCATCTCCCAGCCGTAGTAACAAACTGCAGTGTCACCCTTTATGCGGATGATCTGGTTATTCTGACCCACTCCCGGGACATTGCGACTCTCAATCACCACCGGTCCAAGGACTTTAACAACATCCAGTCTTGGGTAACCAAACACAAGTTAGTCCTCAACCTGAAAAAAATGCAGGCTATGCTATTCGGATCATCTGCCAAGATACAAGCCTCTCCAGGCCCTTTGTGTATCAATTGCGCAGATGGAACTCCTCTCCTAACTGTGACCTCCATCAAATACCTTGGGGTGACACTCGACCCCCAACTGGACCTAGGGAGTCATATCCTCAATGTCTGTAGAACTGTGAACTGTAAATTGGGTCTGGCCTATAGGGCCAAATATAACCTGACACCTGCTGCTCGCCTGGCACTTGCTAGAGGTGTACTGCTTTCCTCCCTTAGCTATGGTCTCCACCAATTTGCACGTACCTCCAAAACTCTTCTAACTCGGCAGCACACGACATACAGTAATATCTCCTGCTTTGCACTGGCCGCCCCCCACCTCACCCACCATTGTGAGCTTTATGATAAACTAGGTTAACTTTCCCCGACCAGCCACCTGAACTTTGGGCTGGGGTGCCTCGTGAGTAAAGTGATCAGTACTGGCACCCCTCCGGGGCTGGCACAGCTTCTCTCTCCTCCCGACCGCCCTTCCTACCCTCTCAGATCCCAGGGTGGTCAGCTGGTGTGCAACTGGATGTATTGAGCTGGAATAAAAGATTTCCTTTGGATTATTCTGCTCATTTTCTATATTTTTTTGACAATTTATTGGTGAGGGTGCCACAAGTTTGTTTCGTGTTGTTGCTACTCCACAGGCTGGCTGCGTGTTTGTGTGCACCAGGCTGTTATGACTGTATCATGGCTTTCTGTTTGTTGTGTTTATATTCTAGATGTACCGAGCTCATTTACAGCTCATTACTCCAACCTTTAAGCTATACTTCCAGCCCATATGTAACTAATGTAACAAAGTACAATATTTCAATGTGTCTTTTCTTTTGCACGTTATTTAACTACATTAAGCCTCTAAGAGAGAGACTGAGAGGGAGGGCCACTCCTACCTGATAATATAACGGAGACAAACCAGAACATTGGGGTTTTATACCAGACCCAAAAATCCAGTCCCTTTCAAATAAGAGGCTCTAAAACCTCTTGTTTGCTTATCTTGGGTACTTTCAGGACACATTAAACATTGAAGAAAAACTTAGATTGCATACGAACAAATCTTTAAATACTTTGTAAAAAAACAATCCCCCGGCCCTAAATATTGACTAGCCCAAGGAGCTGAATACAAGGAGACCTGCTCTAACATTAACCCATACCCTGTTAGATACAGAGGGCTGGATTTCCAAAAGGGCTGTGAATGCCACAAGCCCTGAGTTCACTGAACATATGGTGCATGGGACTTGTGGCATGCTTCTGACTGGTGATCGGGATTTTTGATCCCGTGCACCGAGTGCCACAACAGGTTAGACCCAACTTTTTCTGGTCTAGCTTGTGGTAATCCCAGGAAACCTTTTTATGGGGCATGTGCCAAGTATTTGGGTCAAGCTGCTGTAAATTGAGTAAACTGTTATAACTGTGCCCAACCTACTAAAATTGGGTGCACTTTGCAACAAAGGCATTGGCACAGTGATCCCCCAAAAAAGGGTTTGAGGCAGGGCTTTATGTAAGCTCTGCACTGCCCACTGAAAATCCAGCACAGAGTCTCCAAAATAAAACACAAACAAGAACTGATTGCTGTCAGTCTCTCAGATATGCATAAGAACAATCCCAAGCAGAGAAATGTAAACAAAAGCAGCACCAGGAACTAATATTTCACGCGATAACTATGAGCTTCATCAGAGCTGCAGAAGAATACACTTAATGCACAACAAATAGTATGCCCTTGTGACATCACTGTTTGAACAGGAAATCAAAAATACTATCACATGACCCATTTCAAAATTAAAACGTAAATATTTAAGCAATAAGGCACTCCAGGGTGTGGGTTATTGGGGGATTTACCCCCGCCTTGTGTGGTGTGTCACAAGGCGCAGCCGAGTGACTTCACCACACAAGAAGTGGGTAAATCCACTAATAACCCACACCCTGGAGTGCCTCATTGCGATTATACAATGGACCCATGTGTAAAATACATGTAAAATGTGTTTAAGTATGTCTTTTATAAATGCCATTTCTTAGCCATGGATTATTGCAGGATACACCACAGTCATGTGATGTGTTTTGACCAATGAGATTACAGGATTTTCATACCCCATCGTATAATAACTATTAAACTTGATCTCATCATGGTTGCACTCCCTGCATCTATATTATGTGCATGTGTTCGATTGTGATATTCAACATTTACGTAAAAATATTTTATTTAAATGTTAACAAAATACAATAAACGCGGTGATGCATACCCGTACCCTTCCCCAATACATCTAACATGGGAATCAATGCCTTACTGCCGCAATATTCACATGTTTGAATTTTTAAATGGGTCATGTGATGGCATTTGATTGCCTGTTCACATTGTGATGTCACAAGGTGCGTATTAAGTGTGTCCTTCTGCAACTCTGATGAAGCTCGTAGATACTGAGTGAAATGTTAGTTGTGTGTTCTGTCCACTGTGGTTTTACAGTATGTGGTACAACAGTTTTCACTGTTTCTAGTGTTTGTACGGTATGTATCTGCACTGCACTTGAATAAATCGATTTTGTATGTACCAGTTGTTGTGAGCCATTTTTACTATGGGTGCTGCTTGCCTTCAGTCTGTGATAAGAAAAATCCCCAAATCATGTTATTGAAACATACAGTGCTATAATACGATGGCGTGCAATGGCAAAAGTCTGAGTAGTAATTCCACTTGCCACACCTGTTCTTAACACCTGGAGGTTAATTATTCGATATAAACTTTAACGATACTGGTCTAACCTCATACACTGACCGTGTTACATACAAACAGGGTATGGCTCCGCCAGACCCTCCATTTATCCGAGGTGGGCCTTCTAGCAGTTCCCAGGACCAAACTTAAGACTTCTAGGGATCTTACTTTCAAAGTGGCCAGCCTGGCCCTGTGGAACTCGCTTCCCAGATCTCTGAGGGAGGGCCCTTCGGTGGAAGCCTTTAACAGGTGCCTTAAGATCTATCTGTTTAGACAGGCATTTGCTTTCAGTTAGTCCACTCTGGCTCTTTTCTTTTACCTATTTATGCTGTGCTAATTTATTTATTTTTAGTTATATATATTTATTTTAAATTGTAGCAAATATTTGTTCTATTTTGTTTTATGATTTATGTTTTAATGATGTACAGTGCACAGTGTCCCCAGGACTGGGTGCGTAACTAATAAACTACTACTACTGTAGGTGAAATCTGGACCGCCATACTGAACCCAAAATGGTAAAAATTGGACTGGGCGCAACATACACAGTCCAGCTGTTGCAACTGGACCAGTTAGTCATCTTTTTATGGTTTTAGTCCATCCATTCTGGCTAATCTGGATTTCATGAAGGGTGGTGGTGGGTATGGGTGAAATCCAGACCACTAAACTTGGACTGGACCAAAATAATAAAAGGTCTGGTATGGGTTTGGTGGTCCAGACTTCACTCATACCCTAGATGAAATCCAGACCAGCCAGAATAAACAGACCAAATCAGCAAAAGCTGAACTGACTGGGCTGGCTGGAACAGCCGAGCCACACAAGTTGCGTCTGGCCCGGCCAGCTGAGTTATTCCAGTATTTACTGTTTTGGGTCCAGTCTGATGGTCTGGATTTTACCAATCTCATGTCTGATCATTCTCTCATTTTGCTGCTGGGAATCTCATGCACGATACCGAGTCACTGAAAATTAACGTTAGAGCCAGGAAGTGGCTCAAATCGATTTCCCTGCTGTTTGCTGTGAACCTGATCAGACACCATAGGTTATACCAGCATTGAAGAAGAGTGGGCAAAGCAAAATAGGAGGAGCAATTTTGCTCTACTTCTAATTACCCAGCGCCAGTAATTACAGGTTCGGCAGAGCACCCCCTTCACTGGTAATAGTTTAGGTAGGGAAGACTGTTAGGACCAAGCAGTCCTTATCTGCTGTCAAATTCTATGTTTCTATATTTACGTTTTGGAGACATTGATTTAACCTTGATAATCTTGATTGTGGATGAAAAATTACATTTCTTAAATAAAATACTAAAAGTTTGTAACCGGGTCGCCATGTAACTTTCAGATACTACCCCAAACAAGGCTGAGGGGCCTGGGCTCTGTTTTGGATGGAAAGGGGGGTTCTTTCTCAAGTAAAATTAATTAGTACGGTGCCTCCACCCATAGTTAAAATATAGTGGGCCAGATGTCTGCCTGGTACAACCCCCTGGGACGCTATACCTACCTACCTCCCCTTGCAGTCACCCCACACATGAAATACCATAAACCAGTGCCATC
The DNA here is from genome assembly GCA_016271365.2 of Neoceratodus forsteri. Lineage (NCBI taxonomy): Eukaryota > Metazoa > Chordata > Ceratodontiformes > Ceratodontidae > Neoceratodus > Neoceratodus forsteri. Next base: position 127,008,000 of record JADMNL010000025.1, on the reverse strand, counting down.
CCTTACAGTGCATACCATTCCTAACTTTAGCTAATAATATGCTCATGAGACAGGGCTCAAAAAGAATAATACACAATTTAGTAAACAGGGAAAGTATAGGGAAGGGGGACAAGGGATGCAGGGATAAGCAACTTTTGAATATTGTGAACAATGAACAATCATTTCGTCTGTGAAAACAGTACAGGCCCAGTGCTAACCTCTCACCAGCAGTTGCAACAGTATGGTTTATTAGCCCAGCTGTACTGGAAACATTACCCACTCCCCGACTGGTACCAGTCTTCCCCCATTTATTTAATGGGAGCTCCTACCAGTCTGTCTGGGTACCCAGTTGGAGCAGTTGCAGGCCTGATAACAGTGCAGCTGGTTGGCCGGCGTTGTTGCAAACAATTTAAATTCAGACCTGTAGGATCAAACAATTTAAATTCAGACCTCTTGGATTGATGCCAACAACTATTTTTTTCTCTTTTGGGTAGAACTGCCAACTCCTGGCTAGATGCCCAGATAGTTACTTTGAAAAGCAAGTTGTAACACCCCAAGTTGCAGGGCAGGCCCTGTGGTTACTCATGGTTTTGCAGATTCACAGAGTCTGAGCATCAGCAAATTGGTCAGTCTGTCGTACTGGTACCTCGAACAAGGTACATGGGTTTGCAGCTTACTTGGCTGTAGCAGGCTTTCTGCAGCTGGTCGCCTTCTCTTCTTTGTTGTCGTAGGGGCTGGACAGACCAGTACTGGGGACCAGGGCCCCACACATCCAGGCATCCAAACTTCAGGGGGAGACGATGAGTAATGCCTGGCTGTGACACTACGTGGCTGATTCCCCAGACTGTCCTCACCTTGCAGTGATTCTTCTTCTTGGGTTCAGGGGACACATAGATTTTTCTTTGCTGGCTAGCAGACGTGGCTGCCTCCTGGAGCAGGTCTGGGTTTCCTCCCAGAGCTGGGAGAAGTGACTTGCTTGTAGATAAGTAACAAACCTCCCTTCCTCCCACTGTAGAAGGAGATACAGCTGCTGAAATGGCAGTTGCCGCTGGTGGAGGTGAAACTCAAACAAAGGAGGGAAAGGAGAGCTACCTATAGCTCAAAACACAGCTCGCAAGAGGGAAAGGAAAGAGAGAAAAAGTAAAAAAAAAAAAACTTCAGAGCAAAGGAAGGACAGACGGTGTAGATGGGGAAGATGCTGGGAGTGGTGCAATGCAGTGGCTGTGTGGCAGCAATGTTCAGGAGGACCTTCTGGATCAGTGGTGTTGCCCTATCTGCAGGCATCTCTCTGAGCTGAGGGAGGAGGTTGCTAGTCTACAGGCCAAATTGGCTCGGATCCAGGGAGCCTCCTCTCCCACCCAGGGACCACCAAGTCTGCCACTGCTTCCTCAAAGGTTGCCTAGCAGGAGGAATGGTTGGACTACAGTAGGCTCAGGGAGGGTGAAGGCAGTGGAGCAGATGCACCCCCATCTAGTGCAACTACAGAACTCCTATGCCGTCTTGGTGGAGCAGAAAAGTCCCACAGTGAAGCCCAAAGTAGTGACCAGGGAGGATGAATGGGTCCTTCATAATGGAGCCCCAAGTGTGGGTGGCAGAGGACCCCAGAGGAGGAGGAAGCAAATCCTGGTTGGGGACTCCATTGTTAGGGGAATAAATTTGTGAGCAGGTAGTGAGGGGGACAGGGAGGTCAAATGCCTACCCAGAGGCATGGCTCAGAGGGATGGAGAGCGGATCCTGAAGATTGCTAGGGCAGTAGCAAGGAGGTGGGAACTGGATGCCATTGTCCATCTGGGGACAAATGACCTGTCAAGGGACAAGGCTGGGATAGATATTGTGCAGGAGGAGTTTAGAGAGTTGGGGAAGGGTCTTGGGTAGGTAGCCTACTCTGTGACTTTCTCAGAGGTACTACCTGTCCATGGCAAGGGGGAGGTTTATTTATTTATTTATTTATTTATTTATTTATGTCTTTGATGATCGAGTAGATGCACTGATCCAACAGACTGTTTTCAGGCACGACCCAGGTAGGTGCGCTGATACAAGGGATCATTTTCAGGAACGACCTGGGCCATAAACAATAGCACATTTAGCAATACAGATACAGGAAGAAAAACATGGCTGCAATGCAGGTCGTAACAATGGGGTGCAGGAATTACAGTACAGAGGGTATTAACAGAAATTGAGATTACATTCGGTACAAGGTGAAGTTACAGGCTAGCAACAAGTCCAATACATCGTGTCAGGAGCATGGAGAACAATACAGTATGGTGACAAATTACCAGGTACGACTGATAAAAGTGCAATTTCAAAATAGGCACACAACAGCAAATCAGTTAGCAACCAGGTAGATACACAAAATTCAGTGCAACAATCTACATAAACGAAGTGTGGTGGAGTAGACTATAGGGAGGGGAGAGACAGGTTGGGGTGGGGTGGGAAAGGAGCTGATGAGGAAGGGGTGTCTCAAGTGTGGGTGAGATCCCACAAAAGTGGGGAGGGGGGAATCCCAGCTTACCCGGATGGACAGCAGCATTTGGCTTCCAATAGTAGCCAATCTTTAAAGTGTTTTTTGAAGGATAAGTGGGAGGTGGACGAGTGTAGTGATATAGGAAGTTTGTTCCATAGGGAGGGGGCACAGCCGAAAAAGGCTTTGCTACCCATGGTAGTGGAGATTCTAGGAACTACCGGGGGGACGGATGATTCACAGAGGTGCCTAGATGCCACTTTGCCCATGAGGAAGGATGAATAATGACCATCTCTGAGAGTATTGTCAGTGTCAGTGGCTCAGTAGGTAGCACACTCGCCTCTGAGGCCGGCAGATCAGAGGGCTGTGGGTTCAGTTCCCACATCTGGCACTTGGGTTAATATCCCAGTACTGACACTGTAGTGCAGCATGAGAGGGGTGCTGCACTCCTGAGGTGCCGTCTTTCGGATGAGACGTTAAACCGAGGTCCCATCTGCCTGGATTGGTGGTAGTTCAGGTGGATGTTAAAGATCCCATGGCACTTATCGAAAAGAGTTGGGGAATTTCCCCGGTGTCCTGGCCAAATTTCCCTCATTCACTAAAAATATCACCAACAGCTTAATCTGGTTCAAAGTCAGTTGGCATTCATCTGTATCCCCCTCCCCCGGGTCGTGCCTGAAAATAGGCAGGAATTGTCTAGTGCACTTACCCGGTCAACAAAAACGAAATAAATAAAATAAAATATTGTCTATTAGGTAGCCCAGGGCATAGTCAAAACGTCCTTGAAGTGGGCACCAACAAAGTGATTTGTATAAGTCACAATGATGAGTAGAAAAGGGTGCGAGGAGGACAAAGCGACAAATGCTGTTGTAAACTGATATCAGCCTGGAGCGCAGGATTGATGACAGAAGGGAATAGATGAGGGAGCAGTAATCAATAAAGTTGAGAAGGTTGTCTTGCACAGTTGCTAGGCATGCCTCATGGGACAGGAACTGTCTTAGCCGGTAGGCAAGCCCTAATTTCTGGTTAACTCTATGCACAGAAATATTACGTGTTCTGGGAACATAAGGGAGGGGTCCAGGGTGATGCTCAAGTATTTGAAACTGGAGACATTTTCGGGGAGGGGGGGAAACAAGTGTCAGTACAAGTAGAGAGGAATCGGCTTTGGAGACCTTGACGAGGAACGGTTTTGAGATGAATAACATTGATTTAGTATTTTTCTCATTTACCAAGAGCCTTTTGGAAATACACCAATAGTAGGCAGCACTATAGTTAAGGATAAGGATGGAGGAGATGTTTGCAAGTGACTTGTCACTATGGTATAGAACAAGGTTATCTGCATAGAAAAGTGCCTTACAGGAGAGACTCTCTGCCAGGAGAGTGTTGATAAATATGGAAAATTGTAAAGGGCCAAGGATGGAACCTTGGGGGACCTCCGTGGAGACAGGCAGGGCAGGGGAGGAGGCAGCCCCGATAGTAACTGACTGGGACCTGCCCTCGAGATAGCTTTGAAACCATGAGAAAGTCTTAGAGGAGCAGCCAAGGTGGTGGAGAGTAGAGTGTGGGAGAGGGTGGTCAACTAGGCTAAATGCCTTAGGTCCACGTATACAGCACCCGTGGCCTTACCCGAGTCCATGTTTCTGAGGACATGGTCAGTGAAATGAGCTAAGGCCAATGTGGTGCTGTGAAGCTTGCGGAAACCATGCTGCTGGGGGCACAGCAGAGTATATTTTCTGAGGTACTCAGAGAACTGGGAGTGCACAATTCTCTCTAGTAGCTGCTCAGGTGGGGGAGGAGGGAGATGGGCCCCTATAGTTATCGATTAAAGGGGATTGCCTGCTTTAAAGATAGGGACATTAATGTCCTGCCAGGAATCAGGCATGGTGGACATGGAGAGGGCAAGGTTGAATAGGAAGGTTCAACGATTGCAGGAGAGATGAGCTTGAGTAAGGAGGGGAACAGCCCATCACTGCCAGGGCTACCCCTAGTAGGGAGGGACTTTAGGAGCTTGGAGGTAACAGTTGAGCCTATGACTCTAAAGTAGAAGGGGTCGGGGAAGGGGTGTAACTGTCAGGCGGGCAGTTTGTCTGACTACTAGGGCTAGATGGGAGGGGAAGTCTACTGAGGTGGGCAAAGAGGTCGGTACATTTTTTGTTAAAAATCTGCGCAACCTCAGCGGGGTCAGTCAGGGGGCCTGATGGGGAAGTGAGTCGAGTGACTTGTCTGTGAGTCTTAGGGTTGTGTAAGATCCCAATCGAGGCCCAGAAATGCCGTGGATGACCGAAGTTGTTCCTTTGTATGTTAAAGTAGAAAGTACACTTTAGTGTTTTGGCTGTTTGCTGACTGGTGTTGCGTAAGCGCCTGTAAGCATTCCAGAGTTGGGGGGAAGGGGACACTTTGTAAGTTTTCCACTTGCTGTCACTCTCCTTCATTAGGACCATTAGATCCTTGGATATCCAATGGGTGCAGCCCCCCACAAGTAGTGAGTTCGAAGTGAGGTCTTGTACCCAAAGGAGGGCATTCGTGAAGAAGCTTACTGCAAATGCCACATTGTCAATGAGTTATAGGGCAGACCAGTTTATCACTCTTACATCCTCAAGAAGACTGGTGGGATCTGGTCAGCTAAAGTTTCTGAAAGAGAGGTATTTGGGGGGGGTGCATTTACTTTCGGTGGCCATAATGATTTAAGTAGGGGAGTAGTCATTTATAGAATCCGACAGGATTCCCACCTGAGGGACCATGTCCACATGATTTGTGGTCACCCAGTTAAGCAGAGAGTGGTTTAGTGTTCGGGCATTGTGTCTGGTGGTGAAGGAGATGACTTGCTTGAGGTTGTGGATTTTTAGGAGGTTAGCATAGTCGGGCTGCTGAATACGTAGCCAGTTAAGGTTGAAGTTCCAACTAATATAGTGTCCCTGGTTGAAGTTGTTAGCCCTAGACTGTCCAGTAAGTTAGATAAGCCTGAGATACCTCCGGTAGGGGGGTTGTAGCAGCAACCCAGGTAGATTTTTTAGAAGAACTCAGGGTTAGCGTGACAAGGAGCCATTCACTGGGAGATAGGGGATCAGAGCAGCTTACAATGGTGGCTGATTTATGTTCCTTCACATACAGTGCAACACCACCACGCTTCTTTTTCCCAGGTCTGTTGAGGCGAAGGAGGGCGTAGCCTTGAAGATGGTAGGAGGTGTTGGAGTTATGTAGTTTCAGCCAGGTTTCAGTGAGCCCTAGTACATGGGGTTTATAAAGGGACATCCAGGCCTCAAGGTTGGGGAACTTTGATGGGAGGCTACTAATTTTTAAATGTGCCATTTTCAAGCCAGTTCTCCTCCCAGGTAACATTTGTGTGGTCCATGGGAGTGTTTATGGAGCCAGGATTACATTCGATGTCACCAGCAAGGAGTAGAAGGGAGAAAAGGGTGGGGTGGGACCAGGAATAGGGTGAGAAGGTGATGGAAGACAGGAAAAGGCCAAACAGGCAATGTTCAGTGTTAGAGAGGAGGTCAAGGAGAGCTGGTCCCAAGGAAGTTAATTCATATCTAACCACAGTAGGGGGAGGCACAGACAGTAGGCCTGCAGGGGAGATGAGTAAAAGAGGATAGCTGCTGCTGATCGACGGCAAGCATGGAGGCACAAAAATCTGACACGAACAGCAGGGCAATCATAGATGCGGCCAGAAGGGGGAGCTGGAACAGCTTCATCTGTACGTGTTATAACAGCTGCTGACTTGCAGTTCTTATGGCAGTGTTGGCCAAGTGGTTATGGTTCCGGACAGCAGTAGTGAGGGGGAAAAGCAGTGCAGGTTCAAATCCCATGTCCCTGCTGTCGGGGATAACTACCTACTTGAGTGGGATGGGATGGGATGGGATGGGTGGGTTGGTGAAGTAGGGGAGGGTCCAGTTGTTGTTTAGAGGCTAAATAGGAGGGGGACAGTCTTTTATGTTACTGCAGGGGCTGACCAAAAAGATGGGGATTGGGCACGGCAAAAGTGGGCTGATAGGTTCTGGCAGGTATAAAAGCATGACCACCCCACCCCTGGGTGGGAGGCTGGGTGTACGTGCACGCGCAGCACCATCCCAGAAATGGAGGAGCAGTGGATCAGGCTGGTTGTGGGGAGGGCTCTGGGATCACGCTGACTGCCCCAGATACCCAGGTCGCTGACGGCACTTTCCAGCTGTCCTGGGGCTGGGCAGGGAATGCCACATCAGGTATTTCAATGCATGGCTGAAGGAATGGTGTGGTGAGGTGGGATTTGGCTACATTGGGGACTGGGGCCCCACTTGGAAGGACAAGGACCTAGGGCCTGTACAAAGGGGACAGCCTGCATCCATCCAGAGGGGGAACCATGGTCCTTAGTGAGCAGTTAGCATTTAAACTAGTGAGGGGGTGGAAGGAGGCAGGAAAACAAAAACTGCCCCCCCCCCCAAGCTGATGAGGCAAACAGAGTATCCTGAGGGAGAGACAACTCAGAATGAAACAAATTAAAAAATATAGTGGACACAATAAGGGAGGGCAAAAGGGGAAAAGGGTTGAGAGCGGCAACATAGTCTGAGCCATGTGTGCAAATGAGAGACGTCTGAGCAACGAGGTTGCAGACCTAGAAGCTACTATGGTAGACGTGGACCTGGACTTAGTCGCCATTATAGAGACCTGGTGCAATGCAAACCAGGACTGGGAAGTAGCCATACCAGGATATACGCTGTTCAGGAAGGACAAGGTAGGTAGAAAAGGGGTTGGAGTGGCTCTTTATGTAAAGAATAGCATAAAAGCCACAGAAATACATGGGAAGCAGGGAGGAGGAGTGGAGATACTATGGGTCACTCTGGAGAGAAGGAAAGGGTCCACTATTCAAACAGGAGTGAACTACAGACCTCCAACACAGGGGGAGGAGGTAGATCAGGAAATAATGCAAACTATCCAGAGGATGGCTCGCAAGGGAGACGTATTGCTGGTTGGAGACTTCAGTCTGCTAGACATGGATTAGAGCCTCCCCGCTGCAGCTACAGCTAAGAGTAGGAACATCCTGGACACCCTGCAAGGGGCGTTCCTGAGTCAACTGGTATTGGAACCCACTTGAGAAGGGACATTACTGGACCTGGTGCTAACAAATGGGGACAGTGTGACTGCTGTCACAGTGGGGAACCCCCTGGGGACCAGTGATCAACGGGCAATGTGGTTTGATATAAGGACTGAGTCAGAATCGAATCACACAAGGGCGAAGGTCCTGAACTTCAGGAGGGCTGACTTTAAGAATGTGAAAGAATGCCTTAGAGATGCCCAAGCAGGGCTAGGGAAACTAAGGGGAGTTGAGGAGCAGTGGGCAAAAATAAAGGAGGGCATTAAACAAGCAACAAACCTCTGTGTCAGACAGGTTAGCAAGGGTAAGAGACAAAGGAGACCACTATGGTTCTTGAAGGAGGTGGCAGAAAAAGTGAGAGCAATAGAAGATGCAAAGAAACACAGAAGGAGGGAGACAGGGAGACTTACCAAGAAAAACAAAGGGAGGCAGGGAAGGCATGCAGGAGCGCAAACAGAGGAAAGGATTGCTAAATTGGTGTCAAAGGGGAATAAAACATTTTTTAGATACATAAGTGAAAGGAGAAAGACCAAGGGACGGATAGTATGGCTGAAAGGGGAAGGAAAGGGTTGTGTGGAAGAGGACCACCAAAAAGCAGATATATTGAACAAATACTTCTGTTCAGTATTTAAGAAGGAGGGGTAGGAAAAGGGCCAAAGATAAGGGACAAGGGTATAAAGGGACGGGTGGTGGACACAAGTCCTTTTACAGAGGAAAGAGTGCTTACGGGACTAACAAAATTAAAAGCAGACAAGGCAATGGGGCCAGGCAGGGTGTACCCTTGGATACTGAGGGAACTGAAGAGGAACTGGCTGCACCTCTAATAGCCCTTTTCAACCTGTTATTACAAACAGGGGAGGACTGGAGGAGGGCAGATGTAGTTCCACTCCACAAAAGTAGAAATAGGGAGGAAGCCGACAATAACAAGTCTGTCAGCCTGACATTGGTGGTGGGCAAGGTAATGGAGTCATTCTTTTTTTTTGTAGTCTTTTTACTGCCCTGGTGTGCTATAGCATCTCTCAGAGGTGCCCTCTCAACCATCGCCTCTACTCCCCGCCGAGATCCCCCTCCGGGAATGAGATTGCTGAGCTCCCCCCTCCCAAGGACCTTCCGGGCCCCTGGATTAACCCCCAGGGAGGGCCCGCCCTACCTTCCTGGTGGCCTTTCTGAGATTAGAGGGTCAGTCCCAGTTGGGTGGGCTCGGGAGAGCCGGTGGAGGGATGGTCTAGCATTAGGGATGTGGGCTAGGCTCCTGGAGCCCTCATCACCTCTCTATGGCATGTCAGGACAGGGCCACCAGAGGTGGCAGAGTATCCATTTATGTAAAATTGGACCTACACTTTTCGATTATCCTAGCTAAGGCCGAACCCAAAGGCTATGAGATACTATTGTTACAACTGCCCCTTCCTTTCTCACTCCCAATCTATGTTGCCGGTATTTACTGCCGACCAGGCACACCTTCCTCAACTGTCATAGACCTCCTCGCACTAACCTCCTGCCTCACCCTTACAGGTGAATTATATATAATGGAAGATTTTAATCTCAATTTGCTATCCCCAGCCCTCAATAAAGCCTGGACCAACGTTACTGGGTTAAATCTCTCTCAACTCATCAACGAGCCCACCCGCCTAAACCCCAAATCTGGAAACCACTTTCTTCTAGACTGGGCTCTGATCACCCACCCTCACTGGGTCATCAAGTCTGGACTGCTTCCAGACTCCCTGAGTGACCACCATCTTACCTACCTCGTCCGTAAAATTCACCACCCCAAATCACCCCCCAAGTTCGTGGTCCAACAGTCCTTCAAATCATTCGACCTGGCTCCCCTATTAGATGACCTGGCCCAAGCCAACTGGATCCCAACCTGTACTATCTCCTATATTGATGATGCCCTCCTTCAATTCAAAAGTACATTTCTCAACGTCTGAGACACTCATGCCCCTCTGTGTTGCACAAGGGTACGGGGCAACCACCTGCCCTGGATCACCCCTGAACTCATAGCACAGCAAAGTGCCCAGGACCAAGCCTGGAGAGCCCATAAATCCTCAAGCCACCCACAAGACCTCTCCATATACCAGATGCTTCGAAACAAGTGTACCAGAGCTACTCGGCTGGCCAAAGCTGAGTATTTCATCTCCACCCTTCACGCAAACTTGAATAATCCCTCAAAATTCTGGAAGCTCATTCACCTCTTCTCCCCCACCCCGACCGCAACTCCCACTCCGCTCCTAAATATTAGCAACTCCCTTTTCTCGGATCCAAATACTGTTGCTGCCGAGTTCAACACATACTTCTCCACTTGTGCAGCCTCACTCCTCTCCTCTCCTCCCTGCCTACACCTGCTCCATTCGCACCTACCGAAGGATTCAAGAAGCCATATGTGCCTCGTACCTTCTCCTTTAAAAATATCTCACCAGCTGATGCCCTAGTTGCCCCGCTTTCACTTAACCCTTCAAAAGGCAAATCCCCTGATGATTTGGATCCCAAGCTCCTCTACCTCTCAGCCCCTGCCATAGCTGTCCCGCATGCCAGCCTACTAAATCAGTCATTCGCTGTGGCAGCAGTCCCCCAGGCATGGAAGCATGCCATAGTCATCCCCCTCCCTAAAGGGAGCCCCCCTACCTCCAACTCAAACTACTGCCCCATCTCTCTCCTCCTGGCTCTTGCAAAACTGCAAGAGCACCTTGTGCTCACACAACTTACCTCCTTTCTCTCTAACTCCAATTTCTTCATGGCCTTTCAGTCTGGGTTCACAAAGGGTCACTCCACTACCTCCTCCTTGACTAGGCTCTCTGATGCAGTACTCACCGGTATGGATAGAGGGCAGATCACCTCTGCCATCTTCGTCGATCTAGCTAAAGCATTTGACACTGTCTCTCATACCTTACTTCTCTCCAGCCTCTCTGAATCTGGTCTCTCCATTGCTGCCACCAACTGGTTCAGCTCCTACCTCACTGGCAGAACACAATCCGTAAGAATCTCCGATGCTACATCTTCCCCCCTGCCCATAACTACCAGTGTCCCTCAGGGGTCAGTTTTCGGACCCATTCTGTTCTCCATTTTTCTGAACGACTTACCACTCAGCTGTTCTACCTCCTCCATCCACATGTACGCTGATGACACCGTTCTTTTCTCCTCAGGCACCTCCCCAGAAGTGGTAGATGCCAATCTACTAGCTGATGTTGTCAATATCCAACACTGATTCAGCTATCACCAGCTCTCCCTCAATGCTAAAAAAACTGTCACCTTGACCGTCGGCACGCGACAGCACCTGTCCAGACTCCCCTCCCTCCCTATCTTCCACAACCTAGACGGGCAGGTACTTGAGGATGTCTCCTCATTCCAGTACCTTGGGGTCTGGCTCGACCGGTATCTATCCTTTAATGACCACATTGATGCTACCATAAAAAAACTGCGCCCCATGCTAAGTGCCCTGGTACAGAAACCGTAGAAGCCTCCCCCTAATTGTACGCCGTGAACTAGTCCAGAAGATGACACTCCCCTCCTTTGACTACTGTGACATCATCTACAGCGCTGCCCCAAAGTCCTCCTTAACCAAACTAGATGCCCTCTTCAATGCTTTCTGCTGCTTTGCTCTTGATGCCCCTCCCCTTACCCACCACTGCGATCTCTACCATTCTCTGGCCTTACCATCCCTTGAAAAAGAAAGCCTTATTCACTGTGCTAAATTTGCCTCTGAGTTCTGGCTAGGCGTCCTCCCATCATACCTCTCCACAATGCTCTCTTCTGCCCCCACCTCTCTCATGCCCTCAGAGCCGTTGACTCCCGCCAACTTGTAATCCCTTGGCGGAAGACCACTGTTGGCCAGGCATCCTTCTCTCACCACTTCCGTAAGCTCTGGAATGAGCTGCCTCCACAGATCTGCACCTGACTTCTGATCTGCCCCTCCCCCCCCTCCACACCTGACCAGCAGCTTTTAGCAAATGCTATGAAGCGGCACTATTTTAGCTCAACAGACGCACTTAGTACCTAGGCGCTTAATGTTTTTGTTTTGTTTTGATAGCTGCTTCTTGTGCGTATATGTCTGCAATTGCAAAATTGGAGTAACCTCTACTACAGTCTTTTCTTATATGTATACTAAGTGTTTTATGTGCCTATCTGTAACATGGTTGTTCATTTAAGTCACCTGTAACCATCACAAAGTGTAAATAATATGTATTCTGTTGCTTAAATGTTACTCAATTGATAACCTGTGCGTTATCCACCCCCTGTTACCCTCCCCCCAACGTCGCATCGGGAGATGAACAGCTTGTTGCTCCAGTGTGCCTTTCCTGGTGAAACAATTTCAATAAATAATAAATAAAAATAAGTGACATTACAGATGGACTGGAAGGGAAAGTATGTCTGTTCACAGACAACACAAAACTCTGCAACTCAGTAGACACGTCAGGGTGTGTAGAAAGAATGAGGGGAGATCTAAAAAAATTGGAAGAATGGTCTCGGGTTTGGGAGCTGGGTTTTAATGCAAAAAAGAGCAAAATCATGCACATGGGGCACAAAGACCCGGGGGCAACATACCAACTGGGAGGTGAGGTATTAACAGTCACAAAGCAGGAAAGGGACCTGGAGGTGATTATTTCTGATGGCCTGAAGGTAGCAAAACAGTGTGACAAGGCAGTGGAGAAGGCTGGTAGAATGCTGGGATGCATAGGCAGGGGAATTACCAGCAGAAAGCAGGAGGTAATAATACCCCTTTCTAGGGACGTGGATATGTTGTTCTATCCACACTATCTGGCATTGTCCTTTCCCCTTTAAATCTTGCCAGAAAGTCTTCAAGTTGGCTCCTCCCACCCACCCAGGTGGTATATCCCTCGGCTCTGCCCCATGATGCCAGAACTTCCTTTCCTCTGGAAGAAGCAGGTTCCCTTCTTACTGCTCCCGCGTTGAGTAGGCCCTGGCGCTCAAATCTTCGGATTTGCTTCCAAAACTTAAAACTTGTTAGAGTTCTGTCTTCAACTCAATCTTCGATCATGACCGCAGTGGAGGACCAGTCTTCACCCAGATTTCGATGATGCCCATGCGAGCAGAATAACTCGCATATCGACCCCCATGCCACGTGCGTTTACTGCCTGGGCCATGAGCACAATCCTCAAGCTTGTGATATTTTTATGTTGTTTCACGTGTCAGTCATTCAGGACCATCTCGCCTGACTGAAGTTGGGCCGCCCAGAAAAATGACATCCGCTGGTCAAATCTAAGGACTCCCATTGGGTGGTCTCCACGGCTGAGGGGTCCCCTGAGCAGCTGGAGCAACTTATGGCCTTCAAGGAGTAGGCGGCTCAGACTGCCACGCAGTCTGCTTCAGCCTTTGTTCCACTCAAGTTGGGCTGCACTTACTCGGCTTCTTCAAGGAGCTGTGCCAGTCTCTCCCGACCAGGGGAGAGGGCCCTTTGGGTTTGCACAGCTCTCACAAGAAGGAGTCAACATTCTTTTTTTTTTTTTTACTTTATTTCTGCACTCTACCTCAGTGGACTCTCTCCAGTGTGGATGTTTGCTTCCCGGCTTATCCTGTCCTCCTGAAGCCCTCAGCCACTGCTGGACTACCACCTCTCCCTTGTCTCATCTCCCGACCCCCCGTATCTGAATCCCCAGGAGCAAGGACTGCTACTCCACCTGGTGCTCTGTCTATATAGTGTCTGGTAGGGATGTATGAGAGGAGAGCCAGGAGAGCCTCTGAGCCCGGAACTGGACATGGTGCCGTGGCCCTAGACCTGCCTTCGCCTACCAATGGGAAGGGGTTATTTCTCTTGTTCTTCCCCCCATTGGCCCGGTTGTGCAATGCACTCCAACGCGATGTGTGAGTGCTCCCGCTCACGCCACAGGAGCGCCACCGCGGCCATGCCCCTGCTCTGCCAGGACTCGACTGCTGCTAGACCCCCTGCCATCACTAGGGGTCACCAGACAGCAAGAGCTTCGTCCCCCCTCCCTCCCAGAAAAGGAGAGCTGTCCTTCAGATGCTCGATCCTTTCCTCCCCGCCCCACTCCCCGAACCCAGGTCTCCAGCGTGGTGCAAGGTCTGGCGTCCAGCACCTCAACTCTCAGCGCCACGGGCCGGCCTACTGTCAACATTCTTGGGACTGAGAACATCCTTGGTCTCAGGAATCTCAGGTTTTGACCACGGTCGAAACTGCAGTCTTGGCTGCTGGCTTGACGGTGCCCCCGTCAGGCCAGTCGGTCGAGACGCCGGCCGACGATGCGGCCGAGATTTTTCTTGACCCAGTCGACTGGTTGTCATCCAAAGAGGCCGACAATTCCTTGTTCAGAACTCCGGTCCTGCAAGGGACCACCGAAGAGTCGTCTCAGCCCAGTGAACCAGAACCTCCGATCACCGACCTAGACCAGGAGGAGCCGCGGCATTCCCCGACTCCCTCCAAGATCCCCTGTTGGCACCCCTGGTGGATGAAGTCGAGGTCTTCCTCATTCTCTGGGTTGAACAGGTCCCGCCATCATCGGTGGTCTTGTTCTCAGCACCATGGAAAGCAGCACTGCCACTATTCATCTTTGTCCTCCTCAGGTGAGGAGCTGGCCTCTTCACCGATTGTGGTGGAGCCACCACCCAGGGCTCTGACCGGGGAGTCTCGGCTGGCTGAGGGGCTTCCCCATTGGCTGTCAGTCACTTTTACACCTGACTGCCCGCGGCGGGTCCGGAGTGACTCGGAGTCTGAGGATTCCTCACGGCACTCCCATCCAATCGACATGGAGTCGGTGGGGGACCTCTCATTGGAGGAAGGTCCCATGTCCTTCATGGGCATCCTCCATCTCATCTCCGAGTCCACGGGAATGAAATTGGAGCCCATCCAGAAGAGGGCTCGCTATCCCCTCACAGAGATTCTGGATAAAGGGAACTCTCTGATGAGGGCTTTTCCAGTGGCCAAAGCCATTGTCAGTCCTGCCCTGGAGCTTTGGCAGTACCCCGCCTCCTTTCCTGTGCCCTTGGCCCAGATGGCCCACTGATACGCAGTGCCCACTGGTACCCTCTTGGGGTTGGTTCATGGAGCAGCCTTCGGCTGAACGATTGGTGGCTGACTCAGTTTTTCAGTGCTTGGGCAATTCAGGGGACATTGACAGACTGCCGGATAAGGAGTCCAAGAAACTGGACCACTTGGCTAAAAAGGTCCACGCTGCTCCTCGTTCAGCCTTTGCCAGGCAAGCTCAGCCGTCATGATGGCACACTTCTCCCATGCCCTTTTGGGCTCTTTGGATGAGGTGATTCCTCATCTTCCTGTAGACCTACAGACTACAATCAAGATTGGTCTGGAACCAGGGTCGAGCTGTGGCCAAATAGCAACTTCAGATGGCTCTGGATATCTAAGATTCCTGTGCCCACTCAGTGGCAGCCACAATTCCCATGCACCGTAGGACTTGGCTGCGGATCTCAACCTTCACGGCAGACACTCAGTACAAGTTGGCGGATGTTCCATTCTTAGGCACCGACCTGTTTGGGCACAGTGTGGAGGGTCACCTCCAGCATATCGATAAGTCCAATGCCACCTTGGCCTCTGTTACATCTGCCCAAAGGGATCCCAAGGGCTCCAAGCAGCAAAAGTGTAAGCCCTTTCAGTCCTCCGCTCCTGCGGCACTCCTGCGGCAAAACCAGCTCAGCATCATTCTGGCCAGCAGGCTCAGTCCTGGTGACCAAGGCTCAAGTCCGTGGCCTCAGTGGTCCAAAATCCTGGAGGGAAGGGACCCAGTGGCTCCTCGACGGGTCCCCCTCCTCCAAGCCTGCTCAATGACGGGATGGGGTGCCACCCTCATGCCCATTACGCCTCCCCTGGGTCCTCCTGTGGGATGCCGGTTCTGCCACTTTCTTTCCACCTGGTCCACTGTCACCATGGACAGGTGGGTTCAAGAAGTGGTCAGTCAGGATCTGCCTCTAGAATTTGTGCAGTACCTTCTCAGTCAAGCCTGCGCCCCATGGGAGGACTTGGTTGGCTCTTCGAGATGTCATAGCTCAACTCCTCCACAAGGAGGTCATGGTCAGAGTAGTGGATGCTCTGGAACACCCAGGGTTTGTCTCCAGGTACTTCCTGGTGCTGAAGCAGATTGGGGGACTGGCGCCCCATTTTAGATCTGCACGACCTGAACAAATTCTTCAGGTCCCGCACTTTCAGGATGGTAACTCTGTCCCAGATCATACCATCTCTCAAGCAAAGCATGTGGTTTTGCTCTCTGGAGCTCCAGGATGTGTTCTTTCATGTCCCGATCCGTCCATCCCATCAAAGTTTCCTCCACTTCCGAGCTGAGGGAACCCTCTACAAGTTCCAGGCTATGCCATTCAGAATCTCCTCGGCCCCCAGGGTCTTCACCAAATGCATAGCAGTGGTGGCAGCTTACCTGAGGCACAGAGGGATCCGGGTGTACCTCTACCTGAATGACTATCTGATTGCAGGTCTCTTCAGGCAGGAGATGGAGTGGTCCAGGGACCTGGCCCTCCAGACCTGCATCAACCTTGTTTGTTTGTTTAAAAGTTTATTTTTATACAGGTTAGTTTGTTGGAGAATTAAATCCCCATTTACTACAAATTCCTGTAAAGCATGATTACATCAACAAGACAAAACAATAAATAAACACACACAATACAAAATCACATTCAACCTAAAAACAACTACAACAAACATTTAAATAATCATATAATTCAAGTTTAAACATGTGCAAATCAGAATTCTCAGTTATGTGGGAAGATAATTCATTCCAAGTCTTTGCTAAACTATTCTGGAGAACTATATCCCCCATCCGATTTATAATTCGAATCATGGGCCGTTTTCTAGTTGTTTTCCTTAACATATCTAAATATGTTGAGTTTGAATTCAAACATATTAAATGATTTAAAGAATGTGTTTTAGAATGAATTAAACCATGACATATCACTAACCATAAATACTTTCTTCGAGCTATCGGATGTAACCAATCAAGTTCCTGATAAACTAAACATCGGTGAACTCGGAATTTATTTTTTAGGATATAATTCCCCAATCTGTAGTAAGTCTGATCTAATTTATTTCAACATTTTTGATAGGAATGCATGTATAATGGGAATCCATAATCAAGTACAGGCAACAACAATTGTTTTACTCATTTGGTCTTAATTTTTTTAGTCAAATACCCTGACACCCTTCTTAGAGCTCCCAGTCTTTGGTTCACTTTTTTATCTGTGACAAAATATGTTCAGAGAAAGAAAAATGATAGTCAACAAGAGCCCCCAAGTATTTATAAGTATATACTTTCTGAACCATAGCCCCATCCAAAAACTTAATCTGAAGATCAGTGAGATCCTTTTTTACATGTGATCCCACAGAAAAAAATCATACTCTGCATCTTCCCAGTACTCATTAAGAGACCAGAGTCTCTTATCCAAGTCTCAATATTGGAGAAATCTGTTTGGAGCCACCGTCTCAGGTCTCCGGGATCATCTGCAGATGCAACCAGTACTATGTCATCCGCATAAAGTCTGACATCAGTACTAGTTACATGATTTACAAGACTATTTATATAGATGTTAAATAACACAGGGCCCAAAATAGAGCCCTGAGGTACACCTCGATGTAGATCCAGGAGACCCGAGACAGCGGCACCACAGACCACCCTTTGCTTACGGTTTGATAAGTAAGATCTAAACCATTGCAAGGACTCCTGTTGTATCCCAATATTCTGCAATCTATGCAGAAGGGTTTCATGGTGAACTAAATCAAAGGCTTTACTTAGGTCCACAAATACTTCCCCAGTATACCTGCCTTGATTGACCTTGGCCTCCTGGTCAACGAGGCCATGTCAGAACTTGAGCCCTCGCAGGTGATCAGCTTTAATGAGGCAGAGCTCAACCTTGCCAAGCCAGAGCCTGACTCTTGGTGGACGGGGCAGAGGTTCTCTCCTCCTTTGCCCGATCATTTCTGGTTTGGCACTTGCGCCCTGCCTGGGACTTCCTGCACCTTCTGGGCTACATGGTGGCCTGCACCAGCATGGTCCGATGGGCCTGTTGGCATATGCGCTCTCTGCAATGGGAGCTGGCCAGACAGTGGTCTCAGCACAAAGGTCACTTTGACCAGCTGGTTACTGTGACCCAGAAGATGTGGGCACCCTCCAGTGGTGGTTAGTCCCAGAACATCTGCAGGAAGGGATCCTGTTTGTCTGCCCTGAGCCAACAATCATCCTGACGATGGATGGATGCCTCTCTCACGGGCTGTGATGCCCATCTGGGGGAACACAGAGTCCATGGGCTCTGGACCCACGAGGAGTCCTGATGCCATATCAACCTGCTGAAGCTCCGAGCAGTCCGGCTGGCACTGACTGCCTTTGCTCCATTTGTTCGGGGTCAAGTGGTTCAAGTCCAGACGGACAACACCACAACCATGTACTACCTCAACAAGCAAGGCACTCCCTGCCCCTGTGTAAGGAAGCTCTCCACATCTGGACTCTCATGCACAGGCCGGTCAGCAGTCGGTGGCGCAGGAGAAGGTGGTCTGGCACTTTTCAAGGGCTTTGACCATATTTCCCCTCTGTGCATGAACCACGACTTGTTGCTGGTTTTGGCAAAGCTCATGGGCAAGCCACTCAAACTGTTGCACAGGTGTGGCATATCTCACCTGTTGTGGAAGACCACCTTCTTGGTGCCTATCACGTCAGTCAGAAGGATCAATGAGCTCCAGGTGCTTTCGGTGGAGTCTCTTTAGCTGGTTTTCCACAGGGACAAGGTTGTCCTGCACCCCAACCTAAAGTTCCTCCTGAAGGTTGTGTCGGAGTTTCACCTGAATCAGGTGATGACTCTTCCAGTGTTCTTCCCAAATCACACCTTGGAGGCCGAACACAGGCTCCATACTCTGGACCTGAGGCGAGCGCTCGCTTACTACAAAGAGCGCATGGCTGGAGTTCGGGGAGCGGTTTGTCAGCTGTTTGTCACCTACGCTGAAGCTGCACCTGGCAGGCCTGCAGCCAAGTGGACAACTGGCAGGTGGACCACTTCTTGCATTGATCTCTGCTATAGGTTGGCGGGTAGGGAGCCTCCCAGAGGGCTAAGGGCTCATTCCACCCGCCATACCTTTGCAACAGTGGCTGCTTCTAGGGACATCCCTGTCCAGGAAATCTGCAGGGCTGCTACCTGGAAGTCAGCACACACCTTCATTTCCTGTTACCACATTGATTTAGAGTTATGTTGGGTTGCTGGTTTTGGGGCCTCAATTCTCCAATTCTTATTTCATAATTAGAGAGCATGCACCTTGCCTCCCTCCTCCTGGAGAACTGCTAGGAGTCTGCCAGATAGTGTGGATAGAACAACATATCCACATCCCTAGAAACACAGGTTACTCACCTGTAACAGTAGTTCCAGGAGTGGTATATGTTGTTCATCCACACGGACCCACCCGACTCCCCCAGGCTCAGGCATACAACCTCTGCTTCCAGTGGACAAGATCTGGCGTCATGGGGTAGACCTGAAGGATATACCACCCGGGTTGGTGGGACGAGCCAGCTTGAAGACTTTCCAGCAAGATTTAAAGGGGAAAGGACCATGCTCAATAGTGTGGATGAACAACATATACCACTCCTAGAACTACTGCTACAGGTTAGTAGCCTGTGTGTATAGATTACTGGTGAGACCACACCTCGAGTACTGTGTCCAGTTCTGGAGGCCCCATCTCTGCAAAGACATAGATAGGGTAGAGGTGGTACAAAGGAGGGCAACCAATATGGTGCAAGGCCTGCATCAAAAGCCCTACAAGGATAGGCTTAAGATATTAAATATGTACTCCCTGGAGGAAAGGAGGGAAGGGGGGAATATGATAGAAACATTCAAATACCTCACAGGGAAAAACAAGGTACAAGAAGGAAGCATTTTCCAAAGAAAAAGATATTCAAGGACAAGGGGTCACACTATGAAGATGGAGTGGGGAAGGGTTAGAGGATATGGGAGTAAAAACTTCTTCATGGAGAGAGTGATGGGCACATGTAACAGCCTCCCAGTGGAGGTAGTGGGAGTCAAAATTATTACAGGATGTAAGAATGCATGGGATAGGCATAGAGGGATCTTAGAAGAAAAGGGAAGGGGGGTCTGGAGACCCAGTAGGGTCTGCGGTGACACTATAGGTAGGGAAAATAGGGCAGACTAGGTGGGCCATTAAGTCCTTATCTGCCAACAACTTCAGTGTTTCTTTGTTTCCAAATTTTTTCCGACACAGCCTTAGTTCTCCTTACTTGTGAAGATCTGAAGGCGGACTGCCCCAAGCTGAATCTTCCCCCTGGGCTTCAGGAGATCAACTGCAGCATCTGATTAGTTGACACAGCTGTTCATCATCAAACTTAATATGCATTAAGTCCACTTGACACCCGATCGGTTGCTTATAAAGGTGCCAACAGCACAGTCCTCACCCCCTTCCCAGGAGCCATTGCTAAGTCCTCCAGGGCTCCTTAACTCCCTATTGGCAGCAGAATAGGCGAGAGGTTACAAAGATAGTAGTTGCAGAACAGTTCCCACAAAGTCCCAACTTTAACTTTATTTTGCAGCCCAACTGCACCCATGGTTTGGCAGCTGCCCCCTGCCCTGGTGTCCAGTGGCTTAATAGGACTTACAAGGGACTACCCCTGCCTGTCATGAGTGTCATAGCGTTGTTCCCCCCCAGGCAACAGGCAGAGCCTTATACTCATAGCAGCCTTGGCTGCTTCTTAAAGACACAGCACTCCCTTTAAAGATACAGCACTTGAGTGCTTTTCCAAAGTTTTATTTCACCCCTCCCCCCCCCCAGTGTGTGTCTCCAGACCCCCTAATATGTTACTGGAGTCCCTGGGGGTCATAGCATATGACTGGGGAGCACTGCAGAGCCACCGAGTGCTTTCACAATGAGCGCCATAGCGCTCCTTCAGAATCTGCTCATTGCCAGCCAGCTCACATGTTCAAGCAGAAGCCAGCTTGAACGTGAGCACACTGAGTTGTGCAGTACTCGTGACTTGTACCACTGGCTGGCAGTTTTCATTTCAACACTGCTTCTCCATTCCCCCACCAGGAAGGCAACACTGGGGGCCAGCAGGAGTACAAAAGAAGACCCCAAGGGACAGGGGCTGACAGGACTAGGCAGCTGGGGTGGGGGCAAATTAAGGTAAGCTCCACACGTGGGGGGGTTACAAGTTGAATGAAAATAATAAAATTCAGTATGAACAAATAAAAAACTTTAGTTCACTCCAGTCCAGGGGTTAAATTGGGGAGGAGCCGCAGGAACTCAGCAGTTCTACTACCTCTTAAAAAAAAATTGTATGACAGTTCCACCACCTCTGTCATCTTTCTTCACTCACTACTATAGGAGACTTTCAAGTTCCACTACCTAGAAAGTTCCACTACCTAGAAATCTAGATGTGGCAGTTCCCCGCCAAAACATTTCCAAATTAATTACTGCTCAAGACTGTTGCATTTGGTCAGAATTTAATGGTGACAATACAGCACTGAAATGAAAATGTTCTTGACTTGATCTTCTTGTGAAAGGTAGTTCTCCTATCTCCCCTTCCATCTGTCTTAAGATATGTGGGGAGTTGACAGCTCTGATTCTTCACCTTACGGATGCAGCTCAGACAGCAGAAGAAAGGGCTTCTGCGTGGAACAATAAAGCTTCCGGGGGAGGGGTTTCTGCACTGGACCACTTGTCTTGAGGGAAGAATTTTTATGCTGGACCACGTCTTTGGGGAAGAGTTTTTGTGTTGCACCACAAGGTACTAGGAAGTTTCTACACAGCATTCTTGTGCTTAAGGATATGTAGCTCTCTGTCTCCTGCCTATAACAGTCTTTTGAGGAGCAGCAACTGCTTGAAGCTGTTTGACAAAATGTTCTTGCTTTTCATTTTGACAAGAAGATGCTAAACGACTGAAACAACCCATGAAACAATACAAGAGGTAGGAACTATAAAGCCCAGCAGTAGACTATCCAGAAAGCACACTAAAACCTAGTAGCAGGAAGACAGACAAGGGGAATGTTGTTACAAGACACGGGAAGTAACAGACTAAGGAATGTGTGTATACTAACAGGCAAAGAAGGTGGCTAACACTACGGACGAGGGAATTAGTATCAAAGAAAGTGGGCAAGAAGAGTGGGTGTAGCACAGGGGAAGCAAGGAAAGAGAATGTGGATAACAGACAGTGAGGCTGAGAAGTGACAGTCACAGGGGTACTGTAACAGGCAAGGTATTAGGGAAGTATTAGACAAGGGGTTGCTGTTACAAGGAGTAGGATGATCTACTGTAATAGAGGGAGTTACTGCAGTATAAGGTGTGGGGTAATGTATTGTGACAGACAAGGGGTTGTTGTGGGGTGGGGAAGAAATAAGAAAAGAGTAGGAAGCAGCAGACATGGGGATTAAACAGATGGGGCTCTGCAGCACTCGAGGGAGATACTGTTGCAGACAAAGGGGGCACTGTAACAATAGGGGTACTTTAATAGTTTAAGGGTACGATAACAGACATGGGGTTACTGTAATAAAAGTGGAGGGGGATTAATAAGCGCAGTATTATAACAGACGTTGGAGTGCTATAATATATGAGGGTAGGGTTGCCACCTGTCCGCTTTTAAAGCATTAGAAGTAAATCGTCCTAATCTTTTCCTCTCTAAATTTTAAGTGTGGTCTTTTACTGCCATGATAGGAAACAGTTTATATACCTTTATATGATCTCATATATTCCTTTTGTGTGTCCTATATACTGATATGTTTTAGACCCATTTTTGCTAAATTATCTAATTTGTATTGCCTTTATCACTGCATTGATCACTTCTCTCTTGAGTCCTCTGCAGCTACTGCTGTCATTTACTTTATACTACCTGAACATTCCATGATAGTAGCTACACCTTTACAGGTCATGCGGATAAATAGCATGGAATGGTGTATCCGAAATTGTGGAATGTCTTAGAAATATGAAAAGAAACAGCAGGCCCAGTGGCATTGAGGGTTGAGGCGCTAGACGCCTCGATCAAGGCTTATGCCAGTGACCCGTGTTCGAACAAGCACGGCCACCGGGGTTGGTAGAGTTGGAGAAGGATTGACGTCCGTAGGACTGCTCTCCTTCTCCGGGGACTCAGTGGTCGGCGCCGACTGACCCTCGTGGAGATTGGGGGGCAGTGCGCCAATGCTGCAGATGAGGGGCGGAGATGGGGCAGACGCCTGGGAGGAGCGTGTGCAGACACATGCACGCTCCCTCCATTGGCGTCATTGCATGCCCCTCCCCACAGGGGAGGAAACCAAGAAATACTCTGGCAGCATGAAGGCTGCCCCAACGGCGCCACCACGGACGCGCCCAAGTTAGCTCCCTTCTGGGCCCGCCCTCCAGGTCTCCGCACTGGTGGGGTAAGTACCCACTGTGATGCGGTCTGGGAAGGCTGTGGCAGGGAGGTCGGAGCTCTAGCCACGTCTGGGGCAGCAGCTGGGAAGGCTGGCTGAAAGGGGGAGGGAACCAAAGGTACAACCCCCCCCCCCAGCAGAGGCAATAAATAAATAAGTAAACAAAAAAAAAGAAATATGAAAAGAAACAGCAGTAGCTGCTGAGGTAAAGGGAACACAATGCCCTCATTTAACACCATACTGGAGGGGGATTACACATGAATTGACCAGAATGGAAGGACGACCAATAGCGTTATCCCCATAGTCACTCTTATTGGGAGTAGAGGAATTGGGGATGGTGAGTGGAGACTGTACCCCAGGTTAATGAGAGTTTTACTGGTGGTGGCTCGACAGGGGATACAGAATTTGTGGATCACTAGTTCTGCCCCAATGGTGGGACAGTGAAGGGGGTTGGCTATTATAGTACTTGCAGTAGACAGGTTAACGTATTCACTGAAGGGAAGGGAGGAGAGGTTTATAAATGATTGGGGCAAATTCTTAATGGCTCTCACTCCGGGAGAGGTGATGATACTGAGGGAAGGGGGAGCGGCACAGAGGAGGGTTTGGGAGGTATACCCTAGAGAACAGCTTAAGGACACTGGCCAGATATCAGGGGGGATGGTTTGGAGGGTCTACATGTCATAGGAAATGGCAATAAAGACATAATCTGAGCGAGAACGCTTTACTACTCAGTTTATCAATTTATGTGGTCACAGTGCAGCTTGTTGATGACTGTTGTTTGTTGTCCTATAAGGACCTTTTTGTTATTTTTTTTAACTTGAACTTTAGCCGTATTAGGCAGAATAGGTGTGCCAATTTTACACCTGGAGAGCTTTATTGGGTGTGCCAATGTTTTTGATAAACATGTGGATGTATATGAATTTTAAAAGTTTCTTATATGTACATGGATTATTTGAAAATCATGATAAAAATATTATGCAAAAAAAAAAGCCTATTTTGGCATTACAAATGGCTTTGGAGAAGGAGCATATACTCATCAGTCATAAAAAGGGGTGGAGTCAGAGTTTGGGGTGTGGTTTAGCATCAGTTCTTTACCTCATCAAAAGGCGGCAATCTGGGACTTCCGATGATGTCAGCGATCAAACGATGGCTTAGATCGGAGCTCCACATCGCCCTAAAGACAATTGCATAGCACCCACTATCTACAATCATGCAATCTCCAGTAAAGGTAACCCGATCAAAAGTCCTCCTTACAAAGAACTTGCAGACCCCAGTACAAAAGCTACATGCCATGTTACAGCAAGAAAAATGGGGTCTGCTCTCGGAGGCCTTGGGAGAGGAGAGAGGAGGCTCGGAAATACTGGGCCCAGAGGAAGACGAATGCTACCAGTTAGTGGCATCAATCCTGCAGACAGCAAAGACTATAAAAAAAATCGGTAATACTCTCGACGAGCTAAAGGAGGACATTAACATAATTGAGCACAGGGCAGATCAAAATAGAGATCGGCCTGACGAACGTCACAGAGCAGGCTGACTGCCATGATTGGCTGATGTTATACTTGCTGGCCAGAGAGAGGGAATTAACAAACAAACTGGACAACCTAGAAGGAAGGAGCCGCTGCCAAAATATACAGGTGTACGGTGTTCCAGAGGGCTGTGAGGATGGAGCAAAGGAGACGATTACTTTTCTACAGGGGGTTCTCCAAGAGGCCTTAAACCTTCCACTAGGCTATGATTTAACAATGAACAGAGCACGTCACTTGCTAGTACGGAGGCCCATGAACCCAGGGGCATGCCTGCAATCTTTTGTGGCTAAGCTTACTTCATACTCCACCAAAGAAGACATCCTAAGGCTGGCCTGACGGAAAATGGCTATAACATACAAGAGACACAGAATTCAGATTGATAACGATTATACCACCCAAGTACAAGAGAGCAGAAAAGTCATGTGGCTTATTATGAAACAATTAAGGCTCAAAAATCTAAAGGCTCAGATTCTGTACCCTGCACGCCTGAGAATTGAAACGGATGGTGGCACGAAAATCTATGAGGACTTAGCAGCAGCAGCATCACAATATTTGGAAAGCATAGGAATCCTTGTCCCTCACCTGGTCAAAGAAAGATTGGAGAAGGAGTTGATCCATGCCACCTGCTCGGTGGCTAAGAGATCCCCAGTGCCTGGACAGACCACAGAGAGTACCTCATCGAAAATATGTGCAGATGTTTGCACTATGCTCAAACAGTACAGCTCCACCATACAAATCGATTCAATTATGGCAAAGGAGAGAGGGGGCCGGTCGAACAACTCATCTGAACTCGGGGCCAGTATGTCAGAACTGACGACCTGAACACCAGACAGTACTGCAGAGGTAACAGTTTGGAAAGAATCCCCTCCCTCCCCCGAGGATCCCCGGTTTCGCCATTAAAAACACAGGTACTGTACCAAGTGGGACTGACCTCGGGTGGTGGGTAAAGAGAAGGAAGCGGGAGGGGGCAGAAATGAGACATTTACACCTGCAGAGGGATTAATTTAATTTATGTGACGCATGCTTCCCGCTGTACATAAGACAGCCCAGACACCAAATAACTGACTTTTGGCATGAATCTTACACGCAGGCCTGCAACTCAAATTGAGACTGAACTCAGGGGATTCAACTTGCAATATAAATGTACATGGCAGAAAGTGTAAGAACTATATAAGTGAACGGGCAATGCGATGGTCAGTCCAAGGGCCACAAGCTGTTTCTATAAGGGCACATGAAAAGGTGGGAGGGGTGGGTGTAAGACAAGAGAAAGGTAATATGTGTACAAAACACCTTACTGTTTAATGGGAGATGGGTTTTTCCCAGACTTGAAATCATGGATGCACAATTTTGGAGGGGAATATACCTCCACTGCAACAAGACCTAAGTGCGATTCGCCCAACTTTTCCCCCATCTTAAGGTGTACATAGAGGGCATAAGAGAGCTGAATAATTACCAACTACCGCCTAATGATTTGGTTACTATTGATATCGCTGACATGGGTTATTTTCCATGGGGAAGGGCATAGTCCCATGGTACTCCCTACAAAATGGCTTCACCCCATACTAGACTTGGGGCTAAGAGTCCGCGACAGGACTGCACCCGGCAAGGAATTAATACTCCTTGCTGACCAGGGAAGTCAAACCCCACTAGGTTGGGAATTTTCCTAACAAAATTGCAACAAACCGCAAAATGAGTGGTACGATCTGACCAAACCAAGACCAGGCAACAAGCCACTTGGTGGATGGGCCGAAGTTCCCTCACCAGATTTCCCTTGGAGGGAAATGAAACCCTGCGCTCAAGACTGTCAATTACAGTTAAAACTTCCAGTGAAACAGTTAGTGGCTGGAGAGCAGTCATGTGTAGTTCTAAAGGTTGCACTCCCACCTTGTGGAGAAAGTTGGAATTGTTTGTTATGTTTACAGTTGTGGGGCACTCTGTTGAAAGGAAGTTTTTTTTTTCTAATGTTGCAGAAGCAAGAAAGGCACTTTGTTTTTTTGATAGAAATTGATTTAACTTCTCATGGTACTAAAACAGGCAGACCAGCAATATATGAGAGAAGCAGCATAAGATGTAGAAAGGTCAAAAAATTTAAAGTAATTGTACTTAGGGGATGGAGGAGGACTGGGACACCCCTAACAGGACTTTGGACCACCTTAGACTTTAAAAATGGCCACAATTAAAACCAAGGTCCTATCCTATAATATTATGGCATCAATCACCCTATTGAAAGAAAGCAAATCCAGAAATTCATCCGGACCCAGAAATGTGAAATACTTTTTTTACAAGAGACTCACTTATCCCCCAAAGAAGCACTAAAGCTGAAAACTAAGGGTTTCCTGGCCCTCTATCATGCCTCGTTAGAAAAAGGTAAGAAAAGAGGGGCGGTTACAATACTGTCTGGGAATCTTCCGGGTGAAGAGGTGGAAGCGATAGCTGATATTGGTGCCCGCTATCTGATAGTAGTGGGGAAGATACAGGAGACATGGGTGATGCTAGTTAACGTGTATGCCTTACTCGGACCTCTTGCAGCTGATGGCACAGAAAGCAAAGGGGACAGTAATAGCTGGAGGCAACTGGAACCTAGTCTTAAATAGGTAAAGCTACGAACTGTCCCTATTTTCCCAGGACAGTCCCTATTTTAGGCAGCATGTCCCAGTGTCCCCACAAGTTTTGCAGTATGTCACTTTTGTCCCAGTTTTTGGTTACTTGTGCCAGTTTTGTCCCTTTTTTTTTTTTGCTGACTGCTAATCCGTGAGTGACAGTTATTTCAGCACTACTGTGGCACTGCTCGGGCTGCACTGCAGTTTGCAACTTCAACCCCTGCGCCTGTGTTGCACTGCAAGCATGTCAGTGGGAGCACAGTAAAGCATGTTCCTTCCTGTTAGATTAGAATGGGTAGTAGTGCAAACAAACAAATGTGGACGTCAGCCTACCAGCAACTTAGAGGGACTCCAGACAGAGAAGAAACCAGCAGCAGGGAACTAAGGTACCCAAACCTGATCACCTGTAGGGAAGTGAGTGCAGACAATCTGGTGTGGTGGTGGGAATCATTGAAGTGAAGTTTGCTCAGCAAATGAGGTTGGATGGGACTGTCAGGAGGAGCAATACATGCAGCTCGAATGTCTGATCACAATTTAACACAGGTTTGCTTCTAATGAACTTTCTGTACATCATGGTTTGGAACGTGCTGCAGCAGAATGTATTGTTTTAATCTGAATGTTTGCTACTGGTGTTACTGAGGGGTGGCATGGCCAGAGCAAGCAGCAAAATTTAACTGATTGTGCGCAGCGTTGACTGCGGCGGTGTCCATGGGAATGACACGGTGGGGGGGGGGGTCATGATCAGGATGAACTGTCCCAGTTTTAGACCTCAGAATGTTGGTAGCTTTATAAATAGGAGATGGGACTCAACCTCAGGTATCCCCACCTCAGAGAGAAGGGTTGCTACACAATTCTCCAGACTCCTGAGGGATTGCAGCCTGACAGATGTTTGGAGAGAAAAGTACCCCACTGCGAAAGATTATACTTACTACTCGCCCAGACATAAAATCTACTCTAGGCTAAACATGTTTTTTGTGTATAATAAAGATATCTCACTATGCCAAGCCATGTGGGTGGACACAGCCTCATTATCAGACCATCAATCCATCTTTCTTGAGGTGGACTTTCAGCTTCCCAAAAAACCTACACACTGGTGATGAAATATAACTCTTTTGAGGGATGAAGAAATTAAAAAGGAGATACAAAAAGTAATCACACAGACAGTAGAAAACAATGACCGGCCGGGCACTACATCTCAAATACTATGGGATACTATTAAGACGATGGTTAGGGGAAAGTTGATTTCCCTGGCCTCCTATAAAAAAAAAAAAAAAAAAGGAAAAGTTAAAACAAATGCAGAGTCTCACTGCACAACTGAGATCCCTGGAGACACAACAGAAACAACAATGGAACAGAGAAAGAGATACGGAAATTAAGACAGCAAAAAGTGTACTCCAGAAGCTAAATAACCTAGAAACAGAAAGGGCCTTGCATTATTTGAAGCAGACTTATTATGAGGGGTGGCCAAGGCTGCAAAATAACTAGCATATCACCTACTCCAGAGGGCTCCTAAGGCTACCAACACTGGAATGAGGGACCCGACTTCCCGAACACTTACGCACAAATGGGAGCAGATAACAGACTCCTTTGTGTCATATTATAAAACCCTATATAGGGCTGAACAGGTGACACCGGTAGATGACACAACAAATTTCCTAAGAGATCTAAGGTTGCCTAGACTGACCAGATCCCAAGCACAGACCTTGATGGCCCCAATATCTTCGGAAGAAATTACTGCCACAGTCAAAACCCTTAAACCAGGCAAATGCCCCAGACCTGATGGCTACGGCAGCGAGGTTTATAAAACTTTTGCCCCAGAGTTAACAACTATGTTAAGGAGGGTTTGTAACCTGATATGGCTGGAGGGCGAGTCCGTTCCTCCGTCCTGGAACTACACCACCATCACAGTTATACCTAAGGAGGGCAAGGGCCCTAAAGAATGCAGTTCTTACAGACCCATCTCCCTACTAAATGTAGACTATACAACTTTTACAGCTATTCTGGCAGCCAGAATAAACCCACTTGTGACCCAGTTAATACAACCAGACCAGACAGGATTAACTGAAGGGAGACAGGCCCAAGAAGGGATCAGGCAAACAAATAACATCATAGACCTAGTAAACAAACATCACACCCCCACCTGTCTTGTTGGCCTAGACGCCTAAAAGGTATTCGATAAAGTCAAGCGGCACTTCTTGTTCACAGTCCTGGAGAGAATGAGCTGCCCTAGACTGTTCCTTGCAGCAATTAAATCACTTTATGCCTCCCCCCAGGCCTGTGTTAGAATTAACTGGGTTATATCCCAGAGGTTCACATTAGGGAGAGGCACCAGACAGGGCTGCCCAATGTCACCACTATTGTTTGCCATCTATATCGAACCCTTTGCACAAGCAATCCGGGAAGATCCAGTCATAAAGGGTTTTCTAGTAGGAGAAACAGAGCACAAAATCTCGCTATACGCAGATGATGTGTTGCTATATATCACAAATCCAGAAGAGTCCCTACCTAAAGTTTGGGAACTCTTAAACAAATTTGGGAGACTTTCCGGCTATGCCCTGAATAAAAACAAAACAGAGATCCTTAAATTCTACTATATGCCCTCCTCTAAAATAAACCAGCTCCTCCCCTGAGATGGAATGCCTCCAAAATTAAATATTTGGGAGCCTACATCCCCAAAAATTTAAGCCAGCTGTTTGCAAGTAACTTTGACCACCTCTTCTCCCAAATTAAGCAAGATACTAAAAAAACCGGAACTTTTAAACCTACCCTTAGATTCGCAAATTGAAACAATATCCATGAATGTTCTACCTAGGTTCCTGTACCTCTTTCAGAGCCTCCCTATAAAAATATCCACAGAACACTTCAAAAACTGGCAAAAAACACTGATTAAGTTTTTTTGGGCCAATAAAAAAACAAGAATCAAAACTCTAGTCCTACAATCTAATAAGAAAGCTGGGGCAGGGCAGTACCAAATTTGGAAGATTACTATCTAGCCTCCCAACTATGGTGTGCCCTTCTGTGGTCAACACCTGATTACCAGGCACACTGGAAAAGCAAAGAAAAGGAAGTCACTGAGGGAACCCCCCTATAAGTGAGACTATTCACCCCAAAACTCCTGATTCAGGACCCAGGCCTCTCACTATACTCAAAAATACCCTAGCTGCAGTACATAGACTTCGGGTAAAACATAAATGTCTTCTCTAATTATGGCCCCTAAGAGGGTTGGCTTGGGATGGAGATTTTGAACCTGCATGACAGGACCTAACCTTCCAGAGATGGACCAGGCTAGGTCTACACTCTCTGGGACAACCTACGAATGGCAGCATAATCAGGGAGTTTGTTGATATCAAAACGCAGTTCCAACTGAGGAACTCGGATCCCTACAGTTATCTTCAACTCAGGTCCCACATCCAGAACCTACAAAAAAAATACGGTCCCTTGGTGGAGCAATCTGAGTTACAGGTCATCATGGGAGAAATCATGAGTTCACAACTCCGCAAGGGCCAAATCTCTGCCCAATATGGGGCTCTTAGAGATAAGGGGAAGAGAATTTCAACCCCCCTCAAGAGTAGATGGGAGAGGAAACTAGGGGAGCAATTAACAGAGAAAGAATGGGAAAATATTTTCACCCTAGCCCACAAAACTGCATACTTACAGAGATGGAAGGAGTTTGAGTAGAAAATTAGATTGTGGTACTTAATCACTCCAATAATGAAAAATAAATGGGATCAGGGGCAGAGCTCAGCCTGCTGGAGAGAGTGTGGGGAAGAACAGGCAGGTCACCTGCATGTCTTGGGACTCTGCCCCAAACTGACTCGGTTTTGGCAGGAAGTGGTGGGGGTTTTGGAGAGCCTACTCACCATAGAAGAGTCTCTCTCTGCAAAGCACCTGACTTTGGGGCTGGTCCCTAAGGGGGTGAAGAGCAGAAACTGGATATACTTATGGAATGTCCTGGTGGCTGCTGCCCATGAGGCAATCACCAGGAAATGGCTATCATCAGTCCCTCCCTCACTAGAGAACTGGAGTGAAATAGTGAGAGAAGGAGCACGACAGGGAACTGTATCAATTAAAGCAGAAAGAAGTGGGGAAGGCAGTCAGAATAGCAAAGGCCCAAACCAAGGAAAAAATAGCCAACTCAGTTAAGAAGGGGGATAAAACCTTTTATAGGTACGTTAGGGAGCAAAGAAATGTTAAGGGAGGAATAGTGAAGATTAATAAAGGAGAGGGGAGGTGGGCAGAGGGAGACAGTGAAAAGGCAGAGATACTGAATGAATACTTTTGCTCAGTATTGACAAAAGATGAGGAGGAGTTACCTAAACCAGACAATAGAAGCACTCTGGGTAGGGGGGTTGACAACAGTCAATTTACAGAAGAAAGAGTCCTGAAAGAACTCCTAAAACTCAAGGTGGACAAAGCAATGGGCCTGACGGATTCACCCCAGAACTTAAAAGAACTAAGGGAGGACCTAGTGACACCACTGACCACACTTTTTAACAAATCGTGGGAGGATGGGGTTGTACCTGAGGACTGGAGGAGGGCAGATGTGATTCCCCTTCACAAAAGTGGGAGCAAGGCAGAAGCAGGAAACTACAGACCTGTAAGTTTGACCTCAGTGGTAGGGAAAATGATGGAATCACTTCTGAAAGAAAAAATTGTTGAGTACCTAGAGACCAGCGGGGCACAGGACCCAAAGCAGCATGGATTTACAGCAGGAAGGTCATGTCAGATGAATCTAATTGATTTCTTTGACTGGGTGACCAAAGTAATAGACCAGGGAGGGCTGTGGATATGGCCTACCTAGACTTTAGCAAGGCATCTGACACAGTCCGCAAAAGACTAATAATCAAGTTAGCCAGCCTGGGAGTGGGTTCCAGGGTGGTAGCCTGGGTAGCAAACTGGCTGCATAACAGGACACAGAAGGTAATAGTGAATGGAACACATTCCGAAGAAAGGGGGGTTACTAATGGAGTACCTCAGGGCTCAGTACTGGGTCCAGTCCTCTTTAACATCTTTATAGGTGACATTGCAGAGGGTCTGGAGGGAAAGGTATGCATCTTTGCAGATGACACAAAGATCTATAACAGAGTTGATACATGGGGGGGTAGAAAGGATGAGAAGGGACTTGGCAAGGTTGGAGGAATGGTCAGACATATGGCAACTTAGATTCAGTGCAAAGAAGTGCAAAGTAATGCACCTGGGAAACAAAAACCCAGGAGAAGAGTACACAATAGCAGAGGCGGTACTAACAACAACAAAAATGGAAAGGGACTTGGGGGTAGTCATATCAGATGACCTAAAGGTGGGTAAGCAATGTGAGAAGTCAGTAAGGAGAGCCAGGGGGATACTGGGATGCATAGGAAGGGGCATCACAAGTAGAAAAAGGGAAGCGGTTATCCCTCTGTACAGACAGTTGGTGAGACCCCATCTGGAGTACTGTGTGCAGTTTTGGAGACCCAATCTCTGCAAGGACATAGACAGGATGGAAGCAGTCCAGAGGAGGGCAACTAAAATGGTGCAGGGTCTGCATCAGAAACCATATGAAGAGAGACTGAGAGAGCTTAATATGTATACCCTTGATGAAAGGAAGGACAGGGGGGGACATGATAGAAACTTTCAAGTACCTCAAGGGAATCAACAAAGTCCAGGAGGGTAGCATCTTTCAGAAAAAGAGATGTGTAAGAACAAGGGGGCACAATTTAAAGATAGAGGGGGACAGCTCAGGGGTAATGTGAGGACATTTTTTTTCACAGAGAGAGTGGTGGATGCATGGAACCGCCTTCCTGGGGAGGTTGTTGGGTCTAAAACAGTGAGGGAATTCAAACATGCATGGGACAGACATAAGGCAATTGTAGTGGGGGGTTGCAGGAAGTAGGCTGTTGGTTAAATAGAATCTGCAGCTTATCCAATAGGAAGGGAAATGAGCAGACTGGGTGGGCCAAGTGGTCCTTATCTGCCGTCAAAGTCTGTGTTTCTATGTTAGTGGGTGAGATCCAGAATATGGAGGAACTGATGCAAATTCGCCAGAAGAGGAAGAGGCAGAGACAGCCTGATTTATTAGAATTTTCACAAATCACATTGAGAACTTTGATTGAAGTCTTATTTTCAAATAAAATGAGAAACGGAAACTTGAATACCCTACTACAGAATATTATTCGTCGTAGAGATGATGACCTTTTAATGAATAAATTTAACTGACACATATTCAAGCTGCTACGTAACAGATAGGAAATGCCTGTATCCTGAATGGAAACAAATGTGTAGTACATGAGAAGATGAACTTTGTGTGTATGCCTGTAACTTCAATAAACTTGAATAAAAAAAAAAGTGCCAGCCCCAGATTAGGGGTTACTGTAACAGACAAGGGATGAGAAAATGCATAATAGAGGGGGCAGCCTTAACAGATAAGGGAAACCGTGGGGATAGCAAAACTATGCTGAATAGGTGCTGGTGGTTGAGTCGGGTTGAAGGGGAGGAGTGGGGGCCCCTGGCGATAGGTTGGGGTTTTTATTGGCCCCACCGAACTAGAGGCCTCCGTATAGGTGAAGAATTTGGATGTTGTTTTAGATAACGAGCTGACACTTGATGCTCAGGTGTCTGCCGTTGTCTGAACTGTGTTTTGCCATCTCCGGATCAACGCTCAAATTAAGTCCCTTATTCTCCCTCCCCCACCACCACCACCACCGACGACCTGGCCATGCTGGTTTGCACTTTCATTCACCTCGAGGCTTGATTACTGTGACACACTCTACCTCGGGGTCAGAGGAGGTGCGATGTGGCACCTGCAACTTTTGCAGAACGCTGTGGCCCGGTTGTTGACTGGTTACTCGAGATTCAGTCACATTACACCAGTGCTGCATGAACTGCATTGGTTGCCGGTGTGCTGACGCATCACCTTTACAGTAGGTCTTTTAACCTACAAGGCCCTACACGGGTTGGGTCCGAGCTATCTAAAGGAACTCCTGCATCCCTACACCCTGTCTTGCTCTCTTAGGTTGGCTGGAGAGGCCCTCTTGGAGGTCCCCCCAGGAAAGACTAAAATCTTCCGGAGACCGGGCTTTTGAAGCAGCAGCCCCGGTCCTCTGAAAGTCTCTGCCGGGGTACCTCTGGGAGGCACCCTCTGTAGAGATTTTCAAGAAACGGTTGAAAACATTCTTGTATGAGCAGGCCTATGAGATCTGATATAGTTACTGGTAGAGTTAGTGGATTATCAAACAGTTCAGAAATTGGTCTGCTTTTAGATTTTTAGTGGGTTCATGGAAAAATGTTATGTATTTAAGTTGACTGTTCTGTACTGTTTTGGTATGTTTGTATTTTTATTGTAAGGGTGCCCTGAGCCTTCAGGGAAAGGGGTCCCATAAAAATAAATTCTACTACTACTACTATTTTACCAACATATTATGCTGTTATTTAAATTTTTTTAATATGGAAAGTTCAGTTACCACTAGGGTTTCCACCTTTGGATGAGGTAAAAACCGGATGCTAAACCACACCCCTTCTTGTGACTGATGAGTATATAGTTCCTCCGCCAAAGCAGTTTGTGATGTCAGAATAGACTTTAAAAGTGATAGAAAATCACTGTTGTTTATTTTTGTTCTTTGACAACCAGGTAACTCCCATAGAGCACAAGGCCCAGTTACAGGGGTGACCCAGGATCACAGGGAGGAAAAGTGACTTGCTCAGGTCCACACAGTATGCAAATGCAGGCTGTAGGAATCAAACCCAGGTTTGCTGGATGTACTGTAAGCTCATTCACACCTTGCTGCTCTAACCTCTATTAAACACACCCCCATTTTCCTTTCAGTCATGAATTGTGATATGCTTTGACCAATTTTTGATAACTTAATTATCAATGTTTGTGGTATCCTCAATATAGATAGATAAAAACTTTATTTTTATACAGGAATACTAGTCATTGGGATTAATGCAATCCTGTTCACAAGACAGTCCTGTTTGTCAGTGTACTTAAGTTACTTTAAAACATTAAAAGACATAACCACATCATAGACAATACAACTTTACAACAAATACAGTTACAGTTGTCTAATAACAGTCCTGTTTGTCAGTGTACTTAAGTTACTCCAGAACATTATATGACTTAACCACACTGCATACAATTCAACTTACAATATATCAGTTACCTGGCACAATATATCAGTTGGGGGGTGAGGATATAGCATGCACCAAGCAGGAAAGGGATCTTGGAGTTATCATCTCTGATGACCTCAAGGCAGGGAAACAGTGTGACAAGGCAGCAGGTAAAGCAAATAGGATGCTGGGATGCATAGGCAGGGGCATCACCAGCAGGAAAAGGGAGGTCATAATTCCACTATACAAGACACTAGTGAGGCCGCACCTGGAGTACACTGTGCAGTTCTGGAGACCTTATCTACGTAAGGACATAGACTGGGTAGAGAAGGTTCAGAGGAGGGCAACAAAGATGGTGCATGGATTGCATCACAAGTCCTATGAGGACAGGTTGAAGGCACTGAACATGTACTCCCTGGAGGAAGGAGGAGAGAGGGATATGATGAGACATACAAGTATCTTAGGGAGGAACAGGGTGCAGGAATGCACTATTTTTAGCGAAAAAAAGATGTTCCAGGACTAGAGGCATGGGATGAAGTTGGAGGAGGGCGATTCAGAGAGCGTGAGGAAGAATTTCTTCACAGAACGGGTGGTGGACAAGTGGAACACCCTGCCAGAGGAAGTGGTGGGGGCTGAAACAATCACGGGATTTAAGAATGCATGGGATAGACATAAAGGAATTCTGGAGGTCAGGGATAAGGGGAAACAGACTTCCTGGAAAACATAAACTGAACTTACAAACTTAAATGGGCAGACTGGGTGGGCCATAGGCCCTTATCTGCCGACACTGTCTATGTATCTATGTACAATAAATACGGTTTCAGTTATCTAATACATCTCAAAGCTACAAACACAAGCTGAAGAAACATATAAAGCACAGAATTAGTATATACAGACCCTTAACTGATTACAAATTATGTACAACTACATCTTATCTGACAGAGATTAGAAATGTCAGTGATAAAGGTCCCATGATTATCTAAAGATCTTATGGGGGGGGGGAGTTAAGATGTTCCAGATCGTACCTGCTTGGAATGAAAGAGCACTGTTACCATATTTGTTGTTGCTTCCAACGGGACAGATTCTGTGTTTATACACAGATCTTGCTAGTTCCCGTTTGCCCTTATTGTCTTTGGGAAAGAGAGTTTGAGTAATATAGTGATCTGGATAAGATGTGAAATATTTATCTATACGTTTTAACCAGTTTTTGGAACAACCTATTTCTAAAGGCTGCCAATTTAATTTTATACGCATATTACAATGATGGGTTCTATAGTTACATTGTAAAACATATCTGGCTATTCTGTGTTGCACCCTGTCTAAACTAATCAAAAAAATGCTTATTCGCTGTTCTATAAATTAGTTCCCCATAGGTCAGCATAGACATAATCAGCTGTTCAGCCACTTTTTTCCTATCTGTTGTTCATAGACACTTAGTAGTTCATCTTAGGGCTCCCAGTTTCTTGCTCACTTTTTATTATTGTAATAGTTATGTGAGTATTAAAAGTTAACGAAGAATCAAAAGTCACCCTCAAGTATTTATTTATTTTATTTATTTATTAAACATCAGTTTACAACCTTTGAGCCAGGGGCTTATTTACAAAGGTACCTCATCACAGAGAGGACAAAAACAGTACAAACAAACTTTTTACACTATAACAGAGTACAAAATTTGGAGGAACATGAAGACATATATTGGTTACAATTTTAAGGTTACAGGATTGTCAGAGCACAAGTAGGTTCAGAATAATTTGTACATCAGGCAAACAGTGGTGGGACTATACAGAAATAAGCATTGTAGAGATATGCGGAGGAGAAATAGGACTATAGGTAGTGGTAGGTAGTAGGTTGGGTGCAGCCACTTGGGGAGCTTTGTCAGAGCATTTGAGCAAGAGTAAATTTAGAAACAGCCACAGCTGCGCTTAGTAAGTAGGTGATTACGAAGGGAAGTTTTGAAACGAGAGATCGTGGAAGCACCAGCAATAGTGGTGGGGAGGGTGTTATACCAGGATGGGGCTCTGTAGCAGTAGGCCCTTTGTCCTTGTGAGGTCCTTGCCCTCGGTACTAACAGTGTGGTTTAGCAGTAACTGTCTACCTGATTAAGGGATTCATTTGTATTTGTAAAGATATGGATCTGAGAATCATTTTTCTTAGTTGAGAAATGCATTAACTTTGTTTTTTTGATGTTCATCAAACATCTCGACCTGGTGAACCACTCCCCTACTTCCACAAAATCAGTCTGGTGCTTTGACTGGAGATCCAAAACAGGGTCACCCTGGAAACAGGAAATGGGACAGCCATAAGAACTGGGGTTGTCTACAGGCCCCCAGACCAGGGGGAGGACATAGACACATTACTGTTAGAAGATATACAAAACATGACAGCTAAAGGGGAGGTTCTGATAATGGGAGACTTCAACATGCCAGATACAGATTGGTCAATACCAGCAGGAACATCTGCCAGAACTAGACTCATAGTGGATTCCTGCAGGGGAGGGCCTCAAACAACTGGTACAGCAACCCACAAGAGACAGGGCTATCCTAGATCTAGTACTGACTAACAAAGAAGGGATCACAGATCTCAGGTAGAAGGTCACCTGGGGGCCAGTGACCATCACATGGTATGGTTCAATTTGGCTACTACATCTAAATCATCCCATTCCAAGGCAAAAATATGGGACTTCAGAGGAGCTGACTTTGATAAGATGGCCAACAGAGTTAAGCTAGCCCTGGCAAAAAGAAACACAGGTGAGGGGGTACAGGCAAAGTGGGCAAGCATTAAGGATGCAATACTTGAAGCAACATCCCATTGTGTTAGACAGAAAAGGAAGTGCTAAAGAAGAAGGAAACCACTTTGGTTCTCAAACACAGCAGAAAAGGTCAGAGCCAAAAGGCTGGCCTTCAGGAAATATAAGGGAACACAGCGGGATGAAGATAGGGAGGCATACCAAACTGCCCTAAGGGAAGCAGGCAAGGCAGTAAGGCAGGCAAAGTCCCAAACTGAGGAAACACTAGCACGAACAGTAAAAGAAGGTGACAAGACTTTCTATAGATACATTAGTGAAAGGAGAAAGTCCAGAGGGGGTACTGCTAAGCTTAATGGAGAAAAGGGAGCAAGTGAGGAGGAGGACCCTGTAAAGGCATCTATCCTAAATAGATACTTTTGCTCAGTATTTACTGAAGAGAAGGTAGGGCAGGGCCCACAGCCCAGCATCATGGACACAGGGGAGGGAGGTGAGCACTACTCCCTTCACAAAAGAAAGGGTCCTACAAGAGCTTGCTAAACTCAGGTGGATAAGGCAATGGGACCTGATGGCATACATCCCAGGTACGAAGGAGCTAAAGGAGGAACTAGCAGGGCCATTAGCAGAATTGTTTAGTGAGTCTCTGAGCACAGGAGAGGTCCCAGAAGACTGGAGAAGGGTATGTGATCCCACCCACAAGAGTGGTAGCAGGAGGAAGCGGAGAACTACAGACGGTCAGTCTTACCTCAGTAGTGGGCAAGATTATGGAGGCACTCCTTAAGGAAAGGATAGTGCAACACCTGGAATCCATAGGGGCACAGGATCCAAGACAGCATGGGTTTACAAAAGGAAGGTCCTGTCAAACTAATCTCATAGATTTCTTTGACTGGGTAACCAGAGTGGTGGACCAAGGGGAGCAGTTGATGTCGCCACCTTGACTTCAGCAAAGCTTTTGACACTGTTCCACACAGAAGATTGATAAACAAGCTTAGGTAGGCTGGGTGGTCAGTTGGTCAACTGGGTGGCAAACTGGTTGACTGGCAGAAAACAGAGAGTGGTGGTAAATGGTATACAGTCAGAAGAGATGCAAGTCACAAGTGGGTACCTCAGGGATCAGTCCTGGGCCAGTCCTATTCAACATCTTCATTAGTGACCTAGCAGATGGACTAGAGGGTAAGGCTTGTCTGTTTGCAGATGACACCAAGATCTGCAACAGAGTAGATGATCCAGATGGGGTGGGCAGAGTGGGAAGAGATCTGGGTAACTAGCAGAATGGTCAGAAGAGTGGCAACTGGGATTTAATGCAAAGAAGTGCAAAATCATGCACATAGGGAAGAGAAACCGAAGCCACTTATAGGCTGGGAGGGAGTTGCTAGCAGTCACAAAGGAAGAAAGAGACTTGGGCATCATCATCACTGATGACCTGAAATCATCCAAGCAGACCTCTAAAGCAGTAGGTAAGGCTAGGGGGGTGTTAGGGGTGTATTAGTAGGGTATCACAAGTCGTAAGAGGGAGGTAATAATCCCTCTGTACAAGACATTGGTTAGGCCCCATCTGAGTACTGCTTGCAGTATTGGAGGCCACACCTTCAAAAGGACATTAACCAAATTGAGGCGAGTCCAGAGAAGGGCAACCAAAATGGTGCAGGGACTGCATCAGAAGACATATGAGGACAGATTAACGAGCTCAATATGTATACCTTGAGCAAAGGAGGGAGAGGTGATATGATTGAGGCATTCAAACACCTTAAGGGCATAAACAAGGTGAAAGAGTCTAACATGTTTAAATATAAGAAAAATAGCAGGACAAGAGGACACAACCGAGTTAGAGGGGCCGATTAAGAGGGAATGTGAGGAAATTCTTTTCACAGAAAGGGTGGTAGATGCATGGAATGGCTTACAAGAAGTGGTGGCTATGAATACAGTGCAGGGCTTCAAACATGCATGGGATAGGCATAAGGGAGCAATACAAATGACTATGAATAGATAGGTCACTGACAAAGGCCAATGGCACATTTATAAGGTAGAAAAAGAAATGGGCAGACTGGATGGGCCTTGCGGTCCTTATCTGCCGTCAACTTCTATGTTTCTATGTTTCTAAGTCCTGGTGGCAACAATTGCTGTATCGTCCGCACACAGCCTCACGGCTGAATGCCTCACCACCTGGGACAAATCATTTTTAAATAGGAGGAACAACAGGGGCCCCAAAATGGACCCCTGTGAGACCCCTCTGATTACATTTCGGGGCGTAGATTGTCTCTATGAGATTGCTACCCGCTGAGTACATCCCGTTAAGTAAGATTTTATCCAGTTACTAGGTCCATCGACTATACCCACTCCTTTTAATTTATCCAGTAAAAAGGAGTGGTTTACCAGGTCGAGGCCCTTAGATAGATCTACAAAAACAACAGCTGTCTCTAGACCAGAGT
Organism: Neoceratodus forsteri; assembly: GCA_016271365.2. Taxonomy (NCBI): domain Eukaryota; kingdom Metazoa; phylum Chordata; order Ceratodontiformes; family Ceratodontidae; genus Neoceratodus; species Neoceratodus forsteri. The sequence goes on along the minus strand of JADMNL010000025.1, from coordinate 126,967,782 downwards.
TTAATGAAGTACAAACCAGATTTTTGAATTCTAGTAACATTGTTGTTATTGAATGGCCTTTTCTAAACCCAGATTGATAAGGTGTCAATAATTTATACTGTATTTGTCCAAGTGTTCGGAGATCTATTTACAAATTTTTCCAAGCACTTGGACAAAATGGATAATAAGGCTATAGGCCTATAGTTCTTTAATTCTGTAATATCACCGTCTTTATAAATGGGGATAATCTTACTTTTTCTCCAGGACATGGGAAAGTATCGTAGCTCTGTGCTCCAAGGGAGCAGGACAGGGGTAAATGGAGAAAGCAAAGTCAATGAGGACCGGGATGGTGCTACAAGAGGTAAAGCCATCAAAAAATAGAGAGCAACACGTACCAATGCCCATAGTCTGAGTAACAAGCTTCCTGAATTAGTGGCCTTGATGGAGGAGGAACATCTGGATATCGTGGCAGTCACAGAAACATGGCACACACAGAACCATGACTGGGGCGTAAACATACCAGGATACACTATCTACAGGAGGGACAGGGAGGGTAAAAGAGGAGGAGGAGTAGTTCTCTACATAAAGGAAGGAATCAAATCAACAGAACAAAAGGGTACACAGGGAAGAGAAGAAGCACTGTGGGTCAATCTAGAGACAGGCAGCGGCACCACAATCTGCACAGGGGTTGTATACAGACCCCCATCTCAGGGGGAGGAAATGGACAAGGAAATGATAGGAAGTATCCTTAGAATAGCAGAAAAAGGGGAGATATTGCCGATGGGGGGTCTGAATATGCCAGATGCTAACTGGAGTGCATTTGCAGCAGCCACTTCTAAGAGTGGAGTCATGCTAGATGCCCTACAGGGGGCATGCCTTAGACAACTAGTATTGGAACCCACTCGAGAGGGAGCAATCTTAGACCTGGTACTCTCAAATGGAGACGGAGAGAGGATCACAGATTTAGAAGTGGGTAGCCATCTTTGAACTAGTGACCATCGAACAGTATGGTTCATGATAAACACAGCAGTAGAGTCAAGCCATACAAAGGCAGAGGTATTGGACTTCAGGAGGGCTGACTTTGACAAAATGGGTGAGTGCCTAAGGAATGCACTAGCAAATGGGCAGGAAGGAGGGGTGGAAGAACAATGGAGAATAATCAAAACTGCCATCACAGAGGCAACAAGCCTTTGTGTGAAGCAAATAAACAAAACAAAACGATGTGAGAAACCATTATAGTTCTCAAAGGAGGTGGCAGAGAAGGTTAGGGAGAAAAAGAAAGCATTCAGAAAGTACAAGGAATCACAGAAGGAGCAGGACAGAGAATTGTATTAGTTAAAGCAAAAGGAAGCAGGGAAGGCAGTCAGAACAGCAAAGGCCCAAACCGAGGAAAAGATAGCCAACTCAGTTAAGAAGGGGGATAAAACCTTTTATAGGTACATCAGGGAACGAAGGAAGACCAAGGAAGGGATAGTGAGGCTTAATAAAGGGGAGGGAAGTGGGCAGAGGGTGACTGTGAAAAGGGAGAGCTACTAAACAAATATTTTTGCTCAGTATTCACAAATGAAGAGGGGGAGGTACCTAAACCAAATAGTAGAAACACTCTAGATATGGGGGTTGATACCAGCCCATTCACAGAAGTAAGGGTTCTGAAAGAACTCTTAAACTCAAGGTGGACAAAGCAATGGGGCCTGATGGGATTCATCCCAGAATTCTAAAAGGACTAAGGGTAGAACTAGTGACACTACTGACTACCCTCTTTAACAAATCATGGGAGGATGGGGTGGTACCTGAGGACTGGAGGAGGGCAGATGTTATTCCACTTCACAAAAGTGGGAGCAGGGCAGAAGCAGGAAACTACAGACCTGTTAGTTTAACCTCAGTGATTGGGAAAAAGTATGGAATCACTTCTGAAGGAAAGAATTGTTGAGTACCTAGAGGTCAAAGGGGCACGGGACCCAAGGCAGCATTTCAATTTCTTTGACTGGGTGAGCAAAGTAGTAGATCAGGGAGGGGCTGTGGACATGGCCTACCTAGACTTTAGCAAGGCATTTGACACAGTCCCACACAAAAGATTAATATACATGTTGGCCAGCCTGGGAGTGGGTCCCAGGGTCGTAGCCTGGGTAAAGAATTGGCTGGAGAACAGGACACAGAGGGTAATAGTAAACAGAGTCCACTCTGAAGAAAGGGGGGGGGGTTACTAGTGGGGTACCGCAGGGTTCAGTACTAGGACCGGTCCTCTTTAATGTCTGTGTAAGTAACATTGCAGAGGGACTGGAAGGAAAAGTATGTCTGTTTGCAGACGACACAAAGATCTGCAACAGAGTTGATACACAGGGTGGGGTGGAAAGGATGAGAAGGGACTTGATAAATGAGATGGGGAGGGGGAGTCTGTGCAAACCAAAACAAAGATTCTGAACATATATTATCAGATGTGTAAAACGGTCTCACTAAGTGATGTTGGCCATCTCCTGTAATTGGTAATTAAGGAAGCCATATATATAGTCTAGTGTTTAGAGTACAGAGCAGAGAATTTATCACACCGACTTGGGTTTGAATCCTACAACTGCCACTGGCATACTCTGCAACCCTGAGCAAGTCACGTAACCCCCCCGTGCTTAATTCTGGATCGTACCTGGGAAGGTGCCTTAGCTATGGATGCCTTTCCCAGCCAGAAATTTAAAAACATAATAAATTGGTGAACTGGAGCACAGAACACAGTATCAGTTTCAAAGGAGTTAAAGTGTAATTTGCTGTTTGGCACATTTGAGAGTAAATCCATCAACACTTCTTTAATTGATTTTATTTATTTGAAGTTTATTCAAAAACAATTTCTGTGACAGTCGTTTGAGAGTAGGCTGATGATGATGTAACACCTAGGTGGTGCTATCCCAAGGGCTACTCCCCCTGCCTGCATGACTAAGTGCAGGTTAAGGGGCCTAGCTACTGAAAACTGGTGCCTCCACTTGGAGGACAGGGTTATTGGTAGCGTAGCTGACCTGGGTACAGCTCTCTGGGCCACTGTAACCCCCCCTCTTTGCCCTCTAGTGGCCTAAGCAATGAACAGCAGACACAGTTTCAATAACCTTTAATCAGCATACAAATCCCCACTCTGTTTGCACTTACCACCAGGGCTGATTCCACCAGTTTGACCCTGGAGACACCCTGCAAAGTAAGATTAGACACAGCAGGTAACAACAGTACAGTGCTTCTTGTACAGAATTGAACCACAGTCAAGTTAAATGCAAAAGGAATTAGATCTGATTTATTCAGGGGGAATGAACAAGGGAGGGACATAATTTGGCTGATTAGTTCTGTAACTGATTCAATCATGCATGCACTTTAGAGTCCCTTCACAGTCACACACTCTGGGTACCCAGTTGGAAAAAGGTGGGCTAGCCTGACACGTTGCCCGGGGTTGGCCAGCATTGCAGCTGGTCGGGGCCCTGTGATGGAAAGAAGGAGCATGCACAACCACACACAATTTGTAGTCCGGAGCCTGGAGGCTCAGTTCGTGACAAGAAAACAACAATTGAATCAGATGACAACACTTTTGATTTAGCTGATGTTGCAGGGAGCTACCCTGGTGTTTACTCACGCTACCCAATATGAAACACAGGAGGCACGAAATAGAGACTGCAGGTCGACAAGCTGGTATGCCAGGAGAAGCAGGGCCCACATGATTCACTGCGGTGTCGTTCCTGTTTGAAATATTGAGCAGGGGGCTGATCCCCGGGTGAGTCTATCATCGATGGTGATCTCTGTGTCTGAAGTAGCTGACTGGGCCAAGGTGGCAGGGCCCAGGCCAGGTGAACAGTTCGAATTCAGTTTGATAGGTGCAGGAGACAGCTTCTAACAAGTGTGACTCACTTGAATGACAGTCTAGTTGCAGTTTCAGTTTTCCTGAGCAAAACTGTGATCTCTGTGGTGATTCAGACGTCCTGATAGGCCAATCACTTACAGCAAATCTTTGGTCATCTTCAGTAATAGGGCAGTCACAATTCGGTATTTCTGGTCACAAGCCAGTTCAGATTCAGTCCAGTTCATTTCACTACCAGATCCCTCAGAAGGGAAGATGAAGCAGGCAAGCCAGACACAGCCTTCCCACCAGTTTCCTGCACTACTACGCAGGAGCAGCTGCTCAAATGTCTTGAGCAGTTCACTCTCTCAACTCCAAACTAAGACTGACTCTCTGCTGCAGGCAGCACAGGGACTTCCTTCTGATCCAAAAAGGGTTTGGTTGGTTGATTCATCTGTCTGTCAAAGCAAAGGCTCCCCCTTCAGGTCCATTTAGGTGCCAAAATGAAAAAAACTACAATTCTTACAGAAATTCACTCCCACAAGACCCCTGGGGACAGACTCCATTTTAAGGTCCCTAAAAGGTACTGATTGGTGCAATACAGAAATGTCCATTCTGCAAAGAATGGCAGGTCAGACAAACTATAATACCATTATTATTAGAGCAGCTAATCAGCAAACAATTACCAGTTCTAACAGAGCTCCCTCTGCACCATTAGCGAATGCAGAACAGAGCAATATTATTGCAGCTTGGGTGGGACTCGAGCCTTGAAACACTCGGCCCCTACCTAGATTAATTATACACTACAAAAATGTCTCTTAAAGGGATAGGCATGGAGGTCAACAGGGCACTCGCATGCAGGCACTTTTACACCTGTAAAGACACAGAATGCCCGCCTGGCAGTGGGCATTTAAGCACACCCAAGGAAGACTTTTGGGAACCCCCCTTTATAAGGAGTTACGATGAGATTTGCATTCCCAGACACACAAAAAAAGGATGTAACCTTTTAATAAAGTTCACAGAGATGAAAATGTTCTGCGAGGATCTTAACTGCACTCTACTTATGAATGCATGCATTTCTTCATTATATACCATTATTGTGATTTCAGCTAATCAGCGTCCAGAACCACTGTACCTCTTATTATGAGTACAGTGTGCTCTCGTGCTGGAGCGCCAAGAGGGAGCACCCCACTTTAGTGCTGGGGCAGTATGGTACAATAAAATTTAAATTTCTACTCTTGTCAAGGATTGTATGTTCCGCTGATACTCAATAAAAAGATTAACTGCAAAAAAATTTCCATTCTAAACTTATTTTATAACACTTAAGCTAAACTCTTTATAAGACAGTATGGCCTCCAAGGGATGCCTCTTAGAGCATGAGACTCTTCTGGTGAGGTTTGGGCAGACAGAATCATTTAGCTTCAGTTTGTGGTCCTTTCGAACAAACCTCACACTTGGAGTCTACCATAACAGACATCCCTCGGAGGCCCTAAAACTTATAAAATACTTGCTGAGTGTGAGCTTATAGCTTATTACAGTATCAGCTGATACCACTTGCTCTGGCAGTCTGTGCCAAGTGTTCACGCATTGTGTGAAGTAGTTCTTTCGGATATTTCCCTTCAGTCTTCCTCCCTTCAGTGGGAGTCCCCTTGTCCTTTCGCCCTGGTACATCTTGAAGTCCTGCGCTTCAGCTGATACCTGAATGCTGTAATCATGTCTCCCCCCCACAGGTTTCTCTTTTCCAGTGAGAACAGTCCCAGTTCCGCCAGCTGGTTCTCATAGTCGCCCACATTTGACTAACCGATTACATGTTTTTTGTTGGTTTACAGTTCTTGGAAGGTGGAGACTCTCCCTAAGGGTTGTCACCTGTCCCAATGTGAAGAGGATGGTCCTGATTTTGGTTGCTTCATTTAGATTAAAAAAAAAAAAAAGAACAGAAAAAGGAAAGATGTCTTACTCTGAGACCAGAAAAAAAAATATTTCTTACTTTCATTAAACAGAGGCAGAAAATGTTAATATTTTAATTGAAGTATATGGCCAGCCCTGTGGTACAGCTGTAGGGCTACAGCTTGTGATGCGTGGTGACCTGGGTTTGGGAACGAGTCTGAGTAGTTGGGGGCCAGCTGGGGGGTGAGTGTCCCAGAGGACACTTTCCTTCTCAGGGGAGGAAGGGCATCTGGCGTTGCTGCGTTACTTCCACCTGGGTGAACATAGGTGGCAGTGCAGTCAGGAACTGCTTCATGGGGCGTGGGACACTGGCTGATGCCATACCACACACACTTGCGTGTAATCCTTAGCCGCCAGTGGCCTGATGGAGTGGGACAAGAAATGGCAAGGAAAACCACAGCCAGCACAGGATAATTTTCAGACTTTCGCAGGCTCCTCAGCAGCCTCGCGGGTGATTCAGCCCTCATCTGATCTGGATCTGTGTCTGCAGCGATAATTGAGGATTTTCACTGCCCCCATCATGCGGGGGGGGGGGCATTGGGAAACAGACCGACACCAAGAGAAGCCTGGTGATGGGGCTGTGGAGGTTAGTATAATGGGTGCATGGACAGTGATCGGGATAAAGAATGAAACAAACAAAAAAAAAAAAGTTAGGCATGGCTATTTATCTTATTTTTTTTTTAACTTTCTTTATTACTCCCAGACCCTAGGCATCCTTCAGGAGTGCCCACTCGGATACTACTCTACTCTCAGTCTGAACCCTCCGCATCTCCCTAGAATCTCTCCTCGAACAACCCCAAGGCAGGCCCGACCTCCAGTATCACCTCCAGGGCTGGTTCCGTCCTTCCCCCTGGTGATCAACTCCTAAGTGTGAGGTGCCTTACCTGGGGCCGAACGGTCCAGCTAAGGAGAGATCTGGGCACATCTGGGCCGGCAGTTGGGATGTGGATGTTTCCCTGGGGCCACCGTCATCTCACCAGTGGTCTATGAGGCATTTTCTTGTGTAGCTTGTTGTTTTCCCCTGAGCGTAATCGTGCAATGGCGTCCTTCATAGTGAGCCAGACGCCCACCGCTCATTCCCGCTTGTTCCACACAGGTAGTACCCCGGTCTCCACTGGGAGCCACTACTATGCTGGGAAGACCCTGGATCCTTCCCAGGAGAGGAGAGCTGTCCACGGATGCTTGATCCATCTCCCTCCCCTGCTGACCCCCGGCACCCGGGCTCGCTCCCGAACCCGGGTCGCCGGCATAGTGCGAGGTGTGGCGACCAGCGCCTCAACCCTCAGCGCCAGCGGGCTGGTGGTATTTATGTTATTTAATACAAAATTAATGTAAACAAACAAAAAATAAATAAAATGAGAAACCTTGATTTTTGACTGTTTTACGGTAATTAACCACACATGGCTTGGTGGGAAAAAATTACAAACGGCCCTGGTGCAAATGCTGTTTTGCTATGAAATGTCCAGATGTGGGCTTGACTGGTAGTAATCCAACTCCATTCCCCATTTCTTGTTTATTTATCTGTGCTACTGGGGTGAACGTAAACGCCACTGCATGGATTATTTATGGTATGAATCCACAGCCTAATTTCATAAGAATCGTAGGAAAGTACAGTATACAAGTAAAGTAGACAACTAGAACCTTTATTATGGTCGCCATTACTCAGTGGCTATAGCCTGTGATGCAGCTTGTTTTCAAGTGCATGTCCAAATATGATTTGAAACTACTTATTGTCTGACATGCCACCACAGATTCAGGGAAGGAATTCTACCTGGGACTTCCAAGTCCCTCATTTGGTGGTTTTGTAGTGGTCACCTTTCAGTTGCCTTGCACGTCATCTACCCTTGTAATATGCATTCCTTTGGCTCCAGGACTAGAGTCCCACATATCCCTTTTTTGTTTTGGAAGGCTTTGAAAACTAGGCACGTATTTCCCCACCCCCTTAATCTTCTCATCTCCAAGCTGTACATGTCCAATTCTCCAACATTTCCTCATAGCTCTGTAGTACTTCCCAAGCATTGGAAATTCTGTAACACAAGTCGTAAGAGGGAGGTAATAATCCCTCTTTACAAGACACTGGTTAGGCCCCATCTGGACTACTGCGTGCAGTACTGGAGGCCTCACCTTCACAAGGACATTAATCAAATTGAGGCAGTCCAGAGAAGGGCAACCAAAATGGTACAGGGACTGCATCAGAAGATATATGAGGACAGATTAACGGAGCTCAATATGTATACCCTTGAGCAAAGGAGGGAGAGAAGTGATATGATCGAAACATTCAAACACCTTAAGGGCATTAACAAGGTGAAAGAGTCTAACATGTTTAAATATATAGGAGGACACAGCATGAGAGTAAAGGGAGGCTGATTAAGGGGGAATGTGAGGAAATTCTTTTTCACAGAAAGAGTGGTGGATGCATGGAACAGCCTACCTCAGGAAGTGGTGGCTATGAATACAGTGCATGGCTTCAAACAGGCATGGGATAGGCATAAGGGAGCAATACAGATGAGTATGAATAGATAGGCCACTGACAGAGCAAAGGCCGATGGCACATTTATAAGGTAGAAAAAGAAATGGGCAGACTGGATGGGCCTTGCGGTCCTTATCTGCCGTCAACCTCTATGTTTCTATGATGAAGGGGCGATAAAAGCTGGTTAAGTACAGAGGTTTATAGGCTGATATGGTTAGAACTCAGAAACCCCCCTACCCATCACTGGCATAGTGTGTTATTTCGGACAAGTCACTTGCCCTCCCTGTGCAACGTAGCCTCCAAGCTGGGCAGAGGCAGGACTCCACTGAAAATAAAAGGGGCAGGGTTTTGTTGGTACACAGTCAGCAGCACTAGGATTTGGTGATCAGTCGCCCAATTATTGTGTCCCTGGAGAACAAGTGAGGGGTGGCCCAGTGGGCCGACATATCTCACATGGGACACAGAGTTTATTATGTACCAGAAACTGAAACATTCAAATCAGTGCTACAAGAGCAGGCAAAAAAAATCACTTGCTAAGTTCCATGAATAAGGTGAGCACTGGCCTATGTTACGCATTGATTTTTAAGGAATACTCTTTAAATTTTTTGATGAGAACCAGTACTCATCCCAATCCTTGGAAATGATGCATAGGTACTTCAACAGAGCTGTTTTTTCATGTTTAAAGCACTTTTACTCATCACAATTATATTTTACTTACCTAATGTCAAATATTGTGAATACAGTTACTCTTGAATACCAATATTATCTGCAGCACTGAGGGGAGGTTTAAAATTGATCCAGTGTCTGATTTTTGTTTTGTTTTTTTACTTCTGAAAGTCTGGACCAAGAAGAGAGATTGGTTATAAACAACAAAAAGGGGAAGAAATGTATTTTATTTTTAATGAAAGCATAGTCTCTAGAATTCTGCTATCTTGTGTCTCATCACTTTGCCTTCCAGGACTTGCTTTGCCAGTCACCACTGGAGGCAAAAAAAATATTTTTAATTTTAAATGGCAATTTTTAAAGCAGTATGGCATTTTTAAATAGAGTTGAAACTAGATCTTTCCTACCATATGGCATAAAATAATGTCTTTTGATGAGATATTGGCGCAAAAAATAAAAGCCAAAGCTGTCCCTGCCTTCCAAACACTCAGCTTATTTTTTTGGCATCTTCTGGCACATCTCTGATCAAACTGATATCCCAGCTTCTCAGTACTTTAGAATTTGGAGAGTACAGAGTTCTGTTGCACTCAGGGTCCTTAGCAAAGGCATGCTTTTTGCTACGTGTGCTGCCAGGCACTAAGTATTGCTCATTTTCTTTCAGTTTCCAGAAACATGTCACGATAATGGAGGTACGTTCTCAGAAGATCAAAGAAAAACGGTAAAATGACGGGAGAAGGAACCAGTCAGATGAGGACAGTTGTACATGAATGACATCACTGGGTAAGGACTGCTGCCGCTCAGCCGGACTTGAAATTAGTAAAAAAAAAATGACCTGCCCACTGGGGCATGTAAGGTTTAAAAATACATGCCCATAAACCTATTTACATGCTGCCAGTATTTAACCTGGTCCATGTCCTTTAGGCTTTACTTGCCCCCTAATACACTAGTCCTTGAAAAGGACTTGCATCCCCAGCCCTTATGTCCCCACCTGACTGTTTGGGAGCATAAGGTAAACATTTTTGTTGTTACTGTTGTGCTAGTTAGTGGCTGAAAGCCATCTCCTGTATATTTATTGAACATTTCAGAATTACAAACCTTTGAGTCAGTGACTCATTTACAAAGGCTTCACGGCATAAGACAATTTACAGAACAAAATGAGGATTACATACAGTTTCGTTGTACAGCAGAGTTTCAAGACACAACAAATGAGGATAGCATACGGATTAGATATACAGTAGAGTTTCAGGAGAGTAGACAATTGATGAATTCGTACCGGAGGTTTCAGTCAAGGACAAGCAGAGACATTCTGCTATCTGGCAGAGGGAGGGATAGCGGCGACATTCGTAATACAACAATGATGGAGCAGGGTGGGGGGGCAGAAGCAGGAGGAGATCCTTTGTCAGGATGGAGGAGTGGACTGGGCCTAAGGGCAGTCACAGATGCTAGTGGTCTGAAGATGATACTTGAGGAGGGTTTTAAATCAGCCGAGCTTACATTCAGAGGTTATGGAGCGAGCGGTAGCATTCATCCAGCTAGGGGCTCTGTAGGAAAAGGATTGCTGGCCAAGGGAGGTTCTGAGGCGGGGAACTAGGAAAGGGGATTTAGTGGTACTGCGGGTGGCTATTACTAGGGGGGCCAGTTGCAGGAGGGCAGATAGTCTGGGGGAGGACAGCCCAGCAGAGATCTTTTTAGCCAAGACGCAAGTATGGTATTTGAGCCAGCTGCCGAAGTTAAGCCAGTTGGACAGTCAGTAGAGGGTGCAGGTGTGCGTGAAGCGGTCACAGCCAAGGACAAGATGGCAGGCCTTATTGAGAGCTATCCGGACTCTCTGGAGGGACAAGTTATCAGTGACTCCATATACAAGGATGCCATAATCAATAAGGGCCAGGAGGGAGGAGGAAACAGCCAGGCGGAGAGCATCAGGGGTGAGGCAGGGTTTGATTCGGTAAAGTAAACCAATTCTGGTGTTAACAGCAGTGCAGAGGTTATGTATGTGTCCGTGGAAGGTAAGTGCCGGATCAAGGGTGATGCCGAGGTACTAGAAGGAGGCTACCTGGTCAAGAGACTGCAGCTGTGAGTTGAAAATACAGAGGGTGTGGTCCTTATGTCTATTCTAGTGGCTGGCAAACAGCATCACTTTAGTTTTTTTGTAGTTTAGGACTAGGCAGTGTTCTGCAAACCAAGCCTCTGCGTCTGTAAAGGATTTTTGTAGGGAGAGTTGGAGCAGATGGGGGTCGGAGTGTGAGGTGAATAAGACCGCATCATCAACATATAGTATCAACTGACTGGAGCATGCTGTTGGGAGGGAGTTAAGGAATAGGCTGAAGAGAAGGGGCCCGAGGATGGAACCCTGTGGGACCCCTGATTTTACTGGGAGGGAGGCGGAGAGAGCATTGCCTATGTTGACTTGCTGCATTCTACCAGACAGATAATCAGCAAACCAGCACGTGGCATCAGCAGAGAGACCCGTGTTGGTAAGAGTAGAGAGGAAGAGGGTATGGTTGACTGTGTCGAATGCTTTCGACAAGTCAACAAAGACTGCCCCAGCTAGGCAGCCTTTGTCAAAAGTAAAGTGCAGGGAGGACGTGAATTCCAACAATGCTGAAGTGGTGCTATGGCCCTGATGGAAGCCATGTTGTTCTTGGCATAGTAGGTTGTATTTATTGAGGTGCTCTGTGAGTTGGTCAGATATGATTCTTTGCAGGGCCTGGGGGGGGGGGAATAGAGATAGGACAATAGTTCACTGCGGCAGAGCGGTCTTTGTCCTTGTGGATCAGAGTGATTACCGCGGCCTTCCATAAGGAGGGGAAGGTTCCAAAACAAAGGGAGGAGTGGATGATACAGGTGAGAGGGGAGAGGAGTTCATCAAGGGTAAGGTGCAAGAGTTTGAGGTCCAAAGTATCCCCGCTGAAGCGGGCATGCCCTAGGGCCTTGAGGAATTAGGGCTTGGCTTCTACCTGGGTGACTGCCCTGAAGTGGAATGGTGGGGGGGATTGGCGCTGCTTGCAGGGTGAGGGGGTCATAGAAGTGGGGGAGTATGGTGCGGAGGTCAGAGAAGGATGGTTCAGAGTATCAGCTATGAGTTTAGGGTTGGTGGTGGCAGTGCCATTACTGTTGATGACTGGGGGGGGGGGCAGAATGAGGGCTTCCCATTTAGCTCTTTGAGGTTGACCCAGAATTTCCACCAGAGCCCCAAGTGGAGGAGAGGGAGGCCTTGTAGTGCTCAGCCTTGGCTTTATGTATTTCCCAAATGCATTTGTTTCTCATTGCTCGGTACCATTGCCTATCATCAGGCTTGCCAGAGTCAAGGGCGATTTGCCAGAGGGAGTCCAGAAGGCGCATTTGGTCTAGCAAGGGTTGAGAAATCTAAGGGGAGGAGGGTTCCTTGACAGCGCACTTAGTATAAGGGGCATATAGGTTACAGGTGGAGGAGAAGGTGGAGATAAAGTAGTCTAGTACCAAATTGACATCAGGGGCATTGTAGATGGGTGACCAGTCAAAGGAGCTGAGGTGTTGTTTTAGGCTCTGGAGCATTCCAGGCTTGAGATGATGTCGGAGAAGGATTTTTGGAGGAGGTTTTGATCCCTTGCAGGACCAGGTGCAGGTCACCGGAGAGTGGTCACTCAGTGTGTTGGGAAGCCCAGAGACACTGGTGATTCTGGAGGGGTGGTTGGTTAGTACCAGATCAAGTACAGTAGCAGTCCCTGTTTTGGGGTTATGCCTAGTGGGGGAGTGGACAACTTGTGAGAAGTCCATTGAGGCGATGGCATCTTTGAGAGGGGCAGCAGTGGGGGAGTGCCAGTTGAAGCTGAAATTGCCAAGATCTAGGCATTCAGACTTAGGGGGCAGAAGGGAAAGGTGGTTTAGGAAAGTGGATTTTTGATTCTGCGGTGGGATGTAGACAGATGTGACAAAGAGAGGGACAGTGGCTTTACTGGTAGTAATTTTCAGGGAGAGGGCTCGGGCACCGTGGTCTAGATTGGCGGGAGGGAGAGCTTGGCATTGCAGGGTATCACGCAGGTAGATGGCACAACCCCCTCCGTGCTTGCCACTTCTGTCCGCATGGAAGACAGAGTATCCAGCAATGGAGATCGCTGAATCAGGGGTATTTTTGGACAGCCAGGTTTCAACCAGGGAAATTAAGTCAGGTTAATGTTGGGCAGTCCATCCCTGTAGAGAGTCAAATTTTTTCTGAAAGCTACAGATATTGATGGAGGCTAGGCTAAGGCCATCAGTAGCAGGGTGGTTGGGGAAGTTAATAAATGTAGGGCCAGGGTTGGGGTGTACGTTACCTGACATTAGCATGAGTAGTAGGTAAGGGCCTAAGCAGAGAGAGCTGTAAATGCTTGCGGGAGTAGCAACCCGGAGAGAGGTGGTGGGAGGGTTTAGAGTGGTGACGGGGTGGGGAGAGAGAAAATGCATGGTGCAGCAAACAGGGATAAGCGTGGGCAGTAGGAGGGATGAAGGAGAGGTTGCAGGGTTTGGGGGGAGCATGGAGAGGCATTGTGGAGCATTGTGTAGGTGGAGGGTGGAAGGCCAGTGTGTAAAATTGGGGTCTGAGAGAGGCATAGGGTAACAAGGAGGGGGCCAGGACTAGAGAGGGGAGAAACAAAAGGTATATGATCAAGGAGTGAGGGGTGAGGGTGGCCATGGGGACAGGTGCAGTAACAGTGGCAGTAGGAGGAGAAATGGACATAGGGCAGTAAAGGCAACATACTTTCTGGTGTGCAGTCGTAGCGCAGTGGTAGAGCCACCGCCTGTAGTGTAGAAGGTGCAAGGTTCGAGACTGGGTGGGGACTCATAGGAAGAACGGGGGAGATCAGATGGGAGGTGGAGGCAGGTGAGTTTGGGAGGTGGGCTAGAGCGGAGAAGTAGGGGGACAGGACTAAACCAGAGGGAGTAACAGAGACTCCTAGTGGACAAAAAATATAAGGAGCTAATGAGAAAATAGACACTTACAAATTTCAACATCCAAACACGTGACCTGGGAGGGTCAATGAGTTGGGAGACACCCCCTGGGGCGGGCAGCGTTGACGGTCTAACACCCCTTCACAAAGCTGATGGCCAGGGAGGCTGGAGATCACCTTTGGGATCCTTGGTCCGCGCTGTCCCCTTGCAGTGAGTGTTTAGCCAGGCAGTGTGTGTACTGGGGATGGGGATGGGGGTTTGAGGCCTAAGTAGGGGAGGAAACAAATAAACTAGTTAGTATGCAGCGGGAGAAGGGTTGGGGGAGTTGCCAGGGAGCTAAGCCGCCTAGTGCGCATGCGCAAACTGCAGTAGCCTGAAGCAGCCCCAGGGAACAGAATGCAGAGAATGGAGCCAGGGGAATCTCACCAAGATGCCACCACACGTGGCGGGCCTCTGGAAAGCCCCGATGTGCAGGCACAGGTAAATAACAGAACAAAAATGCAAAACATAACTGGGAGTTAGAACTGGCTAAATGCAGGGCTAAACATAGCTGTAAGCTAACAGGATAGAGAAACGGAGCCACTGCAAGCAAACAACTTAATATACTGTAACAAGTACAAAGTACAAAGTAATTCATAGCCAGCACAAAGTAAGCGGCCCTGTAGACTGTGCTAACAAGTCCAGAGAGCTAGCAGTAACTAGACATCCTAGACCAGAGGCATGAGAGGGTCCTGTGGAGCTCAAATCTCTTAAAGCTCCTCCAGCTCCAATGTAGTAGACCCGGTAAAATTAGTGAAATTGTCCACAGAAAAACAATCTGTTGAAGTTGGAGGGCAGCAATAACCTTTTAAACACCCCTTCACAAAGCTGATGACCAGGGAGGCTAGAGATTACTTTTAGGATCCTCGGTCCGCGCTATAACAAGGGATCTCTACTGAAAGCCCAAATAGAGGGTCACTGTTTTATAGCTGTATCCAGTGCCATTCTTGGCAGGTTCCACTTTGTAGACTTATAATCAGTTCCCTATATAACCTAGTACTGGCAGCTATATTGCTCTTTGTGTATTGTTTTTCAGTTTATGATACCTTTGGGGCAAGTCCCAGGTTTTCTGTACCACATAGGAACAGGTAACGCAGTTCCTGTGTTGAATATGTAACCCCCCAGGGGCACTACCCTTAGGGCTGCTACCATTGTCTGCCCCCACAGAGGCAGGGTGAGGGGCCCAGATCCGTTGACGGCTGCCTCCACCCAGAGGTCGGGGTTAGCACAATTAGGTTACAGCTCTCTGGGCTACTGCAACCTCCCTTTCGTCCCACTAGTGACTCACACTGGGTACCAACAATTCTGTTCACCAGTACACTTGCCCCACGGATAGTATATTCCAGCTCCCTTCGGGGACCCCCTGTAAAGTAAGGCACAATTATGTTGCAATCACCAGGCAGCAGCTCACCAGTAATGTACACAATAGCCAGGATGTAGCTGTACGAAAAGCAATCCGATTTATTCAGGGGGAAAATAACAAGGAAAGGGGGAAATCAAGTTGATTAGCTTATCACTATACTTATCTACCTAGGGCTCTGTGCACAGGCCTAACCCTACGGTTTATTGTCCCTGGGTACCCAAGCCCTAATGGCTAGTCCACACGTGGCAGCTGGTTGGGACCCTTAGCACAGACAAACATAACAGTCCTGAGCAGGTCAAAGTAGGAGGAGAGTTTAATTAGGCAGTCAGCAATACAATAATGCACTGAATCCACTGCGTAAACACTCTGCAGGGAGCTACCCTGAATTAGTACTCACAACCCCAACAAATAACGATTCCTTCACTGCTACCAGGATGGAGCCTGACTTCACTAACCTTCTCACACATTTATATGGCGAACAGCAACAGAGGGGTACCACACCAGGCAGCTGCTTCCAATGCTCCCACAAACTCACAGCCACTGAGATACTGCACGGCAGCTTCCACTTTTCCTTCGTACCGAGCGCAATTCAGCAATTCTCTCCAGTCCTCCTACAGGTTGAGCCTGGTGGGTAGCCATACAGGGCACAGCCTCCTCTGACTGCCCGCCGGCGGATTTCAGAGCGAACTTGCTCGCAGAGAAAAAACGGCCGACTTAGGCCTTCACGCGCTTCCCGCACGAACACTTCCCAGCGCAGAAGCACAGAAGCTCCTCACTCCTCACCAGCCACAACGCATCTGCCCTTGGCAGCACTGAGCACTCCTTTCAGATCGGGCGCTACCCGCTGTCATTGGCTGGCTGCACATGCCAGTCACTTCCTCCGCCTCTCAGTGGTGTGAAAAAGCGCCATAGCCCATAATGCCTTTCCCAATTACAAACAGTTCCTCTATTGGTCAGCCAGCTCTGTGGGGTCCCAAGGTACTGATTGGTCCAATTCAATAGTTCTGGACCAGAATGGAGGAGGCAATCGAAACCATCTGTGCTGCAAAGCAAGGCAGGTTAGAACAACTACATTATCATTATTATATTACAGTATTTTAAGTAAACATTCACATCCCCCTTCAGAGCTCCCTTAGCACCACTAGCGATGGCAGAAAGGGAGCGTTTACTCTGCAGCCCGGGCGGGATTCGAGCATAGCAACACTCAGACCCCCTTCCTGATCAATCATGACTGCAAACCAAAGCAGCCCTTGAAGAGACAGTATACTGAGGCCTTTTAAAGTGCTCACTGGCTCCCTATTTAAATGGCTTTAACGCCGAACTCTAACCAGGCACGGAGCATTTACCCAAGCTCCGGGGAAGCTTTTAGGAACCCCCACTTGCAAGGGAGTTACAAATATTTTTAATTTTACCTAGACATCAGATTTACTGACATTAGATACATACAAACATATGAAGATGTCAGCAGAAGAAAGCCATTTGGTCTATCAAGTCTGCTTGTATTGCAGGGTCCACAGCTTGAGCTAATGTCCCTGTCCTCCCTTCCCACTCCTCCCATCCTCCCTACACATGAGCCTTACCTTCCCCCTATGCCCATCACAGTCTCTCTTAAAGCTGCCCACTGTCTTCAATGAGATGACCTCTTCTGGCAGCGCATTCCACGTGTCCACCACCCTCTTTGTGAAGAAGTGTTTCCTGACCTCCCTCCTAAACCGCCCACCCTCCAGCTTAAGACTGTGCCCCCTCGTGTTATAGTTGCTACTCAGCTTAAAGAGACTCTACTTATCAACCTTATTTATGCCTTTCAAGTACTTGAAGGTCCCAGTCATGTCTCCCCTCTCTCTCTCTCTCTCTCTCCTGTCTTCCAGGGAGTACATGTTCAGTGCCCTCAATCTCTCCTCGTATGCCTTTCCCTGCTGACCAGCTGTCATCTTTATAGCCCTCCTCTGGACCTTCTCCAGCAGGTTAATGTCCTTTTTGAGGTGTGGGCACCAGTACTGAACCCCATACTCTAGACGAGGCCTTACCAGGGATCTGTACAAGGGCAGTATAACCTCCTCTCTCCTACTACTGATCCCCCTAGATATGCATCCCAGCATCTTGTTTACCTTTGCTGCTGCTTTCTTGCACTGTGTGGAGTGCTTCAAGTCACTAGTGATCATCACTCCTAGGTCCTTCTCCTCCTCTGATGCAGATACTCGGACTCCACCCAGGTAGTGCTCTGTCCTGGGATTTCTTGGCATTGAAGCCAAGCTGCCAGATTCTAGACCACCTTCCCAGCTTTCCCAGATCTTCCTGTAGATCTTGTATCCCTTCAGCTGTCTCCACTCTCCTACACAGCTTTGTGTTATCCGCGAATAGGCACATTTTTCCCTTAATGCCATCTCCAATGTCATTGATGAAGACGTTGAACAACACTGGCCCCAGCACCGAGCCCTGCGGGACCCACTGGTTATCTCTCTGGTGCCAGATAACTCTCCCCCACAACCACCTCTGCGTTCTGTCCCTCAGCCAGTTTTTCACCCATCTGGCCATCTTTTCCCCCAACCCCGAGATCCATCAACTTCCTGATCAACCTTTTGTGGGGCACAGAATCGAAGGCCTTGGTGAAATCAAGTTAGAGGATGTCTACCGCTTGGCCCCTATCTACTGTCTTAGTGACACAGTTAAAGTCAATCAGATTTGTTTGACACAATCTCTCCCCCCATGAACCCAGGCTGCCTCTCATCCTAGAGACCATGCTCCTCTAGATATTCCGCCAGCCTTTCCTTTAGTATGGTCTCCATGAGCTTGCCCACAATGGAGGTCAGACTAACTGGTCTGTAATTCCCTGTATACACTCCATGTATCATATTTTGTTGCACATTAAAGCAGCTGAATTTGTTAGTAACCATGTAGTTTTTGTCAGCAGTAATGTTTGTCTGGCAAAAATATCAAGATGCACATTTTTAGTTTTGTTTTCTTTCATTCCTGAACCAAGATAACAGATTTTGAACTTTTTAAAAGTTGCCACTTCCATGCTATGCCCACCATGAAAAAAATGAATATCTTGGTGCAGTGCTGTTTACCATCAGAAGCCTTTGACAGCACCACCCTAATACATCTACAGTATGAATCTAGCACATGCATTCAACAGGTAACCTCAGCGGAAGAGATTGTTAAAAATTGTAAGTGGCGGCCATCTTTAATGATGTGATTGGATACTTATAGAATTAAATATAAAAGCTGTTTTAACAATATCTGAGAAAAATAAAACTGCACCGAGCATTAATCTTAAAATGTCAGAAATACATTTTGCAAAAAATAACTATGATGTCATTTTTTGCCGACTACACAAAATACTGCTGCTTTATTTTGTTATGACAGTAAAAAGAAAGTTTAAATAAAAACATGTGTTTAACACTTAATTTGCATGAACTTCATTCTCGGGTCTTTACTTAGTTAACTCTCATCCCTTAAAAGTGCTTTTAAAAAACATTTGAATGGGCCTACCCCAGGTATTTAAAATGTTGTAATGTCTCTTTAGCACCCAGGCCTTAAAAGGACTTTTAAAACAAATTTGTTTCATTTCCTACTGCATGTCCTTAAAAGGAAAATCGTTTTATGCCAGTAATCCCTGAAAAGGGCATTTAACACATGTTTCATGGTGTGCTGCTAGCTACTGTCTGCTGCTCCCCTTAACCCCTCGAAATGTTCTGACACAGGTGATCACTTGTTCGGTGAGGACAGCAACTGCTGCTCAGTAACCCTTAGCTGGTTTCAGCTCTGTAGGTTTAGGTTCCGGTTCAAGAATGACTTGTGGGGGAGATCTAGCTTCCTGGGATTGCAATGGATGGGCATGCTTGTGGGGTGATGCACAGATACTCTGGGGGCGGGAGGGGGCTAGAGGGCTAGAATGTGTTGCACTGCAGCACCCCCTGCAGCTGAGGGTAGGTGCTCGAACCCACTCTCTGATTTCAGATTGGGAGGGTGCAGGGGACAAAGCAGGGAGGCCAGCCCAAGTAACAAAAAAAACAACTTCATTTTATTTTTAAAATAAATCCAAAACATAATCCTGTTACAGATTTTAACTGCTCAGACACTGTCGGAAGCTAGCGCCTCCCTGACTTTTCCATTCCATCTCGGGGGGGGGGGGTGCTCTGTGTGATTATAAGACAGGCGATTATGCAAAACAGTAGGAATGATGTTGGGATCACCAGATTTATGAAGGCCCTCATTTGAAATGTTAAATTATTTTATGTTTCTCTTTTAAATATTGTTATGGACCCACTTTAACAGGGGCTTGAGATGAGTCTCGTACATTAGTTATGGAGTTACATAGATATGAGTTCTCCTTCTTGAATTGAAAGTCCCATCCAGACACTCCAGTACTGATGACCCATCTCTCTCTGGCCCCATAATAACAAGAACAGAGAGGGGTACCTCCACACACAGCAAAGAACAGGAGTTATTAACCCACTTTGATCTCCCCTTAGAATAACGAGAACAGGAGGTGGTACCGCTTCACATAGCAGTGAGATCAGAGAGGGATGCCTTCTGTCAAAAGTTCCTTTTTGTCCTGTACTGTACTGTCCTAACCAGGACTTCCTTGCAAATCAGCTTTGTTCAATGGAACTTTCCTGGTAAAACAAATAAAATAAAAAAAATGAAGTAAGACCAAAGAGTAGGAGGAGTTACTGATCCATCTTCCTCGCCTTTCACAGTAATGGAAACGGAGAGGTATCTCATCTCATACGCAGACCATGGAGCAGGATTTAATGGTACTTCTCTTAAGAGAATGTAGTTGTACCTACTGTCTAACGTATACTGACAAGCAGGAGTTTCTATCCAACTGCCCCCCTCCCCTCACGGTAATAAGGACAGGGGATAGTACCTCATCCGATAGAAAGACCAAAGGGCAGTGGCTACTGACACTTCCCTTTCCCATACCAGAGATGAGAATAGAGAGCGGTACCTCTTCTCACCCACAGGCCATATAAGTAAGAGATAACATAACAGGGTATACGGGTATATATAGAATAATTCACACCTTGAGTGGTTATTAGGCATGAGGCAAAGCAGAGTGCTACAACCAGCCAAGAAGTACATTATTCCCTAACAACTACACGCACTAGAGTGTACCCAACTTTTAAAATAGGCTGTTATTTTATTCAAAAATGTATTTCAGGTGAGGTGTGTTGTTTTAAGAAAATAATCAACGGTCATGTGACATGTTTTGACTAATGAGGTTATAGGATTTTCATGGCCCATTTTATAAGTCAAGAGTTACTGATCAATGTTTTTTTTTTTTTTGTCTTGTCAGTAATCACAGCAGAGTTTAGAAGTATCATAAAACTATAGAATCACCACATTGGGGCACTGAACATAGCTAGGATGAAAAAAACAGAAGTATTCTAAGATGTTGTTTATTGTTTCAGAGTCAGGTTCCCAGGGGTCTAGTGACGATAAAGATGGAGCTGGATGATGGACTCCATAATGCTCATGCTAACGGGCAGATGACTAATCAGCAACCGCTTCCCCCTATCAGTAAGTAGTGGACTGTCCATCTGTTAATACCTCCTTATGCCTAATCCTTTCTTTGGTTAGCGTCACTTTTTCTCCATCAGACTTCTCTGGAGTTTCTGGAGTTGAACCACAGCACCTTTGAACCACTGCTATCTCCTCTTCCTCCTCCCCAAATCTGGTGGAGATTACCCCCTCCTGTAGAGTCCATTCTGTTGTTGAAAAGACCCTTAAAGGGGAACAGTCAGCAGTAAGAACCTCACACCAAAGTGTTGAGCTGGTCCTGCAGTGTAGTAGATTATAGCAGGCTGACTCTGCTGACTTCCAGGCTGATATTTTCTGTAACTACAAATCTCAGAATCCCCTGCAGGTGACATCAGAGATAGGCTGTAGCAGTGGGAGATTAAATAGCCTGCAAGTGCATGTTACAGTTTTTATAAGCACTGATCTTTTGTTTATTGGTCAAACTGTCTTCCCAGGGCTAAATATAGTCACAGAGGACAGTGCTTGCCCTTGGAGAACAGTGGATTCGCAAACATCTGATCTGAGCTTATAAAAGCTCTAACATGCACTGCAGGCTATTGAATCTGTTACTGCTGCAGTCAAGCTCTGACATCAACTGCAGGGGATTCTGGGATTAATGGTTAAAGCAAACGTCAGCTTGGGAGTCAGCAAAATCAGCCTGACACTATCTACTATATTGCAGTAAATAGGAAGTAAAAAATGTAATTTTTTTTTGCACAAAATGCAAATTGGGACCAGCCCCACAGTGAGTTATGGGGTTCTTAGTGCTGACTGTTCCCCTTTAAATTTGCTGGATGGGGAGGATAAGATTCAGAGGCTATGTATATTTTTTTGCTAACCCCAGAGAAGGTGGAACTGAACATGGCGGCTGTCATCTGTAGGGTGATGCGACTCGTTTGCCCCTGCCCACCAATGGAGTCCTAATTATTACCAAACCTACATGCCAAATGCTATGCCTTCTGACTAGTGATCACCACTGCAGCTAAGATTTGGAACCCAACCCACCCAGAGGAGTAGAGAGTCAGGTAAGATACTCAGTCCTCTTTCTGATGGCTCAATCTGTCCAGTGTCTATATACTGTGGTTGACTAGGCAACTAGCTTGCATTTTTTGTTTCTGACAAAGTCCAGGTCTGACCACAGCCCCCAGGGTTCAGCTGTGCCTATATCTTTGAGAGTGTGGCTCTGCCCATGTCTTTAAGGGTTTAGCTCTGCCCATATTGCTGTTTGTTCAGACCTGTCTATAGTCCTGTGGGTTGAGGTCTGTGTGTAGCCCCAATGTCTGCTTCTTGCCCAAGGGTTTAAGTTGTTCGTAACCCCAAGGATGTGGGTCTGCTCTTAGTCCTGATGGTTTCGCCCTGTCCGTATCTCCAAAGGTTTGGTCTACCAAGAGCACTGAGGGTTTAGATCAGCCTATAGCTTTGAGGGTTGAGGTCTGCATGTAGCCCTGAGAGGTTAAAGGGCAACAGTCAGCACAAAGGGCTCCCACAGTCAAGTGTGGGGCTGGTCCCAATGTGCACAATGTGTACAAAAACATTTTGGTTTACTTACTGTTTACTGTAACATAGCAGATTGTATCAGACTAATTTTGCATAGTTCTAGGGTGACATCTTTTTTTGCTACAAATCCCAGAATCCCATGCAGCCGACATCAGAGCAGTAGGCAGCAGTGGGAGATGCAACAGCCTGCAGTGCATGTTAGAGCAGTTATTATCTCCGATTAGATGTTTTCAGCATTGACTTTTAATTCTCCACGGGCTCAGTACAGTCCTCTGTGACTGTAGTTAGCCCAGAGAGTGCAGATGGACCAGCAAACAAAAGATCAGAGCTTATATGAACTTAACATGTACTGCAGGCTATTGAATATCCCACTGCTGCCTACTGCTCTGATGTCAGCTGCAGGGGATAACTGGAATGTTTTTGCATACAAAGTGCACACTGGTGTCGTCTGTTCCCCTTTAACTGTGTTCATAGCCTGAGAGTTTAGGTCTGCGTATAGCCCTGAGGGTTGAGTTCTGCATATAAGCCCAAGAGTTTAGGTCTACCTATAACCCTGAGGGTTTAGGTTTGCCTACTGAGGTCTGCGTGTAGCTCCAAGGATTTAGCTCTGCTGCTAGCCCAAGGGTTTAGGTCTTTCATTAATCCTTAAGGATGTGGGTCTGCTCATGGATCTGAGGGTTTTACATACACTGTGTTCCCCACATCACGAGATTGTTGCCGTAGTCAGATCATAAGACAGCCAACAGCAACAGTGAACACTAATGACTACAAGTCATACATACATACATACATAGTTGCCAGCAGATTATGCCCGTCAGTCTATCTTGTCTGCCTGACGCAGCTCACTGGTAATGCACCTCGGCTGTTGTACCACCCACCATTTCATCCCCCCTTCCCTCAGTCAGACACTGACATCCATTAACAACCATAAATGACCATAGTTACACAATATATACCCATGAATACTGATGACCATAGTCTGATCACAGTCATTAACAAGCATCAGTACTAATGACAGTAGTCCAACCACGGACATCCATTAACAACCACGGACTTGAACCATTGTCGGACCATTAACCATTAAAAGTAAAGTGTAAACATTTTGAAACTGAGAGTTTTGCTCCTGTAGGGAGTCAGGGATCATGTCTAAGAATGTAGAAAGTAATATTATGTTATACAGACCTCTCAGCTGGTAAGCTAGGCTAGAAGTCTCCTCTGTGATTTGAAATGATAGTGTGATAATGGGTTCCTGGGCCACGGGGGTCAAATCAAAGCAATTGCTCAACTAACAAGAGCCTTTTTAGTTAAGCAGTGACTTTGATTTGACCCCAGTTGCCCTCTAAAGTACAAAAGAACAAAAAAAAACACACTCCCAGCATGGGGGCAGAGCTTTACTCAGGACCAGGAAGGAGTCGGGCTCCCAGCTGTTTCAAGTGACGATTTACAATCCCTTCCCCTTCAAAAAATAAGAATGGGAAAATTATACAAAGTGGCAGCAGGCTGAACTCCAGTTTGGGTAGTGTACCAGTGGAGGGGGCATGAGGAAAGCACCAACACTGGGGCTCTTTAATAAAGCATAGTCTTACTGTGCCTGGCATCTGTTTCGGATACAGTAAAAAAAAAGCAGTTCTTTAAAGAAAAGAACAAATATGTATAGTGAGCAGTCATTTCTTACCTCCTGACAAGATTTTTCATAGGTATATAGTCTTTGTTCTATAACTCAGCTTTATGTAAAGGGGAAGTCTCCCATAGTTTCACACCCATATTTTCCCAACTCCTTATGTGTAACTGTTGTGTGCCTCCTCCAGTTGCCAGCAGTCCTATTGCTGTCCAAATCTAGATTATAAATAAAAATATACAGCCTCCAGAAGTTATCAATGTGTTTGTCCTCCATTTTACCATCAGTGCTGCTAGAGGATGATGTCATCAGAGCAACAGATAATGGTGCTGCACTAAATGCTGTTCCACCAGTAAACAGAACCTACAATGTTTGGTTCCCTACTTGAGTAATGGGGGAACCCTTTAAGTGTTGTGCACATCCTGAAGTGCAGGTGTAATAGGAACTAGGACCATATGAGTGTGATGCAGCACTGATTTGACATGTATATACAGTATGGCTATAAGGAAGTGCCTGTATGTGTTGTGTTAATGTTTCTGTTAGCAAAAACAGTTTACCCAATAAATGACTCTGACTGCAACAAGCGTCTTAAGTGATATTATATAGCTGTTGTATTATGTTCTGTGTGTTTTAGCATTCTCTGTTTTGATTGACACCAGCAGTGAGACAGAATCTTGCAAAAATGCCCCTTTCCTTTTGTAACTAGGCAGTCAGTGATTGGATGGCTGATTTAAGGCAGTAAAGAGTCCAGCTATAACAAGGAATAGGTTACCAGGACAACATCAGCTGCAGCATATGGAAGAATGGTAATCTAATGGTTAAAGCACAGGCACAAGAACTGGGAAGCTCTGGTTAAAATCCCACTGAAGTCCCTTACTCTCTAACCCTTAACAAGGTCCCTTAACATCCTTGGGAACTGTGATAGCCCCTCAGGTCCATGACTTTAAAAGTGCCCCCATTCCCATTATAAATCATTAGCGGTGATGTGAGAGCTACAGCACTTCACTTTGAAGGTACCGAAAACAAGCTGTGGCAGCCCCAACCCCCTTTGTAATGCCAGCATTTGAAGTAGGATGTCCCTCACAAATCAGATGCTACACTTCAGCTGTTGTAGGTAAAGAAACTAATTAGTCTGTTTGTAGTGCTCTGTATTTACTTAGCTCATTCCTCCCATGTCATATGCATTCTGTGTCTTGGTATTTCCAGTCAGAAATCCAGATGTAAGGAGCATTTGAAATGTAAAACAATACACTTTATAAAGTAAGTGATCTAGCTCTCCACTTTCAGGCTGCAGAAAGGGGGTGTATAATTTGTGCAAAGGAGGAATTCAGTCTTGTGTGATCCTTTGGGAAACTGCTCAGGCCTACCTTGTAAATGAATCTTCTCAAGGGTGTTCACCTGGTTCAATACTGATTGACTGCTAGATTTACTACTTGATTGTCTGATTGATTCTTTCTACTGCTTTCCACAACATGTTGCAACTGTCTCACAGAGAGAAAGAAGCAACACAAAATAAGAGATTCTGTTTCCTGTGAATGAAATACTATTAGATGTATTATTTGCTATACACATGAAGTATTAAGGCAACAATTCTACTCCCTGTGTGAGTTGCATGACAGAACTGTCTTAAGCCATTGCAAACTTAAACTAACATCAGGATAGACAGCATTGATACCTTATGTGTACTTCTGCACTGTTGCTGCAGTGACATTAGGGAATGGGAAGGGCTGTATTACAAGTGACCCATTTGCATGTAAATAGAGGTTTGCTTGACATTTTACTACCTTGTGTCAGAGCCTCAAACTCTAGATATGTGTTGCAACATCAGAAATGACTGACCTCTTATTGACATATGTACAGTAACTGATGTAATGTATAATAAATACATCAGACATATCCAAATCAGAAATATACAGTAGTCTTCTCCTTTAAGTATATTGGAGACATCAGATACACAGTACGGCATGAAATGGCGCAGAATAATACTGTAACTGGAGTGATAAATCACTCTCTTAGGTTCTTGATGGAACTTCACAGACGGAAAAGACAACAGACAAGTGGTACTCATGTAATAAATTAAATTTATTACAGCTCAGTAATACAGGCTTGCTACCATTTCAGTGTGATCACTGGGAGAACACAGTTTTCCTTACTTAGATAAATGCAATCTCTTGTCTATTCTCAGAGAAGCTATCTGCTACACAGGGTCTTATACCCTGATAATTACTGTGGCAACAGCAAAAGAAGATAAATAAAATGTATATAATTGGACAAAAACAGGTGGTCTGAACAACTGTCCTAACTAGTGTAAAACTTGCATAGCTTGCAGAGGTAACACAATACAATGAACCTGTGTAGTACAAGGTCATTTGTAGTGGTGTACAAGTACTGAAGATGGCACTGTTGCCTTACTTATACGAATACAGTAAAAACAGAGCAAAAGCATTTCTCATGGCTAAAATATATATCAGTGAAGCATAATATGTATAAGTAGAACATAGCAGAACACAGATCCTGAACATATATACCTACATAGGTTGCTGCCCGCAAGGTGGGGGCACCATCAGGGGTGTTGGGCCATGGATAACAGTACTCTACAATTAAGATGTCTAAACATCTTGTGAGCCATTAATATTACGAGGAGTTCAGGATCCAAAAAATTAAAAAGGCTGAGTTCAGTGATAATTATGGTCCACCCCCACAGACTGAGGTGATTAGTATACCTTGCCCACATTACAACTACACTCGACCGTCTTTACCTGTTCCTGTTTATCGTTCAGTAGATATCCCATGTGCACCATAAGGTGAGAAAAGATTGTCTCCTGAGGTTCATGTCTGCAGTTATCTTCTCCATTTCTCTGATGCCATTCACCTTTGCTATCCAGGATTTAAGCAGTGGGGAAACATCTGATAGCCAAAGCATCATAATGTACTTTTAAGCTGCAGTTAACATAATAAACAAGAGCCCACGTAGATGTCAAAGCCATGACCTCGCTGTGGGCAGCCCCAATACTAAATCAGTAAAGGTGAGTGGATACTTCTGCCGCAAGGTCTTTTGGATATCCTCATGAACCTTCAACCAAAACCTGGTAAGTCCAGGGCATTCCCAGATTACATGAACATGTGTACCTAAGCCCCAGCAAAGTCACCAGCAGGCGTCCATATGGGTAGTTCCATAATGTTTGGTAATTGTGGGGGTCTGAAAAAAGTGAACCATTACCTTCCCCCAACAAAATTCCTTAATGTGGGCAATGTCGTGACCTTTCACCCATGGGGCAGACGTTTATGCCAAGTCTCCCTGGAGAGAATTACCCTCCCCCCCATTCCGATCTCTCTCTGACTCCATCAAAGGACAGGTATCCCGGGCTGGCCCGTCGGCACAGCAGTAGCACTACCACTTGCAATGTCAGTGACCCGGTCGTAGCGCCTCACGTTGAGGTCGGCTGGGGAAGGATTGGCGACAACGGGCTGCCTCCTCTCCGGTGGTGGGGAGTGCCCTCATCGCAATACCGCCACCACCTGGGTGACCACGGGTGGTGACAGTGCAGCAGAGGAGGCAGGAAGTAAGGGAGAGACAGACGTCGGCCGAGAACTGGAGTGGAGGTGCGTCTCCATGTGCCTCCAGCTCATTGGTCCTCCCTGTGTGTGGATGACTGAGGGCAGGGAGAACAAGGAAAACAACCCACGACCTCACCGGTAGACAGGTCTCCAGGGCCGCAGCTTCAGTGCATGCTTCCTCTTGAAGTATGGGGGAGTAAGTAGGGGCACTCCCACCCAACTGGGAGGGTAATCCGGGGGCTCTTGAATCTACGGGAGGCAGGGCACCAATAGGAGCTGGCAGGGTGCATGAAGACCCTGAAGAGATTAGCGGTTATGGAGAGAAGGGGGCATAAAAAATAAAAAAAAAAAAAAAAAAAGGACAGGTATCCCCACTTCTCTAATATAGAGGAAACGTCTAAGAATACTTAAACTTGTTTTTCAGTATTGTTATCCAGTTAAAAAAAAGCATCCTCTAGTGGGGATTTCAACATTGACACCCTTTGCAAATGATCATCTGACAGCAAGAAACGGCAGACTTGCCAGAATCTAAAATGATGTTATGGTTATATATTCTGAAGAATGTTTCAATTACCATTGTGTTCACCTTATAAAACACAGTTAGAACATACTGATGGCCTCCCTCGTAGGACATGACACGAGCATTAAAATCATCAACTCTGGGGGGCCCCTGTGGAGCACAGCTGCTGATAAAACAAATTGCTACTGTGCATCTCAGAGAATTTAAACTTAATAAAAACCTCACTTTTTACTGGAAGATCTGAAAAACTTTGGTAGCGTTCTGTTAACTGCACAGCCTGCTCTAATTTTCACACCTTGGGTCATCCAAATAAAGGATGTGCGAGCGGAGTGAAAAATCAGCTGCAGACAGAGACTCGGGTCCTGATGACCTCGACTTCGGAGCCAGGCACTGACCCACCCTGAAAAGTGCTACAACTCTCAATGAAGGTGTAACCCCCTACAAATGGGGGTTCCCAAAAAGTCTTCCTTGAGCTTGCCTAAATGCTCACTGCCAGGCTGGTGTCCTGCATTTTAGCAGTTTAAATGTGATTGCCAGAGAGTGCCTGTATAGCCTCTGTGTACTGTCTCTTTAAGAGCTGCCTGGATTACAGTCATAAATAATCTGAGAGGGAGCTCTGTTGAAAGATGTAACTATTTGCTGAAAATCATTTAGAGTGATAATGATAATGTAGTTTATCTAACCTGCCTTCTTTGCAGCAAGGACTGTTTTGTTTATCCCCCGCCCACTTTGGCCCGGGACTGCCTAATTGGACCAATCAGTACTGGTGGGATCTAAAATGGGGCTGGACTACAGGAGCTGTCTGGAGTCAGAATCTGTAGGAATTGTAGTTTGGGGCTTTTGGCACCTTTTTGCACCTGAAGGGGGAGCTCCTGTTGTGACTGACAGATGAATCAGCCAACCGAACCTTTTGGATCTTGGGGAAATTCCCAGGCTTGCTGCAGTTTGAATCAGATCTAAGTTGTGAGCTGAAGAAGCAAGAGCTCAATACAGTCTCTGTGGAAAGGCCTGAGTTTTGGCTGCATGCCTGCCTGCTGCCCCTGAGAGGGAGAGAAGAGAATTATTTTGGACTAATTCCAAGTTTGTGAGAATGAAGTAAGCCACTGATTTTTTTACTAGGCTCATACATGAAGAAGACCGAAGATTTTGCTGAATGCGATCAGCCTGTCAGGGTTTCCAGCTGCTTTTGAATCCCCGGTTTGTGTAGAGAATTTGCGATCATGACCGGAGAGCATTTTGACTGGTACAGTAGAATTTTCTTGCATGTAAATGTGCTGTGTATTGAAAGTGGGTCGTGATTTGGTTCCCCACTGTGTGAACTGTGTTCTGCTTGCTGGAAGCTGTATCTAGCCCAAAATGGACTGTATCCGAATTTGTCTCCATTTGGCCTGGGCCTTGCCACACTGGCCCAGCCAGACTACCCGCTGCACAGAGAAAGCCATCGACGAGAGACCTGCCTGGGGATCAGCCCCCTGCTCCGCGCCTGAACAGGAACGACACCTCGGCGAATCATGTGGGCCCTGCTTCCCCTGGCTCTCCAGATCAACCACCTGCAGTCTCAATTTTCGTCTAGTCTGTGTCCAGTCTTGGGCATCATGAGTAATCATCAGGGTAGCTCCCTGCAACAACAGCCTAATCTAAAAGTGTGTCATCTGATTGTCTTGTTTTCTTTTCACAAACTGAGCCCTCCAGCTCCGTATTACAAATAGTGTGTGTTGTGCATGTTGTTTTCTTCCATCACAGGGCCCCAACCAGCTGCAACGTTCCTGGCTAGCCCGCCATTCTCCTTCTGGGTACCCAGAGTGTGTGACTGTTTATGGACCCTGAAGTGCATGCATAACTGTTTGATTGATACAGCCTTTAAGCAAATTAACCTGATTACACCCCTCCCTTGTTCAAGTCCCTTAAATAAATCAGATCTAACACTTTTTTGCATTTACCCTGACTGTGGTTACAGTTTGTGCAAGAGTACTGTACTGCTATTATTTGCTGTGTATAACCTTGTTTTACAGGGGGTCCCCAGGACCAGGCCAGAGGAAAGCCCTGGTGGTAAGTGCAAACTGTGGGGGTACTTGTGTGGTGTATCGGGGTATTGTGAAAGTGATTATTGTGTATTGTTTCAGCCACTAGTAAGGAAAGAAGGGGGTTACAGTGTCCCGGAGGGTTGTGCCCAGGTTAGCTTGACCACTACCAACCCTGACCTCTGGGTGGAAGCACCCGTTTCTGAACTCAGGCCCCTTAACCTGCTACTAGCCAAACAGGTAGGAGTAGTAGCCCTTGAGATAGCACCACCTAGGGGCTGCAAAAGCAGTAGAAAACAGAGTGGAGATGATTCTTTGGCAACTAGGTGAGCAAGACGTAAAAACTGAAGTTGATAATAAAACAGCAGCATTAGCCGTATCCCAAGCCACAAATGCTCTCCCTGTTTCAAGCAAATTAGTGCAAGAGAACTCCCAGCTAAAGTATTGGCTGGAGGCCCTAGAGAACGTTAACAGACCTCCAACATCAGATTATTGGGCCTGCCAGAGGGTGCCAAGGGAGAGGATCTCCTACAATTCCTGAAGCAGTGCATGCCTGGGGCTTTACACTTAACTGACGAGCAAGTGGAACACCATTTTGTGAGGGCTTGCTGAATTTCTCCACAATCAGCAGAGGCTCAGCGGAACAAGCCCAGGATGCCACTGCTAGTGACAACAGAGGCTGTTACCAGAGACTAGCCCCTAAAAGTTATAGGAGACTTGGAGGACCTCAGTGATGATGATACCACCTTGCACCTTTTCCTGGAACTCTCCTATGCAGTGCAGGCCCGTTGCAAAAGGTTTGATGCAGTTCAAGCCCGATTGAGAGGCGTGGGAGTTGTCCATTTAAGCAATAATGACCTCACAGCCTTGGCTGTGCCTCAGGCCACCCTCCCTCCCAGCAGGTTGTTAATCCCCAGGAAATGACCATCTGTGAGGTCATTATTGTGATTGTAAGTCTAATTGCAATAATGAGACTTTTTTTTAGAGGTTTTTCTGTTTATCTTTTTTTTTTTTTTTTTTTTTTTTTGTGGCAGCGTTTGCTGAGACTGCCACATGATGAGACTGGTCCGTCTCGTAACGTGTCAGTGATGCTGACATGCTGGTATGTTGGAGCATGGGGAGGTGCTGAGGTTAAACTTATGATGATAGAAGGATCACTAAGAAATTATTCTCTTGAATGCAGGACTGTTAATTTTTTTTTTTTTTAATTAAAATTCTGCCAGTAAATATCTACAGCAGATACAATCTTCCCACCGTCAGTGTCACTGCCATGCCGAGCATTTCTTTTTATTTTGTGTGTTATCTATTTATCTCCCCTGTGGCCTCCCCTACCTCTCCTTCAGGCCAGTTGCCACAAGGACGCTCACCTCTTGCTCGTCTCTGCCGCTGATTCCGACCCCACATTGCAGCCACTTCAGAGTAACCCGACGTAACCCTTGCATCAGATGGGTCCTTCTCTTCTGAGGAGAAGCGGTCTGTTGGCCTAGGCATTGGCCCTGGGTGCTGCTGCAGCTGGGTCGGCTGTTGCGGAGCTTGAGGAGGCACTGGTCCAGGCGGCCGTCATCCGACAGGAGGAGACGCCATTTTTCTGTTTTTCCTCTGATTTCCCCTAGTTGAGCTGCATCTGAGCTTCCCCTGGTCTCCACCGGGGGTTACTACAGAGCGATGCCGATTCCCACCCCACCCCGGGAGAGGAGAGCAGTCCTCCAGATGCTCAATCCTATTCCTTCCCCTGCCGACCCTCCGGCTCCCGAGTCCGTTCCCGAACCCAGGTCGCCGGTGTGGTATGAGGTAAGGTGCCAGCGCCTCAACCCTCTGCGCCACCGGGAATTTCTAAGAGATTTCAAACCGACACGGCAGCCAGTCAGTGAGCTAGTTTAGCTCATGAATAATTAGACTTATCCCTGTTATTGCCTGCCTGCCTCAGAATACAGTATGGCGCCACACCTTCCAGTATACTGATCTGGTAGAGGCGGGCAAGCAGGCCGAAACCATTGCTACTGAATTTGCTGCAGCTCGGGGGAGTAAGACCAAGGACTCAGATGAAGAGACCTGAACAGGATAATGTGCCATGGCAGGTACAAAGTGCTGTATTACCTGAGTTTACAATCAGCTGGAACTCTTTTTCAAAGACTGTTACATTTGATTAACATGTCTGATGTTTATTTTGTTCTCTCTTACATGGTGTAACGCAGAGCAGGGTTTGTATTTACTTGCTTCTCCCCTGCCACGCAGGCATGCATTTTGGAAACCTATATACTGGGTAAGATGGTGGTCTTGCAAGTGGCAATAGGGAGGAACAGAAGTTGCATGTTTACTGTGTGGTACATGCGGACTTCAAGTAACGGTTCTGAAAAGACTTACACGTGGCTGAAAATCAGACTTTTAAAGACTCTCATACCATGCTCTTCTTGCTGCTGTATTTACCACGTATGCATGCATGAACATAGTTAAAAATAACCACAAGTTGTTACTGGCTATTTGCTTAAACTGCCAGTTTCTGGCTCTGGTACGATTTCAACGAACAGCCATCAGTTACATTGTTTCACGTTGAGGTTTTGTTTTAACCCATTAGTTCCAATAACTCTGTATGATGGTGAAACCGAACCATTGCTAAACCTGTTAACAAAATTGCCGCCCTGGTGAAAATGAGTTAAGAAACTATTGAACTGTATTTACCCAGTTTAATTCTTTGATTGCAGTAGTAGTAAATGGGAACTACACATGCTAAGATTCTAAGTTTTCTTGAATAGGGATCATAGCAGCATTAGTCTGTTGAACGTAAAATACGCATGTATGACATGGTTATCGTAATTGACCACCGCAGAGCACTCTATGTTGGAACTATACTTGCACCCATTAGATCAATTTAGAATATCCCTTCATTCGAAAGTCAGAATGTTTAGATTGTTATGTCCTGGGCAATTGGTCGGACCCTTTATTGTGCAAGGCAGTCCAGAAGGCCCAGCTGTATTCCTACTATCTGAAATTATTTAAACTGTATGCTACTGTGTTATCTGAAACAAAAAAGTGTGTAAATTTAAAAAAATCATCAACTCTCCACTATATCAATGGGTAGAATTGGGCTGAATTTGATATTATGAAAATGTAACCAAAATGTCTTTGAGAAAACAATTGGGCACACTGATAAAGCTCCCCCGATTGTACTTTTGACTAACGTGCAGCAAAATGATTAATACTTCAAGACTGCAGAGGGGAGAGTAGAGTAATGGAGAAAGTCTACATCATCAGATTGCAAGAAAATACCAAGTCATTTTTCTGTTTTTGTTTCAGTTCTTTCTATCAAGCGTGTGAGCCAGAAATCGTCTCTCATCACACGCCAGCCGAGTCATACAACAGTGAAGCCATATCCATGTCCTGACTGCGGGAAGAGTTTCCATCGTCTCCAGCACCTCAAAGTACACCAGCGCATTCACTCCGGAGAGAAACCCTATCAGTGTACAAAGTGTGAGAAAAGTTTTAGTCAGTTGTTTAATCTCCAAAGACACCAGGCAATACATACAGAAGAAAAGCCATATAAATGTACAGAATGTGAGAGGAGATTTCGTCACCAGAGTAGCCTCCGAACACACCACTGGATACACAGTGATGAAAGACCATATAAATGTAGTGAATGCAAGAAAAAACTTCAGTCAAAAAGGACACCTTATTGCTCACCAGCAAATTCATACTGGGGAAAGGCCATATAAATGTACAGAATGTGCAAGTTCTTTTAGTCAGCTTTGTAATCTCCGCAAACACCAGCGAATCCACACTGGAGAAAAACCATATAAATGTACAGTATGTGAAAGGAGGTTTGGTGATTCCACTAGTCTCCGAACACACCAACGGACTCACACTGGAGAAAGGCCCTATAAATGTACAGACTGTGAGAAGAGGTTTAGTCACCGGAGTAGTCTCCGTATACACCAGCGAACTCATTTGGGAGTGAGGCCTTACAAAGGTACAGAAGCTGGGAAAGGCCTCCGTCGAGTGCCTCGCCTTAGTATCCAGGAGCAGACTCATAGTGGAGAGAAACCACATAAAGGTATAGTTGTTGGTGGTGTTTGGTTAATCTGAGTAGTACCTACAGAGTGCATGTTGAGGGGATTCAACTGCTGGTAAAAACTTACAAATTACATTAAGAAACTTTGTTTATTAATGGAAACCCTGATAAAGGAATGGTTGGTAGACAATCTTGAATTCAATGGCCTACAAGACCAAAGGCAGCTTGGATTCAAGAGGAAGGGGGTCATGCCAGATGACTCTGATTGATTTCTCTGACTGGGCGATGTGGGAAATAGATCGGGGAAGGCAGTGGATGTGGCGTATCTGGACTTTAGCAAGGCCTCTGACACTGCAGCACAGTAGACTGATAAAGAAATTGAGCAGCCTAGGGGTGGGATCTAAAGTGATGAATTGGGTAAGGAACTGGTTAATGGGTAGGCGACAGAGGGCGGTGGTTGATGTCTCTAGTGAGGGGCGA
The DNA here is from genome assembly GCA_016271365.2 of Neoceratodus forsteri. Taxonomy (NCBI): domain Eukaryota; kingdom Metazoa; phylum Chordata; order Ceratodontiformes; family Ceratodontidae; genus Neoceratodus; species Neoceratodus forsteri. The sequence continues at coordinate 126,933,385 of JADMNL010000025.1, read as the reverse complement.
GTGACCAGCGAGGTGCTGCAGAGCTCAGTACCAGTCCTCTTCAGTGTCTTCATAAGTGACACTGCAGAAGAACTGGAGGGGAAGGTATGCCTGTTTGCAGATGACACCAAAATCAGTAATAGGGTGGACACTCAGGAGGGGGTGGAGACAATGCATAGGGACCCTGGGAAACTTGAGGAGTGGTCAAGAGCATACAGTTGGGGTTCAGTGCTAAAAAGTGCAACATCATGCATCTAGGGCATTGGAACCCAGGAACTGAGTAGAGGATTGGGGGGGGGTTACTGACAGTCAGTAAGCAGGAAAGGGACCTTCCTTTTATCATAGCTGATGCAACTTTAAAGTGCCAGGGCAGTTTGACAAAGCAGTGGGTAGGCCAATGGAATGCTGGGATACATAGGGAGAGGTATCTCCAACAGGAGGAGGTAGGTGATTCGGCCACTGTATCACTGACTTGTGAGACCCCACCTGGAGTGTTGTATCCAGCTCTGGAGGCCACACCTTAGAAAGGACATAGGCAGGGTGGAGGAAGTCCAGAGGAGCACAACTAAAATGGTGCAGGGGTTGCATCAAAAGCCCTATGAGGAGAGACTGAGGGATCTCATCGTGTACACCCAGAAGAGAGGAGAGCGAGATGGGACATGATAGAGACGTACAAGTACCTCACTGAGGTGAATAGTGTGAAGGAGGGGAGACTCTTTCAAATGAGGATAAGCACCAGAACCAGAGGGCATGCACTGAAGCTGGAGGGGTGGAAGTTTAAGAGGGATGTGAGGAAGTACTACTTCACTGAAAGAGTGGTAAACACCTAGAATAGATTGCCAGTGGAAGTGTGTGGGGGGGGGGCTTCAGGCATGCATGGGAGAGACATAGGGAAATATTAGTAGACAGGCAGGAAGGAGGAGGAAGGGTTGCTGGAGACCAGTTAGGATCTGCAGAGGGAGACCAGTTAGGATCTGCAGAGACAGACCACTCAGGGACCATCTGGGCAGACTAGGTAGGCCAAGCTGTCCCTTCCTGTTGACAGATTCTGTTGTTCTTTCTAACAGACCCTTCATTTAGTTGGTTCCATGGTATCGAGCAGTTGGAGACCCGGGTTCAAACCCTTAGCCTGGGACATTGGAAGCAGAAGCCAGCCAGAAGTGGTATGAGTGTCCAATGCACGCTTTCCTCCCAGGTGTGGGTTAGAGCATGTACTGCTTTTTTAGCATCTCCTGATAGTGGCACGGTGGAGGTGCAATTGAAGGTGCCATTGGAGACATGGGTGACCACGTGACTCTGGGCATCACCCACCCAGGCCGGCCGCAAGCTTGCTTTCCACCTATAGATAAACGGGCATAATCTCACCTGTCCATTGCTGCTCCACATGAAAGTTCTGACATGTGCACCTCATCATGCCACCCAACCCTCTGTGTCCTTGCAGATGCTCCCTGCAGTGGCCCCCTTGAGACACCACTTTCCCCTTCATTGTTGGTAGCGTATGGGAAAACTGGCAGACACTTAGGAGCCCACAGACTACCTGAAGGATCTGGAGGAGTGCAATGAGGGCAGCAGTGTGTCTGGGAGGCATCAGGAGACCCTTCATTGATCTCTTCCAATGAACAGCTATATTATAAAGCTGTAGCTAAGTTAAGGTCTTGTGTACTAGTAAGACAGGTGATTTCTTCATCGCTTTATAGGCAGTGTAGCGCACTGAGCAACACTAAGGTGTATTAGAATATGCTGCGAGACATACTGTTTCATAATGATGTATTGAACAGAATACAACGCAATGGGTAACTGTGGTACATTTAAATTTGATATACGACATAGGTGACACCACATGATCTGTCATTAGAATACATAATATGGTGGGTACCACTGCAGTGCATTGAATTTTAACGTGGCAAATACAGTAACATCACATTATGTATCATATCAGAAATATGATGCAGTAGGTAACATTGTGGAGTGCTATATTAGAATTTGATGAGACGCTCCAAACAATAACTTAGCACATGGTGTGTAATATCAGAATATTATGTGATGGGTAACACTTCAGTGCATTTGGACTTGATGTGAGATGTACTGTGAAATACCATATGATGGACTGAAACAGAAATTGATGTGGTGGGTAACAATGCAGTGTTTTAGAATTTGATGTGAGAAGTTAAGTAACATATACCCAACCTGCTCTACGAGAATTTGGCTTCTACTTCCTTGGACCCAGGTGATTTATTTGGAAGTTTGCTTTATTGATCTAGCTAAGGTTTTTGACCACAAGTTATCACTTCATGACTTATCCCTTGCTGGCCTTTGTGGTTCAGTAATTACTAGGTTAAAGTCATATTTGTCTGAAAGATACCAGTTTGATAAATTGAGTGGTCCAGCCTTCACCAGCCTCGGGGAAGTTTCCTTGAGGTTCAGACCTGGTCCGTCCTTCCTTTCTTTCTTTCTTTCTTCCTTCCTTCCTTCCTTCCTTCCTTCCTTCCTTCCTTCCTTCCTTCCTTCCTTCTTTCTTCTTTCTTCTTTCTTTCTTTCTTTCTTTCTTTCCTTCCTTCCTTCCTTCCTTCTTTCTTTCTTCCTTTCTACATTAACTGGCAACCCACAGTCCCAACCAAAGCTGTATTGGAATGTATACAGATGGCACGTTTCTGTTTTTTTTAAGTTATTTTGAAGGTGACGCATTATAGAATGATCTCTCTTTGCTTCACCAATATTTTTCAGCAAACAAACTTGTGATAAATACTTAGAAGACTGAGGCCCTGGCTGGTGACTGAATTCAAACACTTTGAAGCCATTTGTAGAATAATGGGAAGGAGCGCTACTGTAGGACACCCAGTGATGTGGTCTGTGCAAAGTTAGTGGCAGGGTTCACGTCTAAGCAGTGGTGAGATACAGAAACATAGGTTTAGTGGGGTTAGCACGGAAGAGGGGTAAAAGAGGAGGAAGGAGATGAGTGACCACTAGGGGGCTCAGTCTTGTAGGTAAGGCAGGGATACGGGCAGACTGGATAGACCAGTTGGCCTTCTTCAGCTGTCAACTTCTATGTTTCTAACAAGTCTATTGGCCCTCCCTACTGCTTCATCAGCAGGGACCAACAACTGAGGGTACTCTGTGATTCCCTTGATAAGCATAAACGTGTCCAGGCTTGCCATGAAGGCCTATAATTTCTTCATGACAGAAAAAGGCTAAGCTGAAAGGGTGATGGAAAATGACAAATATATTTTTTTTGTTATTGTTATTCCATTTTTCCTCCTACCATCCCTGGTCCTTGGCGGCATCCCCTCTGCCCTGTCATCGACCCATCCCGTAGACTTACAGGTTAACCACCACTTCCACAGCACCAAGTCTGGCAGGTGCCCTGCCATGTAGGGTCATCCCATGCTTGCAGGGTATGCTGAGTGCCGGGGTATTTCCCGCCAGTTTTTGTCTCCTGGGGTGTTTTTGTGCAGTGCGAGGAACACAAGTGTGTGTTGATGCACTTGTGTGTTACGTCAGCAGACTCCCACCCTGCATCTGCTGTGCCTGCCAGCACTGTCACTTGACCTCTGCCAAGTTGCAGTTAAGTGGCAGGATTCATAACCCTCTCCCCGGGGAGGTGAGCTGTCCATGAGGTGTTCAGTACTCCCTTTCCCAGCCAATCACTAAGCAACCCAAGTCAGTTTCCCAACCAGGGTCACTGGTGTGGCAGGCAGTAAGGCATCCCATGCCTTAGCCCATCACGCCACTGGGCCAGCTCGCAAACCATTCTTTAGATATACTGGAGAGAATAGAAGGAAGAGGGGCAGCATAGAAAGGATAGGGAAAGGGGGATGAGTACAGTTGATGACAGGAAGAAGGCAGGCATTCTAAATGAATATTTTTGTTTGGTGTACACCAGGGCTTAAAGTGGTCTGGATCTGGCAGGGTCCCAGACCCGGCCAAAATAAAATTTGGAAGGGGATCTCAAAGCACTGGGCCCTTACTCTGTGTTTGTTTCCCCTTACTATGACTTTAGGAGGGCAGTATGACTCTTATTTCCTTTACTCCTCAATTCCCTACAGTATCTTTATGCTTTATGCCTGCATTTTGACTTGTTATTGAAAAATGGATAACGAAAAGGCAAATTCCACACTATGAAGGAAAAAAGGACTTCCACAGTAGTAGTCCATGTATCTTTTTATAATCGTGACACTTAGAGACCTGGCTGTTTTTTTCTGTACATTTTATGCACTGGTGGGCACGGCTGAGAAGGCTAGTCCACTCCCAGAGAGCAGGAGGAAATTAATAAAGGGGAGAGGTTTGACATGGGAAAATATAGATTAATGAACCTGATATTGATAGTGGAAACAACTGTTAGACACATTTAGGGCTTAATGGATACAAACCTTACTAGGATAGGAAAGAAGCAAGAAAGTGAGTGCCCATATAGCTCCTGTTACTAGGTCCCTATAGTAATAGAGTTTACTCCCAGACGTGATGTATTTATCCAGTTTATTTTTAAACTCTGCTTTTGATTTACTGGTTCTACATGCTAATGGTAGTGAATTCCATGGGTTTACCATCCTAATTGTGTAAAAGTACTTCCTCACTTGTTTATTAAATCTTTCACCTACTATCTGTAACGGATGACCCCTTGTCTCCCTAACATCCTGCTTGAATGTTCGGTCCAGTTCCATGAACAGCTATGGATCCTGCATGATGTCAAACATAAACATAAGGTCACCCCTTATACGCCTTGTTTCCAGTGACATTAAGTTTAGGTCTGTCAGTAGTTCATTGTGTTCCTTATGTTCAAGTCCCTTAATAACCTTAGTAAGTCGTCTTTGCATCCTTTCCAAACTGTCTCTATCCATTTTCTTGTAAGGGTACCACAACTGGGAAGCACATATTTCATGTGAGGGTGGACATATGCTCTATAGAGTGGCATCAAAACTTCCCTGTCACTTGAGATTATATTTTTTACTCTCCATATCATTTTGTTGGCTGTTGTTATTGCTGATGTTGTTTGCAAGGTTGAACCGAGATCACTCGATATTCGGCATCCCAGATATTTTTCATGCTCACTTGACCTAAGGTTCCCTTCCCCCAAGTAATACGTCACTTAAAAGTTATCCTTTCTGAACTGCATCACACAACGTCTGTCAATGTTGAACTTCATTTCCGAGTGTTTAGCCCATTTGGCTATGTTATTAAGATCAGATTGGATGTTCTGGATATCATACAGATTTTTACATGGTCCTCCCAGCTTTGTATCATCTGCATACTTAGCAATGATACTGGTTGTGTTTGCACCCAAGTCAGATATGAAAACATGGAAAAGAAATGGCCCCAAGACAGACTCCTGTGGCATTCCACTGGTCACTGCCGCCAGTTCTGAAGTAGCTCCATCGATAATCTCCCTCCACTTCCTATCATCAAGCCAGTCAGTAACCCAGTTAACTATTCGATTTACCCCTGAATTTTGTAGTTTTCTAATGGTGGCCCAATGTGGGGTAAAGTCGAAGGCCTTACTAAAGTCCCAAGAAATAACACCGCAGGCGATACCTGCATCAAGAAGTTAGCTACTGTTTTCATAAACGTATATTAGATTAGTAACACAGCTACGTCCTTTGGTAAAGCCATGTTGTACTAGATCTGATTTATCAAAAAAGGTTTCCAACTTATTGCTTATAATTCCTTCTAACATTTTACAAAGAACACTAGTCAAGCTAATCGGTCTAGAGTTATTAATGTTTGATTTGTTTCCTTTCTTGTGTATTGGCACTACATGCGCCAGTTTCCATTCAACAGGGATCTGACCTAAGTGATTCATCAAACAAGATCTTAAATGCATTGGTCAATGATTCAGACATAATGTTTAACATTTGACTGGAAATTTTGTCTGGGCCGGTGACCAACATGGTTTCGCCAGGTGTCAGTTCTGTCAGACTAGCATAACAGAATTTTTTAATGTAGTGAGACTTTATGGATTAATGTAGTGACAGAGGCGACCCGGGGTCGTGAGCAACCGCGGGTGCTGGAGGGTCAACTGGGGGGAGGAGGATCGAGCATCCCAGGGACTGCTGTCCTCCGGGGAGGGTGGAAGGGTCTACCACGGACACACTTGCTCCTGGCAGTGGCTGGGAGTCGGTACGTGCTGTGATCAGTTGTGGGGTTGATGCGGGCCGATGTTGGACATGCCGCACAGCAGCATCCTTGGTGTCACTGCACGCCTGCGTCGTTTGGGGGGGGGCGAACAAGCACAGACAACCTCTGCGAGCACAATGAAGGTGGATCTGGCGTCGCATCAGATGCACCCAAGTCAGCTCCCTTCGTGTCCTCTCCCCAGCCTTCCATGGTGTGCGGGGTAAGTCCCCACCGTGATGTGGCTGGGAGGGGCAGGACATAGGGGTTGGAGAGCTCTGGCTGTGGCTGGGCCGAGGAGGCAGCTGGATTGGGGGGGGGGACCATAGGTACAACTTCCCCAGCCGAGGAGAATAAATAAAAAAAAAAAAAATGTAGTGACAGAAGAGTCAGTAAGGGAATGTACAGTACCTGGATTTTAGTAAGGCATTTGACTCTGTGCTGCATACACTGGTTAGGAAGATGAGTGAAGTGAGACTAGGGCATGGGATAACCGGTAGAGCAAAAACTGGACGATGGATAGAATGCAGAGAGAGATCCTAAACAGTAAATTTTTTGAGTATGGTATGCTATGACAGGGTTTTAAATAATTGATTAGCAGTTTTATTTCTTGGGACATCGCTAACTGTACAGAAAGTATTTATATACGTTTTCTAGAAGTGTTATGTTTGTTAAACACAGTGAGGCAAGTGCCATGCATTTTCAGAATGTTTTATGAGCAAAACGCTAATCAATTTTAGGAGGTAAACAAAACCCTGTATGATATGGTATAGTATGGTAAAATTTATATTAATACAGTCCCATTCATAGGCCTCTAAACCCCTTTTCAAGAGTAGTCCTGTGTGCAAAATACTGCAAGGAGACTCTATGCCAACTACTGATACATCAGTGAGACATTTAAACGAACACTAGATTACAAATAATCCAGGTATTCAAATTATGCAATTAAAAACACTAACAGCATTCTCTTAGATCTTTCTCTGTTGCTGATTGAATTGCACGCAGTTTCTATCTGATGTTGACATGCACGGCGCATCCTGCAAGTGAAAGTTTCCCAACTCGTCGACCATAAGGTGCCGCCTGTGCAACAGAGTGCTGCACCATACTTCCCCAAGCTGGGAGCACTGCTGTGCAACAGCATGATCCCCAGCCCTGGGCCACCAAGCCAGCTTCCTAAGCTCACTCCCGAACTGGGGTCACTCACACAGAAGCACAATACCTACCCTTTGGACCATCCGACAGTCCCAGACTGAAACTCTTGGGCCATCTAATTTTCCCATTTCCCTGTCTGGCTCATGCTCGCAGTACTGGGCTGGATTTAGAGATCCAGTAGGCATGATGGCTGATCATTCCCTTGTCCTGCAATTATCCCTTTTCAGGGTTCTCGGTGATGCGGGTACAAATGTCCTTTATGCTCAGTGAGTGGCATAGGACACGTGTTAGTACCTGATGCACGTCCCCGTGAAACAGGCTTTATCAGCCGGGACTTCCTCTCCATCTAGATACATATCCTCATGTCCCCCGCTGTGCGCCAGTCCTCATTTTCTTTTTCTCACTGCCAGGCCTGAATGCCGGTAAACTCACCCCATCCTGTGGTGTGCGATGGTGCAAGACTGCTGGCATTTGGGCCCGGGGGCAGGGAAAGAAAGCTGAGGCTCACGCACAGCAGGGGACATTAGGATCTTATCAGCTAGTGTACACAAACACAGAACCTCAGGGTCTGTTGCATTTTCTGTGATCTAATACTTGACTTTCACAGGTTTCTGTTTTTTATTTCATAGGAAGCTGTTTTAGTATTATTTTTAACAGTTTCCTAATATCTGAGCTGAAACTGTCTACTCACCACCACATTCAGTAGCCCTCGCAGCAGGAATGATGTGGGGTAAGGAACACTGTCAATCCCCATTCTGTACCCCAGTCATGAAGCCAGCTGCCGCATGCCACAAACTGACATAGCATTTCCTCGTGTCAGATGAACAGCTTAGTCACTGTGGACTGGGCTCATTGAGAGTTGTTGTTTCTTTATTCCAAGGGTAATTTTATAAGCTTTGGCATTCATTTATGAATAAACAGTCTGAATCTTAGTTGTGAAAAAGGTTTTAATTGTGATTTTCTGTTCTATGTCAGCAGCTCAGCAGGTAGCACACTTGCCTCTGAGGCCGGAAGATCGGAAGGTGTTAGGTTCTAGCCCCACACCAGGAACGTGGGATAAATCCCAATACTGACATTGTAATGCATCAACGGGGGGGGGGGGGTGCTGCACTCCTGAGGTGCAGTCTTTTGGATGAGACATTAAACCGAGTTCCCATCTGCCTGTTTTTGTTGTTTAGGTGGACTTTAAAGATCCCATGGAACTTCTCGATAAGAGTAGGGGTATTTTTTGTTTGTTACTCTTATCTTTATGATTCTACCTTCCCACAGTTGCCCCTTTCTTCAGGGACCCTATGCGTCCCTGCATCAGAGCTCTCCCGAGGTTCGACTGCCCATACGGGCTCCCCCGGTCCCGGACCTGAGCACACCGGATAGCCCCCCGGCGGGGGTGGAGGAGTCCCCCTGACCGGTAGCTGAGCGTGCACCTTGCACTGTCATTCCCTAGGTTCCTCCAATCGCTGACGCACTGGGACCCATCTACCAGTGCCACTGCGGGGAGTTTCCTGGTTTTCCCCTGCCCCCTGCGGGCACCAGTGCACTGGGAGGGCCAATGAGACAAAGGCACAGTGAGATGTGCCTTTGCTCCGGCCCTCGGCTGATGTCCGCCCCTCCCAGCACATCTGGCTGCCTTTCTACTGCACCTTCCACCCGGGTTCCCCCAGGTGGTGGTATTGCAGCGAGGTTTGCCATCCTCCCCATCCTAGAGAAGGTGAGCAGCCATCAGGTGCTCAATCCTTCTCCTCCCCTGCCAACCCCCGGTGGCCCGTGCTCATTCCCGAACATGGGTCGCCGGCGTAGCATGAGGTAAAGCGTCCAGTGCCTCAGCCCTCAGTGCCACCGGGCCGGCAGAGTAGGGCTATTTTTATTAAGAAAAGGTCTACTTACAAAAATATAACATGAGAAGATTATAACATCAAACATTCAAAAGTTAAATCAAAGCAAAGAAAACAAAACCATCTGAGTATGTACAAAGCTGAAAAAACATATCTTTACATTTTTTGCCTTTGTGAACCTTAATAATTAATTTTTTTCGTGAAACATTCTATCCCCCTTCCCTTCTATTTCAACACATACCTAGAAACCTAAGATTCCATCTTTTTATTTTAAAAAACCCTCACAATTTACCCAAAGGAAATTAGCGGTATGCTGTGCACTTTTCATCATATCATTTTTTTGCAATTGACTGACTGCACACTGAATATTGTCAGCCAATTCTATTGCCGTGATATCCCTCTGTTGTGTAACCCAGAATGTCCTGGCTTGCCAAATGTAATATCTAATAATTACAAAAATAACATAGAATGTTTCTTCTTTATATATTTCTTCCATCCGGTTGATAGAATACCTTACCTGATTTCCTGATATGTCACCTTTTCAAACATTTTCTCCCCCCAGTTTGTCTGCTAACATGGCCCAAAAAGTTTTTATGTAGGAACATTCTATTAAAAAAAGTGTTTTTGTGTTTCAAGAATTTGTTGGCAACTGTCCCTAGGGCAGTACCTATCCGCTATCTGTTTGTTTGTTTGTTGTTTTTTTAACACCTAGTCTTCCTTAATTACCCAGCCATGTAGTATCCCACACGTAAGCAGGTAGTCTAGGATTCGAGAGCTGCTGTTATACAAAATCCATTCTACTCTGTAGGTACTGTGGGAATGTTGCCTCCTTGTGAAATTCTGCCTGTAATATACTATTATATATACTCGTTCTGTCCAATGTCTGATTCTGGGTTATCGTAAGATCCAATTTAATGACATTTTTTATCTGATCCTTGCGATATTGTGGGAGAAATGACATCCCTGACAATAGCCTGGTTTTCTGTGTTCTCCAGGTTAGAAGACAGGTCTCCAACCGCAGTAAAACGTATGATCTCCAGGGCTTGCTCCCTGGTTTTAGAGCCAAGCTAAAACGTTTCCAGATGTGGTCTCCATTATATACAGTACTGATTCTTATATTTGTTATACTTTGTTCCTTGCATTGTATTTACTATTTCTGGCAACTGTTACACATGGTTGCCTTGCACCTCATCTTCGCCCTGAATACCATGTATGTACCAAGGACTTTACTGGATAAGGGAACATTTATGAACATTTATTATATTTGTTCTCTGTGCTGTATATGTTATATGGTGTTTCCCTGCTCCTTATTACCCTGTTCTGTTTTGCCTACTGTAACCTCCCGGGTCGTAACTGAAAATAGCCATGTTTTGGACTAGTGTACCCACCCGGTAAACAAAAACTAAAATAAATAAATTATGGAGAAATATGCTACAAAAAAAGGCTAGTGGGTTTAACCATATTTACTCCTTCCTCCTGTATTTTCCTATATGTGTATTCTCTCTTTATAGGGTTGAGTCTGTTTCCCAAAAAGGCTTGGAAGAACAAACCATTAAATATTGATGTTACCAGTTTCTGGGGCAGGGGAAACACACAACTGATGTATAGAAAAATCAAAATCAATAAAGATTTGACCAATAAAACCCTTTTTTTCTTTTAAATCTGTTTTCCCTTCCACTGATTTACCAGTCTGTTTGCTCATCCAGTTCCCACTTCCCAAGTCCTGTGACCCATGTCTCCTACTCCGAATTCTACATCTAAAATTGTAATAGGGTCTTGCTTTATTACAATATTTGCTATCTCTCCCCAGTTGGTATTGGAGTATGCCACAGTGGAACTCCTTTACACTTACTGTAATTTATGGATAAGCCTGATATGTTTGAAAAACTACTCAGTGTCTCTTCCAGTGCAACTTCACATAAGTCTGAGGCCAGTGTTAGAACTATGTCATCTGCATATGCTAGGATTGTGATGCTGTTCTGTCCCGTGATGAGTGTTAGACCTTTGATGTCCGAGTTCTCCACTATTTGCCGCAGGAGAATGTCCAGGCCAAAAGCATATAGTAGTGGACTGAGCAGACATCCCTGTCTAACTCCTCTACAGATTGGAATCTCCATTCCGAGCCAACCATTTACATTTGGTAACAAAAATATGTTTGTATACAAACATTTAATCCAAGACACAAAAGTTTATCAGGCAGGCCAAGAGCATTCAATACTAAAAATAGAAAATTGTGGGACACTCTATCAAAAGCTTTCTCTTGATCCAATTCCATTACAAACCCTTTCAGTGATTTATTATTCCCCTGTGAAAATAATTTTTGGATAATCAGGAGGTTGTCCTGTTGTCTCCTGTTGGGGATAACACAGGTCTGGTAGGGACTTAATAAGTGGTCTGTTAAAGGAGTCAGTCTATGCAACAAAATCGAGACTTATTGGTCTCCAGCTCTATAAATTCTCTTTGTCACCCTTTTTATGTAAAAGCAATAAAATTGCTTTGCCCATTGAACTAGAGAATGTGCCAACCCTTCAAATATGATTGTACAATTGTATCAATACTGGTGCCAGTTCTTCTTTAAATGTCTTGTAAAATTCTGTACTTATGCCATCTGTACCCGGGGCTGTGTTACAATTCAGTGTATCGATGGCATGAAGAACTTCAGCCTCTGTGATCTCTTGAGTCAGAAGACAGGCCTCTTGTGGGGAGACCTGTGGTAATTCTAGCTGATCAAAAATGTGTGGGTTCTTGTCTATGTTTAGTGCTGTGGTGTACAGAACCTCCAAAACGTACAGTTTCAAGTGGCTTACTTCTATTTAATCTCTGTTTAGAACCAAAGAGCATGGTCTTAGTTTTTTTGTATTCAATAAAAGATGCTGTTGTTTTAACCAATAGTCAAGATCCTGAAAATCAGAAGTTAAATTGGCTTTAATTTCATCCTCTGAGGATGGGCTACTAAAGAGGATGATGTTGTCAGCGTACATCAGTACTTCAGTACGAGTTAGATAAGAAGGCAGTTTATCAACAAATAAGGAGAATAGGAGAGGCCCCAGGATAGAACCCTGGAGCACTCCCATCTCCAACATTCTGCTCTCAGACAGCATTCCCCGGTAGCTCACCCTCAGAGGACGATTTGTTAGATAACTATCAAGCCACTGTAATGAAGAATTACTGAGTCCAATACAACCCAATCCCCTGAGCAGCAGGTGATAATCAACAAGATCAAAGGCCACAGACAGGTCCACGACCACAGCACCGGTGAGCTTACCACCATCCATAGCTCTACCAATGTGGTCCGTGAACCTGGCCAAAGCCATGCCAGTTCCATGATGTTTACGGAAGCCATGCTGCTCAGGGGGTCGGAGACCAATGGAGTCAAGAAACTCAGCTAATTGTTGGCTAACAATTTTTTCAAGCATTTTTCTCAAAGCAGGGAGTAAAGAAATGGGTCGATAGTTATCTAACTCAGTAGCCAAGCCTCCCTTAAAAATTGGTGTAATAATTGTATTTTTCCACTAAGAAGGAAACTCCCCCGTTGATAAAGATAAAATACCAACAGCTTAATCTGGTTGTGTAAATCAGTTTATATCTGTACAAATATTCCCCTTCCCTTGCTCCCAGGTCACACCTGGAAATAAGCCATGGCTCGGTGAGCCTCTCCTGGTCACAAACATTCAAATCAATAAATGCGGTCGCCCCCGCCTCGTTCTCTCAGTTGCTTCTGTGATAGTGCTGCGCTAACTGCACTGAATCATTTGTGGGTCATGTTTGTCATTTAGTCCACAGTTGTTTTGTTTTTAATTCATGCTTAGTAATTTGAGAAAAAATATGCCATGGAGGTGTGTAGTATATGGCTGCAGCAATACTGCAGCTGATAACATTTCCCTTCTTTTCTCCCCCCCAAGTGATGAGACACCAATGGCAAGTTGCAGTTTGCGTTCTCACACTGTTGCACGCCTACAGAAGTCCAAAATGTTCAAGTCTCCATTTCTTTTTTGTTATTTCTTTTATTTCATGAACAAGCAGGATCCTGTCATACCTGGCACCGCTTCATCCCTGTGTTTTCCTGTTGTTAGCCCAAAATAGCAGATCCGGCAATCGAGTTGCTGGTTACTTAGCCAGAGCTACAGGCAGCAACAGAGACCCACATGTCAATGTGCCCTTAACTCTCTGCCATGGTGGGTTGCCCCATAAGCCCTTTTTTTCCCCAGAAAGCTTTTTACTCCCCCGTGTCCCCTGCACCTTACTTGGCAACAGGGGAGCCATGATATTTCTGTTTTTCTCCCTCTTACCTGGGACCCCAGATCGTGGTTGCGTATGCGCATGGATGTGTGCATGCAATTCGCAGCTCCAGTAATGACCCCTCCCTCATGGCCTAATGATGGGTTCCCCCTTGGCTTGGCACTGCCACACAGCCAGCACCGGGTGAGAGTCAAGAGCTAGGGAAACCCCACGTCCCTCCCTGGAGAGGAGAGCTGCCTTGCAGCTGGTTGATCCGACTCCTCGTCCCCCCCCCCAGCCGACCCCTGATGGTCTGAGGTGTGGCGTCCAGCACCTCAACCCTCAGCAACACCAGGCCAGCCTGTAAGTCCTTATTTGATGGGAAGCTGTTGCTGCATTAGCTTCCCTATTTGTTCATATCTTTCCCTCTCTCTGTCTCTCCCTCTCTCTCGTTCCCTCTCTCTTGCTGTGTCTCTCTCATCGATACACTTTCTGTTGCACAAAGTTTCAAGTCATGAATTCTGAATAGAGCAAAACAGGTCACAGTGTAGTCTGGTTGTTATAGCACAGGCAATATCAAAATCAAATCATACCAAATCCACTGGACTTGAAACTTTGTGCGATAGAATGTGTATAGAAAAGAGAGGGAGCTAGAGAGAGAAAAGACATGAAAAGATGTCGCTGTCCATAGCCCCTCACTACGTAACCAGCAGCATGATCGCTGGATCTGCGGTTTTGGAATAACAGAAGGCAAACACAAGCTCAAAGTGGTGTCAGGTGCGATAGGAACCCGCTTGCTTATTAAATAAAAAAACAACTAACAAAAGAGAGAGGGAGACTTGAATGCTTCGATTTTCTGGAGGAGTGTAGTAGTCCAGGATCCTGTCCCTGTGAATGCTTAACAGTGGCAAGCATCCCTCCCATGTCGTCACTTCCGTCTAGGTGGCCGGAAGTGTGTGACAAACAGTCCAGCCCGATCCATGGAAGAAGCCTGCCAGCGTGGTGGTTTTTAAAAGATCAGAAAAGGTATTTATCTGTGACACATGGAATTACTATCCAAAACTTCTTTATCCTCATCTGACTCCAGTGTATATGATGTAGTAACTAAACTGTCCTAGTACACTAGTTCTTTAAGTAAGAGAGCCTAAAACAGGTAAAGAAAGGACCATGTTTTTCTACAGGTATGTTCAATGAAGATGCCACACTTCTTTGGGGAACCTCACAAAATTCTGGGGGACTCTCAAACTTTTCCTGAAGACCTCAGTATTTTCCCTCAGAAGTCCAGGACCCCTAAGTTATAAATCCTACCAAGAACCCTGGCTTCCCCTCATCTGCCTGTGGGTTCCACCCAAGTTTAAACCCAATCAGTCTTGGCATCAACCACCTCTCTGGGCTTTCTGTTCCATTCTTCCACCATCTGCTTCCTAAAGAACTACCTCATATCCATCCTGAATCTCCCCCCACTCCGCCACCACCACAAATCTCCTCCCGAATCCACAAGTCACTGTATTCTCATTTGAAATTTTACCTCTCATTTCAGCTGAAATGAGGTTTCAGGATCCAGCAGCACTACATGTCAATGGCAAGTCTCGAAACCCTGTCTTGTGTTTTAGGAATTTCGAGTCCTCTGTGTTTTACCTGTCTGAAGGAATATGCAAAACTGGTTGTGTATGGAAATCTAACAGGTTTCTTAATGGATGAAAATGTTCTCTTAAAAGCACTAAAATTGAGAGACCAGTTTTCTCTTTTCACATTTTTAATGAGTGTCAATTCAAAGTCTGATACATTGAACAGTGATGTGTAAAGCATGTGTGTCACAGACTAGGACGTACCTATCCAGCTATTATACACTTTGCCCAGTTTTACAAGAGTGGCATTTGTACATTCCTGTATGCACAGTACCTTATTCTAGCATCAGCAACACCAAATGCTGTTCCAGTCTTCATTTTGCATCTTTGGTTAAACAGTGGCGGTGACTAGTGAAGTGTCACAGGGATTGGCCCCAAGCCCAGTCTTGTTAAGTATGTATATTTGTGTCATAAGCAGTGTGGTCGGGTTAATAGTAAGGAAGGAGGATTTTTTTGGGGGGCCTCCCGATAGGCCTGTATCCCCCACACGTAGATTAGTCTCCCTGCAGCAGCCATGGCTAGAAGCAGGGCCATCCTAGACTCTCTGCAGGAGGCATTTCTCAGGTGATTAGTCAAACAGTTAACAGCAGGGGTTCAAGAAAACTGAAGTGGAAAAAAGTTATCAGAGTGGATAATGTGGAAGGGAAAGGAGGGGCTAGGAGGGGGTAATTGATGCTAGAGAGATTCTGAGTTTGGAAATCTTGGGACAAACTGGATAGGCTATTCAGATCTACTTCTGTCCTTCTCCTTTCTATGTCCACTGTCTCACTGTTCCATACTTTCGCCAAGCTCTTGGAGAAGAAGGGCCTCCTAACGTGGTACCCCTGAATGGTTTCAGTGTGAGCCTGTTAAGGACTGTCAGTCTCTGCATAGTTTTTACACCACCATACCCCTGATCATGTTGGTGGCCCTGGGTTGCACTCTCTCTACCACCTCCATATCCTTTTGGGGGAGTCCAGCACTGCACACTATACTAGAAATGGACATGGAGTCTGCCCAAGGCCTTGTAAAGTGGTTTGATTACTTCCCGTGCTCTGCTGGTCACCCCCCTTTTAAATGCAACCCAGCATTTTTCTAGCTTTCTTCCTAGCAGCTATCCATTGCTTGTTGTGCTGTAGTCACTTGTCTTATGATCCCCAGGTCATTTTCCTGCTCCACCACAGCAAGAGAAGCATTACACAGTGTGTATATGGTATTTCTGTTTCTCCACACCAACTGTAGTAACTTGCATTTGGCTATAAAGAGTTGAAGACTGTAGAAGTCCTACTAGTTGCCCAGCTTGTTCAGGTCCTCCTGAAGTTTGTTCCCATCTGTAAGGGAGCCCACCATCATGGCCAGCTTAGTGTCCTCAGCCAAGATCAGCAGTTTGCTGGAGACTCCAGATTCAGACTAGCTAGGCCAAATGGCCTTCTTCTGCTGGCTTCTTCGTATGTTCATATATCACATGGCATACCCTTGACGTGGTGGGTAACACTGCAGTGAATTGAAATTCGATGTTATACATACTGTAACACATCATACGGCGTATTATATCTGAATATTTATACTCTGTTGAGGAAAGGTACTCCAGACAGCATAGAGCCTTGCAGAGTAGCAACGACAGGAAGTACCCAGGTAAATTACACATTTTGGAACACTGACCTCTTCTACAGAACAGTAAACACTAAGCATTGCAACACACTCTTTCCTCCATCTTTTCTGACTGAAAACTGTTAACTCTTTATAAGTTGGACCAGGGATGAGAAACTCCAGTAACTCCTATTTTAATGTTGGGGTTACATAAGTTTCTATATTTTAGGAGTCTGACCTTCTACATACACCGAATCCCTTTTTGCTGCATAACACACATCTGTAGAAGCACTGAAATACCATTTCCCTTCCCAAGATGATGTACTTGTGCGGTAGTGGCGGGGTGGAACAGTTCTTTTTTTTTTTTTTAACCAGGAGAGACACACTAAGCTGAAAGCTTGTTTACAGTTGACTGGAAAGTGCATCTCAGAACATATTTCTGCACTGGGTACGAGTGAAACATAGAAGCATAGACACTGCCAGCAGAAAAAGACCAAGTGGCCATCCATTCTGCCCCAAATATCCTACCTATACCCTTTTCCTATTGTCTTAGAGGGTTGTTTAGCCCTTTTGACTACCCCAGGAACCCCCCCACCCCACTGACCACTCCTTCTACCCTTACCCCTCCTTTTGATATTGCGTGCCCCCTGTATCTGTCCCATCCAGTTAGAACCCATTTATAGACCATCCCTCAACACCTGTATGAGTAATCTGTTCCATGGTTTCCCGTCCTCTTGAAGAAAAAGAATTTCCTTACATCTCTCGGCTTCCTACAAAACAGAGGCAGATTATGTGCATGGCACAGGTAGTCTGTGAATGTTACAACTGCATTAGTTAAAATATTTAAATTTTATTTCATTTATGTTTTTATCAGATTACCAAGAGCAAATCATCAAAGATGAACTCCCAACAACTGAAGGTAAGTTAAACATTGAACACGTTGTTTCTAGGGCCTGTCTGATGGCTCAGTGGCAGGGTATCACACCGCTATGCCGGCAATCCAGATTCTTTTTTTTTTTAAATTACTATTTTTTTCTCCTTCCTGCCTGCCATCCCCGACCCTTCAGGAGCCTCAAGGTAGACATCCCTCTGCCTTCCACCCTGCCCGTATGACCCCGAAGGAACCCCATAGAGCTTCAGTTTACCCCCCGAGCGGGGATGGGGCAGAGCCCCCTTACCCCAACAATCAACTTTCGTTGGTCCGGGGGCCATCGGGCGGGCGAGGGCACATCTCCAGAGGCACCATCTTCCCGGCGATGGCAGGCGTTTTTCCGCTTTTTCTCCCACCCCCTACAGCGTAGGATCCCTGACGTCAAGGTGCAGAGCGCCGACGTCACGCTGTATGTCGGCAGCCCTTCCCCTTAACATTGGGGGCTTGCAGTACTCCGAGCCTCCGCTCAGAGTCACACAAGTGTTCGGGCTATAGCCTTAACCCTCCCCGGAGTAGGCGAGCTGTCGTGGACGCCGTTTAACTCCTCCGCCGGCCCACCAGCGCAACCCGAGTCCGCTCCCGAACCCGGGTCGCCGGCGTGGAGCGAGGTGTGGCATCTAGAGCCTCAACCATCAGCGCCACCGGGCCGGCCCGGCAATCCAGAGTCTAGTGAGTTATGGCAGTTAGGCAGCTGTCTGGGAAGAGCACTGCCTACAGCAGCCCATTGCAGACTGGGGAAGAAGGGAGGAGGAGGAGGAGGAGGTTGTGCATTCCACTGCAACAGTAAACAACCCTGGCAGGTCATGCAGCTTGCTCTCTCTTGCTCTCTCTTCGGTGTACCGGCTGTGTGCACACCAGGGCAGCAGTGTGTTGTGCATGCCACTGCAGGGTCAAAGGGCACCCTGCAGGGTCAAGGGGCAGAAGAAGAAAACGGGAGGGGATGGGCTGTCAACTGCTGGCAGTCTTGAGGCCCCACGTTTCGTGGACCCCTACAGGCTGAATCCTGCTGGAATAGTGGTTGTTGGCGCTGAGACCTGACCGGAAGAACAACTTGAAGTGTGGGTCAGTGGATAAGGATGAACAAAAAAGGCAGGATGAGAAAACAAAACACATTGTCTGCCTACATCCAAAAGACAAACTGAGCAGGGGTTTCCGCACTAGTGCATAAGAGCACTTCTTGGAAACGTCTGCCCAAGATAGACAACTAGACATATTACTTATACACAACCCGAAACAAGTATTAAGGTAGGGAAGGCCACACTGGTAGGGCAGTACTAGACACAAATCAGAAGGACCTAGGGTTGACTTCAGGACAGAGTAGGCTGCATAGCATAGGCTTTGCAGTACTAGACACAACTCAAACTGACCTAAGATTGACCCCAAGATAAGATAGGCTGCATAACGTAGCCAGTGCCATACTAAACATCATTCAAAATTACCCGGAGTTGACCTCAAGATAGGATAGGCTGCATAGCATAAGCAGTATGGTGCTTGACACTACTCAAAATGACCAGGAGTTGACCCCAAATAGGCTGCATAACGTAGGCAGTGCAGTAATGGACACAACTCAGAATTACCCAGGGTTAACCCAAAATAGGGTAGACCTGGTATGCAGCATGGTACTGGGCAGAAATCAAAATCCTAGGGGTAACTAAAGGTAGGGTGGGCCTCCTATACAGAGTAGTGCTAGACTCAACTGAAAATGACTCGGAGTGACCCAACACAGCTAAGTCGACATAGGCAGTTTGGTACCAGACATAAATTAAAACAACCCAGCTACCAAGAGAAATCAAAGGCAAAATAAAACTAGAAAATATGTAACATAGTGGCCAGCCCAGTGGCGCTGAGGCGCTGGATGCCTTACCTCGCGGCACGCCAGTGACCCAGGTTCGGGAACGAGCCTGGTCCGCGGAGGTTGACAAGGGGGGGGGGCAGAGCTGGATGGAGCTGCCAACAGGCAAGCTCTCCTCTCCGGGACGGTGTAAGGGCTTCCTCCGGCTGATGGCTGCCACCTGGTGGAAGCTGGGGACAGCACGGGCCAGGAGGAGCCAAGCGCTAGGCCTGGGGGGAAGGAAAGGGGCCATTACCGGGGCCATGGGACTAATGCGTGCCTCCACACGCATGTGTACCCACTCCTGGGGCCCCTGGGCATAAACTGAGGAAGAAAATCGCTGGCAGCAGGATGGCGACCGACTCCCCGCAGGCTTCGCTCCCGGGACGGATGTAAGGTAAGCCCCGGTAATTCTGGGTGACGGGGGTGGGGGGGGGGTCGGTCAGATGGAGGCTGTCCTGGGGGGGGCACAAAGTGTTAAATGTTAAAAAAAGAAAATATGTAACATAGTAACACTGTAGTGTGCTGACGTAAGATGCTTAGGGACCTTCTTGTCCCTGCTCTTCCTGCCACTTAGCACTGACTGCACCCAATTCCTCCAGGCTTATCAGTCTCTGCTCATGCTGTGTAACCCTCAATGCCATGCTCCCTTGAATATTTGTCTAGTCCTGTTTTGAAAGTGTAAACAACCTCACTGGGTAGGCTATTCCACATGTTAAACCTCCTCTCTGTGAAGTAATGCCTTCTAATTTTATACTGCCCCATCCCTTAGTTTGAGCTTATGCCCTCTTGCTCTGCTTAAACGCACTCCTATATTCCACCATGTTTACCTGCCTTAGTATTTAGAACACTGTGATCATGTCCCTTCTCAGCCTTCTCACATTTTCTTTATCATAGAATCACTTAAAGCGCAGCTGATGCCTTCAGGAGAACTTTAACAAAACATAATATTTAGACACAGTTCAGCTAGTATTTCACATTAGTCCTGTATTTATCCTCCCCATTAATTACTAACGAGTTCATTTACATGAAAACAGGATCTTTGCTCCTAATGAGTTCATCTATTCTTACTATGTTCCTCATAATGCACTACTTGTGACATCATAGTTACTCCCATGGCAATAGATTGTGATGTGACAACAATGAATTGTGACTTCAAGTAGGGAGTAAGCTATAGAGGCAGTTGAACTGGAAGGGCTAAATATCATGTATTCATGCTAATTTCCTCAATTATAAATAATAGGGAGGCAAAATCTATAGAATATATATGGAATGCAAGCTGAATCATACCTAAATATTATGTTTTTTACAGTTTTCTTGGAGGTGTCAGCAGCTCTTTAAGTATGCCCAATCTGTCCTTGTCTCTCCTCATAGTTGGGTGCTCCACCCTCACCCTTAGTTCCAGTTTATATCTTAAAGGGTAAGTCCCCTCAACCTATTTTCTGTATACTTATGTAGTTTGTAGGCAAGAACAATGATTCCCTCTCTTGCATCCTTCTAACTTCATCCTAATGTAAATATTAATCAGTCTGCGTCACTCTGTTTTGCATTGATGTGAAAATCTGTTTGTCTCCAGTGGAAAGGTCATGACCCTACTCATGCAAGGCATCATGGGAGCTGATGATGCATACCTGCACAAGCCAGCAGATGTTATGCTCAGTTCTGTTACATGTCTTGTGAAGTCTCTGTATTCTCAAAAAGCATTTTAAGTAAGAGACTTTAAAACAGCAGGGCACTTACTATGCCTCCTTGAGGAAGTGGTATCCTTGAAGACAGTTGGCAGTTTTAAGAGGGGCTGGGACAAAGTCAGGGGGAAGGTCGCCAGTGAGGCACTAGGGGAGGGGGTAACAGCTAGTACAGGCATGAAATTGGATATGCGGGTAGGAGAGGGGGGAACAGCTGCAGTGTAACCGACTGCTAGCTGCACACTGGA
Source organism: Neoceratodus forsteri (assembly GCA_016271365.2). Taxonomy (NCBI): domain Eukaryota; kingdom Metazoa; phylum Chordata; order Ceratodontiformes; family Ceratodontidae; genus Neoceratodus; species Neoceratodus forsteri. The sequence goes on along the minus strand of JADMNL010000025.1, from coordinate 126,912,207 downwards.
GCAGCTCGACTAGCTGGACCATCAGGCCTCTATCTGCTGGCATTCTTCCTGTTCATATGTAAAAGTTTCAAGGCCAACATAAGACAAGAACATAGGAACTGCAGAGGAGAGCACCAGCACTGACTAATACAGTATTAACTACTGCAGTCTTTAGCAGTAAAATATAAAATTCCAGGATGCCTTACATGGGTCTGGCCATGACCTTTGCAATGGCGTCAAGCAGGTTTTCACACCAGACTTAAGTGCCTTCATTTGCATTTAAATCCTGATGAAAGCAGGAAGGTGCAATAGAGGCAATCATTGTTCATTCCTACAAACTACACAGAGAATCAGAATAAAAGGCTGTGGAGGCCTTCCCCTTAAATGTTGCACTGGGACTCGAGAACACAAGCACCCAATTGGTGCTCATTTCGTGCTGGGATTTAAATGTCATCTGGTGTTGCTGTTTTTCGTCTTTTTTTATACTTTGTATTTTATTCATGTTTTCAGATTGCACAATATACAAGGTCAACAAGCAGAAACATCATAAGCTCACACTCATTATTCTTTTATACAGTTAGGTAGTGTCTCAGACTTTTTCCATAATAGAGGAGGCGCCTTCAGTGTTCATTGTCCACAACATAAATGCAAATGGTGCCATGGAACTGTAGCCCAAGAGCACATGGCAAAAGTTCAAGTTTAGATAGTCCAGAAAAAGGTATCCTGTCACACCCAAGCCCCGAAGGACAAATGGTGCCATGTATACAGCTTCATGTAATTTCTACACACAAATATGATAAAACAGTCATAACTGCTATGTCTGCTCCAAAACTCAAGGGGACATTTAAATAGTTAGATGCAGGCACAGTTACACCTTGAATCATCCCCATAACTGTAAAAACAAATGGATAACATTGCCCCCTATAGAAGGAGTAAGAACGAGTAGGGAGTGAGAAATCCACTGAAGGAATATGCAACACCTCTCAAACATTTAACTGTATTAAACCTTCCTATTATCATAACAACCCAGTCATTTTATGGGTATACTTAGTATAACTCTATTTAAATCAGACACACAAGATCCAGAACCTTACTAATAAAATGTGTACAGCAGAGGGTCAGATAGAGTCAAGTGAGAGCAGACTGTCCTGGGAGGTCTGCCTCCTCGGCTGAGAGATCATTGGCCTTCTTATTTACAGCAGCCATCTTCGAGGCCCACTTCCCTGCAACCCCCGGATCAGTAAAAATATAGACCTTACTGTCATAAACGATCCTCAACTTTGCTGGGAACTGGATGGTGTGGGGAATGTTGCACTCTCTCAAAACCGCACAAACCCTCATCGAACCTCTTCTGACAAGTACGGGTTGCATAAGAGTAGTCAGGAAACATACGTACCATCTCCCCATCGAAGAATAGTGGTCCAAATTGCTTTGCCAGGTTTAACAAGGTGTCCTGAGTCCCAACATTATCCAAAATGACCATAAGAACCCTTGTGAGTTCCATCATTGGTTTACCTCTATGTGGGATCCAGTATACCCTTATGATATTAAGTTCCAGGGTTGAGAGACGCAATCGATACTGATCAGTAAGCCAGTCCTTGAGGAATAACTTGGCTGAGTCCCCTTCAGCGCCCTTCAGTATGCTGATCAATCATATGTTTTGACTCCGCACTTGATTTTCTAATATTTCGAGCCAGTTATCAGCATGCTGGCACTCCTTAGCCCACTGCATCATGGTGCTTTTACAGGCCTCCGAGTGGCTTTTCACTTCCTCCATGTCTCCATGCAATGAGTCCACAGCAGTCTCCACTGTAACCAAACGGCCCATTAATATGTCCAGTTTCTGATTCATTGCCATTGAGGATGCCAGTAATTGCTGCATTTTCAACCCCAGTGATTGTATGGTTTCCTCAGAGTCGGCTTCCTCTGCCGCAACATTTTGAGTAGCGCGCGTGTAAGGGCCCGATACCAGACCTTTTCCCATCTCTTTGCTGCCATCTCCAGATAGCTGATTTTTGTGAGTTTTGCCCATTTGGTTCCAGGGAAGATGAGGTTTCTGGTAGTGCGGCTGGAGTTTGTCTAAAAGTTCAAAATAAGGTATTTTCCAGAGTTTAAGAAAGTGAGATCGCAGAGCCGACATGCAGAATGACTTCTCAGTTCGGGCTCCACAGCACCCCCCCATTGCTGTTTTTTTTTAATATACCTTTTCCCCATAGACATTTTTCTCCCTGCCAACCTCACCCATGCCTTCAGGCTGTCACTGCAACCACCCAGCTTCATCTCTCCACTGACCCACCACTGCTGCTGTCCCCCTTGGGTTCCCCTCCATGGCAGGGGGTCAGAGTTAGAGCTTCCCCAGCTTGGCAGAGCATCCTGTAGCAGGTGGTGAACAGTGTGGTGTGGTGTGGGGCATGAGTGTGTGGTATCAGTCACCCACGGCAAGAGCTGGGGTTTTTTTTCCAACCAGTTTCCCCCTTTTCCCCTGGCATGGTTGGAGCCTCTTGCATGTCCTCAGCTGCACACAGTGTGCTCCTGTGGATGGGGTGAGCTCCCTAGCTTATTCATGGGGGTCACTGTGGTGCCAGAGCCCCCTCTGCCAACCCACACTACCAAGAGGCAGCAGCCTCGGCCAGGCCTCCCTACTGGTATGGCTTCTTGAGCTCATTCCCAAACCCTGGTCTCCTGCATGGCAATGGAGTTAATAGCATTCTTCCCACCTCTACTGACACTTGACGATACTTCTGCTGGCCTCACACAATGCTGCAGCTCTCCACAGATGTGCCTCGCCCCCTCAGAAAGGGGCAGGCTTCACAGTCAACCATGAGGGGTCGCTGCTCAGTGCCAACCCTTCCTGGATGGGAAGTGCCACCGACAGCATGATCTCCCAGCCTAGCCACCTACTCTGTGTGGCCTGGTCACTGGCACTTGTGCTGCAGTTGGGCCAATGCATGGCCCCATCTTTTTCTTTCCTTTTTTAATTGCCAAATTTTCACTAGGTTATAAATGTGTGAGTGAAAGTTAAATGTTAGTCAGTCATAGCATCAACAAAGGAAACACATTATCTGATACATTCAGAGGTGTGAACAACACAGTTCATACATAGAGTGGCAGAGTCGGTCAAGTTACACTGCAGTGCTGGAATAGTGGCGCAGCAGTAGCGGTACTGCTCACTTTGCCAGTGATTTGAGCTGAGGAACAGACTCAAGGCACTCGGGCGGGGAGGGGGGATTGAGCACTCCTTGAACAGCTATCCTCCCTCGGGGAGGAGGTATAGTGTGCCTACATGGGTTGGAAGCCACCTGGAGGAATCTGGTTGGTAATGCAGCATGACCACATGGGAAGAGCTCCCACAACCAGACACTGGGTGGCATCTCCAAGGAGGCGGTGCACACCTGTGGCCTCATGGGGGAGAAAGGTATGGAAGAAAAACAGTGACCACAGCTGTATGATGGGGATGGTCCTCTGCAGGCCCCACACTGCTGACCGGGTGCCTCAGGCTAGATCCTGTTCTGGAGGAAGGTTGGACAGATTTGCTGCAGGGGGAAGATTGTAGAAGAAGTTGGAGCAGGTAAGTCCCAGAGTAGTCAAGTGATGGGGCTGAGAGGAAAGATCCAGATGGGGGTGGGTCCTCAGTCAGGAGCAGGAAATATTGATTAAAAAGATGTTACATTACAGTATAATTTAATAAAGTTGAAGCAGATTGTTGATTTAGGCACAGTGCCAGTCTACAAAGAAAGTGTGGCTTCAATGGAAGCAAGGCAAAAGTGATAACATCCCACCTACTAAACACAATGCAATTAGGTCACCTAAAACAACACCTCAAGCAGCAGAGTTGGTCCCCTATCTTCTCTACAACTGATGTTGATGTTACTTTGGAAAACTTTATTAAAATTTTTAATACCACCTGTGATATCTTTGCCCCTATAACTAAGAGGAAGGTCAGTGGATCCCACAAATACTAGGTGTAACTCTACATCTTATACAACAACTTCATGCACAGATACAAAAGCTCAGGATCACCCCTTGACCTCCAAAACTACAGGATGGCCAGGAATAAATGTACCCAAGCCATCCGACAGGCTGATGCCAATCACTCAAGGGATGAGTTAACCACCTCCTGGGGCAATAGCCACAAATTCTGGCAAAGCATAAAAACGCTTACCAAAAAACCCTACAGAATTGGGCCTACCATGCTTAATTTAGACAGATCCATCACACAAGATAAAAAGACTACAGCTAATGTCTTCAACAAATCATACACGGACCTCAGTGGGGTGCTCCCCCCTGAATTTCTTAACCCAGCTAATGGTAACATAAAAGGGACACAGAATTCCCCGACCCCTTACACTACCCCTCCTTTCTACCTCAAGGTAATCACTAAAGCTGAGGCAAAAAAATATCTTTTGAAAGTGTTCAGTAAAACTAGACATAGTGGCAATGGTCTAAACCTGAAACTTATTCCCCTTACCCTTGACGAGATCTTGGCACCCCTGACAAGAATACTCAACCTCTCTCTCATCACCAGTAAATTCCCTAAATCATGGAAAGCTGCAGTAGTCACCCCTGTTTACAAAAGTGGGGACAGGACGATCCACACTAATTATAGGCCCATTTCTATCCTCCCCCCATCTCAAAAGCTCTCAAGAGGATAGCCTACGATCAGTTGGTAGATCATTTCAGCAAGTTTCAACTGCAATGCCAACAGCAACATGGCTTTTGACAACTTCATTACTACAACTGCCCTATTAGAGTTTATGGGTTACATTCATGATGCGTTTGATAGAGGTCACTTGGGTGCTATCTTTATAGACCTCATCAAGGCCTTCGATACTGTTAACCACAAACTCCTCCTGACTCAACTAGGTGCCACAGGTCTATCCTCTGACTCAGTGTGCTGGTTCAGGAACTATCTCTCTGGGAGAGAACAACAGGTAAAAATTGCTAACACACTCTCCAATACCCAAAATATGAGTACTGGAGTCACCGAGGTTCCATCTTGGGTACATTGTTGTTCAGCCTCTTCTTAAATAAACTCCCCCATGCATGTCAGCACAAAATCCTCCTTTACGCGGACGACACTGTTGTATACACTAGCCATCCCGACCCTACCACCCTGGAATCTCAGTTGCAGCACAACTTCAGTAATCTTAAAGACTGGTTCTATAATGCTAGGTTGCTGTTAAATTACAAAAAAACAAAAACAATGCTCTTTGCCTCAACCCACAGTAGACACAAGTTGGCCACGTCATCAATAAAAAACAAAGTGAACCATTTGAGATGGTCAATAACTTCAAATATCTAGGTGTTACCCTAGATAGCTTCTTCTCTTACTCCACCCATGTTGACCTAATCACTAGGTCAGCCAATCGTAAGCTCGGTCAGTTACATAGGCAATGACACTGTCTAATTAGTGCAGCCCTGCAAGTAGCCATTTCTAGCTTGATCTTCTCTGTAATAGATTATGGCCTTGTCATTTACAGTGCAGCCCGACTCAACCCGTAAATGTATCTCCACCACCTTAAATAAAGCCTGCAGACTAGTCCTGAGCGCTCTGTGCCTCATTCACACTTGTCACCTATATACTCATTTGGGCTGGCTAGACCTGGACAACAGAATCAACTACCAAGTCTGTCTCTAAGCCAGAAAGACTGTCTTGGGCCTGTTGCCACTTGGTGTATGATCCTTGCTCTGCCCAGCTGATACTGTAAGGTTGACCAGAGCTTCAAACAACAACCCTTTAAAAGTCCCTTTCCATCATACCACTCAAGGCCAGAGAGCCTTCTGATTCTGTGCCCCGCTCTGGTTTAGCTCCCTCCCAACTGATCAACTTGCTGAACCAAAAATTGGTCCTAAAAACTTTGCGAACACCTCACATCGCAAAAGAAGTTTACCTGCCTCAAATGACCCATTGTCCTTGCATTGGCTCTCCATCCCTCTTATCTTAGCACATCTATCAACCCCTGGTTTTGCTACTTACCCCCATCCACTTGTTGCTTGCTCCTCACCCCAGCCTCTCCCCTATCACCTCTCTGACTATTACCTAATGTTTTCACTGCACAATCTCCCCTCCCGCCTAACCCCATTTCCACTGCCCTCTCTCCTCTACCTCCCCTACCTATATCTAGACAATGGAATCCAGTTACACTGGCCTCCTGCACTATCTGTGCTTGCTGTTTCCTACAATTTGGTAATGTCCTGCCTTAATATTCCCCTTGCTCACCTTCCCTTGTTTTTGTTACCCTACCTCTATCTATCTGATTATAAGTCATTGCCATGCCCTTGCTTTAGGTACTGTACCTCTGTTTACCTGATTACAAGTCAGTGTCATGTTTTTTCGTCCTTATTTACTGTAACTGTGTTTAGTTAAATTTTTTTTAACTTATTCTTTATGCCCCCTTCTTTGCCGCAGTAGCCTCTCTCTTCAGGGACCCAATGCAACCCTGTATCCTGAGCTCCCCTGAAGAGCAGTAGCTCAGATGGGTGCCCTGCTCCTAGACCCTGAGCACTCCGGATAACCCCCCCCCCCCGGATGGGGTGGAGGAGTCTCCCCCTATCCCCTCCAGACTTTTTTTTTTTTTACTGCGGGAGCATGTACCTTGAGCTGCCTCCTCGGGTTCCTCCGAATGCCAACATTGGGACCCATCTACTGGCGCCACTGTGGGGTATTTCCTGGTTTTCCTGTTCCCACCCCCTGCAGGCCGTCAGTGTGCTAGGAGGACCAATAAGACAAAGGCACGGTGAGACGTGCCTTTGCTATGGCCCACCAGCTGGAATCCGCCCCTACCTACGCATCTGATGCCTCCAATTGCACCACCACCTTTGGTCACCCAGGTGGCGGTGTCACAGTGAGATCTGCAGCCCAACCCCTCCCGGAGAAGGAGAGTGGCCCATCGGATGCTCAGTCCTTCTCCCTCCAGCAACCCTGGCTTGCTACCGAACCCGGGTTGCTGGTATTGCAAGCGGTAATGCTACCACTGGGCTGGCATGTTTAGTTAATTTTGTACAGTATGTATGTTTTTTTCTTGACATGGAGCCTCTGTAAATGAGCTTTGAGCTCAAAGGTTGTAATCCAAGATCTCAATAAATAAATACATTGGGATGATATCTGCCTCCAGCAACCCAGAGACAGTACCTTCATTTCTTTTTTTTTGGGGGGGGTTAGTTCTGGATGACATTGCAAATAGAATAATAGATAGGGGACAGTGGATTATGAGCCAGTAATACCATTGAGGGGTTCCGGTGACATGTGAACCTCGAAAGCAAAGCTCGAGAGGGTTACCAGAATATACGAAACTGCCAGCAGAAAAAGGCCATTTGGTCTATTGAGTCTGCTCGATTTTGCAGCTAGCACCCCTAATCTGCAGCTGCCCCTCCCACCCTACCCCTCCATGACCCTCCTTTTTACCCCATCCCAGGCCCTCTTGAAGCATTCCACTGTTTTACAGGCCACCACCTCTGCTGGTAGTGCGTTCCACTCTGCTACCACCCTTTCTGTAAAGATATGCCTTCTCATTTCCTTCCTAAACCTTCTACCCTCCAATCTCATGTCATGACCCCGAGTGTCTCTCCCCACCCTCCCCTTGAACAGTCCCTCCATGCCTGTCCTGTTTATTCCTCTCATGTACTTAAACGTCTCAATCTTATCCCCCCGTCCCTCCTCCAGAGAGTATATGTTCAACTCCCTCAGTCTAACCTCATATGGTAACTTCCCCAGACCCATGATCATCTTTGTTGCTTTGCCCAGCAATCTAATGTCCCTCTTTAGGTAAGGGTGACAAAACTGAACACAGTACCTTGGCGTCTGACCAGCGATCTGTATAACGGCAGAATCACCTCCCTCCTCCTAGAGGTTATACCCCTTGCAATACAACCTAGCATCTTGCCGGCCACTGCTGCTGCTTTCCTACACTGTACTGAGTTGCTCATTGCTCCTATGATGAGCACCCCCAGATCTTTCTCCTCCTCAGTCAAGGCTAGCTGCATCCCCCACCCAGGTGGTAGCTCCTCTTTGGATTCTTTGCCCCGAACTGCAGCACCTTGCATTTTTTGGCATTGAAACCAAGTTGCCAAGTGTCAGACCATGTCTCCAGCCTTGTTAGATCTTCCTGCAATCCCTGCCACCCCCCCCCCCTACCATTGGTCATCCACCACTGCTCCCACCTTGGTGTTGTCCCTAAATAGATTGATCTTGCTATTTACATCTACCGAGATGTCTGCAATAAATACCCCAAATAACACTGACCCCAGCAGGATCCCACTCGTCACTGCACACACAGAACCTTGAGACGGGATTATAGCCTAGTCATATACAGTCCCCTATTTTTTTGTAATATATGGATCCAAACAGGAATTTACCTCTGTGCTCCTGCCTGGAACTGGTGCCAACAGCATTCCCCCAAGCAGCTTCTTCTATGGCCAAGGGCAGAATGGTATGTTTCCTCGGTTTCCATCTCTCTCAGAGTGTAAACTTTACCCCTAAGAAGGCAGGAGGGATGGGCTCTAGAGGGTTTTGGCACCAGTTTTGTTTCTCCTGAGCTGTACTGCAGCTGGCTTGTACTGTACCTGATGGTTACAGTAAAAGCAGGCTTGCAAGCAGCCTTGGACAGTGTATGCGTAACACAAGAGAAGCTGGATTCTCATAGCACTGTCTTAGGAAATCCATCGATAATAAAAGATCTCATACTGTCAATGGATTTCTTCGATAGTATTATGAGAAATTTTCTGTATAACTTTCAATACTATTATTGGGGCTATCCATATATTACAATGTGATTCATGTTAGTTTACCATATGTCTGGAGTAATTCACCTTATCTTATGCCCCTGTAGAATCTGCAGAGCAAAGTAGAGCACTGGATTTGGCCTCACAAGGTTGTGGTCTTGTTCATGCTGGGTTATTGTCCAGCAGAGTCTCATCGAGTTCAGAGAGGTCTTCAGACTATTTCTTTACTGGCCTTTCTACAAACCCTGGTCTGGAATGGCCTGATGCATCTTTCACCACCGCTAACACTACATCAAATTTCAGGACCACAGAGAGAAGCGGCCAGTCTTTTCCACTCCAAGTCAGTCTCACGGGACAGCAGGTCATGGATGTGATGACCAGAAGGACTACTTGTAGGTTGCATGAATATTTTGTTTGTGCTGTATGCATTTTGTTGTTTCTGATCCCAGCTGTAGAGCAGTGCAATCGAGACCTGTTCAGTATTTACATCTATCATTGACCGTGATAATCACAGGTATTTTGACATGAATGATTCACACTAGAGCAGGATGGTATAAATCTCTGAAATAAATGAGACTTTAGAAAATACGTTCAGTTCCCGCCAGTACAGCGGTAGCGCTACTGCTCGAGACACTGGTGACCCAGGTTCGGTAGCGAGCCTGGGTCATCAGAGGGCCGGCCGGGGGAGAAGGATTGAGTGCCTAATGGGCTGCTCTCCTTCTCCAGGAGGGGTGGGTTGCTCTCCTCGCTGCTGTACTGCCACTGCCTGGGTGACCATGGGTGATGCTGGTGCAGCTGAGGAGACAGAATGGTAGGGAGGGGCTGGCGTTGGCCAAGGACTGGCATGGAGGTACGTCTCTACATGCCTCCATGTCATTGGTCATCCCAGAACACTGATATCTTCAAGGGGTGGAGACCAGAACAAGGAAAAATACCCCACATCTGGGCCAGGTGACGGGCTCCCACACTGAAGCAACCGCAGAGGTATGGGGGGGGCCTCCAGGTGCACGCTCCTCTGAAGGTTCAGAGGGGGTAAGAGGAGGCCTCCTCCACCCCACCCGGGGTGGGGGTCATCCAGACCTCTGGATGCAGTGGAGCAGGGCACCAACAGAGTGATCCCCAGTCCTCTCGGTGTAGCTTGGGTGATGCATTAAGAGAGGGACTGGACATGGCGATAAGGGGGTGGAAAAATAGAAAAAAAAATACATTAAATTCCTCATGTAGGCAAATGCTAATGATATCCCATTTTTGTGCATACAACCAAAACTGCATTGAAATCAATGCAGTCGCTCAGATGTGGATATGGTGCACAGTGCTATCCACACTTCTGACAGTATCCTTTCCCTTTAAATCTCTGGCCGGAAGGTTTTCATGCTGGCTCCTCCCACCCACATGGGTGGTAATTCCTTCGGCACCACCCCGTGACGTCAGATCTTTCTTTCTGCCGGAAGAAAAAGGTTCCCTCATTATTGCTCTCTGTTGAGTAGGCCCTTTTCTTTAAAAAAAAAAATAAAAATCTAAAGGCATCGTCTTCAAGTTGTTTTTTAAATTTGTTCGAAACTCTCATCAGCATGGACAACTCAAAGTCGGCGCCATTTCAAAAAGTGCGACCTTGGGCAGAAGATGTACCAGACGGACCCGCACACCTTGTGTGTCCACTGCCTAGGCCACGATCATGATCCCCAGGCTTGTGGCCTTTGTCGTACTTTGCATCCTAGTATTTTGGAGGATCAGCATGCTCGACTCCTTCTCAGGTGCCCAAATGAATGGGACCCTCCTTTTTGCCCAAAAGATGCCCGTTGGGCAGTCTCCGTGGCTGTGGGGTCTGCAGAACAACTTGTGGCCTGTGAGGAGGCGGCAGCTTAAGCTGTGGAGCATGCCTCTTCAGCTTCGACTTTTGTGCCGATTTCCTTTGGTGCCACCTTTACAGGGTGTTTTGGTATTTCTGCCAGTCCCTTGCCACTCTTGGTCAGAGTCCCACTAAGGGCACAAAATCCTCTAAATTGTCAAAAGAAGGAGACTAAGAAACGGTCTCGACGATGATTGTGGGATCGCGAGCACTCCCGGCCCTCGGATTCTCGCACTTCCTTGGAGGTTTCAACTACGGTTGATCCTTCGGTACAGGCCGCTAGTTCCATGGTCTCCCCATTGGCTGAGATGCACATTGACCAACCTGTCAAGATTTTGTTTTGAGCCAGTCGACACATTGTCGCAGGATGAGGTGGACACTTCACTCTCTAAGACTCTGATCCTGCCTATCACCTCCCAGGGAGGGTCGGCCCAGCTTCCTGATCCAGTCCCTAACCCTCAGGATCCCATTCCCTAAGAGGAGTCTTGGTTTTCATAGACTCCCTCTCTTTCTCGCGGTTGGGTTCCCTGGTGGTCGAGGTACAGGTTCTATAGCCCGGAATAGAGCAGCCCTTGGTGATATTGGCGCTCCCATTCTCGGCACTCAGGCAAATGGCGCCTCCACTATGCCTCCTTTTCTTCTTTCTCGGGTGAGGAGAGGCTACAAGGCAAGATGTACTGGTGCTGTGAAGAGCTAATGTTGCAGCAGCTTATGCTTTCTGGGGTTAAGCCGATTCCGGCCCCAACCCAGGCTGTTCCATGGCTCCCGCCACTGAGGCCCCAGACTGCTCCGGCTCGGCCTATGTCAGTCTCCCTGCCCATCTGAGTGGAGCTGCCTCCTAAGCAGCGGAAGGATGGCCCCCCTCCTAAGGATACCTGTACCATTCCCATGCTTCCTCATCGGCTGTCAATCACTGTTACTCCCGATAGACCCCGCAAGGTCATTGGGAACTCGGGAGATGACCGCTTTTCGGTGAATACTCGGGAGTCTGAGGAGTCCTACTTGCCTTCTCCTACAGTGGACGTGGACTCAGGGGAGGATCTGTCTAAGGAGCATGGCTCCACTTCCTTTGGGGGCTTGCTTCATCTCACTTCAGAATCAACCGAGATTTAGATGGAGCCCGTCCAGAAACGGGCCAAGTATCCCTTGGCCGAAATTCTCAACTGAGGTGACTCCCCGAGGGTCAACTTCCCGGTCGCCGAGGCCACTCTTGGCCCCGCTGTGGAGCTTTGGCAGCACCCTGCCTCCTGCCCTGCACCCTCAGCTCATATGGCCTGAAAGTATGTGGTCCCTATGGGTTCCCTGTCGGGTTTCACCGAACATCCCTCAGATGAGGGTTTGGTGGCCAACTTGGTCTTTCAACGTACCAGCAATGTCAGTGATGTGGACAGCCCTCCCAACAAAGAATCCTAGAAATTGGATCACATAGCCAAAAAGGTCTATGAGGCCTCTTCTCTGGGCCTTCGGCAGGCAAGTATGGCCTTTCTGATGGCCTATTTCGCTAACGCCTTACTCGGCACTCTCGATGAGGTGTTCCCTCAGCTCCCGGCTGACTTACAGACCACGTTCAAGCAAGTCCGGAACCAGGGCTGAACAGTGGTCAAACAGCAGCTCCAAATGGCCATGGACATTGCCAGTTCCTATGCCCGGTCCGTGACTGGTGTGGTGGCCACGCACCACAGAGCTTAGCTGTGGATTTCTACCCTTATGGCAGACACCCAGCACAAGTTGGTGGATGTACCCTTCTAGGGCACTGACTTGTTCAGGCCAGGGGTGGAAGGACATTTCACTCAGATTGAGAGGTCCAGCACCACCCTGGACTCTGTCACCTCCACCCAGAGGGATCCCAAGGGCTCCAAGCTTCAGAGGAAGAAACCCTCTCTGCCTCTGCGACCAAGCCTTCCCAGCTCCCAGCTGGGCAGCAGGCCCAGGTTTGCATCCTTGACTGAAGTCGGTTGCTTTGGTCATCCGCAAACCAGGAGGTCAAGGTCCTGCTGCTTCCTCAGCCAGTCCCTCCTCCACCTACAAGCCTGCCCAGTGACAAGCTGGGGGTGTCTCCCCCATCCCTGTCCTGTCTCCCCTGGGTCCTTCCGTGGGGGACCGACTCCTCCACTTCCTTTCCGCCTGGTCCACTGTCACCACGTATGGATGGGTATTTGAAGTGGGCGGTCAGTCAGGGTCCACCTCTAGAGTTTGAGACTTACCCGCCATGCTGAGCCCACACCCCACAATAGGACATGATGTCTGCTGACATGCTGTCAGCCCTTCAGGAAGACATTGCCCAGCTACTCCAGAAGGGGGTAGTGGCTCAAGAACTGGACCCTCCAGTAAGCCCAGGATTTGTTTCCAGGTATTTCCTGGTCCCAAAGCGGATGGGGGGCTGGCGCCGCACCTTGGATCTGCATGACCTGAACAAATTCATTTGGTTGCACACTTTCAGAATGGTAACTCTGTCTCAGATCATTCTGTCCCTGGAGCAGAACATGTGATTCTGCTGTCTAGATCTTTGGGATGCTTCCTTTCATGTTCCCATCTGTCCGTCCCACCAATGGTTCCATCAGTTCCGAGCAGAGGAGATTCTGTATGAGTTCCAGGCCATGCCCTCCAGCCTCTCCTCGGCTTGCAGGGTCTTCAAGTGTATTGCAGTGGTGGTAGCCTACCTGAGATGTCGAGGGGTCCAGGTGTATCCCTACCTGGATGACTGGCTGATAGCAGGTCCCTCCAGGGAGGAGGTAAAACTTTCCAGAGACCTAGACCGCCACACCTGCTTGTCCCTTGGCCTCCCGGTGAACGAGGCCAAGTCAGAGCTCATACTTTCGCAGGTGATGCACTTCAACAGGGCGGAGCTCGACTCTTGCAGAGCCAGGACTTGATTCTTGGTGGACTGGGTCGAGGTTCTCCCCTCCTTTGTCCAGTCATTTCAGGTTGGGCAGTTGCACCCTGCTCTGGAGTCCCTGCACCTCCTGGGATTCATGGCAGCATGCGCCAGCGTGGTCTGTTGGGCCCGATTGAGAATGCAGTCTCTGCAGTGGGAGCTTGCCCCGTCAATGGTCTCAGCCCAAGGGCCTCTTCGACCAGCCAGTCACTGTGACCCAGCTGATGTAGAACACCCTCCAGTGTTGGTTACTCCCAGAACATCTGCAGGAAGGACTCCCATTTGTCTGCCTGGAGACAAATGGCACCATCACAACCAATGCCTGCCTGATGGACTGGGGTACCCACCTGGGGAGCACAGACTCCACAGACTCTGGACCCCCAAGGAGTCTCAATGCCATATCATCCTGCTGGAGCTTTGGGTAGTTTGGCTGGCACTGACAGCCTTTTCTCCACACATTCGGAGTAAAGTTGTTCAGGTCCAGATGGACAACACCATGACCATGTACTGCCTCAACAAACTGGGTGGGACACATTCCCTTCCTCTGTTTAGGGAAGCTGTCTGTATCTGGACCCTCATGCTCAGCCTGAATGCCGATCTCTTGGCCATCCATGTGGCCAGTGTATCCGCTATGCCATTCGAACAGCGACAATTCAAGATCGAATGACATTACAGCGACAATTCGCTGTTGCTGCTGTAATGTCGCTGCGGGACCCGGCACTGCTGTCTGGGGGTCTTGCACCTCTCCCCAAATCAACTCTGACTTGGAGTTGATTACAGTATCTGTATTACAGGGGGTGCAGTGGGCTCTGCCCCCCACATTGGGGGGTTCTGGGGCAAAGTCCCCCGAAAGAAAAGTAACTTTCTTTGGACAGGTTTATGCCAACTGCAATTGCGGTCGGCATACATCCGTTGCTGTAACGTCAGTCGACAATTTTGTTGTTGCACCGACATCATGGATCCATGTATCCAACCAGCTGGCAGACACCCTCAGCTGGGTGGGCGAGGTGTCTCATGAGTGATCTTTCTGGAGGTAGTGCAGAGTCTGTTCTCATGGTGGGGCACCCCTCAGGTGGCTCTGTCGCCAGGGAGAATGCAAAGCTGAGGCTCTATTGTGCCCGCCCCCCTCTCAGCAGAGAATGCTGCAGGGGGATGCCTTCTCAAGGCCCTGGACCCCGGGCCTAATGATAGCCTTCCCTCCATTTCCGCTGATCCACAAGGTGCTGCTGAAGACTAGGAGGTGCAAGGTATGGGGATCATACTGGTGCTTCCAGACTGGCTCCACCAATTCTGGTACCTCGATCTCCTCAGCCTCAACTGCAGGCTCCCGTGGTGTCTTCCTCTACACCCAGACCTGCTCTCTTGCAATCAGGGGAAGGTACTCCATCTGGACCTTCGATCCCTACACCTAATTGCCTGGTTCCTGAGTGGCTAGAGTTTCAGGCTTTGGGTCTCTCTGAAGATGTCCTCACTGTGGTCAAGGCTTCTCATGGGTGTCGACCCGAAAATGCTATTCCTTCAAGTGGAAGAGCTTCTCCATTCGGTGCCAGGGCAAGAAGCTTGACCCCTTATCTTGCCTAGTGGCTAGCATTCTTGGCTACCTTTGGTCTGCCTCTCAGTTGGGCCTTTGGTTGCCAAATCTCAAGGTGCACCTGGCTGTCATCTCTGTATACCGGGCGCAGGCTGGTATGCTGTCAGTGATGCAGGAGAAGGTGGTCAGGTGCTGTTTAAAGGCCTTGACTACATTACCCCTCCAGTGCGTGAACTACCACCACCACCTTGGGACTTATTGCTGGTGTTGGCAAAGCTCATGGGCAAGCCATTTGAACCGATGCACAGGTGTGAAATGACACACCTGTGGCGGAAGACCACCTTCTTGTTGGTTCCATGGCAGAATATCGGCAACAATGTTGCCAACAGCCTGCACAGCGATGGGAACAATGCTGACAGTTGGCATTGTTCGCACTGGGACAAAGTGTTTTTCTGAAGCCCCCCGCACCCCTCCCCATCTCTAAATAACCAAGTCTGCGTTTGTTCAGAGTGGGGGCGAAACACCGGGAGTTGCAATGTCAGTAGACAGCGGACCACCACAGTGACGAATCTCAACCTGGCAAGATTTGTCACTGTGGTGGTGTTCTCTGTCGATTTGTTGCTGTGGTGGTGTGCTACCCTTCTTGGTGGCCATCACATCTGCCAGAAGATCAGTGAGCTCCAGGCACTCTTGGTGGAGTCTCCTTATTTGGTCTTCCACAGGGATAAGGTTGTCCTTTGCCCCAACCTGAAGTTCCTCCTGAAGGTTCTGTCAGAGTTTCACCTTAAATAGGTGATGACTCTCCTGGTGTTCTTCACCAACCACACCTCAGAGGCAGAGCTCAGGCTCCATACTCTGGACCTGAGGTGAGCGCTTGCCTACTATAAGAAGCGCACGGCTGCAGTTCGGGGAGAAGTTCCCCAGCTATTTGTCACCTATGCTGAAACTGCACCTGGCAGACCGGCAGCTAAGTGCATGATTGGCAGATGGATTGTATTCTGCATCAACCTCTGCTAGAGGTTGGCTGATAGGGAACCTCCTGTAGGGCTAAGAGCTCATTCCACTAGACATATCGCTGCCTCGGTGGCTGCTTCCAGGGATATCCCTGTCCAGGAGTTCTGCAGGGCTGCTACCTGGAAGTCAGCACATACCTTCATCTCATTGCCACATCGACCTTGAGTCACACTGGGATGCTGCTTTTGGGCCCTTGGTTCTCCAATCTGTCTTCCGTAAATAGGGAGTATACACCTTGCCCCTCCTCCCGGAGAACTGCTAGGAGTCTGCCAGAAGTGTGAATAGTACATCATATCCACATCCCTGAAAAAAAAAAAGGTTACTCACCTGTAACAGTAGTTCTAGGAGTGGTATATGGTGTACATCCACAAAATCCACCCAACCTCCCCTGGCAAGTGGCACACTGTGTCTTGCTTCCAGCAGGTAAGATCTGACATCATGGGGTAATGCCAAGGGAGTTACCACCCAGGTGGTTGAGAGGAGCCAGCTTGAAGACCTTCTGGACAGACTCTTAAAAGGAAAGGATACTGCCAGAAGTGTGGATGTACATCATATACCACTCCTAGAACTACTGTTACAGGTGAGTAACCTGTTTTTTTCCATCTACTCACTTTTACCATTACTAAATGTATCAGATTCATTCAAAACACAGCAGTTCATCAAAGGTTGCTCTCCCTCAGCTATTGAAGCTGTTTGTTTTCCCCTTGGCCGCTGGTTCTAACCGACATGCTTAAACAGGTCTTTAACCACCGGAAGTACAGTTTGCTCCTTTTTAACGGATGTGATTGACAGTATTAATGCTTGGGGAGCCCCTGTCTGGAAGAAAAAAATATGAAATGTGATGTGCATCAAGGCATAAAATAAGTGGGTTTGCATAGCAATTTGCTACCCAGAAAATGTGATTTGCTAATCAAGTGCAGCCTTGATTAGCAGAAGTTGCTAATGAACTGATTTGCCACATTGTAAAAATTTCCAAATTGCAGTACATTTTTCCTGCAGTTGTGGTAAAAAGTACAGAACTGATGCAATTTATCTCACAATTTGACACTTTTTCCCAAAGCCCCACTCTGCTGAATTGTATCCTATAGATAAAAATAGCCATTGTGTGAAACTGCTCCTCAAACCTGACTGCTTGCTAATCAAACTTTTTTTGATTAGTAAATACTACTAATCAACTTTCCAAAACAAATTTATGCCTTGATGCACACAAGCAGATTTTTTTTATCATTAACTATAGAACTGGGAGTCGGCCCGGTAGTATGGAGGGCTAAGGCATCCTGCCTTACCAGCAGCCCGTGTTCACGGTGTGAGTGGGTTACTGGGGAGGAGGAGGATTAAGCGTCCCAAGGACAGCTCTCCTCCTCTGGGGGTTGGGGATTAGCGATCGGTGCTTGCCCAGCCCCTAGCAAATGCTGGGGACTGGCCCACCGATGCTGTACATGGTGGACAGAAGCGGCACAGATGCCTGGTGTGCTGTACATGGGAGCGTGTGAGACTCGGTCACTGGCATTATTGCATGCCCTTTCTCTGAGGGGAAGAAAAGTGAGAAAAGGCTCCAACAGCTGGATGACAGAGGGACTTGCAGGTCCCACTCCTCGACCAGCCCAGACGCCAACCAGAAATGGATCCAGTCTTCAGTGGGGGCCTGGGGATCCCCACCGAAGGGGGGAGCCCTGTGAGAAAACGGTCAGTGAACCTGGAGGACGTTGGGGGGGAGGGGAGACACTGGGGCATCCTCCAGCCATGGGCCCTGGGAGAGAGGGGAGAAAAAGATAAAAAAAAAAAAAACTATAGAATTGGAACTGGGATATACTATTTTTGTGCATATAACCGAAATGTGCATACATCTGATGTTTATGTAAGTGGAATGCACTGTATACTGTAAGTCCTGTCTATCAGACCTGCATGCCTATATACCCTTTGCTATCATACCTCTGTACAGTACGTAGTTCAGTGCATATTATGAACATGTAAACAATAGCCAGCCAGCGGCCCAGCATTAGCGCAGCCACTCACAGTACCTTTGAGCAGGGTTTGGAAGCAAGCCCTTGACTCAAGGACCTTCCGCGGGGAGGAAGATGGAGCATCCCAGTAGACACGCTTCTCGAGCAGTGCAAGCCGGAGAGGCCTGGAAGAGCGGGTGGGAGAAGCTGAAGTCAGTTCTTGGCACAGTGCACTCATCTAGCACAGGTCATTGCCATGGTAGCTACTGGTGGCTCCAGCCACAGGGACAGGGAGTACCTAAGAGGGAAACCCTTCAGGCTGTCACAGCATGACTGCCTGGGACCCTCGAGCTGGGACTGGTGTGGTTGGATCAGAATCTTGGTCCCTCCTCCTCCCTTAGGATTAGCCTTTTTTTTAATTTGTTTTTCTGGGTTTTTTCTTGGGTTTTCTCCGCCCCCCCAGAGCCCCAGCACACGGCTGTGCATATGCATGGAGGCACGTACACACACCAGAAGCCAGCTCAGCCCTTCCACCCACCCATACTGCCACCCTACCCGCCACATTACCCCACCGGACCTCCACCCAGGGGGAACAGGACTACAGGATGGTCAACAACCCACCCCACCAGCCCCAGGAGAGGAGAGCAGCCTAATGGCACACTCAGCCGTGTTCCTCCTCCCCCCCATGCCAGCACTGCGATGACCTGAGATTGTTCCTGAACCTGGGTCACCAGCGTAGCACGAGGTGTGGGGGATTTGCCTTCTATCTTGATGGGGGACCCACTGTGTGGGTGGGGGAGCCATGGGGTGACATGGCTAGGGGGCCCGGAATGCAGAGGCCAGAATGGGGTACATTCCTGGGCAAGCCGGCCGAAGAGAATGTAAGTACATTAAAAACAAACCTTGTAAACAATAATCCACAATAGGGTGTGCGGTAAGTCTGAACTTACTGCATGCTCCAGGTGGGTTACAAAGATAACAGTGTAGCTGAGTGCTTTCGACCACCTTAGGAATGTGGTAAGAGCCGTCTTAACCCACACCCTTGGGTGGGTTATTGCACTGATAAAATGGCTTGTTTAAGCAGAAAATTGTCGAACAAGACTTTCTAACTGTATTGACAGCATGCCATGCAGTAAGACCAGTCTTACTACATGGTCATAAGATGTGGATCAGACAATCACATTCTTTATAACTTTTATTTAATATATTGTGATACTAAACAGCAGTGGTGATTTGGTTTGTCTTAATTTGTATAGCTGATGGCCGTCCTGACATGCACATCACCAGAACAAGGGACTGTGATATCAAAGCTGAGATGGAAGACAGCATTCCTATAACATCACATTTTGCTACAGGGAGCATGGACTCTGGGAATCTCACTTCACCAGTGGCACAGAACTCAAATACACCACACACAATGCACCTGTCTGTACAGGGACTACACAGGACTTCTTCTGATGCACGGCCACTGGGGTCATCTCAAGACGTAGCCTGTGGACAAGTGGAGGGCTCAGGCCTCAGTTCAGTAAAGGACAGCAAGCCAGAGGGGAAGGCAGTTCACCTGTTGGATATGCCATCTCCTAGTCACCTTGGCTGGGTGAAAGAGGAGGAGGCTACTGGATCAGGACATGGGACAGAAGAAATTAATGATGACTCAGCTGACATTGGTTCAGACAGATCACCGCCCATCTTTGAGTGGGATGCAGAAACAAGATCAGCTTCAGAAGCAGACAATAATGAGAGAGTCCCAAAAAGACATCAGCAGCCACAGGCCCGTCAAGACAACAGCATACTGCAGTGCCTGCAATCCCTCATTGGTCTTGAGGAGCAGAGACAGCAAGATATGAGGGAGGAAAGAGAAAGGACCGAGAGATACCGTAGGGAGGAGAGGGAGCGTAATGAGTGGTATCAGGGTGAGGTTATGCAGTCCCTGCGGGAAATGGGTTCCCAACTCAGTGCCTGTTTTTCAGAAGTTACCAGGCAGATGAGTGAGGTGGTAGGACTTTTAAGGGGGCTGCAGCCACAGTCTGTCCATGTCCAGGGAAGGGTCCATAGATCTGGAGACAGAGAGCTGGGATCTGCTGCAAATGGGCCAGCCAGTGCACATCCACAACAACATCAGAGGTAAACAGCCCTTCAATCATTGGATAAGTCGAAAGAGGTGGGTGTTGGTAGGAAAAGCTGGGGTCTCACGAGCATTAGTAGGCATTAATACTTGTAATGGCATGCCACTCAAATGGTAGCCTCTTAATAGAGGATAATGTCCTATGAAGCACCCCAAATCTACTCAGAAGTACATTTAACTGTGGTGGATGCTGTCACATGGTAACATAAGACAGTGGTTATGTCCTCCATGGAGGTCAGAGAACATGGAGAATGAATTTTGGGGATTGTGCAGCAGAGCAGGTTTCCCAGGGAACAGTCTGTCCTGCAAGGCAACTAGTTATTTCCCATGTGAGGACCAGTTTCTAGGAGAAGTGTGGGGTTAGTCAGCTTAGTGTTGCCCTGTCATCCCTGAAGGAATGGGCCAGCAAAGAGGTTCCATGGAACCCAGAAAATACGTTGCAAGCATCAGTGGCATTTTAAGTAGTCTAAGGACTGGAACAAATATCAAACCACACCTGTTGTCCATCCAGATGGGGTTTCCACAGGTTGCTGTATTATCCTAGACTGTTGGGAGAGGGGAGCCTGTAGACCAAATTCAGAGCTTGTGTTAACCCCAGAGTAAGGGTCCCAGGACTCCTGAAATTTGCGAGATCTTGATCATCATCATCAAATTTATTTGTTAAACATATAGTCATTACAAAAATGGGAACCAAAAAGAAAATACAGTGTACAAAAAGAAATATACAATCTTTCTGGCAGATAATTTACATAAATACATGTAATGTACAAAATATTGTTAAAAGAAAAAGACTGCTTGTATCATTGTGGAACTGATTTATCATAGCTTCCGGAACACATAAAGTTTATTGTCGTGAATACAATTAATGAATAGTTAACCTAAAGTCTAACAAGAAACATTTGGCATAATGGCAGAAAATCTATCATAGCATCCTTGATGCACATAATTTCCAATGTGCAGGCAAGTGTGGGATCTTCATTAGATACAGTAATTTTAGGCAGTTTAAGCCAGAATGAAACAGAATATTATAACATTTGGGTCTGGTTACCTATGCCACATATAAGAAGCATTAGTCCTATAATCACCTTTCTCCATAGTAAACAGAAAAAAGGTCATAAACTGGCCATAAATGGGATTCCCACCGTTGTCCCTCCAAAATGTTCATAAGACCTCATATTACAAGATATGATCATAGTTAGTGTTTCATACAAGATTTAAAGCAAATTGTTACAATTACCGAAGCTTTAAAAATTGTAAGAACCTTATAAAGCACTGGAGACTCTCCGGGTTGCAAGAACCAAACAGGAAGAATTCCAGTCGTTCTGAAGGGAGATGTAGTCCAGGCAGAACAGGCCCCAGCCAACAGTCTCTAGGTTTTGAAGACAGTTGAGCACAGCATGCTTAGCGCATCAGGGCTAGTTTGACCACAGCTGTAACATTCTGTTAAAGTACCTAATCTTTTTTGTTTGGGGAAAAAAAAAAAAAGAGAGTTTGAATTAAATAATTCCATTTTGAATTACTTATTAAGTATGAGATTCCATTCCATTGGTTTAGTAATATTAATGTAAAATTCCTTTTTTATGACAGAGCATAAGCATTTTATACTATTGATAACTTTTAACTTAGGAAATTGTAGCCATGTCTTCATTCTTCGTCAGATTTTTACATCTGTTTTAAATTGCTATATTAAAATCCATTCTAGGTCTAAGATGCATTTCATGAAGCAAGTTGGTGAGGCCCATGAGAAATATAACTTTTCTAATATGATTGATAGTAGGAAAAATATTATGATCAATCTGCTTCGAGCACTGCCTTGAGAGCCTTCCTTCTGGAACAGCAAACAAGTCCACAGTGAACATAATAGTCTTCTCTTTTGGCAAGGTATCAAGTGACACTTGACCTAATTCTGTCCTCAAAGTTTCTGCTGGAACACAATTTGGTACCTCTAGTATGTACTTTAAGATCTTGTTTAGGACAGTTTCCAAAGGTCTTCATTTTTCTCTGCCCCAAATTTCCACTGCATAAATTATGAACGACTCTTGATCAGACGATTATAGAGTTCGCTGGTGCACCCTTTTCACCCCAATTTTTTTAAACGTACTTTCCTAGTCATCATAGCCATCATGTCGATGTACAGAAGGCATTTTTTTTCCAGAATGGGACTCCTAAACATTTGTGTGGTACCCTTACAAATATGCATGGTGTGTCCTAGACTCTTCAAGCAAATTAGCTGAAAAATCCATTCTTAAAGCAGCAATATTTCTTAATCACCACATATTGCTTTTCTTTGTTTTTTTTAGTTTTTCAGCAATAATGTTTTTTTTCTGGGAAAAAAAATCAGTATCCTTTTGTTGTCCCAGTTCAGTCAGCTTTGGTTTAAACAAAGTGTAGTTATTCAGGAAGTAGCCCAAATCCAGTCAAGGCAATAGCAAACAGTAAAGAGCAGATTGGATAATCATGAGCCAACTCACCCATGTAAATATGTGAATTTTTTTTTTCTTTATTATAGTCAGTGCTTGTAGATCAAAACAGTACTTATCTGTCATACGTTTCAGAAAAATTCCTTCAATGACACACTGAAATGATACTCTAAAAAGTGCACACACACATATAATGTATATATGTATATTCACATGTATGCTTGTGTTTTATTCTATGTATATTGTATACGTAATTGATAAACCACTCTGAGGTGTGCGGTTGAGCTCTGAAATACGCATGCCTTGGTGTGCGTTGTACGCAAGAGGCCGCAGGCTGAGTGCATCAACCACCCAAAGCGTGCGTATATCAGAGCGCGACCGCACACCTCAGAGTGGTTTATCTATCTTATACAATGTCAAAATTGTTTTGGAGGGGGGTTAAAGTGCAGGTGTGCGGTCGCACTCTGATATATGCACGGTCATGTGATGATCAGTATCCAATCATTCCCAAGCAATTTCCCTACCCATTTTATAAATCAGATTTTAGAATTAGATTTCATACTCACACTAGTATGGTCTTATTTTCATCTTTATCTTGTGTTAAATCAGTTATAAGAATTCATTAATTTACCTTTACCATTACAATATTTTACCCTATAGTTCATGACTGCAATTCTTTGTTAGGAAAATATTGTCACTCATTTCAGTATATGTGTGCACATTCTTCCTTCATTGATTTTTTTGTCTGTCTTGTTTTCCAGTATTGCTCTTTATATTTCTGCTGCTTTCTATATATAAACAAGGGGAATGCACACATCAAATCCTTATTCCTTAAAGCAATTTCTTAGCTTAAATCATCACAGCTAAATGTTTTATTGTAAAAACAGTAACTTGTTTTAAACTTAAATTAAAACTTCCATCAAGGATTTCTAGTTGCAATATAGCTTCCATTTGATAATGTAGAAGTTCACCCATATCATTTCAGTGTTCCATTTTAAATCCTCTTTCAATTTCATGGTTTGGTATTTATGCCTCCTCTGACATATCTGTGTTTATATTATTCTCAAAAGTAAAAGGGGAGCACTCTAGTAAATATATTCTCAGGATGTTCCCAACAGTACTGCATTCTTAATTCATAAATATAAAGTGCGTATCTACCTCGTTTTGATGCCCCGTTTCCTCGACTTTAGTTTCTATAAAAAGTACACAAACCTGCTTTAGTTATATTTTACCTATTCAGCTGCTATTTACTCTTATTTCAGTCACAATTCGTTAAGGGTATGGCTTTTTATAATTTACTTGGTGTCTTGCTGGAGTGCAGCGGAGCCTGCTGCTTTCTGTGTTCCTGGAGGTGTTGTGCTGGTGCTCCTCGCTCCTTTTATGTCAGAAGAGAGACTGGAATTGAGTGCACAAACGCGCATACTGACACATGACTAAAAGACTACCCTGTATCAGATGCCGTCACCCCATGTTCCCAACCTGCCTTAGCAGCTCCTAGCAGCTGCAAACACTTGGCAGTCTTTTTTTTTTTTTTTTTAATTGTACTTTATACTCCTGCCTCATGCTGGAGCCCCGCTCACTGCACTCATCTGAATCCCCAGGGGCCTCCCACGGAGCTGTGGCTATATCCTCCAGGCAGGTACGAGGTGGGGCCCAAACACCCCGAGCATTCTGGATTTTGTCGGCTCCCCTGGTGGTCAGGTAGGCAGGAGCCATTAGGGTCCGTGCTCTGGTGCTCTGTCCCCTCGACACTCCGGCGTTATTTTCCCCTGTTCTAAGGCGTGGTATACACCCAGACGTCAAGGCAACTGCCGACATCTACCACTCCCAGCCCTCCTCTTCTTGCTCAGCACTTGTACTCCCAGCTTCCGTCAGAGGCCAGACAAGTACCGAGTCTGTGCCCCCCTTCCTCCCAGGAGAAGACAGCTGTCCCTCGGATGCTCAATCTTCTCCCCTGCTGACCCCCGGTGGCCTGGGCTCGTTCCCAAACCTGGGACGCCGGCATGGTGCAAGGTGTGGCGTCCAGTGCCTCAACCCTCAGCACCACTGGGCCAGCTCCACTTGGTAGTCTTTTAGTCATGTGTCAGTACGCGTGTTTGTGTGCCCGATTCTGCTGTCTCTCCTCTGGCATAAAAGGAGGTCCAGCATGACACTAAGTAAGTTATAAAAAGCAATACCCTTAAAGAATTGTGACTGGCCAGCTGTGTGGCACCAGGCAATAGGGGATCGTCTGGCACGGTGGTGACCCAGGTTTGCGCCCGGGATGTCAGGAGCGGAGGCCAGCAGGGAGGACTCAAGAGTGTCCCTTGGACGGTCTCCTCCCCGGGGGAGGGTTTCGGAGGTCAACGTCCGGTAGTGGCTCCTTGTGGCCGGCTTTGGCCTTGCGCTTTGCAGTGGGTGACCACGACCGCCAGCGTATCAAAACAAGACATCGCGTACAGCCTCCAGGGGGTGGGGCAACAGAAAGGTGAAAATGGCCACCGTGCCGCCGGATGATGGCGGCTCACCTCCCTGGCTGAAAGTTCTCTTGAATCTACCCCCGCCAACCAAGATGCGAGGGGGTGCCAATAAGGCACCTCGATCTCCCCTTCTGGATCCCTGCCATGGGAAGGGAGGGCCCTCCGATGAAGGAATACGTCAGGAGAGTCGGCAGCAGGGGGAGACGGACGGCAGAACGGGGGAACGGCAGAGGGTAAGACTTGGCCGCTAGAAGGAGAGGGCGGCTGGGTTGAAAGTAGGAGGCATAAATAAAGAATACAAAAAAAAAAAAAGAATTGTGACTAAAATAAGAGTAAATAGCAGCTGAATAAGTAAAACATAACTAAAGCAGGTTTGTGTATTTTTTATAGAAACTAAACAAGTCAAGGAAACGGAGCATCAAAACGAGGTAAATACACACTTGATATTTATGAATTAAGAATGCAGTACTGTTTATTTATTTATTTATTGAAAATGTTTCACCAGGAGAGGCACACTGAGCAAAACGATGCTCGTCTCACGGTGCGACCTGTTGGGAACATCCCGAGAATATATTTACTAGAGTGCTCCCCTTTTACTTTTAAGAATAATATAAACACAGATATGTCAGAGGTGGCATAAATACCAAATCATGAAATTGAAAGAGGATTTAAAACAGAACACTGAAATTATATGGGTGAACCTCTACATAAACAAATGGAAGCTATATAATGCAACTAGAAATCCTTGATGGAAGTTTTAATTTAAGTTTAAAACAAGTTACTGTTTTTACAATAAAACATTTAGCTGTGATGATTTAAGCTAAGAAATTGCTTTAAGGAATAAGGATTTGATGTGTGCATTCCCCTTGTTTATATAGAAAGCAGCGGAAATATAAAGAGCAATACTGGAAAACAAGACAGACAAAAAAAATCAATGAAGGAAGAATGTGCACACATATACTGAAATGAGTGACAATATTTTCCTAACAAAGAATTGCAGTCATGAACTTTAGGGTAAAATAACGTAAAGGTAAATTAATGAATTTTTATAACCGATTTAACACAAGATAACAATGAAAATAAGACCATACTAGTGTGAGTATGAAATCTAATTCTGATAGCTGATGTATACAATATACACAGTATAAAACACAAGAATACATATATATTATTTTTGAGTATCATTTCAGTGTCATTAATGAAGGAATTTTTCCGAAACATATGACAGATAATCACTGTTTTGATCTACAAGTATTGAATATAATAAATAAAAAAATTAATTCACATATTTACATGGGTGAGTTGCTCATGCATATCCAATCTGCTCTTTACAAAAAAAATCAATATACCATTTTTTTCTTTCATTCCTGAACTAAGATACAGGATTTTTAAGTTTTTAAAAATTCCAGCTCCCATGACATGCCCACCAAGAAAAGATTAAGGGCCCCATATTCAAAAGTCCCAGGCTGTGTCACACAAGTGCCAGCACCGCGCAACTGAGATGCGCTGGTACAAAATAATGGTATATTGAGATGCGCCGTGAGATGTAATCATGCATGTTCAGGTGAATATCCCGAACATGCGTGATCGTGCAGTGGGAGATGCACAGCGTGGCAGGTGACCTGAGCCCTCATAGGGACATGCATGCTAGGCGACCACATGCATGGTATGCAAAACTGCAGTATTCAGCTGGGATATGTAAATGGCCTTATTGCACATTCCGAGCCCACTCCCCACATGTGCAGCTCATTACTGGAATGTATTCAGGCCATTTGCATACCCTAGGCATGCACAGTTCCAGCTTTGCAAGGCTGCCTCACCACCCCACAAAGGTGAACAGGAAGTACTGCAGCCTAGCAGGCAGGTGTGATGGAATGTTTGTGTGTGGGTGGGTGGACTGCATTGGCCTGGGTACAGTGCTATTACCCATAGCCATGTACAGGGTCAGACTGGGGTAGAGGGGGTCCACCTGGACATGCAACAGGGTGACAGTCTGATGGGTATACCACATGCATGTGATACACCAGCTCCATATGCAGCATACAGTCACCTGCAGTGCCCCACACACCCCCATGTGAGAGGAACATGGTGATAACTGCAAGGAATGGCAGTGTGCAGAGGGTGACCAGGTACACTAGTGAGTGGGTCCCATCTGTGTGCACCTATGGTGTACCACCATGGGTGTGTGCCACAGGTCAGTCCCTGGCCCATGCCAAGCTGCCACTTGTACCACCAGGCTACCTGGGCACCGTTGCCCCAGACGTCTCCCTGGGTACATGCCACCCTGCAGGCCACATGGGTGCAGGCCATGGCCCCTGGTACATGCGTTGCAATGTGGCCATCTGCTCCACTGGTGTGCTAGGGGGACACCTGACAGCACTGGCATGTGGCAGCTGGGTGTCTATGTCCTGGGTGCGGTGTGGGGGATGGCTCTCTGGGCAGTGCCCATGGTGTTCCAGCACCTGTGGCTTTGGGTACTTACATCCTGGCATGACTGCTGTGTATGGGTGCCGGAGCACGTCCTGGTGCACCACCAAGGGCTGTCTCAGGATGGCCTGTCTGCAGTTCTGCGGCCTTCCTGTGGGTAGGTGGCCGATTTAGGCCATCCTTTTGTCTGACGGACTTTGCGCTGCACACTTCTGGGATGTACAGCAGATGTGTCACACATTTTGGCTGAATATACGGATGAGTGGCATACTCATGTACCTGTCTCCTTTTTTTTGCACTGCACACATTATTTCTGTGCGATCGCACATTCAGAAATGCGCACTGCATAGCTCCCTTATGAATATCATGCTTCTGCACATTTTCTGAGATGCACCGCACATCTCCATTTTGGGCAGCGCATCTCTGCTTTGAATATGTGGGCCTAAATATCTTGCTACATTGCTGTGCTGTTTACCGTCAGAACCATGTGGTAGCACCATCCTAATATAGCCACAGTATGTACATACAACAGGTAACCCCAATGGAAGAGATTTTTTTAAAATGGTCAGTGGCAGCCTTCTCTAATGACTTGAGTCATTAATGATAAAATTTGCTCCAAGAGCAGTTTTGAAAATATACATATTTTTGTTATTATTATTTATTTCCTCCTCGGCTGGGGGCCCCTCAATCCATCTGGTCCCACGGCCCCCGCGCCACTCCAAGTACCCATGCTCGACCCCCTCTTCCATGCCTCTCACTGGCTGCTTCACAGCGGGTACTTACCTCACCACCGTGGAAGCCGGGGGTCAGGATCTGGGGGAGCATCTCGAGTCGGAGTGGTGCAGTACCGATGGAATGTACTTCAAGTAGCGCGTCAGAGGATTTTTATCTGTTAGATCCCCATTCCCCAGCACGGGCGTGCAATGGTATCAGTGATGCTGCCATGCGTTCTTCTGCTCACCGCACATCTGACGCTACCCGTGCCATCCCCACAGCGAACCGCCACTTGCATTGGCCCCCAGCCACCACCAGGAGCCAGCACAGCCGTGGTTATACCACCCCACCCTCCGCAAAGGAGGAGAGCAGTCCCCAGGATGACCCCCAGCGACCCGAGCTCATTCCCGAACCCGGGTCGCCGGTGCGGCATGAGGTGTGGCGTCCAGCGCCTCAACCCTCCGCACCACTGGGCCAGCGGCGCAGTTTTGAAAATATCTGAAAAACTACACTAAGGATAAATCATAAATCCAATGATGTCAGAAACACAATTTTGCTAAAAACCTGTGAATCAATTTTTTTTGCCAGTGAGCAAATACTGCTACTTTAATTGTATCTGCCTTCCACATTTTAGTACCTTTTTGCCAGTTAGTCTTCATTAATTACAATTAACATGGTGTTAGGTACAGTTCTATGAAATAATTAAACATAAACCGTAAATGAGAAATCAGTTTTTTGCATATCAGCTTGCTGGCACCTGAGATCAGGAATTTCCTGCTGTGAGAAATATTAAAAAGGTGAGATGTACAGAAAGAAATGCTGAAACCAGATGTGTTGTACAGTGTAAAGTGATGTTTGCAGATGTTTGAGATGTAAATGTGTATAACATCTGGGGCTGAATTATTCCTGTTCCTTGAATGCAGGGCATCATGGGTATGGAAATTACCATCAAGAAATTTAGCCTGCCAAGTCTTGAAACCAGGCTGTTAAGGTGCCAAACAGCTTCACATATAGTCTGCAAAGGTTGAAACTCCACACCTATTTTGTGTGGTACAAAAGAAATACAAAACTACACATACCCAAATATTGCAAAACATCATGGGAAGTATATGAAAAGAAAAAATACTCACTGTAGTAATCTTGTTTCTTCTCAGGAATCCACGAACCTTACAAAAGTGCATTGGCCCAGCAGAATGTGCTGGCCCAGAGACAGAACTTGCGCTAGTTTCAGAATTTTCAGCTGAGTTCAAACTCTGTGCTATAGTCATGATCCCTGTACTGACTTAACACCAGATCTGTTTCTCAAGTAAGGGGAGCAATGACCACCGACGCTGTCTGAGTTACTACTAAATTTGTTCTCAAAAAATTTACAGAAATTTTTTAAAACCTAAACAAATTATCAGGCAAGATTTGTCATGCAATGCCCACAGCTCTAAAATATTGTGAAATTGTAACAAACTAATGGTCAAGCAACCAAACGATAAGAATTTTTTTTTCTTTCCTCTCCTTCCCGACCGGCCCCCTTCCACTGCCTCCCCTTCCCTCAGCCCCATCACCCCGGCGTCTACCGGACTCACCTCTGGCTTCCACGAGGTACCGGCTGGCCGAGTGCAGCGCCTGCAAGGGGTCGGCATCATCTCGACAGTCGGGATTTCTTTCCATATTTTCTTCCCAGCCCCGAGCATGGTGTGATGGTGTGCAATGATGCCAATGGCAGAGCCGCTTCTGCACACAGCATGCCAGGCATCTGCCCCGCATCCACCCCCTACATTTGTGGGTCTGTTGCACCAGCTCCCAGCCACTGCCAGGGGTCAGTCAAGCACCAGACTCCATCCCCACCCCTCCCCAGGAGAGGAAAGCAGTCCTCAGGATGGTTGATCCTCTCCCTTCCCCCCCCCAGCTGACACCTGGTGGCCCGCTCACACTGTGAACACGGGTCGCCAGCATGGCAGGAGGTAAGGCATGGATGTCTCAGCCCTCCATGCCACTGGGCCGGCATAAGATAAGAATTAATTCTTGTGTGAGCCTATTTTCAAGTTCTAGAAGGGAAGGCTGGGTCAGGGTTTGTATGGATCATTGATGGATCCCTGAGAAGAAGAAAAAAGATTATTACAGAAAGTGATTTTTTCTTCAGAGGGAATCTATCAATGATGCCTTACAGAAGTGCAGACTTGCTAGCAGTACCTTGGGAGGGCAGGTCTAGAACCTATTTAGGAAAAAGATTCTACGGGACAGCTGTTCCAAAACTGGCATACCTCCTAGACTATACGTCCAGTGATGCTTTGTAAAGGTGTGCACTATTTTCCAGGTAACTGCTTTAACCATTTCTTAAAGGAGGATGTCCCTTGTAGCCGCCACAGAAGCAGAGGTGACCCCTGTGGAATGTGCTCTTAGGCCTCTGGGAGGTATTTGAATAGTTTTTTTCATGGCACAGCTGTATACATAAAACTATTCAACAAGAGTCTGCTTATAAAATGGATCTACAGTAAAAAAAACAAATAAGTTTAACAGTGTGGTTACTATACCTGAATTGCTCTGCTTTGGAACACTCTCCATGAATCAGGAGGCAGGATTGTCCCTACCCATTTTATAAATTAGTGGTAAAGCCAAGCCCTGACTCTGGCAAGTTGTGTGGTCTGCATAGGGTTGTCACATTTAAATAAAGGTGAAAATTAGATAATAAACAACTCTTCAACCCTGTTTCTAGCTCTGCCTCTTTTAACGAGTGAGAAGTACACTGCACCTCCACTGCTGTTTTTTCTTGTATCAGAGAAGACGTTAACGGAGCAGTAAAAGATGATGCTAAAATGAAGACTGGAAAAGATTATGTTAATATACAACTACGAGGTTTAACAGCTGTATTTTTGCCTGCCCTGATTGACTGGTTTTGCAAGTAGATGTGTGTCTGACATCCGATAACTTGTGTGCAACCCACAAAGGTAGCTAAAACAATGAATGACTTGATGCCATCTGTTTTAATTAAGACACAATGCCCGTTCCAAACAACTCAGAAACTGGAGTACCACTGTAAAAATCTGGACCACCAGATAAGGACCCTAAAAAAGAGATGATATGGTCCAAAACCACTAGACAGGTGGTAACCCATCCTGTGCAGTTCTCACAGCTGTAAAAACAGATACAGGCTTATCCCCTGTAAACAAGAGCCTGCGTCTCAGTTCGGCTCTCCTAGGTAAATAAATAAAAATAAAATTCATTGACACTGATCAAAAACTGTTAGCTGTTATGGCACAACTTTCTGTCCTCCTTTCCTGGGGTCATGGAAGAAGAAGAAAAAGAGACTGCTTGGGCAGTGGAAATTCTTAAAGGGGAACAGTCAGCACTAAGAGCCCCACACTCAAGTGTGGGTCTTGTCCCAGTTTGCACTCTGCATGAAAAAACATTTTTTTTAACTTATATTTCATTATTTTAGTGTAATCAAACATTACAACAGCTTGCTAACAGGTAGACATACAAAAGAGCCCAAGCAATACAGATTGTTACAGTAACTATACAAGCATTTGTCAATGCCGAATGTTGGCTTGCTGGCATTGGCATTGGTAGTGCAGGAGTTAGACAGATGCATCATAGGAATGGCAGTGAAGTATTGAACTGATGCCAACCCACCCCCACCCTGCAGAGAGTGACAAGCATTAGGGTCTCCCTTTGGGTGTTTGGTAGTGCAGTGCAGGAATACATGTCGGGCAGGATGTGAGAAATGACAGCTGCACAGTTCATAAGGAGGTGGAAAAAAATGCCAGTGTTGAAAATGTGGCATGTAAATATACCAAATTTGCGAAGCTACTAGGATGCATGAGAAATATGCAATGCACACTTGCAACACTGCCATTTTATGGGCGTTCGGCACCAAATTTTCAACATAGGCATTTTAGCACCTCTGCTCATGTACAGTGTTACTGTTGTTTCCTCAAAGTGTCCCAAGTAGTGATTTCGCACAGCGACCACGCTATTCTGCTCCGGAAGTGCGAAAACACATTTTGGGCACGACATGTCAAATGATGGCTGTACTGTTCATCAAGAGGTGTGGAAAAATGGCAATGGTGAAAATCCAGACTGAAAATATCACAAATGCACGACGGTACGAGCGTGCGTGCAATCTGCCAACGCATGCTCGTAACAGTTATTTTATGGAGTATCATCACCAAATTTTCAACATAGGCATTTTAGGTCCTCTGCTCATGAACTGTGTCACTGTCATTTTCATAATCTGGCCCAAACACTGATTTCCCACAGCGACTGCGCTATTGTGCGCCGGAAGTGCGGAAACACATTTCGGGCAGGATGTGGAAAATGACAGCTGTACTGTTCACAAGGAGGTGTACAAAATGACAATGCTGAAAATCCGCAGTAAAATATTGTGAATGCTGGTTACGAGCCCGCGAGCAACTTCTGCAATAACGACGCTATAAACAGGTATTTATGGATTTTTGCACCAAATTTGGAACTTAGGCTTTATATGGGCACCATGAATATCACCACTGTCATTTCGTTATTGGCCCGGAAGGTGATTTCCGCAGTGACTGTGAAATCACCTTCGAGGCCGATAAACGCCATGACAGTGACAGAATTCATGAGGGAGGGGCCCCAAAACCCATGTTGAAAATTTGTGCAAAATTCCAAGAAATGCCTGAGATATGCAACAAAGTTGAAAAAACCCTATTCACTCCATTATACAGTTTACCGGCATTTCCTCAGTTCGCGGTCGGCTTTGAAGAGTGCAGACGTGTTCCCGGTCCACCGAAGATCGTCGCGCCGGACTCCGGAGGTAAGTATGGGGTGAGGGGTGTGGGGAGGCAAGGTGTGCAGTGGGTGGGTGCGGTTGTGGGGGGCAGGGAGACTGCGTGGAACCTTTTAATTTTCAGGTACTTTTTTTTTTTAATTGACGCGGGATGTTTGCCACACTGGGGTGGACTCCCAGCATGGCAGAAGGATGACTGGTGGGGGGGCATGGAGCCGACGGGGGATTGGGCACCCCCGTCGGCCATGGCATCAGTTGCCAAGCTGGGGTGGGCTCCCAGCGTGGCACCCTGTACTCAGGGGGGGAGGACAGTGGAGCCAACGGGGGATTGGGCACCCCCCTTGGTTATTCAATGACTTGCCGTGCTGGGGTGGGCACCCAGCATGGCATGGGGAAGGCTTGGGGGGGGGAGTCGCGGGACTCAGACTAGCCGGATATACTGACATGGGGATTGTACCCCCGATGTTGGATTCCTTTCAGATTTAGTGGCGGTGGCTTCGGCGCCATGTTTATCGAATGTTTCTCTGGAAAGGCAACGATGGGAGGCGTATCTTATGCCGCTGCATGACGAGCTTGTCTCTGATTGCAGCGGCACTTTGTTTACAAGTTATGTCCACTTTATATAATGTTGGTGTCAGCGCTAGCATGCTGGCTTATTGGGGAATGAGGGACGCACCTACTGATGCGTGCCCTGCATTCGCCCAACAGCAGCCGCGCCTCCAAATCTCCACTTTCCCAATATGTTGACTTGCATGCAAGCGCGGCAAGCCAATATAAAAATGAATGTCCCTGTTCCTTGTTACAGCACTTGGAAGTTCACTAAATATGTCCACTGTTATAGAAAAAAGTAACTATATCATGTGTCTAGCACTTCTGGATAAGTCTTAGCATTTAGACAAAAAACAGTATATAGCCTTGCAGCCATGAGCCAGGATGATACAAAAGAAGAAAATGTTAGCATAGTGCACCTTGTCTAAGAGCTAAACATCCCACCCAAATAAGATCTTTAAACCAAAAACAAATGCCATCATCCCCCACAAAACCCCCAAGGAGGCCCTCCATATGAATAACTCTTACTAGAGCACAGTTTTAACCATTAGTTAACCATTAAACAAGCTTATAAAGTAAGAGCTCATTTAGAACAAAGCTTTATATAAACTTAAAACTGTTTATACTGATACCAGGCATTTAGGAAAACCAGCCTGTGTTTCCGGAAGGGAGAACATGAAGAAAAAAGAGAGCATTCCCAAACATTGTGTAACTGGACCTCACATTAAGATCCTCCCCACTCAGGACCATTACACTCCAAGAGACATCTAAGCTCAGAAAACATTGTATGCAATAAATATCTTAAGTCCATAGGGGATCAAATGTTCAGTCCCAATCCAACAGAATGATGAATATTATGTTAGATTACCCCCTCTTCTTCTCCCCTCCAATGAATAACAGTTCCTTAACAGACCATAAGTCAAGTATTTTGATCCTCATCTGATTCAGAGGATTCTCCCCTAACAGCAAATTGTTTCTGGATTTTGTCCATTAATTTTGCTGCCTCCACTGCCTCAGAGAACTGGTAAGTCTTCTCTCCATACAGTATTCGGAGACTTGCCAGCATGAGAAGGACATGATGTATGCCCAGCTCCCGAAGTCTTTCTTGAATCCCGTCAAAAGCCTTGTGCCTCATATGCATAGCATAGCATAGCTTAAATCCGGAAAAATATGAATCCAGGAGTCTTGCCAAGAGATTGGGCTCATACTCTTAGCATACTGCAGGATCAAGTCCCATTCCTAAGAAGACCGAAGCTCCAACATGATTGTCCGAGGGATGGGTACTCCGGTATTTAATCGCGGCTTACTGCCATGTGGCGTGATCCGGTAGGCCTTCATTATGGTGAACTCTGTTTGCAGCTTGAGCAAGTGAGAGAACCAATTTCATAGAAATGCTGCCAGGTGGTCTCCTTCCATCTCTTCTGGTAAGCCTAGTAGACGGACATGTGTAGCTCTAACTGTATTTTCAAGGCGCCGCCATAAAAGCCCATTTTCTTTTGCCACACCGGCCGCAATTACCAGAGCTTTGTCTGCATGTTCTGTCGCTCTTTTAGTGTCCTCCTCGAGCTTCCCAACCTTCATGTTCAGTAGTTTAAGGTCGGTGCCAAAATTTTCCATTTTTTGGTCCAGGCTTTGGATAGCTCAAAGCAGTGTGGCATTTGTTGGTTGGGGCCCCTCTAGCTAAGATGCATCAGTCTGGGAGTCCTGACTACTGCTCGATGTAGACTCTTTCGAGCAGGCCCCCGCCATGGTTACCCCCAAATTTTTTTTTTCCTCGACCCATTATTGTTCGTCTAGTTACCAGGGCCCTCCAAGTTTGATATCGAAATGTAGAGAAAAAGCTGCTCTTTGATCTAGTACCAGTCTTTATTAGGGATGTGATCCAAAAAATAATGATTTATTAAATATTGAGTGCCGCCCGTGGAGCTGTAGGGAAAAGCTGTTCACAGCTCGGCTGCTGGCCACGCCCCAAACTTTTTTTTTTTTTGCTTACAATCTACTATACTGTAATAAAGAGTGGCAGACTGTTTCTGTAACCAGATATCCCAGAATTCCCTGCAGCTGACATCAGAGCAGGGTTGCAGCAGTGGGACATTCAACAGCCTTCAGTGCATGTTTGAGCTGTTATAAGCTCCGCTCAGAAGTTCACTGGTCCCACTGGTCTCCCAAGGCTAAGTACAGTTCTCTGTGACTGTACTTAATCCAGGAAGAACAGCAGGATCAGCAAAACTTAATGATCACAGCTTGTAAAGACTCTAACATGCACTGCAGTGGATTGAATCTCCAACTGCTGCAGCCCTCCTCTGATGTCAGCTGCAAGGGATTCTGGGATGATTTATAGTTACAGAATATGTTAACTTGCAAGTCAGCAGAAACAGTCAGATACAATCTACTGTTCTACAGTAATCAGAAAGTAAAAAAAAAAGAAAGGTTTTGCATGCAAAGTGCAACTTGGGACCAGCCCGACACTTGGGTGTGGAGCTCTTAGTGCCGACTGTTCCCCTTTAATGCTGGAAAGGTTGCATACTGTATCGTTGATCAAATGTAAGGCAGATGGGTACTTCTGGATATTCACCAGACTTAAGTTTCGGTGGTCCCCTCTCCAAGGTTAGTCCTTAGAGTGGTAGCATTGCCACCAATGTATTTCTGTCTCTCTGTCTCTGATTGGTTGGGCTGTGCCTTGGTGAGTAACTAAATGGCATTTTTATGTCACATCACAGCTGTTGGCCCAGTCAGTTACTGTTTAATATTTAAGCAATATACCATGACAGGGAGTGGGTTATGTGGGTAGATTTACCACGCCTGGTGTGGTTCGGTCACGATGCGCAGTCGAGTGACTTAACCACACCAGAAGTGGTAAATCCACCTATATACCCACTCCCTGGAGGGGTATATTGCTATTATACAATGGCCCTCCACTTTTTTAGATGGAAAAATTATAAAGTAAAATTTATTTTGCCATTTTTATTATATTTGTCAGTCCGCTAGAAAAAATAGTTCTGGGTTAGTAGGATTGTTGGTATGGATGCAGTGCTGCTGTGCACTCTTGCTGTCTGCATCCTTAGTACAGTGCCACATACAGAATTACATACTGTGCTTTTCTTTTTTCTTTTTCCTGGAAAGGGTCTCCAAGTCTGTGAGCAAATTATTTAAGTTTAGAGAGAAACTGTGCGACAAGTGTTAGTAAGCGACACAGCGCTAATGGGGAGAGGGTCACGGAGCGTGTGCTTCTAGGTTTAAGTAGGGTCAGTGACGTTCCGACTCCTGGGAATTTGTTTGTGAAATTATATTTTATTGCTTTTGTAATAAAACAATATTATATAACCATCTCGTGCAAGAGATCATATACAAGTACAGACGATACATTCAATGTAGCGGTATACTATAAGTCTTCACACTCCTATTTTAGGATTAGGGGGTATATCATAGCTTAAGTCCAAGAATACTGTCCAAAATAAGCTGCACCCTACAGGACTATGGGTGCTCAAGTCGAGATTAGAAGTAAAGCCAAACATATTTTAACTTTAACAACCTGTGTTGAAGTGACCCCCCCCCCCCCACTCTTTAAATGTTAAACCCACTACATTTGTAGTACTGGCAGTTTCAAGAGACCTACAACTCAAAACTTTAAACCTAGTAATCATCCTTCTGCATTCAGCTATATTTAAAACAATCCTATCTTGCTCCTATTTAGTAAGCCTCAAAAGTATACTAGCTTGATAAGGTGTATAACAGTAATCACTGTTGGGTCAAGTGGCAATGCTAAGCAGCTTAACGTTATCTAACTAAGAAAGTTAGAACTGTAGCTATCACAAAACCTGTATTTAGCAGTCAAACCTTTAAGCAGTACTAAATAAATCACAATTAGAAAAAAGTTCCAAATCAGGTCTCATCTTTGGAGTCAGATGAATCGTGGACTGGTGAACGCACAAATTCTCTGCCGATGGCCTAAGCCTTCCTTACCGCTTCTTCAGGATCTGTAAATTGGAGGGTTTGTCCTCCATATTGGATTCAGAGCCTCGCTGGCATCAAAAGTGAATGTTTAATGCTCAAAGATCTTAGCCTGGCCCTTGCCCCATCAGATTTCTTTCGTCTGACCCGTGTAGCAAAGGACAAGTCTGGGAATAAGTGGATGTTTTTTCCCTGGAAATTGAGCCAACCTGATCCTCTTGCAGAATAAGGTCATGAGCAGATGCTCCAGAGGTAAACTGCAAGACCATTCAAGGTGAGTCCTGTAAGCCAACTGCCGCTCATGGTGCTATATGGTAGGCTTTTAAAAAATTATTTGGAGGGCCGGCTGGGGAGAAGGATAGAGCATCCTACAGACTGCTCTCCTTCTTCGGGGGGAGGGTGAGGGAAGCATTCAGAGCACTGAGGACTCCTGGCAGAGGCTGGGAGACCTCACACTGCCGACGCTCAACATCTGGGAGGCGGGGCGGACGCTAGCATCATTGCACGTCCCCGCCTCCGTGAAGGGAAAACGTAAGAAAAACAGGCGGGCAAGGGCCACAGTCTTAATGAAGCCCTCCCAGGAAGTCCTCGAGTGGCCACCATCACTGCAGGTCCCCCGATTAGATACTAGTTCCGTGGCCACAGGAAGACCGTGGCCACGGCCCCGCCCTCTGGGGGGTAAGACTGGGATTTCGCAGCCACCCATAGATGGTGGCTGAGGCTTTCAGGGGCCGTAACCAGGGCCGAGAAGTGACAGGAGGTCCTGCCAAAAAAAAAAAAAAATATTTGGAGCCAGAGATTCCTCCAAGTGCAGATTCCAAGGCAGCCAGTTGGCTAGGAAATCAAGCATGCCCTCTCCATCACATCTTTCAGGGAGACCCAGTGTCCTATCATTTGCTGCCCTTTGTGCATTCTCCACTGCCTCCAAACAATATCTTAATTGTGCATTTTCCTGTGCCATTTTGCTAGAGCCAGCAAGTGCCTTTGTGGCCATGGATTCCGCAGATGCAGCAACTTGTGTGGCGACCTCAATTTTGTCATCTTACTCTTGAAATCTTGTTAAGATTGACTCCACTTTGGAGTCGACTGCCTGCATGGACCTCAGTAGGGCCTTCCAGGGAGGTTCTGACCCCGGCGGTGGTTGTGATTGTGGCTCGGCCGGTGGCTGCTGCTCAACAGATGGGATATTTTTCTGGCCGCCTCCCGCGGCTCTGTTTGTGCACCCCATCACCAAAATTATATAGATGTGATCGGTTCAATACAAGGAATTCGGCTGTAAGTTAAGTTTTCAGGAATTTTTAAGTGAAATAGTTTTTAAGTCTAAAACCTCTTGATTAGCAGAGATCTCTGTCAGCACGTCTCGTCGCTAGGTGTACTCCACAGTGCCCCCTGGGAATATTTTTTTAATGTTATTTCCCCGTTACATTTCTGGCCAAGTTATTGAACAGGGGAGTGCGACTGTAGTTAGGCTGGGAGTGGCAACTGAGAGCAAGTGGGAGTGGACCACACAGAGCGCAAGAAGTAAGGTGGGTGCAGTCCTAGGTTTACATATCAGTATGTAAAAAAACAAAATTTTTTGTTCGCCTGATAGCGGGATTAAAGCACACAGCAAATCGCGGTAGCTGTACTTTGAGTGTATACCTTTTTTGTTTGCTGATGTGCCTCTCCTTTTACTGTGTACAGAACCCGGCTTTCGAGGGTTCAAAGCAAGACCAGCCAGTACTATTAAGGGCGGCAACAGCAGTACTGCACAGTGCTGCATCTCGCCGTCTGTTGCCGTCTTTGTGAGTTGTTGCTTTTTGGTGATCGGAGTGATTTTAGGAGGAGTTTCTGCTGCGGCTGACTGGTGGCTGGCACCTTTTCCAGTGGGTACACTGGAGAATTTGTCACACTGAAAAGGTGCCAGCCAACCAATCAGATTTAAAGGATTGGGCATTTGGATTTACCTTACTGTATAATTTAAATTAGTGCACTTTGTTCTCCCTGTCTCCCAGTCAGCCCTCGTTCCACTGCAGACCCACTTCCAGCCCCATGGTGGTAGGTACTATCAGGGTGAGCAAGTCCCCTGTCGGAAGTCATGCATGGTGCAGAGCTGGGGCTTCAGTTGGTGGCATAGGGCAGGGACAGCTTAATGCTGTGACTGGGGGAAGGTGTTCCTGTTTTTTTTCCCTTCCCTCCGACACTGCATACTAGGGATGCTAGTGATGGGCCCATGCTACCTGTGCTTATTCTGGTAACAGGCAGCATCCTCCCTCCTCCGGCAGTTCTCACCTGCACCACCACCTGTAATCACCCATGGGGCGGTACTGTGGTGGAGCTTACTGCTCTCTCTCTCTCTGGTGGAGGAGAGAGTCCACTGGGACCCAGGCTCATTCTCAAAGCCCTGTCACTGGCGTCTGAGCAGAAGAGGTACTCCTGTGCCAACAGACTGGTCCCTGCAATTTAGTGAGAGGAATGAATCAATGTAACAACAGATATGAATCTCCGATATGTATGGGCAACCACTGTAACCCAGTGGTTAGAGTGCAGAATTGTGAACCCAGAGATCCCAGGTTCAAATTCCATGAAATCTACTTAGTCAGTGATCTTGAGCAAATCATTTTAAAAAGCTGTATTAAAGCCAGCACTGAGGGCTGAGGCACTGGATGCCTTACCTCATGCTATGCCAGTGACCCAGGTTCGGGAACAAGCTCGGGTTGTTGGGAGCCAGTGTGGGAGGAAGGGAGGGAGCAGGATTGAGCAGCTGTAAGGCAGCTCTCCCTTCCCAGGGTGGTTGCCTGCACTCCCTGTAGTCCCACTCCCACCAGGTAGAGGTCCAGTGGGAAGCGTAGGCGGGAGGGTGCGGCAGTGATAGCCAGGGCTGGGGCAGAAGAGGCCGAGCCCGTACCCAGTGTGCACCTCCATGCACGTAAGTGTCTGATGGAGTCCTGGGTCAGGGAGAAAACGGGGGTAAAATCCTAAAATGCATATGGAAAAAAAAAAAGCTGTATTAAAGACGGTTCTGTGGCACCAAGTGGTCAGAAATTCACTCAGTTGTCTGGCAGCCTGGCCCCTCCCCCCAACCCAGGATGACAGGAGCAGAGGTCAGCAAGCAGGGCAAAAGAGCATCCATGAGGACAATCCTCTTGGGGA
The DNA here is from genome assembly GCA_016271365.2 of Neoceratodus forsteri. NCBI lineage: Eukaryota > Metazoa > Chordata > Ceratodontiformes > Ceratodontidae > Neoceratodus > Neoceratodus forsteri. The sequence continues at coordinate 126,871,762 of JADMNL010000025.1, read as the reverse complement.
AGGATGGAGATGTGCACTGCTTGGAAAGCAACTCCTGGTGTTGGCGCAAGGAGACTGCTGGCATGGGTGACCACGCTACTGCAGGTCCACACCCAGGATGCCGACATGAGCATGTTCCTGTGGAAAGAGGGCTGGAAGTAGAAGACAGGAATACCATATGACCTGGCACACCAGAAGATGGTGCCCACATCTCCCATGCCAGTCAGCCCTTCATAGTGTTGCAGTCTGCATTGCTTCAGCTGCTGCAGTAGACGAAGGGGCTCTCTTCCTCCTGGTGAGATCTTGAGGTGGTCTCCCAGGTGGGACACCCCGGAACTCCATAGTGGACCTCTTGGACTCACCTGACGATACAGAACCTGTGGACACTAAGGATGAGTCAAATGGGGTGCTAGGGTACCAGAAGGAGTGGGATGCCAGGCTGAGCAGCTACCAAATGAAAAAGGAAAACAAAACTCAATACTAGTGGAGTCATCCAATGCACTGCATGTGGCCACCTGGAATAGGGAACAGATCTGAAGCACCATGTCGAGCGATCGCAAGACTGGGAAGTGTGCTGCCAGCATGTCCTAGCCAGGGAGGGTTGTTGACGCTTTATGCTGCAGCAACAACCCCCTGTGATCAGCTAAGGAGCTTGCTCCTATGCAAGAAGCCAGCTGCATGCATGCAAGGCTTACTTCTGCCTATGTGCTGCACTACTGGAGGGCTGGGTTGGTCAAGGGGCACAGAAAGGTGGAAAATGGTGGCCAACAAGATGATGAAACCAGCACTCATGAGCCCCATGCTCCAAACTAACTCTGCATGCCAGTTCCTTAACTGGAGGGAAAGACACCTTCCCAGTGACCCTACTAGAGTAGGTAAGCTTTGGGAGACCCCACAAGAGCAGCTAAGGTATTTGGGGGTTAGGAGGTCACTGGCAAGATCCAAATGGGGGAGTTCTGCCAAAGCAACAAAAATAGCACTTACTGGGGAAAAAAGGCACTGCTAGTTATGTAAACTGTTCTTCTATAGTAATTCAGACTACAGAGATGGCTCCTATCAGCAGGTAGAGACAGAGAAGAGTGAAGAATTCAGCCTGGGACCTCCTGCACCCAATGAGCTTCAGTCTTTTTCTGGTACAGAAAGAAGTAGGCCTTAAGGTAAGGGACATGTGGGTGTGGGGGGCACTTTTAATTTAATTAAATTTTTTATATACTTTTATTAGCAGATGAGCAGACACTGCCTGTTTTCACATGCGACAAGTACACAAAGTAAAACAGATAATAAGGGATCTGAGGGTAGAGGAACCACTGCCAGGGAGTGACCACCGGACAGTATGGTTCCAGCTGTAGCTGGGCAGGGAGAGGTGGGCAGCTGGCACAAAGGTGCTAGACTTTAGAAAGGCTGACTTCAAAAAGATGGGTGAAGTAGTGCAAGGGTTCCTGGACAGAATTCAGCTTGATATAGACATGAATCAGAGGTGAGAATTCATTAAGCTAGGAACAGTGGAGGCAATAAATTCCTGCAGCAAGGCCCTAAGTAAAAAGGCTAGGGCGAAGAAACCTAGCTGGATGAGCAAGGGTGTTATAGACAGGGTGAGGAGGAGAAGAGTCACCTATAGGAGATACAGGGGAGGGGGGAGGACAGGGAGGAGTACCTGAAAGAAGCAAAGGAGGTGACCAGGGAAGTAAGGGCAGCAAAGACACCAAGGGAGCTCAGGCTGGCGAAGAAAATTAAGGGGGGCTTCTTCAGGTACTTCAGGAGAAAAGGGGTTATAAGGACCAAACAGCAAGTTTAAGAAGGAGGGTGAATGGGTAGAAACGGGGCGAAAAGGCAGAAGCGTTTAACGACTACGTCTGCTCAGTTTTTACTAAAGAGAAAGGGGGGAATACCTAAGGTTAGGAGGAGGATAGGATCAGAGGGGGAGGAGGTGACGGATGTGGAAATCACAGACGGTAGTGTGCTAGAGGGATTAAGGGCACTAAGGGTGGACAAAGCACCAGGACCAGATGGCATACACCCCAGGGTACTGAAAGAATTGGCAGAGGTCCTGGCAGGCTCATTGGTGGGCATGTTTAATGCCTCTCTGGACTCAGGGTGTGTACCTCAGGATTGTAGGATGGCTCACGTGGTTTCACTCCTTAAGAGCGGTCCCAAAGACAAACCAGGGAACTATAGACCAGTGAGACTCCCATCCATAGTGGGAAAACTGATGCAAACAATCCTGAAGGAGAGCTTGGTGACCCTGCTGGGGGGCAAGACAGTCAGCAGCATGGTTTTGTCAAGGACAGATCCTGCCAGACCAACCTAGTGGACTGCTATGACTGGGTCACTAGGGAAATGGACAAAGGGCATGTGGTGGATGTCCTGTACCTGGACTTCAGTAAGGCATTCGACTCGGTGCCACATGGAAGACTAGTGTGTAAGCTAAGGGGCGTGGGGCAAAACTGGTGGGATGGGTGGAGAACTGGCTGCAGGGATGGCAGCAGAGGGTGGTGGTGGGAGGATAATTATCGTCCCCAAATGCAGTGACAAGCAGGGTCCCACAGGGGTCAGTGCTGGGGCCTGTGTTATTTGGGGTAGTTATTGTAGACATCTTGGTAGGCGTAAATGGCAAGATCAGTCTATTTGCAGATGACACCAAGATGGGTACAGTGGTGGATGACCAAGGGGGGGTGGCAGGGATTGCAGGAAGATCTGACAAGGCCGGAGACATGGTGTGACACCTGGCAACTTGGTTTCAATGCCAAAAAATGCAAGGTGCTGCATTTCAGGGCAAAGAATCCAAAGAGGAGCTACCATCTGGGGGGGGGGGGTGCAGCTATCTGTGACTGAGAAGGAGAAAAATCTGGGGGTGCTCATTACAGGAGCAATGAACAACTCTGCACAGTGCAGGAAAGCAGCAGCAGTGGCCAACAAGATGCTGGGTTGTATTGCAAGGGGTATAACCTCTAGGAGGAGGGAGGCGATTTGGCTGTTATACAGATAACTAGTCAGACCCCACCTGGAGTACTGCATTCAGTTTTGGTGCCCTTACCTAAAGAGGGACATTAGATTGCTGGAACGGGTGCAATGTACAGCAACAAAGGTGATCCAGGGTCTGGGGGAGTTACTATATGAGGTTAGACTGAGGGAGTTGAATATGCACTCTCTGGAGGAGAGGAGAGGATATGATTGAGACCTTTACATACATGAGAAGAATAAACAAGACAGGCACTGAGGGGCTGTTCAGGGGAGGGGGGAGGGGCACTCCAGCGCCATGACATGAGATTGAGGGTGGAAGGTTTAGGTAGGGAAATAAGGAGGCATTTCTTTACGGAAAGCATGGTAGCAGAGTGGAACGCACTACCGGCAGAGGTGGTGGCCTGTAAAACAGTGGGATGCTTCAAGAGGGGCTGGGACAGGGCAAAAGGGAGGGTTCATGGGGGGGTAGGGTAGGAAGGGTAGCTGCAGAGTAGGGGTGCTAGCTGCAAAATTGAGCAGACTCAATAGACCAAATGGCCTTTTTTCTGCTGGCAGTTTCATATGTTCGTATGTAATAACTAGAAAATACCAAAATATAAAATCCTGATTAACATGTGCAATTGTTTCTTGAGTACAACCATCTTATCAGCCTCACCTTAAACGTGCACAGTTTTAAGCAATCAGTGATGGCAGCAGGAATTGTATGGTAAAATACTGAAGCTTTGAATAAGACAGACCTTTGCCCAAAAGCAGATTTCAACCCAGTTTTAAAAGTGGCTCTGCTCTGACACCTGTTTCCCAAAGAATTCACTGACCCGGTAAAAAAAATAAATCTACGGTTTGAGGAAGTAACCCCAGATAAGATCTGTGTAACATTGTGCCCATATGTATGTTAAAGAGATCTACCAATCTTTATTGTACTGCCCCTGCACCTAATAAATAGGTGCCTTACCGCCACAGCATTCTTCAATTGTTAAGATTTCCTCAAATCATGCCGCCGATAAAATATAGCATTCTAGAAAATTAATTAAACCAGGTCCCAAGGACTTCACGGTTGTCAAGGGGCTACGTCACGCTCTGCCCCCGTGTTCACTAACGTTATGATGAGATGTTAGGGAGAGCGCAGGGGTGCGCTCCATTATAATCAATGGGCGGTGACTTTACAATCTGTTTTTAACATTATATTGGCCAGTTGGCAATGAAACTTGGGCACCGGTCAACTAACAAGGCATGTTAGTCGACCGGTGCCCACGTTTCATTACCAGTTCGCCAATATAATGTTAAAAACAGATCGTAACATCACTGCCCATTGATTATGATGGAGCGTGCCCCTGCACTCTCCCTAGCATCTCATCATAATGTTAGTGAGCGCGAGGGTGGAGCGTAGGCTGCCCTTACAACAGGGAAGTCCTTGGGACCCGGTTTAATTAATTTTATGAGTGCTGTAACTTTTTATCAGTGGTGCTGGCCCAGTGGCGCTGAGGGTTGAGGCGCTGGACACCACACCTCGGACCACGCTGGCGACCCAGGTTCGGAAACAAGCCTGGGGAGCCGGGGGTCGGCAGGGAGGGAAGAGATTGAGCTTCCGCAGGACTGCTCTCTCTTCCCTTGGGAGGGACCGGGATACGACTGCTCAAAGTGCGCTCTCTGGCGGTGGCCGGAGGGAGCCCAAAGCAGCGTCATGGCATATGCCTTGGGGTGGAGCCGCAGCAGCATGTTGCCATGACAACCGGGCTCCACAGGGGACCTACAATCAAAAAGAAAATATCTCTCTCCTCCCACTGATAGGCGAAGGTGCCTCCCACCCCAGATCGCACTCTTAGAAGTCGGGCACGGCTGTATCCTAGGGCCGACTCCTCAAGACCCAGTCTCAATCCTATAAGAAAGAGCACTCTGGGCGGGGGCAGCCCTTCCCCGGAGGGTAGACCCGGGGGATGCCCGGTGTCGAGGGGAGAGGAGACCAGTCGATGCCTCACGAAGGAAGTAGGGATCTGGTCATGGGCGGTCGCCAGAGAGAGTTCGGTGAGGCCAGGTAAGGGAAGGAAAAAATAGAGTTTGACAAAAAAAAATAATTTGTACCAGTGGCATGATTTGGGGAAATCTTAACAACTGAAGAATGCTGTGGTGGTATGGCACCTATTTATTAGGTACAGGGGCTGATCTTGGAATATCTCTTTAAGCTTATCCTCCAGTGTTAGACATCCAACCACTCTATATAACTGGCAATGATGGGACAAGTCTAGGTAGATTTAAGACAAAATGACAGCTACTATTAAAAAACACTCGTAACCTAGCAACCAAGTTTTTGCTGGTACCCATGTAGACTGGTAGCCCATAGTCCAGTATTGAAAACAGTAGACTATAAGCTAGCAACTCACAGGATTTGGGGATTAAAAAGTCATGAATTCTGAACAGCAGACCCAGCCTCTGATGCATGATCCTGATAACATAAGAGATATGAGACTTAAAGGAAAGAAATGAGTCCAAAACCAGCACCAAAAACTTAAAGCTGTCAACAAGTTCAATAACTCCCCCCCCCCACCCAGATCTGTGATAGATAAACCCTGTTCCCTTTCTTTTCTTGGGCCTGTAAAGTACATTGACTTGATCTTTTTAGTACCAGGTTCCTAGAAATAAGCCAGTTCTGAAATGAACTAAAATCCTTCTGGATTCTGGAAATCACATCTGAGCACTGGACCTGTGCTGAAAATAAGCGTCATCTGCATACAAGATGACTTCAGCAGATCTACAAGATTGTGGTACAGAGTTCAGAAATAAGGAAGACAATAGTGATCCCAAAACTAAGGCCTGGGTTGCTCCACACTTTATTGGAAGACAGTCTGACATACAACTAAAATTACTGTTGAGTCCTAGAGCTTAGCTAACTAGAGAACCACTTAGTCACATCTGAGGATGAGGAAAAGTTTATTTCATCTAGTGTCTAATAAAAATCTGAGGTCCACAAGTCTGAAAGCCTTGGTGAGGTCCACAAGAATCACTGCTGCACAGTGCCCTTTATCAATAGCATTATTTAAAGTCTGCAAAAGTGTATGGGTTGAACAGGTAATTCTGGATTTGTTTATTTCTGGGAAATATATGGATGTCTCCATTAGTTGGCTGCCCAGCAATCACCAGTACATTGGCTGGGGGTTGTACCTTATTTAAAGTGAGCCAGTAAGGCAGTACACCATATTTTAAAAGGAAGCCAACTCTGGCAGTTGTATTTTAGAATTGGTACTCAGGTGATGGGAGGTCACTTTGATGACAGCTTACTTTCACACCAGAGCTCTGATACAAAATACTAAGAGGCCCCCATTCCCCTTTTGCACAAAATAAGTGAGTAGCCAGTTGAGGCAGAATGCACGTAATTATTTAATGATATGCCAATGAGGTGGAGGGGGGCACTAAGTCTCTTGTTTTAAAATCTGTGCTAGATAAACCCTATCCCCTTTCTTTCGTGGGCCTGAAAAATAGATTGACTTGGTCTTTTTTGTATTTAGTAACAGGTTCCCAGAAATAAGTCAGTTCTGAAATGAACTAAAATCCTCATGGATGCTGGAAACCATGTCTCTAAGCACTGGACCTGTGCTGAAACTAACAGTGGCATCTACGTATATGATGACTTAAGCAGATCTACGAGATTGTGACACAGAACTCAGAACTAAGGAAAACGATAGTGGTCCCAGAAGTGAGCACTGGGGTACGCCAAAGTGTATCGGAAGACAATCTGACATACAACCTGAAATTGCCATTCGAGAGCCATGTGGTCACATCTGAGGAAAAGTTTATTTCATCTAGAGTGTCTAATAAAAATCTGAGGTCAACAAGGCGAAAGCCTTGATTAGGTCCACAAAAACTGCTGCAGGACAGTGCCATTTATCAGTAATAATAATAATAAACTACTACTCAGGGCAGCAAAACTTATTCTATGCTACATGGCTCTGTCCCGGGCTAAGAACATGCATGGGGCAACTGTCTATCTCCAACCTCGATGGCACAATTATTGATAATGTTCCCAATTTTAAATATCTTTCTGTCACTCTAGATCCCTCACTTGACTTTGCCCAACACATTACAAATGTGTGTAGGACTGTAAAGTACAGACTAGGCCTTGCCTTCAAATCTAGCCATACCTTTACACCCTCTGTTAGAAAGATTGGCAAGACGGGAAGGTGAGCGGGATGTCATTATCCACCTATGTACTAATGACCTGGCAAACGGGGAGCCTAAGGAAGTTCAGGAAGAGTTTAGGAAATTGGGGAGGGGTCTCAAGCAAGTAGCTACTTCTGTCACCTTCTCTGAAGTACTACCTGTGAGAGGCATGGGAGAGTGTAGGGGTGCATGCACCAGGGGCTTTAACTCATGGTTGAAGAACTGGTGCTGCGAGGAAGGGTTTGGATTCACTGGGGACCCATATGGAGGCTTGTTCAAGCCTGACAGCCTGCATCTGTCTTGGAGGGGAATCCAAGCACTCAATGATAAGTTTAAATGCTACGAGGACACGCATTTGAACTAGCCAAGGGGGTGGCAGGCCAGCAAGGAGGGTACCAAATTGCCTCCCCCCAGCTAGCAGTGGAACCAGTGAACAGGAGGAGGGGATATCTCTACAAAGCAGTGTATAAAAGATTGAGATACAGGCCCAAGGGGTGTCTAGGCAGAAAGGGGGCAAAATTCAACACAAGGGCAGAGAGCAGGGAGAACCAGGGATAAAGGACTACCAGGGAGGGGGGCTGGAGTAGAACAGCTAAACAGTCCAGGGAGCTCACATCATGGAAAGCCATGTGTGCCAATGCCAGGAGCCTTGGCAACAATCTGGAGGCTGCCACAGTGCAGTCAGACCTGGACATTGTGGCCATCACAGAGACTTGGTGTAATAATAACCATGACTGTGAGATGGCCATACCCGGCTACAACAAATTCAGAAGAGACTGGGCATGCGGGAAGGGAGGAGGACTGGCACTTTATGTGAAAGATGGCATAAAGGTCACAGAGATCCAGAAGGAACAAAATGGGGAAGATATACTGTGGGCTAAGCTGTAAAAGAAAATGGGGCCAGTCATCCACACATGGGTGGTCTGCTGACCACCAGCCCAGGAGGAAGACACAGATAGGGAGTTGATGCTAGTCATCCAAAGGATGGCAGACAAGGGGGAGGTGGTGCTGGTTGGAGACTTCAATATTCCAGATTTGTACTGGAGCCTTCCAGCAGCAGCAACATCAACCAGGAGCAGATTTATCCTTGGACTCCCTTCAAGGTGCCTTCCTTAAGCAACTGGTCATGGAACCAACTCGGCGGAAGGCAATACTGGACCTCGTGCTCACAAATGGAGACAGTGTGAGATGGGTAACAGTGGGGGAACACCTTGGGAACAGTGACCACTGTTCACTGTTTTTTGAAATCACAGAAGGAGCAGAACCAAACCACACAAAAACACGTATCCTGGATTTTAGGAGGACAGACTTTGGGAAAATAGGGAGATGCTTGAAAGAGGCACTAATGAGAATGGGCAGGGAATCAGGGTTTGGAGGAACAGTGGGCAATATTTAAAATGGATTACAAGAGCAACAGAATTATGCATTAAGCAGGTTAGCAAGGGGAAAAGGAAGAGGAGGCCATTATGGTTTTCCAAGGAGGTAGCGGAGAAAGTGAAAGCCAAAAAGACTGCAATCAGCAATACAAAAAGACACAGGCAGAAGGGGATAAGGAGAAGTACCAGGAGAAGCAAAGGGAGGCAGGGAGGTCAGTAAGGGAAGCCAAAACTCAGACAGAAAAGCACATCACAGAATCAGTGGGTAGAGGGGACAAAACCTTTTATAGGTACATACATGAAAAAAGAAGGGCAAGGGGAGGGATAGTGAGGCTGAAGGGGGAGAACGGGGGCCGAGTGGAGGATGACAACAGTAATGCTGACATACTGAACAGATATTTCTACTCAGTCTTTACTGAAGAAGAGGAGGGTAATGGGCCTGAAGGGAGTGCAAGGGGTGGGAACAGCGCAGAAATGGACACAAGTTCCTTTACATGGGAAAGGGTCCTAAAGGAACTGGAAGGAATAAGAGTCGATAAAGCAATGGGGCCAGATGGGGTGCACCCCAGGGTCCTAAAGTAACTAAGAGAAGTGGTGGCTGAACCTCTGGCAATCCTGTTTAGCCGATCATGGGAAACAGGGGAGGTTCCCAAAGATTGGATGGCAGAAGATGTAGTCCCCTTACACAAAAGCGGGAAAAAAAGAGGAAGTGGGGAACTACAGACCAGTCAGCCTGACCTCAGTAGTGTGAAAGATCATGGAAGTAGTACTGAAGGAGAGATTGGTGGACCATGTGGATGCCAGTGGACTACAGGACCCAAGGCAGCATGGTTTCACTGGGGAGAGGTCATGCCAGACCAACCTCATTCAATTTTTTGACTGGGTGACAAGGGAGGTGGATCAAGGCAGGGCAGTGGACATGGCTTATCTGGACTTCAGCAAGTCCTTTAACACTGTGCCACATAGAAGGCTATTAAACAAACTGGGGAATATGGGCGCGGGCAGCACAGTAGTGTGGTAGGTGGGTAATTGACTGGGTGGCAGGATACAGAGGGTGATGGTAAATGACTGTCACTCCACAGAGGGAAGAGTGACCAGTTGGGTACCACAGGGATCGGTGCTGGGAGTGGTCTTATTCAACATCTTCATCAGTGACATTGTGCAGGACCTAGAAGGCAGAATTTCCCTGTTTGCTGATGACACAAAGCTCTGTAACAGAGTGGACACGCCAGAGTGTGTAGACAGAATGAGGAGGGACCTGCAGAAGCTTGAAGAATGGTCAAGGGTTTGGCAGTTGAAATTCAGTGCAAAGAAGTGCAAGATAATGCATTTGGGGCACAAAAACCCTGGAACAACATATCTCTTGGGAGGTGAGGATATAGCATGCACTAAGCAGGAAAGGAATTTTGGGGTTATTATCTCTGATGATCTCAAGGTAGGGAAACAGTGCAACAAGGCAGCGGGTAAAGCAAATAGAATGCTGGGATGCATAGGCAGGGGCATCACCAGCAGGAAAAGAGAGGTCATAATTCCACTATACAAGACACTAGTAAGGCTCCACCTGGAGTATAGTGTACAGTTCTGAAGACCTTACCTACATAAAGACATAGACAGGGTAGAGAAGGTTCAGAGGAGGGCAACAAAGATGGTACAGGGATTGCATCACAAGTCCTAAGAGGATAGGCTGAAGGACTTGAATATGTACTCCCTGGAGGAGACGAGGGAGAGAGGGGATATGATAGAGACATACAAGTACCTTACAGGGTGCAAGAATACACTATTTTCCAGTGAAAAAGATGTTCCAGGACTAGAGAGCGTGGGATGAAGTTGGAGGGAGGGCAATTCAGAGGAAACATGAGGAAGAATTTCTTCACAGAAAGGGTGGTGGACAAGTGGACCACCCTGCCAGAGGAAGTGGTAGGGGCAGAAACAATCACAGGATTTAAGAATGCATGGGATAGACATAAGGGAATTCTAGAGGTCAGGGGTAAGGGGCAACAGACTTCTAGAAAAACATAAAGGGAACTTATAAGCTCAAATGGGCAGACTGGGTGGGCCATAGGCCCTTATCTGCCAACAGTATCTATGTTGCTCTGGGTGTACTTCTTCTTACCCTTACCTACTGTCCTGCTGTTTATGCCTGCACAGCTAAAACTCATCTTCACAGATGGGACACTGCCTACAATAATATCTGTCACTGCGCTGTAGTCACACTGTCTTACTCATTTTTTGTTGGCTTTACAGAGACTTAAACTGGCTATCCCCTGACGTCTACCACTGTTATGCCCTTGGCAGTACAATGGATAAAATGGCTTGCACCGGAGTACTATTCTCCCTTGCCTGACTATTATCGCCTCCTTTTCTCCGCTACCCCGTTAACTCTGAGGAATGGTCCCTACTCCCCATAGGACCATTGGTTTCCAAGCCTTCTCACACTCTGCCTCAGCACTATGGAACTCCCTGCCAGTCTCAATCAGGCTTCTCCTCTCCTCACAGTCACTTCAAGGTGGAGTTTCACTGGTATCTTTTGCTCTCTCATTCTAACTGTTTTCTTCCAACCTGAGCTTCCTGCTACACCGTGACTACACGTGTTTCTGCACCATGAAGATCTTGCTGCACTTATATCCCACCCCCCTTCTAGTTCTCCCCTAACCCTTTCTGCCCTTACTCCAAGTTTTGGTGCACTTATGTCTGTCTCCTTCCTCACTGCAAAGCCTTAACTCTTGCTGCTATTCACTCGTTACTACTACCTTCCCATGCCTTTACCATGTACTTGAATTTTCCTCCTCTAGAATACATGCAATATAGTATTGCCTTTTACAGTGATAACTTCAGTTATAATGTTTGTAATTTGCCTACTGTGTACATAAAATATTGTACTTAGAACCCTTGTTAATTGTATCTGCTTTTTACTGTCTGATACTTTCTCCCAGTAACTTCGTATACCTATGCAGCTTCAACTGCTCTGTACACAGCATCTTGTACAGAATATTTCTTTTTACTGCTTGTCTATTATTGATTTCATTGTATTTTCTGTATGCTTTTTCGTTTTGTACTCTCCCAGGTTGTACCTGAATTTGGCATATATCATGTATAGTGTATCTACCCAGTTAGCAAAAATAAACAAATAAATAGTATTGTGCTCAGAGTCGGTGAGCCTCAGTGAGGTTGCCTCTGTAGTGTGAGAATCCCGAAAACCATGCTGTGCACTTGTTGATAGTTTATACTTTCAGTGGCATGGCCATGTCACAAGGAGACATTCCACCATGTCGAGACCACTATGGGTGTTTCTAACCTTTATGATAGTGATGTAAACCCTGTCTGCACCCATTAACAATATCTGGAACACATTCATATGCATTATGACTTATTCACTGGGTGAAGTCCCCCCGTCCCTTTAAATAAGAGGTCCTTCTGTGTATAGGCCAAACTTGAGGAGATGTAATTGAACATGTTTCCACCCCATTTTGCACTTTCACACTTAAGATGAGCTAGTGGTTTGTATCCCACCAGTTGGAGTAATTCCACCAAGTCTTAGTGATACCCATAATGTAAAATCTATCTACCCTGGTGAAGGCTTATAAACCATAAGTTACCCCCCCCCCCAAGAGCATGGGGCTTACCAGTATGGCTCTGCACAGCCCAGCCACAACTATCTGGTTTTGTGTTGTTTTCTTCAGCACCCCAAGTACTGGGACAGCTAGAGCTGGGACCATAAGCAACAAGCAGAAAAGGTGCACCCAGGAATCTTGGCAATGACTGTGCTCGTGTTTTCAGTGACTCCTTGCACATCAAAGGCAGTAATCAGCCACCGACAAAGCAATTATTCCCCATCACATATCCTGAACGGACACTTAGTGTGTTCGCACAAAGGAAAAAAGGAGGGCAAAGAATGAACGTTAGTGGCAGGAGCCCTTTTAAAAAAAATGATTTTTTTGGGGGGGGGGCAGTGCTCTGCAGCATGCAAGGGCACTGCAGCCTTTAGGTAATCAGGCTGCAGAGCCTGGAGAGAAAGTCACAAGGAACTCGTAGGACACAAAGGGGGGGGGCATAATCCTGGCACAAATTTCTGGCCACCTGCCTATGATTAACCTCCAGTCTGGCCCCACAGTGATTGACAGCCAAGTGGACCAGTAAACAGCACAGGCTGTTTCCAAGCCTAGTCAGTGTGTGTGTGTGTGTGTGTGTGTAGCAAGGAGAATGGTGGAGCTGCTGTAGAGGCATTATGTGTCTGTCAGAGATGAGAGACAAGCAGTACTACAGTAGTACAGAAAAGGAAGTAACCATGTGCAGCCCGGTATGGAAGTGAAAGCAGAGATTTTGCTGAGCTGCAGTCCTGCCTGAATTAGAAATTAGGATGACAGTTCATATGGGGAACCTTCTGATCAGTACCAAGTGAGGTACTGGTTATCAGCCCCCATGGGATTGGATGCCTGGACATGCTGGGTAGAGCAGATGTATAGAGATTGACAATGGAGGAGTGGCACTATGAATGAAAATTTGGCTACCAATTGTGATGCTCTGCCATATGCTTATGGTTATTGTATAATATTTGTATTATAAATCAATGGTCTGTGTATGAAATTGTCTCACACAAGTTAGCAGTTTGGCTTTTAACATTCAAGGTGTCAGTGAGGATGTCATTGAACTGACCAGGGAAAAACTTAATTAATGCTTTCATTCCAGAGGGATAATTTATGGCCCCTTATCAACTGCTGCTGCTTTGATGTTGTTTCCTGAATATGACACCAGGAAAAAGGACATAATTTGGCTGATTTCCATTGGCTTTCTCACACCTTAGTGGCAGACTGTGGGGTTGTAAACCTCAAAGAGAAATGTTTGATTAAAGATTGTCATATGCAGGAAATGGCTTTTTTCTGATGTTTCACATTAGTTAAAATACCTCCTTGTAGAAATTATGTTAGAATGAACTCTAAGGGAGGAGCTAGCTGACTTACCAAAAGGGGGTGGGGAAAGATAGAGTTAAAATGAAACATTGTATCTGGGAAATGTGTGGTATATGATTCTAGACTCTGAGAGAGATAGTTCTCTGACTTGGAAAGGTAACACTTAGAGCAGAATTAAGTGTTTGTGTTAGGAGTTTGTATTCTGTAACTTTTATTTGTAGATAACTGTGAGATTGGTGATATAATTTGTTCTGTTTTTTATTTTACCTGTTTTAAAACTTTTTAGTAAACAACATTTTCTTTAAAATACTGCCTGTGCTCTTTTCTGTTATTTTACATGTGCTTGCTGAACCTGTATTTAAGGCTGACACCTGTTAAAAGCTTGATTGTATTACCAAGCTTGCTTAAAAGGTAAGAAATACCTAGGTCTCTTATAGAGTTCTACGGGTACATTTTGGAAAACCTGGCTGGCGCCCCTGGGCAAAGGATTGTACCGCATCCCCCGAAGAGAGTACGCAATCGAGCCTGTTAATTGGGTATGCTAGCATAAGGTTCACAGTTTGAATCCCTCCAGAACTCAAGGCTAACAGGTGATTTGAACCCAAAGCAGACAGGAGGGTTACCCTGTCTGTTACCTGTTCACAGTATTGCACTCTGAGGTTAGCACTATGGGAACAGAGGACCTGACCTGTGGAGTGCATTTGTGACACCAATGGCTAGATCTGGGAAAGACTTGACCTGCATCAGAGGGTCAGCCAGAGCCTTGCAACAATGAACACCATCCCAGATGGGGGTGAGTGAGTAGCAGAGAGAGAGAGAGAGTGAGAGAGAAGCCAACCAGAGAGGAACTTACTACAAGCTGCACTATCACCCCTGCACATCGAGTGAGGTCACCCGGACTGGGAGAACTGTGTGAAAATCATGGCTTGCCCTGCATCGTCACCATTTTGTATCATAGTTTAGGAAATCAGTTAGTGGACTAGTCTGTCTTGCCAAGATGTACAAATACTATTTTGAATTTTATGAACATTCAGGTTTGAGGTTTAATTTTAAAACACTGCTTTATCACACCAACCACATGCAACATCATTGGCCCCACACTATTTTGACAGCTGAAAACTGCAATAAAAAGCTCATGGAGCAACGTAATGGTAACTAAGGGACTTAACACTAGTATAAATGGGGAAAGGGTAGTGCCCCTAGCAGAGGTGTGCAGATAAGACATCAGTACTACAAGTGAGTGGTTTGGGTGTGGGTTACATTAGTGGGATGAACATAGTATGCAAATGGAGGTTGTGAGAATCAGACCAGACCTTGGTTTGATTCTCACAGCCTCCACTTACATACTGTGTAACTATGAGCAAGTCACTTAACCGTCCAGTGCTCTCAGGTCACCCCTGAAAATAGGCACTTGTGCCTAGTGGGCCTTACCTGGTTAACAAAGACTAAAATAAATAAAATAGTGGGGCACATTAAATACTGCCATGGGGAATATTTTTTGTCTGTGCCTAGAAGAACAACTGAAGAGCAACTGTGTATATGTAGGTTGAGCCTGGACAGGCACTGACAACAGGAAAACAAAAAAAAATGCAACACTCACCAGCTAAGTTTATTAAGTAGCAGGAGCCATGACGGTGATGACGAGTGACCCTACGTAGCACCCTACATACAGAGCTTCATCGAGGGGAGTGAGCAATAGTATATTACCTTTAATTTATACTCAGAAATTTACATATTAAACATTCCACACCTCGAAAAAGTGCAAGCGCACATGCAAAGTGCTCATGAATATTCATAAAACTTGTTCCAGTGCTTCATCCACGTATTAGATCAGCGGATACTGGGATTGCTTAATCCATTTTACTTTACATAAATACATTTTTCTCATTTAGCTCAAAACCTCAAGGTTATCTGGCTGAAAACTAAACATTGAACAATTCCTGGACACATTTTTAATCTAATCAGGAGACTAGATCCTGCACTGATATTGTTCCTCTTTGTGTTCTCCCCTCTCCATGCTCTTCACATTTAATATGCACGCTAACCTCTGTTGGTCCCCAGGCAAGGGCAATAAAGTCCAGTTTTGCACCATACTATATGTAACCCCTAGGCGGTGCTATTCCAGGGGCAACTACCCCTGCCTGTATGGCAACGCACAGGTTGAGGGGCCTGGATTTGCTAATAAGGTACCTCCACCCAGAGTAATGATGTTGGATATGTTTATCTGTTCTACTGTAGTCCTCTGGGAAGCTATAACCACCCACCAACCCTCCCAGTGACCCAGTACCTGATGCAGTGGTAAATTCACAGTCAATATATAGCAGTACTAATATGCACACACCCATCACACTTACCACCACAGATAGACCTTCAGCAACTTCCCTGGAGACACCGTGTAAAATAAGGTTAGCAAGGCAATTGCACACTTTCAGTACTGTAACCCAACTAATAATATGCACACTAGCCAGGTTAAATGTGAAAAAAGACAATCAGATTTATTTAGGGGCAGTGAACAAGGGAGGGGCATGAATCTAGTCCAATGATTTGCAATCTGATTTGGTTTAGTTTTGGCATGCACTTTTTGTCCCAAGCTGACAGTCACACAACACTGGGTACCCAGGATGGAAAGTCTGGCGAGCCAGAGGCGTTGCCTGGGGGTGGCCGGCATTGCGGCTGATGTTGGAGCCCTTGGTGGAAAGAAAGGCAGTTAACATGCAAAACAACCAGACTATTTGTAATCCGAGGGCTTAGTCCCTCGATAACCCAGTGAAATGAAGCAATTAAATGATACCACAGCTGATTTAAACACTTGTTGCAGGGAACTACCCTAATTGTACTCACACTACCAGGTTTCTGCTGACAGGCAGGTGATGTGGAGACCTTGTGGTGTTCACCGATGAACATGGGGAAGCAGGGCCAACACGACGTACCTCTTCTTCACGGCCTTTCCTCCAGGTGGTTGCAGCCTGTGTGTTGTTGCGCAGGGGCTGGATCCCCAAAGCCGGTCTCTCACCAAAACAATCTCTGGTGCAGGAGTTGTGGCCTGGGCTGAATTGGCAAGGCCCAGGTAGGCTGAGCAGTCTGGCAAAGTTAGTAAAGTTCTGCTGGTGAACCCTCCAGCTGGCGTAACAGGTTTGGCGGTGGGCGAGCAGGTCTCAGCCCACATAACACCTTCAACACATTTGAAGTAAACAGCTATCTCTTGGAACAGTTTGGATATAGTCCGGTTGCAATTCAGCAGCTCTGCTGAGCAAACCTTTCGAACTGAGCACATCTCGCTGGGCCAATCGCTTCAAAGGAGCAAGTCTTCAGTCCAACTCACAAGTAGCACTGGTAACACTTCTTTCTTTCTTCTGCTGCAGTTCCAGTCTGGAATCGGACAAGTCTGACTTCTGCAATCAGGCAGTTCCAGGCAGGAGAAACAGTGGCAGGGAGGCAAGTTAGGTCTCTTCCCGCCGATTCCCCTACATTCCGTCAGGGAGCAGCTGCTTGAAAGCTGTAGCAGTTCACACTTCAACCTCCAACTCTCACTGATTCACTATCTCTTGACACACTGGACTTTTCCTTTGTAAATCCAGCATTTTGGTTAGCTGAGGGAACTGTCAGTCACAGATAGGGCTCCCCCTCTAGGTTAATTTGGCGGCAACCTAAAAACTACATCACTACAGATTTTTCTTCCCACAGAACACTGGGGTTCGGATCCATTTTACATCCCCAGGTTCTATAGGTCCAATTATGGGAAGTCCTGGACCTAACATGGTGGCTTCCATTTGGATAAACAAGTTGCAATGAAAGCAGGTTAAACAAACATCTACTTCAAATACAACAGTACATCAACAGTAAATAAGCACAGTTCTCATACAAGCTCCCTCTGCACCATTATCGACTTGAGATTGGAGCATTACAGACCGGTGTCTGTCCGGTCACAAACCCTAACTCACTTGGACCCAGTGCAGAGTATTCACTTAATGCAGATTAGCTAGTCTCTTAAAGAGACAGCCGTGGAGACTCGATATGGCACTCTCACACAAGCAGAATCACACAGTGACAGGACACCAGCCTGACAGAGGGCACTGAGGAGCCCAGGAAGACATTACGTAAACCCCAAATTAGTGGGGGGGGGGGTTACATATGTCTGCATCTGGCTCACTTACAGCCTTTATATTTTCAGAGCATTTACTCTGTTTATATACAGTTCTCATACCTTGTTTCCCAACATCTCTAGTTACTTTGGTCTCTTTCTGTACTCACGGAAGGTCTTCTCAGCTCTCCCTCTAGTGCAGCTTACATTCTGACACATCCCAGAACTGGAGCCCTGCAGGCTACCATCATGTCCAGGCCTGGACTCGCCTGCCCCTCCCCCCCCATCCAGGTCTTGCAGGTACTTTCTGGTCCCAGGAAACCCAGAGGCCTGAACCCCACTGCCACCAAAATCCAGACCCGGCAGATAAACTCTGGCCCTAGCACATCCAGAGGCTTGGACCGCCCCCCCCTCCACTATATCCAGACCTGGCAGGTAAACCCTGATCCCAGCACACTAAGAGGCTTGGACCCCCCCCTTGCCAATACATCCAGCCCTGGCAGGCAAGCCCAGGTCCCAGCACACCCTGAGGCCTGGACTCCCCCGCCACCACATATAGGCCTGGCAGGCAAACCTCAGTCATAGCACACACAGAGGCCTAGACCCCTTGGCCATCAGCCAGGCAATTCCTGGCCCCAGCACACCTAGAAGCCTTAACACCCCCCCGCCACCACATCCAGGCCTGGCAGGCAAGCCCCGGCCCCATCACATCCAGAGGCATAGCCCCACCACCACCACCACCAACAACCACCACTACCACATGCAGGCCTGGCAGGCAAACCCCAGTCTCAACACACTCAGAGGCCTGAACCCCAGCACTAAGGCTGAGACTGCTGCTCTCTCTAGACTCTCCTTCTGCAACTTCCCTGCCAGATTGACTAGAAGATTCTATGCTGACTCAGTTAGCTCCTCCCCATTTCCTTTAGTTGTTTACTACTACACTGCATGGGCTCTTTCTAACCATTGCCCCTGTACTCTCTAGATGTCCTGTGGGACACTTTATTAGCCCACCAACTGGGTGGGTGGGTGGACTACACTAGTTTTGTAATTACTTGTCAATATAACAAGGCTACCACCAGACGTTTTTACAAATCTTTCTCTTAATTTACTTTTTTAATGTGCACGCTGGATTCATATTCTGGATGTGTCGGGATGGTGCAAGTGCAGGTGTCTGAAGGCAGACGGAACAGCACCATACCGAAATGCATAGTTTAATTTTTGTGGGTGTGGCTAGGGAACAGAAGCTTTTAAGATCTTCAACCCCCATATCTTGTTTCTGGAATTAAAGAAAATGGCTATGCTGCTTTTTTTCTTCGTGCTAAGTAAAAAAATTTTTTTTCATACTACTGCTTTAACTGCTTCAAATTTTGCTTAGTGGGGTTGCTGAAGCTCTGATATATTTCTGCAGCCAGATGTTGAATTAGTACCTACAGAAACAAACAACAAACGAAAAAGAGCCTTTGAAAAAGCAACTTAAAACGTGAAAGCCTGAACCACCATCATCACATCTAGACTTGGCAGGCAAACTCAGTCTCAGCACACCCAGCGTCCTGGACCCCCACCCCCCATCCAGGCCTGGCAAGCAAACCTTGGTCCCAGCACACCAAGAGGCCTGGTCCCCCCTGCTAGCACATCTAGGCTTGCCAGGCAAACTCCAGCTGCAGCACACCTAAGGGTCTGACCCCCCCACCGCCACATCCAGCCCTGGCAGGCAATACCATCCCTCTGGCCCTAGCACACCCCGAGGACTGAATCCTTTGGCTACCACAGCCAGGCAATCCTGCCACAGGTGTGCCTTGTTTCCCA